>JAKWBJ010000529.1:0-1200000 GCA_023159175.1 Wohlfahrtia magnifica
GCAAACGAACTGTAAATACTTCTTAGCAAATATGTGCTAAGATTTGAATACTGGTTTGCGTTTATTTATTAGAAATAAAAATCTAAGAAATAATGAACTCATCATTAAAAAAGTTGTAAAAAATCAACACATAAAATACTAGGAACCTATCTATGCTATTAATGATCGAAAACGGTTACAGGGATTCAAACTTTAAAAAAAAAACCTTTTTACAGATCATTAATTACAACAAAAAATCAGTCAAATTTAAAAAAAATTAGATGAAAAATCAATTTTACGAAGGGAGCACTAAATTTGGAGCAACCACAAGGAATATCTTGGATATCAGATGACATTTGGAACCTTATTCCTCAAAGATGTAAACTAAAAATGCATTGGAACAACAACTATACTATGTTATACCATCAGCTGGCAGAAGAAGCAGCTACCTCATATAGGATAATTACACCAGACGATTGACTGCCTCACATATCGAAAGTGTAATAGAAACCAAGCTGTTGCTGATAATAATAACGAGCGATGATGAACAGACGCTAAAAAGGAGAAAACATTTCAATAAAGTTAGCAGCGTCACAAACGCTACTGAGGACAGCGGAATAGATCAAAACAGAAGTCCCAACTTGAGAATACCGTGCAACTCTCCCAATTTGAATGTCATAAAAGAATCGGATGGTAAATAAAGAGTTGAGACTGCAGGTGAAGATGGATTACGAGAGAAAATTCTACCGAATGCATGCGAGGAAGAAAGGCTGGAGGCTGGAGGCTGGAGGCGTGGGGGAAAAGACATTATTTTATAGTTACCAAAACTTGGTGACTTGAAGGACTGCAACAACTGGAAATGAATTGTTCTGTTTAACACCATATCGTTGGTCTCATGTAGAAAGGCCCTAACTGAAATAAAGATCAAATTTACAGCAGAAGGTGTGTCGAGCTGTATTTGTGTAAAATGTATAAAAATCTCTAAAAAAAAAAAACCCAATTTCGAAAAAAAATGCGAGTTGATGTCTCTTTGCGTGAGACCAACGATATGCAGGATACTCGCAATCATAATATAAGGACCTTTTCAGAAACGAACAAGCGGGCTTCAGGCCAAATAGAAGCTGCGTGAATCAGGCCAACACTTTACGCATAATAATGGAACAATCTACAAAATGGCGTAACCCCCTATACGTTGATTTTAAGAGAGGATTTGATACCATCGGTCGAACTACCATATGGAAAACACTGAAGGCAAGATAACACTACAGGGGCATCAATCAAGCATTCTACACCAATGCTGGAGTAGAAATCATCGTGATGGTCGACATAATGACCAAAGTCTGTTTAAAGAGTAGAGAAATTAACATTCAGTCATAATAGAGGAATAATATTTAGTCTCACACTCCAACTCACATGGGATCTCCAATGTGTAATCGAAACTGAGGGCTAACAATGTTGGACTTGGAATAATTCTTCAGAAACTCAAGGCTTGAGAATCGAATGTCAACCGATCAGGTATGTCGATAGCTTCTGCTATCTATGAAGTATGTATGTGACCCTCAGTATTGAAAAGCGCACATATATCCGGATGAACTAAACTCAGAAAACTCATGTTCTAAATCAGTTCTAATTGTAAAGCAGTAAAACCTGGCATCAAGCAAAAGCTCTAGGTATTCATTAACAAGTGCCTCAGAATCATATGCAGTATATTCATAAGTAACACAGAATTGTGAAACATGACCAAGAAGAAATCTTTACTGAAGCTCAAGAAATCGTGGTCCAACAAGAAATACCTGGCAAGGCAAAATTATCCAGGGTCTAATACGGTACAATTTAACATAAGAAGAAGCAAAAACAAGAGCAGTGAACTGTGTAAGATGGAGATGCTTTATCAGAGGAGTTAACATGGTAAAATACCGGTAGTCCTTCACATATGACTACAAGGTTGTATTTAAAGCAAGTAATGTTTTTAAGGCAATTGATGAGTTCGGACTTTAAATATCTATAATGAGCTGATAGAAACTGAAAGCATATTTTCGGATCTCTAATGCTCACAAATCAAGCGTTTAAACGAAGGTATAAGAAAAGTGTCGCCAGAATAGGCCAACAGATTAGATATGTTCCATTAAAACAAAACTAGACCACCCAGCTAGGAAGGATCTCTATAGCAATAGAATTATGAATTTACCCAAATACTAAATAGCAAGAGGTTATAGCTTATAAGCCAATATGCAGTTGATTAAAACTGATTATCAATAAATGTAATTTTAGAGGTAGTAAAGTGTATAGTTAAGTGCTCGCATACAACACAAGTAGCCCAGATTCAAGACATGAAAAATTTTAATCGTGACTTCAGTTTTTAAATACTACAAATAACCCATCCAAAAGATTTTCTAAACCACCCTCCCATCCATCCAGATAGTAAAGAAAAGGAATATCAATATAATATAACCTCATAAAAAGAGTCAGGCTATGACACTTCTTGTGGAAAAAAGAAAAAGATAGAAAATCTACGAAAAGCAGCAACACCACAAAACAGAAGAGGCATTACACCAAATTTAGATAGCGCGTTGTTTTTAGACAACGTTCATCTGTTCTAGACACTTGCTCCAGCTGGCCGATCACCTGCTTAGCTAAAGGACAAAATGATTACAAAGAAACTGAAACGAGCCAAAGATGCCTTGTGGAAGCCTTATACTGAGGAATAAGAGAATCTGTAGTAGAATGTAGTTTAAGAATTTACCAATAAACTGCGGATACTTGTTGTACGACCCAATGCAAAATAATATTAAGATCTATAGGGTGGGCCATTTAAAAGTTTAAATTTAAAAAAGCAATAAAACAAAAACGGTTTAAAGTTTTGCCAAATTTATTTTTTTGTTCATTTTCCTGCCTCTGCTGGCTTCACCAATTTTCGATACCTCTTTCGAATCTTTGGGGTCGCATCTTGGCAATGGCATCACGAATGTTGGCCTTCAAATCCTCAATTGTCTCTGGTTTGTCGGCGTAAGACTTGACTTTAATCGTGTCAAATCGCAGCTTCTTGGCGGCCAGCTGACATCACCATTTCGGCTAATTAGACGACCATCAAACATTTGATGCACCATCCTATTGAAACCAAACACCGTACACATCAATACGATGAAGAACGAGCACAAAAAAAATCGGTTATCGTGGTGCGATAGGTGTCTCCATTGACCGCAATGGTTGTGCTGTCCTCATTTTCAAAGAGATATGGTGCAATGATGACAATGGTTGTATTAGCTTCTGCAAGACCACGCTTGGCTTTTCTGAGTCCCAAATACGGCAATTTTGCTTATTAACATACCCACCAAGCTCAAAATTATCTTCATCCGATTGATTGATTTTTCTATCCAATTTTCGATAAAATGTCTTTGTTGTGGAAATTAATTTCCAATAAATATTAACGTTGCTCAAGCGTAAATCGATTCATTTCGCTCAGTGGAGATAATATCCTGAATTTTGTGACAGATTAGAATGACAGATTCGAAATAACCGCTGGTCCAAGTTTAAACCGATATTTCACGAAAGTACTTATATATTAATTGAACTCAAAGAAATATAACTTGACATTGCACATTTCACTTAATTCGCATATAAAGAAGACTATATCAAAGGCACAACCTTTTAAGAAAAATTTTATAAATAAATAGAAGGAGCATAAGTTTTATTTTGCAAATATTATACAACATCCGTAGCCGTAGTCTACCGACCTTAATTTTTAACTTGCTTGTAATATTAAGGGCGTTCTGTTATTTTTTTTTTGCAGTGGTAATTTGCAGTCATTACATGGTGAAATAACGTAACGTGCAGTAAAAAATAAAAAAGAAGAGAACTATCAAGGTCATTCCAGCTGTATGTAAAAAAACATACAATAATAAAACTATGAAATATAATTATATTCTGTAGTATCTACAATACGAAAACTGAAACAACAACAAAATATATGTATATTTTTAAACCAGAAACAAACATAATTATAGACACAAGAGCTAGAATTGTTTATCGCCATCGCCATCATCATCATCATCATCATCATCATCATCATCATCATCACCATGATCAGTGGTAAAAAAGAAGAAGAGAATATCTGCAACATATTTTATTTTTCCTTGTTCTTACCAATAATAACAACGAATGTTAATTATTTTTTACATATTGAGTTTTTGCAAAAAGACGCCATTAAGTCTGTAAAAATTTCATTTGGCTAAAAGCGAAAACAAAGTCTAAACGAAACACGAATTATAGCAACAACACAAATAGTAAATTTATAGCAAAAGCTCTTATTAAGAGTTTTTAACTACATTCACATGAACAAATAATCTTGATTTATAAGAGAGAAAAAAAAATATTTTATAAGCAGCAAACCAACACATACTGACATACATACAGATTAAGTCAAAACAGATTGTAAAGGAATAAAATCATTGATGTCATAGAAATATAAATTCATCTTGCTTCTATAAGGAGCATAGGGCCTAAACGATTGAATACCATTCTCTTCTATCCACTGCCAGTGGCTTTAGTTCATTATACTATTTAAGCATCTTCGGTTGCCTTAAGATTTACCCTGGATTTGTCTCAGGCAACGGTTGACAAAAATCTGAATCGTCCCGAGGTCATAATTCTACGATTTTCAATCGTACAAAGCAACGGACAGGTGTTGAAAATGTTCATCTTGAAATGTGCCGGGAGTTCTGCACTAGTTGTAGTTAGCGAGAGGCTTGTTGGGTTCCGTCGATGCGATCCTCAAAGTTTGCAGATAACAAACCGCCATATGCAAAAAAAAATCTAAAAGTAGACTTGTAGTGCACATTAGTTACCATACACTTTAAGCTTAACCAACATTTGTTAAACAACATATGCAAAAACCCTGCCTGGATCAAACTGCTCTTCTATAAGACCAGTGAGTTATTTTGCACCATCTTATGACTCTGGCATTGCCAATTTTGTAAGTAAGTAGTAATTTTAAGATCTAATATATAAATTATAGGAAAAATTTAACTTAAAATTAAACTCCTTTTAACTGCTTTTTCTGCTTAATTTCATTTAATTGTCAGTCCAAAAAGTCATTCATTTTCTCACTCACCCAATCTGTCATTAAGACAGACAGACAGTTATACTGATCATGCAAAAGACTTGATTTGTAGTGTTGCATTATTGTACGTGGCATGTATTCAATTTTAAATACATTTTTTTCGTTGCAATTTCTTTTAAAAACAAAAAGTATAGTAAACAACAACAGAAACAACATCAACAACAACACCAGCAAAAACAATATTTACAATTAATCAATTAATGGCAAACTTTAACACCACTTACCCATTTAGTTGTTTTTTTTTTTTTTTGTCCCGATTTTTAGCAATTTGTATAAGTTGAAAAATAAATAAAAATAAGAAATAATTCTGGTCTTTAGAACGCACCACAGTAACAAGCAATATATGTATAGAGAGGGTGACCAGATACGGTATGAAAAATATAAAATTGAAAAAACTGTCTATACTAAAAACCCCTTGCTAACCTCTCACATCTTAGGCTAAAGTTTTAGATATCCGACTAAAAAAAAGGAACCTACCAGGTCTGATCAGATTCTACTGTCAACGAAACTTAAACGAACTTAAAGCCACTGTGCAGTTGAGTTCACAATAACATGGTAACTTTGACTACTTAACAATTACTAAAACAATCATGACCAGATGGCCACCTTTTAAGGTTGTTGTTAATATTATTGTGAGAAAAACTTTCAAAATTTGAATGACACCACTCCTCTTGTTTTATATGAAATGCATAAAAAAAATCCGTTATTACTTAGAAAAGTTAATTGGCACGATTTATAAAATACCCTATAATTGCCAAAAATGTCCATAGGTTGCAACTTATACGAGTAGTTCTAATTTTTTAATTACATGCGCGATTTCTGCGCTATCTAGTAAGATGAGAGCCTCAGTTTTAAACTAAAGGGAGTATGTCACCTCTAATTAATTTTTGTAATACTTTGCGAGAAAGAGAACTTATTTTACTTGTCCGTTTCATGATGTATTTTTGCGGGCAATGAAAACATTTCTTGCAAGAATGCTGATTGGTGTATGCCACCATTGAATATCCTGAACCTCCAAAAGAAAATTTTCACCAATAAAAGCACAATTAAATGTTTTCTGTAGCAGTTTGTGATATTTAATTTACACTCACATTGAAAAAAGCAATATGTTTCCGCGGCTTATCTGTAACAAACTTAAAGAAGAAGTTGTTCAGCTTAAAAAAAATTTTCATGAAAGTAGTGAGTATTGTTGCGAAATTCATCTCATCGATCTAATAGCCAAGAAATTGACTTAAATAAAACCCTGAGTCCAGCGTAAAAAATGGTGACTATTTTCAATGCATTTGTAATTGCTTAACTAAACTTAAAGAAAACTACACAGCAAAAGTAAAACGCAAAGGCAAAAAAGAGAACATTTTTCGCTTTGCTTCAGTTTTTAGCTTCAAATTAAATAACTGTGTTGCTGAATGCTTACTGATAACTTTAAAAAATAATAACCAAAAGTTAAAAAAAATAATAAGCAAATTAAAATAGTAAATAACTCACTTAGTCAGTAAAGCAACTATTTTATCAAAAATTGCTTCTACTGTAAGCAATAAGTTATTCTTTACTTTAATTTGACTTAACTGTTTACTATAATGTGGGCGTATTTTGCAGCTGCATAACATGTCATATTGCATTCACATGACCGCAGTAATCGAAAGAGCTTAGGAGCTTTCAAAATTACACATGCGTGTGCTCTAAGCACCACACCATTCCACCCCTTTAATACACCACGCTACCGGTTGATGCACAAAGATATGCAATTTCGTTAGCAGCAAGACGGTGGTATTACAAGGCTTTTCGTGATCAACCTATATTAAAAAAAATACTGACTGTATTCTTTCGGTGAATCACTTTTGTGGTTCTCACTGGCCATTGTCCTATTGCAAATTATGCCGAAGGACTCTACATGATACTACCTCTCACCTTATGTGTCAGAGGCTACTGACCTCTTATTTCTTGTTATCTTTGACTGAGCTTTCCAGAATTAAGGTTACCGTAGCGGCAAGGTTTAGTTTACATTAAAAATGGTTTCTATGGAGACTGTTTGATCCCCGAGTTAGTCCCTATGATTGAGGGTACTCTTCTGGCATAAGTGGAACCTTATCCTTTAGAATGAGTACTCCACCGAACCTAATCTAACCTTAGTTTTAGATAAACTAATACTGTTGGAGGTAACGTGGTGTAGTGGTTAAAGCGCACGTATACAACACACGTCTCCCAGGTTTTAATCTATTCATGACAAAAAAAAAACTTAAATTGCGGGTTTCGAGTGTTTAATAAAGAGACTTCAACCTCCCTCCTGACAAATCCATCTACAGAAGCCCTTTAACCTTCCAGCTTACCTCTGGCGATGATGACGAACATCAGACGAATGATCAGGAGAAAACACCACCTACTGGGATAAAAAATTACAATGTTAAGTAAGGATCATCACCACCACTTAGCAAGGATCTTCACCATTACACAATCATATGGAGGCGAGCTACAGTGGATTAATCATCTATTTAGCTGGAAAATCAACTTGATTAATGAAACTGAAGCAAAGCAATGGATAAAGGAGAAAAAAAAATACTATTTGAGTGTTTTTAAAAAAATACCCAAAAACTATTCACCAAAGCAATAGGTTTTTATTCTCTATTCAAAACAAACAGAATTTTTGTTCGATTTCACAAGACTATCCATAAAACTACGATTTGTTCTTTGATTTTAAGATCTATAAACAGCAAAAAAACATCAAACGGACGATAGATATATTAATTTATTTGGGTCAAAAAGAGATGCTAAGCTGATTAGAGGGCTTATTACTCCTAAGCCCCTCTTAAAGTGTTACAAACATTAGCACAATAACCTTAAACCATTAAAATTCTTGTAAATGTGTTACAAATACTTTGCTAAATCTAGTACATTTCACCTTTTCAGACATTTTACTGTTTTATTAAAAATGAAAATTTTATAATTTGTAAACCTATTTATACAGACAAAACAAATTAGCTCGTGTAGTCTACCACATAATATTAAATTTTATTTTCTGGGTGTGATGCCAAAAAAACAACCTTAATAAAATTTGCATTTGCCAAACAAATTACAAAAGCTCTGTGTGATTACAATAATTACTAAATTATTTTGGGAAAAAAATAATGAAAATGTCAAACTGATTTACACATGAAAAAACAAACATACACAGAAACACATTTTTTTTTTTTTGTAACCGTTAACGAAAAAACTGTTCAATTTGTATGCCTTAGGGTTCAAAGCAATTATTTCATAAGTTTTAAATGAGAAAAAAAGTACGAAAAAATTACTTTTCAATCATCTCATCCTATAATTTGAAAATTTTGACATAATAAGGTTAATGTGTCATTTATATGAAAAGAAATAAAAGCCAAGAAAGTCAAATTCACAACATTAAAGCCGCTAAATAACAGCAAAACTAAAAAAATATTAAACAAAAAAGAAAAATTGCTAAAAAAAATAATAATAATATTGGAAAATAAAAGCGAAAACCAAACAAGTCAAGGCCCCGTACAGTGTAACATTTTGATACAACAAACAGCTAAAAATAAAGGGAGTGTTCATAGAGCGGTCAGTTTGGCTTGAATTAACTAAACACAGAAAAATTATAAATTTGGTTTTATTTTAACCCATTAACGTCTAAAAGGGAACTGCTAATTAAAAATGCTTAAATTGCTTTAAGCTGGAGAAATGTATTTTAATTTTTTCTATTTTTGTAAGAAAATAGGTGTCCTTACATGCGTACAACAGGAGTTTAAGTTATGAAATTGATCACAGGAGTCATATCTTATACAGTGAAACTTCGATATAACGAATCTGAAGGGTATCGAAAAACGGGACTTTATCCTTTTTTTTAATTACATTTTTCTTTATTCTGATTTCGTTTTGTAGGAGCTTTTAAACAAATACTTCGCTATTTAGAGTCTTTGCCTATGCACTTGCAAACATATTTAGAATTCATTGTTTTAAAACCCGTACTTTCCCCTTTTGTTTAAAATTAATTTTTTCTTAATTCTGATTTCCTTGTATAGAGGCTTTTGAATGAATACTTTGCTATGTAGACTCTTTACTTCCAAACACATTTAGACTTAATTGTTTAATAACACACTTTACTTCGTTCCAGGGTTGGCAACCCACTGGGTATTATATTTTAAAAAAGCTGGTTGGTTTTTTATTTAAACGTTTTCGGAGTTTATTTACAACAAAAATAAGTATAATTTGCATATTAGGACTACAAATTCATTAGGTCCGTTTTTAGTTCAATCAAAAATCTCTCTTCCCCACCTCTCAGCCAATTCCTCCTGTCTCAGAAAAACTTCTATGCTTTTAAGGAGCTCTAACTTTTAAGCCTATTTTTTTGTCAGAAAAAGTGATTTGGTGACATATCAAAAAATATTGTTACGTTTTACCTTTTTAAAACGTTTGAGCTATTTTTTATTGCGTTAAATAAAATAAATAACACGTAGTTGTTGTTTTATACTGCTCTTTTTATTATTTTGTCTTTATACACTTATAACTACACGGTAACCAACTTATTTAATATCCGCTTAATAAACCAATTTACTCAATACACGACTAAGTACGACTTTAAACAATGACTGCCAAACTCTAACTGATTGACGTAGGCAAAGCAGCGTTCCTTATATACCTGATATAATATTCTGGAAAATTCTTAAACCATCTCAAATCTTCTATTCATTTACGTTAATTTTAAAATATATAAGATCGTGTTACCCAAAGATGTTCGAATTGGTGGCACTGTCATATACACAAATAAGTATGTCATTACCATGTGTCACATTGACAGCCTTGACACAAACCAATAGAATACAGTTTTAAGTGCATTGATGTTGGTGATGTTGGTCTTCTTTAGACATTATTTATTTTCGTAACAATATTATATCTGTCGAAACAGCCAATAGTCAGAAGGAGCTATTTTCGGAAAATACTGCGGGTATAGCATTTGATCATTTCTAACAACTGTTTGGAAATTTTTGCAACGTAAGGCCGAGAGTTTTTATGCAAAAGAATAACTTAACTTCATGTCTGTCTTTATATAGCATAACACTCGTACACGGTTCAAACGAAGCAATTGCGGCCTGCTCTGATCACCAAGTTTTGGCAGCTCATAGTGCACAATGCCGCCTTGATCTGACCAAGAGTACAAAATTGTATTATAAATACTAAAACAACGTAATTGCACTAGCAAATAAAAAATATTGTCGACTTAAACGAAATTTGGAAGTAGTTATAAAACCCAAAAATACCCATCAAAATCATGCAAAGGGTTTGTTTTTTTTTTAAGCCGGGTTTTTGCCAATCCTGCTTTGTTCTGACTTCATTGTCAAAGGCTTTTGAATCAATACTTCGTTATATAGAGGTCTTATAAGTCAGAATTTGTTCTTTATATCTATAGAGCATTTTTGTATGAAAAACTTTGCAATAAAGAAGGAAAAAAATCATTATATTGAGTTTTTCGAACGAAGTTGGTTATAGCGAAGTTTCACTGTACGAGAAAAATCTTACTTTCTCTTTTATTAAATGATCTTACAATTATTTTATATTTAGACAGTAAATAATGTTTACTTTTTATTTTAAGCCCCATGTCACAGAAAAATAACTAAGAAAAGACACACGCAGTTTATTGGCACCCTGTATACTTTGCCACATTTTTTTATATTTATTTTTACATAAAATATCTTACGTTTCTTTAAGAGTTACCACCAGTTAACCAAGTGTCCTTATCAAAATATATACTTTTTTGTAAAAAAAATAAGTTTTTCCATCTTTGGCCTCTCATGCTACACTGTGCGCCACCACCATCAAATATCATTAACATCAAATTGTCAGTTATAAATATGCAAACAATAAATCATGTAACGAAAAATAAAAAATAAATAAATAAATTGGCAGGGCAAGCAGTCAGTCAGTCAGTCAGTGAGTTAAGAAGCAGACTTAAAAACTCTCATATAGAAAATAACTCAATTACTAAGATGATGGGCCAAAGTTATTATTTAATATGAAAAGGGAATTTCATTTTTTCTTTCTTGAAAGCTCTTAACTTTTGCGTAAAAGAAAAAGTAAATAAATTGCACACGCTTTAACCGAAATCAATATAAAAATAAAGAGATCTAAAGTGAAGAGCAGACCCATCAGAAACATGATTAAACAAGATTAAGTGCGGAGTATAAAAGCTTGAAGTGCAGAAAGAAAAAAATGAAATAAATAATTACAACAATTATTTTATAAATGCAAAAACAAAAACAAAAACAAAAAAACGAAATAGCAAATAACAACAAATAATTACAGGTGAAAAAATAAATTGAGTTTGCAATTAAGGTTTTTGAAGAACCAAACAAAAGACTTAAGACACATAAGCGGAATTAAATTGAATTTTAACTTCTTGGGAAAAATATTTTAAAATAAAGATTTAACAAAAACCAATCATTTTATAGGAAAAAAAAACTATTTCAAAAGAAATTCGTTCAAACTATAAGTAAAAGATTTAACAACATAAAAAACACACACAAGAGTAAAACGCATAGATTTGAAATTGCTTAATGAATTTTAAAAAATGTGAAAAATATTTGCAATCCAGTTAATTTATAACACAGGGTGTTTTTTAAGCCCGATAGAATTGATTAACATTTCAAAATAATATGGCATATGACCACTGCGGCTGTTTATGACATACCGCATTCTGGTCCTTATGTCACGATTAGCACGAATAATGTTAAGTCGACGATTGAGGATGGCGACCTACTACATCTCACCTGGATCAATGTCAGTTATATTTTCAAACAAAACGAGTATTGATCATGGTGCGGTAACGATCTCTATTGATTGTCTTTATTTTATAGAGTTTGTGTACAATGATGCTATTAGCCCGTATATCACACTAAATGACGCATTTTTCTAACTGTAATGGAGAGTCTGTAGGCTCTGTTGTGGATTGGTTTCATTGCATATGCGGCAATTTCGCTTATTAACAAACCCGTGGGGCACAAAATGAGCCTAACAGCAGAACACAATTTTGTAGTCTTTAAGTTCGGTGAGTTGATGACAGATTTTCAAAGTCAATCTGGATAATATGGTCGTGATTTTTTCTCCGTCACTCCTCTAGGAAGCATATGGTTTTCCACAAAGTTTACATTGCCTTGTTTTAGTTTCATTAATTACGCTGATTTTCAAAAGCTAAGTAGATGATTAGTCTCCTGTATCTCCCCTCCATGTGATTGTGTAGTGGTGAAAATCCTTGCTGATAAGTGGTGGTGATCTTTACTTAGCATTTCAATTTTTCCCAGTAGGAGGATTTTTATCCTGTGGTGAGTTAAATTCTCTTTATTAAACACTCGAAACCCTCAATTAAATTTTTTCGTCATGTCCTCTGCTGGGGATTCGAATCTGGGAACGCTTACGTTGTATGCGTGCACTCTAATCAATTTACCACGCCATTCTCACGAAAAAATGTTTTCTTGCAAAATTAGCGAATAAATGTTTTCTTGCAAAACTAGCGGAAAATTTGTTTCTTGCAAAATAGTGGAAATATTTTTTTCTTTTATTTCCAAAAAGTTATAAAAAAATTCTTAGAATATAAATTTTACATTTTAAGCATTTTAATGAAAGCCAGGTGTAGGTTGAAAGTAAAATAACCCATAAAGGCAGGTGCCTAACTTTGACAAAAGTAAAGGGTTCATTTTTTAAGTCAAAAATATTCTAAGAATAAGATTCTTTATTATTGTGGTAAAAAATTCACTTTTAAGAAAAATAACATAATTTTTTTCGTCATTCCACACTTGTTTGCTAAGCCAAAAAGACAAATCTTATCCGATATTTGATTTTATCAAAACCAAAAATTAATATTGAAAAGTACTCTAAGGACTATTTCCGTTTTATATTTTTTTATTATGGTAAGTGTTTTACAAAATTTATACATAGTCAGCTTATTTATAATGGATTTTTGTCTTAGATTACAGTATGTCAAGGGCTTTAGCTTGCAAAAATTCTCCAGATTAGTTTTGCTAGACCTGTGGGGAATTAGCTTTAAATCACAACGCCATACTATAACTTCCCAAATGAAGAATGATTATAAACATTACTTTGTATTTCTTTTCTATGAAACAAACAAATATTGGATGACAAAAATATGTTGTAATACCTGTGCAAGAGCTTTAAGAGGAAGACGATAGAAAGATCATGTCATTTATGAAACCAATGATATAGAGTGAACTATAAAATCACGAACATATTGTTATTTCTGCATGACCGCTACACGTGGACTTACGAGAAAAAATAAAAACAAAATCATATACTCGTATACGAACATTTCATCTGCCCAACGACAAGTTCTTCGAAACAAAAATGTTTCTTTATCTCCAACGCCTCCTAAACGTCATGAAATGGTTATTGAAGAAAATATTTTTTCTATTCGGAGTGAAACCAGTTACGTGTCTGTAGGTCATACTTCATCTGCATATAGAAGTCCATCGAGAAAACCTTATTTTATAAACCAGTCTGAACTGAATGATCTTGTGCGAGACTAAGAACTCTCAAAATCAAAGTCAGAGTTTCTTGCGTCAAGATTACAGCAATGGAATTTGATAGATAAGAACATGAAAGTCTCATATTTTCGATTTAGACAAGATGATTTTCTGGCCTATTTTAGCAAAGATGGTGATTTAGTATTTTGTGATGATGCGGATTATTACGAAAGCTGGGTTTCCCTGAAAAGTCTGAGGAATGGCGACTCTTTATTGATTCATCAAAGAAAAACATACGTATATAGTATGCGTATGTACTGTTTCCTACCAGACATTTCCTTTCATTATGTTTGTGTTACCTAACAATGTATTAAAATTTTTTTCTCCAAGTTAGGTACCTCCCTTTATAGGTTGCATATCTGTCTTTAATTTAAATGTCTAAATGTAAAAATTATATTTTAATAATTTTTTTATAACTTTTTTGAAATGAAAGAAAAAATAATTCCTCTAATTTTGCAAGATAACATATTTTCGCTAATCTTGGTCAAAGTTAGGTACCTGCATTTAATTTTGAATAAAATCAGCAAGAGCCAACCGATTTTCATGATTTAAAGCTTATTTTATTCTCAACATTTTAAGCTTCAATTTAACATCTAAAATTTTTATTCTGAAATATTTTTTATGACTTTTTGAAAAAAACAAAAATTGCTCTAATTTTGCGGGAATTTTTTTTTCGCAGCTAAGTTGTAAATAACTCCGAAACTGTTGAAAATACAAAAAAAATGGGGTTCAGGTAAGTTATAGGAAATTTTGTTTTTAAATGTTTGGTGGTAATTACGTTAAAATCTGTAAAGTTATTTTCAAGTTATGATGAAATATGTTGACATAACTACCATATTTTGCCACGCCCATAAAAAAAATTTGAGCCCGATGGAAAAAAACTGAAAACGGATTTAAATTCAGCGCATCAAAATCATTATATTCCATACAGTTTTATTTAAACGCGTTTCATGCTGTAGACCAGTGATATTTAGATTTGCACATTTTCTGTAGAACTGCACGTTTTATATGCACATCTTAGGAAATATAGCTGCCCTGCAGAAAATGCTATTAAAATGCTTCAAACGTAACCAAAATTTAGGATATAAATGTTTTCCCTTTAACACTGTTAAATCTTAGTGAGGATCATATAATTCAACTATACATTACATACATAAATATGTATAATCTCAAAACTGCTTTATCTCACTATGTTTCCAAATGACATAATCCATTCCTGCGTTACATAGAACCATAATGTCACTACTCCATATTATAGGTTTTGAATTCCAATAACTTCTGCAGGGTGGTAAAAAAACTGATCTCGTATTAAATTTTTTTTGTTTTGTTTTTTCTAAGAAAATTAATAGACTTTTCAATTTTTATGAAAACCAATATTAATCCTTCAAAATATTCTTTTTTATTATTCATATTTTACTTATTAATTGTTAAAAACAAAAAAAAATAATTAAAGTTTGCTTACGAAGGCCTTGCAATGATAAAGGTTCGTAAAACAAGTTTATTGCTTAAGTCTTTCGTTTTAACCTCAATACAACTATTGATTAAAATTAATAACTTAATCCTTTTAAGAAATTACATTTATAACTGACAATATTAAAACACTACAATAACCACAAAAACAAAAAACAAAAAACACCAAAAGTAATTTTTTTTTTAACAAAACAATTTATAATGGTCGTAAATATTCAATAAACGTATGAAAGAGAAAAACATTAAAAAAGAAACTAATTTTAAACAATTTTGTTCCTTTTAAAACCAAAAATATTAACGATGATGAGGATGATGATGAAGACGACTTCTTTTGAAATTTACAAGTCTTGTTTAAAAAGGAAAACACCCAATTGAATTTCTTTTTTTTTTCGATTTGAACAAAATGTCTTTCTTTTATTTGTAATCATCGCCCACTGTTGAAAATGAAACGAAAAGAGGAAATTTATTGAAATTTATTAAATAACCAGACAATATTTTGTTGTTGATCTGTACTGAAATCCATAAAAGCAAAGAAACATTTTGTTGTCGTCCATGAGAGTTAATAAAAACCAAATCTATTGTTCTTGTTGTTGTTGTTGTTAAAGCATTTTGTTTAACCAAGATATTTCAATTAAATACTGGTTAAATAAATTTTTACTTTAAAAAGTCATTTATATGGATTTTTAGTCTTCGCTGTTTGGATCGGTGGTAGCAAAAATAATAATTTTCATAATTCTCACAGGTTTGCGGTTATTTTGTATTTTTTGTTCGGCGCTTGATTTGGCTTACTTTCATATGAAAGATAAATCTGTTTAAAATGAAAAACGCTTTCATTGATTTTTTGTTTCTGTTTTTTTTTTTTTTTGTAATTTTTATTAAGCCTAAGCAGAAAAAGCTTTGCTTTTAATGTATGATTTTCGTGGGCTTATATGCGAGTATTTATACACATTTATGACTTACGTTTTCAAATAGAAATGTTAAACTCTTTATATTTGCAACATTGTAATAAATGTATCATTAGTTATACGGAAAAATGCAACAACAAAAACAGATAAAGAGAAATATACAAAATAGCAAAAATGTGGTCTATTTGTTAACAATTTATAAAATATTTGTGTAGATGGAAATGGGCATTTTCGACGTTTTGTTTTTCTTACTTTTTTCATTTTACTTTCAACTAAAGTCACCTTAAAACTGAAATTAGAAAACAAAAGTACACTTAAGAGTATATTGACGGCTTCCACAATAAATATTCGAATTAAAATAGCAGTTTTACTTTACCTGTTTCAGTAAAAGAAACACTTTCAAGCGATTGAAAATTTATATGAAGGAGTATTTGAAAAATATTTTGAAAATGCATTACGTTTTTGTATTAAATACCAATCCTTTAAAATTGTTTGCTTACTGCAACAGACTGCTTTTTTAAAGCGTAATATAAATGTATGAACATGTTAAAAATGCATTAATCAAAGCATAATTTTAGGCTGTGTTAAAAATAATAAAGCGTTTTTTAAATTTTTAAATACAGTGCCTTGAGAACGAAGACAATGAAAACAGTACTTATTAAAATGAAAAAGAAATCTAACCAGAATCTGCTCTTCCAGGCAGCTGCGATAACTTTTGACAACCATTCTAAAGAACCAGAAACCTAAATGCAAAAGATGAGTACAAACGAGATTGTGAATTGGAGATTGCAATCACTAAATCAATTCAGACAATGATGGTGTGTGTACTGTTGGGTCATCGAAAACAATTCTCTATTTTTTTTTGTCGCTAAATTATGTTGATGCCCATATTTTAAGCAAAGATAATTCGAAATCGTATGCAGATATCGTAGGCACAGCTCTTTTTTCCTTTATTTCAGATTAAATTATATAGTTCCTTCTAAGTAAAGGGCGTCAACGAATTCTCTCCACTTTTCCCCAACATTTGCCAAGATCTTTACCTAGTTCCATGTTACGAGATGAGCATTTATTTTTAACCATCCATCCAACTAGGCTTGCCAGATGATCTTGATTTCGCTTGATTTACAAGAATTTCTACAGCTTGTCAAGAATCAAGAGAAAATATGGTTTGTCAAGAATGTTTGAAAGATTTCCTAGCAAAGAGCTTTTTTTAGTGAATTAATAATGCAATGCGTTTTAAGTGTACTTGTTTGCTAATTTAGTTTATCAAAAAATAGCCTTCAGTGAAACAAACGTCATTAAACCAAATGCATGCCATTTGATATAAGAAAACCAAGATATAAGAAAACTTCTACATCCTGGATTGACTGCCGTTAAAGTGAGAGTGGTTAGGTGTTGCTACTGGAAGTACGCATTAATTTGATTTTTTCTATATTAATTTTCAGACCGGCTTTTTGACATTTTCGGATATGGTGTAGAGTTTCCTCTAAATATCCTCAAAACAATGACTGAACAAACAAATATCGTCTGAGTAGTCATACAGGAGTTTTCTCATGTTCCAGTGGATGTCTTAGGGTTTGTCTTCAGAACCACATAGTCCAAAAGCAGTAAAAATAGTATGGGAAACAGAACATAGCCTTGTTTCACTTCTGTGCTCGTCTCGAAGGGCCCTCTTCGTAGGTATAGTTTGGAATGAATTGAAAAAGTCGAAATAAAACGAAAAAAATTAAAAATGAATTAAATTGGATTTTTCTTTCATTATTCCACTTTGGAGCATATGACTTTCTTAAAGCACCTCTGCTTTGTTTTAGTCTTTTTGTAATCATTAATATGTTCGTTATCTTTCAACTAAGAAGGTAATCGTTGTAGCAGGTCTAATATGAATGATGATGCTTGCATCTGTCGTTGCGATTTGGAGAGCAGGGGAAGTGATTCAAGGTATGATATGGAGCATTCGAAGGCCAGTGAATATCTGTGTAAATAGTCAGGCGGTTCTTAGGGCGTTTAAATTATACAGTTCAAGTCTAAGGTCGTTCTAGATTGCATAATGGCCACTCAAAACCATCGTAAGACTTTTTGGGTACCGGGACATTGTGATATTACGGGGAACGAGTTGGCAGATGAATTGGCCCAAAAGAGCTCGGAGTCAGCGGACCTACTGGTCGAAGACTCCGTACTGCCACCGTTATGTCATTTGCAAACTAGAAGCGTTCTTCGCCAGGAAGGCTGGTATAATGAGCTAAGATGTAGGATTTCAAGGTCCATCTGGCTGATCATCTCTAGCCGGCCATAATAACTAAATGGGATATAGCCTAATTATGGTATGGAAAGAAAATAGTCGATCGAACACCTGTTGTGTATGGGCATACGGTTCAAACTCTTACCTCCTTTCAGTTTTGGAGCCCACCTCTATTCTTCAGCTTGCTAAAGCCCCTAGTTGGATTTGGCAATGGAAATTCACCCAAGCGCAGAGCCTTTATGAGCCTTAACCGCCTTAACTGGCCGCATCTTATTAGTTCTCGTCTCTACCTCTCTCTCTCTCTCTCTCTCTCTCTCTCTCTCTCTCTCTCTCTCTGTCAACTCCTTTAATTGATCAATCTTCCTCTTTTCTTCTTTATAGTATGATCACAACGGGACCACATAGTCTTCCAGTGATGCAACCATCGGTTCTTCTGGTGGTTGCACATCCTCCAAACTACCTACTAATCTGTAGTTGTCGTGAAACAACGCTTTCTGTATATTTTGTTTAGTGGTGAGGGGTCTTTGCTTATCATAGACCTCTACCTTTTTCATCCTCATATGATGTTTTTGTTGATTTTGTCCTTTTTTTCTTTACGTTTGATTAAAGGGCTACGTGAATGATTATCTAGAGGTGATCGAAGATTGCTTAATATTTAAAACTCGAAACCGTATTGAAAAAAATTGTCTATTATTGCCGGAAAACGAACCTCGGCGAACGAACCAGGTTACAGGTTAAATTAGAGTATAATAAATGAAAAAATAATGGATAAAGAACGGTGACATTCTACAAAAAATTTCAGAGCGTAGATTAATAGAAAACAAGGTTATGTTGAGTGTTTATCGTTGGTTTGAAAGGGAATTATTTACTTAAGTTACTACGACCTGGTTAAACGATCAATTCTGATCTCTACTACTCACGACTTGATGAAGCAATCCGGGAAAAGCAGTCAGAATTGGCCAACAGAAATGGTGTAGGGTTCCACCATTACAATGCTAGACCACACATCATTGCACCCCTTGTGTAGCCTAGACCTTGTTTCCGTATCTGCCAACCAAAGAGACGCTGAAAATCAAGTCATTCGCCAATTAGCCACAGAAGTTTTTTAGGGATGCAATTATAAAGGTGGATAAAACATGACAAGAGGTCATAATTGATTCAGTTTTGAAGAGCAATTGTCATAAAAAATGTACAACGAAAACAAAGTCCGCGCTATTTCGTTCAGCTATTTTTGAGTTATTTCTATGCCTTATAAATACATATTAAGATTTCGCAAGGCTTTCTCAAAAAATTCTGTATCTTCAAATTTAGAAACAGGATACAGACGCAAGTAGGTTTAATCTGGAGAGCTTGCTGGAAAACCCATACAGATGTACCCATCCATAGTCTTGATGGAAGAGTACTTTTCTTCTAGCTAAGACATGTCGTTTTTGCTACAAATCAATATTGTTTTTGATCAAAACCTCCAAAAAATTTTACCGTTGTTTTACTGCTTTCAAATAGATATAAATGACACCGCACTTCGATCATAATCTTGTAGACCGATAGACCCACCTTAGCCTTTTATATGAATGCTCACTCTAAGAAATACCGTTTTTTTTTTATTATACGTTATGAATAATCCTTGTTTCGTTCAAATTTATAAAACATGGCGCATAGTATTCACGGGGAAGCGCTTAGGAGCAAACTTTTTCTTATCCAAATTTTTTCCTGATCGTCATCCTCAAATAAATTTTAGAGATTTTTTACGTGACGGCTACCAACTCGTTTGCGTGACCTGAAAGTGTGTCGTCATTTGTGCTGGTATGAGAATAACGAAACTCAGAAAATCCTTAAGGACTAGGTAGGTACTACACCTCAACAATGTAGTCCTAAATTACAATTCGCTTGTCTCTTATAGTAAAAGCATTAGTAGCGTTAGTTAATGTATTATATTACACCCTACGTTAAGAATAATGTTATTCGCTCAAAATGGTAGAAGAGATGCTTACACACTGACTCATTTCTAGAATCCTCCTATATTTATCGCGATTGTCTGTTATCTTTTTCACTTTTAAAATCAAATGATGCGTTTATTTCATTAAATGCGCCGATATTTATAGCCGGTAAAACTAATTCGGTTTGAAATCTACAGAGCTTCCTAGTTTCCCCTAAAAACATTCATTCTGATTAAATTTTTTGTAAGTAATGTGAGAACCAACTCGACCATCGATTTAGATACAAATATTTGAATACGTCAATGAACTATTTTTAGCGGTTGTAGTTTAGTAATGTTCTGAACGCTATCTTACACTTTACAAAACTTTAGCAAACGCATGTACTTTCTCGGAACCATCATTCAAGGTCAGTCTTATAGCATCAGAAATGATGGGCAAAAGTATAGTTAAAATCAACAAAATTTAATTAATAACAAAAATAAGAATTTTTATTGTATTTACAGCAGACTTTCTGGCATCTCATATATCTCTTTCCTGCATAATGTTAAAAAAAATAAGCTCAAAATACTTGGCAGTGCAGCTACTATAGAAATTTAGCCGCTTTAAAAATAGAAGAAAAACATATACGAATACAACAAAATCAACACTCTTATAACGTTGCTTCCATTAAGTCTATGGATCTTCTGGCGTAATGCTTAATGTTATTTTTTTATTACCACGGAATATGGTAATATCCAGGGTTTTTACATTCTCTGCTAAGGCTTCATAAACATCGGAAGAAGTTTTAATTTCCTTCTTATTTATATGGGTAACAATATCGCCTGGACTTAAGCCACCACTGAGAAAACAATGAGAAATTAGAAAACAATTAAAATTTTGACATCTCTTCAACTTACATATGAGCTGGTGAGCCTATTATTACTTTCCATACCAACACGCCATGTGATAGATTGGGTGGCAAACTTTCGGAACGATTTTTCAATTCGTTTAGTATATCTTTGGTTAGCGTTAGCATAGTTATGCCCATATAACGTTTGCTTAGTTGTGTTTGCTTACCAGCGGTTCCCTGTTTTCTTCTTTCTTGCACTTTTTCCAAAAATAATTTCACATAATCAATGGGTATGGCGAAACTTATGCCTGCAGTAACTTTCATGGAATTCACACCTATTGCTTCGCCATCTAAATTTACTAATGGCCCTCCTGAATTACCAAACGTAATGGCAGCATCAGTTTGTAAATAGTTTATATCACGATTCCTTAAACCTAATTCTTGTGAAGGTCTTTGTGTTGAACTTATTACACCGGCTGTTACGGTATTACTTAAGGCTAAGGGACTACCCAAAGCTACAACCCATTCTCCTGATCTCAGGGTAGCGCTTTCTCCCAAACGCATTACAGGCAGATTCTTACAATTTATACGTATTATAGCCAAATCTGAAGTAGAATCGACATCTTCAATTAGTGCAGGAAATACACGACCATCAAACAATCTCACTTGTACCATAGTATGGGGCTTATTGATGACCACATGAGCATTCGTTAAGATAGTGCCATTCGATTCGATTATAAAACCGGAACCATTTGAGGCTGTCACCGGTTGGCCAGAAAAATAATCAAAATGTCTGGTGTCTTTAATCTCAATGTATACAACGGAATTGGCACAGGCATCTACCACATCGGCTATAAAATTGTACTGCTGCCTTCTGCCACTAAGATTTGTTTGTGTTTTGGCTTCTACGAATGGCGAAAACTGGAACTGGTATTTCTCTTTTAGCCAAACCAATGCTCCTATGCTGGCTAGTGCTCCCACGCTGGCTAAAGCTATATATTTCCATTGTTTTTCTCTCTTATGATGACCATCACTGTTGTATTTATTTTGTTGGCCGGTGGAAAAATATTGTTGTTGAACTATACAGGAATAAGAAATCGCACTCGTTCTTAATATCGCATTATAAGATATGTTTTTCGTTAATTGCTTGAATTTATGAAAATACTGGAGGGCCATTTAATTTAGAATTTTTGTTATTTTTTTTTTTAATTTTCCGAAGGCAATTTATTGAATTTTGTTGAAGAACCGTATCCGAATGGTGTAAAAATTAAGGAACAAAATGTCATTTTAAAATTGTACAGCGGCTGTTACTGCAACAAGCAGCTGATGTCAAAATCTTATTAATCTTTTACAATTTTAAGCAGATACCAGATAACTTGCAAGACATAAGGACACCGTTTAATTTGCTTTAAAATAATACGAAAGTAAGAAAAGCAAGTATTATTTCGACTCTACCAAGCTTTAGACATGTTCCATGTATTGTAATTTAGCACAGTAATAAGCAATTATATATACATTGGACGTGATTAAAAAAGTATTGTTTCTAAAATTATCCACCTAATATAGGACGGCAAGGGAATGGATTTTAGGTAAATTCTACAGCTCATTACGTTATAGGAGTGACTTCAGGGTGAATTGGGTCCCTAGGACCCAAGCTACAACACTATACTCTTGGCATTAAGTAGGAAAACACCTAGAGTTAGCATATAGATCGTTAGGGTACATTGTCTCTTCTTTTTTGAGATATGGGAAGAGAAGGATGAGCTGAAGACAGTCAAGCATATTGTCTACCGCTACTTGAAACTGCAGAACCTTCGATCTAGATGGTTAGGTGGTCGATTTCGTGATAAATTTCTAGATAACATTATTGGTGCGTTGTAGAGATAATACTAGGACTACATTCGTTTTTATGTAGAATAAAGACGTAATTTATTATCATGACATTTCTTTTGAGATTTTTAGATTGCTTCTATACTTCTGACATAGCCTAACTATACGACTTACAACCATAACCTGACGACTAAAACTGAAATTTTATATGGATGTTAATTTGTGAGTTTAAGCTAAAAGCTTATTTTCCGATGATGGATGTTATGTTTGCATAAAAGCAACAAACCAAAAGACTATCTAACCAAAACTAAAAAATCGGTATAGTAAGCTTCTAAGTGATTTTTTAACCGTTAGGTTTTGAAAATTTAAAACAAAGACATAATAATTTGCAAAAGCGAATAAAATATTAACTACAATGCCAGCTGTAATATTGTCTTTCAAGGTTTCAATTGTGGGTGGTTTATCGGGAACGGGAAACTTAAAGTAACTCCACAAAGAATAGTAAAGTGAGATCAAATCGCATGAAATCGACGGACTATAAACTGCTTCAAAACGTGTTATTAATTGCTTATTAAACTCGGCTGTCAATAGGTTCTTGGTATAGCGTACTGTGTAGCATGTGGCAGCGTCCACTTCAAATGTGGACAAAAAAAATCGATAGCACGTTACCCCGCTCCATTGACTGCAACGTATCGATTTTCATAGTTTTTGAAAAAATACTGTCCAATGATGCTACCGGTTCACAAACCACACTGCACAGTGCATGTTTCATGGTGCATTGACAGCTCTTGAACTGTCTCTGTTGATCTTCACACCAAATTCGAGAATTCTGTTTGTTGGCGTACCCACTGAGCTTCATCTCTGAAGATAGAAACACATTTCAAGCCAATATTCGTTTGTTAATCTTTTCATGGTGATACGGCAAACCTTTACGATGGAGAATTTGGACGACATTGTCACTATAATGTTTTCATCGATGAATCATCGCCACAATATCAGTATCAAGTCGAAATTCGAATAAAATTATCACAAATGAGTAATTTTATTAATGAATCCTTGTGAGAATGGCACTAACAAAGATAGAATGTCACCATGCTATAGAAGCTAAAACTTATTGACATTGTCTATTATGAGTCGATTTCATGATGAAATTTAGCGACATTGTCTGTTATAATTTAACTTAATGTTGAAATATAGCGACATTGCTGTACAATGCAGAATTTTGTCTGCTACACCTCCCCGTTTACAAATAAAGCACAATTATTTTTGATGATATTGTCTGTTATGGCTCACTAATAAACGGATGACTACATAATAAAATCAACTATTGTCACCCATCACAATTTCGACAATTACTTTAAAAAGTTATGTATGACGCCAAAGAAAAGTTATCGTCAGTAATCGGTTCTTTACTATTGTCAGCGTTTTTCACTATGATTCACCATGACGTTGGCCACTGGATTACTAAGCATTTTTGGCATTTTCACATGTCACGAAAAACTAAACAGCAAAAAATGCACCAATTTCTGCAAAAATTTTAAGCAACCTGCGTCTATTAGCTTACTTTTGACGTTCATTCACTTCTTGATAAATATTTTGTGACTACGCATAACAAATTTCAATGAAATGCACGTCAAACATTCAAGTCGACCAAAATTAGTCGACAAAGTCCGTAGAAAATCATTGCAGATATAATTAGAGAATGATCATCATATTTTATAAGAATATTTAGATATAGAAAATCTTTTGGACATATTACTTTATGATTTTTTGAAGGAACAAGCTCGTTTACTAAAAAAAAACTAATATTTCGTTCAATCAAAATATTTAAGTCCTTTGCGGCTATTTCTGATTCACAAGTTTTCAGAAATGGTTAAATACCAAGAGATTCGGATTAAGCGAAGAGCTCATTATTAAAACAAACGTCCATTCTGAGGATTTTAAGAACTCTTTGTCACTGAAGAAAATGGAAATAGCTAGAAAAACGTTGAACTAGATACATATATCGAACCTAAAGGAGATTATGGTGGGCATGTTGAGAAATAAAATGCTTCCTTGATCCAAAAAAAGTTACGAAATTATTCGACATTTATGTAAATGTATTATGTAATTGAACATTCTTTATCAAAACTGATAGAGTCCTATAAGGCTTGACACTAAGAAAGACTATATATTTGTTTTTGCTATGATATTAAAGAGAACTCAGATTATTGTATCATGTATTTAATTGCAATTATGAGTATTTTAATTAAACAGTGTGCGCTTACTCTAATATGACTAACAAATACGGTTTTATGCCCAAAAATTCTACTCATCTATTACAATTTCTAAACATCTGGTAACCTTAAGCCCATTGTAAAAATGTTTTTTTGAGAACACTTTTTTCATTAACATTTTCTCATTCGTAAAATGTCATTCGTTGTGTAAAGAAGTTGCGAAAGCGATAGTGAGAGAAAAATACGAAAAATAATGCTAATATTGGATATTGTAACAACAACAAAAAATTGAGAAATTTGCAAGAAAAAACAAATAAATATTACGAAATTTATTTACAACGAAAATGGAAGTTTTTCAAACCGATAATAATTATATTTTTGTGAAACGTGAAAAAAGTTTATGGTGGAATCGAACGACATCGGAATTTACCATAAAAGCAGGTAAAGAAAAACGGCACCAGGAGATGAAATATGCCAAAAGTTAAATTGCCGTAGTTAAGGCAATGACCAAACTTATTCAAATGTTTTAAAATTTAGTTACTTTCTCTGATTAATATTATTTACAAAGGCAATTTAATCAGTAAAGTGGCCCCAAACAATGAATCACAATATGAGTGTGTGTGCTTGTTTGCTGTATATTTGGGGGCCAAACTAAACGTTAACTATTCGAAAAAGGGCAGCCAGAGCAGTTGCTATGAGTTTCTTAATTGATCCATCGATAATAGATTGCGTTGTACAATTTGTTTTAAAGTTCTTTCACTTATTTTTTATTACCCACCTACAATTGATTTAGTAGGCGTTAACGCCGCGCCACGATGTCTGCTTAAATTACACTCCGTAGAACGTTTTATAGTTTTGTTTCTTTTTGTTTTCTTTTTACATTAAAAATAAAATGATTAATAAATTAACTAAAGAAACAATAAATATGAATTACACTTTAAAAATATATATTACAATTGCTTGGTTGTGATTGTTGGCTATTGTTTTAATCAATATCCCCCCTTGATGTAGCTCTTTTCACTCTCATTTCTTCTTCTCCTGTTATTGTTTCTATTTCCTTTTTGAATAAGTTTTTTTTTTTTGTTATTGTTTAATAACCTCTCCTCTCGCCACACTTGCTAATCAAATACTCTTATACAATATCAAGAGTATGAGTTGCAAAAATTGTTTTGTTTACTTTGATTGTTTTTACTACACCCAGTCCCCACATTGGCTCTCCTCCTTCTATTGCTTACACAAACACTGTGGGGGGGGGGGGGTCGGGGTGGCGAGGAATGGTAAAGAATTTATTGTTTGAGTTTGTTAAACTGGCCTTTTGTTTATTAAAGAAATTAATTTCTTTATCAAGCTTTAAAGGAAATAATTTATAAAATAAACAAATGACAATTGCATCCAATTAACGAGGTGCGTGATTCATTTAAATTTCTGAAAACTAAAAACTGGTTTCAAATTGTTTAAGTGAGCTGTAGCCAGATTATGTAGATTGTAAAACACAAGCTACAGTCAAACAAAAATTTCTTACGAATTTTCCAATATGTTATTTTAAACAGCCATGTTTACGAAAACAAAACATTAAACCCACTTTACATGACATTTATAGAATTCGAAAAGGCATTCGAATCAGCCATGCGTACTTGTTAACATTTTGATGGATTAAATGAAATCATTCTAATAGTAGCATCAAACAAGGAAGTGGAGGTCTTGGTGAATTAGTTTGCGCGGATTATAGAGTGATACTCACCAAACGATACAGGCAATAGAGCGTCTATAGCTGTGGCTGAATTCGGCATTCGATATCGACTAAAATTTTATACAATTTTAAAACAATTTCTAAATATAGAAAAATCGTTCGACCTAGAATGCCGTTGTCTGCATTCTGGCCTCCATACAAGTAACACATCTGCAGCAATATATAACTGACCTTACGGCAGTGCATAAATTCGAGTTCCCATAATTTTAATTCCCGAATTCTTATAATTACTCACTATATTGATGACAAGAGCTATCGCATTCTTCCTGACGTTATAGCAATAGTTTTATTATAATCAAATTGAAGAAGAGTTTAAAAATGTTATTGGCCATCTCCAAGAACTCGCGCGTTCTTCTCGTCGTCGTCTTTTTATCAAGTAATACGGCTACCGACTTCTTACACTTAATATAGTGCCTGATGTAGCCGTTCCAGACATTTCGCATCCATTTGATTCGTTCCAGACAATACATTGACTGATTGTAACCGTTTCAGACAGTCCCGCATCTAAATGTAACCGTTCCAGACAATCCTACATTTAACTATAACTGTTCAAGACAATGCACTTTCTGATTGTAATCATAACAGGCAATACGCTGCCTGTTTGTAACTGTTCACGTCGACCTCGCATCTAATTGTAACCCTTCTAGACAATGTAGTGCCTGATTGTAACCGTTCCAAACAATACCGCATTTGATTGCAACAGTTTCAGAAACGACAACTATTAATGGTCTGCTCGTTGTCGATGCGATAATTTGCTTGCTTTGGTCGACCAATTACTAGATGAAATCGTCGATGAATGGAAAAAATTAGTCATTCATCATCAAACAGTTATCAACTAGTTAAAGAAAATTGGATGCACAAAAATGCTCCATGTTTGGGTGCTACATGAATTAGCAATAAAAAATTTAGTGGACCGAATTTCTATATAACCGAATTATTTCTGAAGCAAATGATTACGGGCAATGAAGTGGATCACGTACCACAGTAATGGTCAAACGATTAATTCTGATCTCTACTGTTATCAATTACCGAGATTGAAGCAAGCAACTCAATTAAAACGGCCAGAATTGATCAACAGAAAAAGTTTTTTGACTCAACATTGCAACGCCAGACCACACACATCTTTGATGATCCTGCGGAAACTGAGAGAGCTTAGCTGGGAAATTTTTATGCCTTCGCCATATAGCCCAGACCTTGCATTTTCAGATTGTCATTTGTTTTAATCTTTGCAGAACTCTCTTAATGGTGTAAATGTAATTTTCGTAGAGAGTAAACGAACTTTTTTCGAACAGCCAATAAATAATTTACATTTTAGGCAAAAACTCATATATTTTTTTGCTTACATTTGACCGATTTAGATTAGATTTAAGCCCTACAACAATAAAATCATATACTTTTGATAGATAACAAAAAAAAAAAAAAAAAAAAATTGTTGCAGTCAGTGTAATTCCCTATTTTATAAAGCAATTAAGTTAACATGTTAAAAAAAGGAGAACCTTAAGCAGTAGAAAGAAGGAGTATTGATTTCTTTAAATTGGCACTTGGCCAAATGTAAATGTAAAAAAAATAAAAAATAGAGTTGAAACAGTAAACAAAATTGAAAGTGAAAAAATAGACGAAAAATATTTGCTTTAGTCTTTTTCAAAATATATATTATCTTAGAACAAATGATTTATCGTTTTACATTTTCCTTCAAAATGAAATTTAAGGTTATCCTTTTTTTACCATTTCAGTAAAATTATGACGCATTTCTTTATCCCTTAATTCGATTAAAAATCTTTAGATTTCAATCACAATCCATACACATTTTAGAAAAAATAATTATTATTTTATTTTTAAGTTTGCGTGTAATGGATTATAATTTTTCAGTTCAATTATTATAACAACGATTATCAAATGCTAAAAATAGTGGGTTTAACTTTGTTCTATAATGTTAAACTGGATAAAATGCCTCCCTTTTAGCGTAGGCAATTAATTCGTCAACAGGTGGGCACTTCGACAAGGGTTACGAGTATATTTACTTGGCGGAATACTATTATTTGTAAATAAATATTTAATAATTTTCTTTTGAAATGCTTGTTCAAAATACAAATTCGTTAAGTAGAAAAGTTATTTATAATAACCGTTTTAATCCTATTTTTAAATATTAGGTCTTATAAAAAGTATCGTCTGTTTTTTTTTTTTTTTTTTTTTTTTTTTTTTGGTATCTTTCAATAGGGACTTCAGAACTTTGAAATTTGATAGAAGCTGTTTGTTGAACTAAATCTTCTGAAGTGGCCGTCATATATTTAGTTTGTTTTGCTTAATCGCCATGGACGGATATATAACACTTGTAAATATGTAATAACATTTCTTTATCATGATAGGTGTTCAGTGCAGGCAACTTCAGATCATTTCACCAATTTTACAATCACCACAATCGTCCTACCTATCTATTCGCGCTGGTTCACTGGTTCACATTTGAGTGCACTGGTTCAGTGACCCGTACGACGACAAAACGCTAGCTATACAGTAAATAACTTAGCATTTCGCAGACCAGAACTTTCCGAAATGCTCGGCTACAAAATCTGAACCAGAATATTTCTTTCAACGATTACCAACTTCTTCTGGTTTAAATTGAATTTTATGGACAACAACGGCTTGTGGTTATTTTAATAGAACGGCGCTATGTGCCACATAGCTCTTACCAGATTGGACTTTCTGCACGAGCGATTGGAGGGTATGGTTATCTCACGTAGAGGTGCTGAGAACTGGCCACCGAGATCGTGCAAACTTTTTCTTGTGGGGTTTTCTTAGGTAGCAGGTATATGCTAATAAGCCACAAACTACAGCGGCCATCAAAGCCATGGAATAATGGAAAAATTGACATTTCGGACATTTGTACGGTGTTATTTTTGTACATAATGGCATCGATAGACTTTTCATGCTTTGTTTTATTCAAATTTAAATATATAAAGCGTTTATAATAAGAGACCATATACATACTTGCTATAGCTTTTACCATTTTTCGAGTAGATTCATAATCCCTTCGCTGTAGAACTCCGGTGGCTTATCGGCGAAAAGTTTGAACCCTATTTTCGAAAGCTCCTTTATTAAATTTTTTGTTATCAAAGTCATTTTTCAAACTCTGAAATAATTGGTAGTTAATGAATGCATGGTTGTACTATACCAGTAAATTATTGTTGGGTCATCAAAGGGTGATTACAGTGCTAGGCAACAATAGCTCTTCTGTTTTTTTTTTTATTGCTTCGTTCAAGAAGTCTAGTTGTAAGCAGTATAGATCAGAATTTTTATTTTCGCCAGGTTATAGCAGCTCACAGCTTTTAATCCTACAAAACACTCAACATTGAATTCCGGAACGGGCTCTGAGGTTCATTTACACCATTATCAACGCATTCCTCAAAATGTTTCGTCATGTTCTTAAAGAGTTTTTTCATTTAGTTTGTAAAAAATAGGCTTAACATAATGGTACGAAATATTTCGACCACTACTGTATATTTACTGTTAATTTGTTTTCTTAGAATTTCTTATTCGTCCTTTACTACAGGTCTATATATACATGGAATTAGTTTTTATATTTAGAAGATAAGATAATGATATTTATTATTGTTAAGTGAGTTTTTTTTTAATAATTTGGTGCTTTATTGTTTTGTATTTGTTAATCAGAGATAATTACTTAATCAGCTAAAGCCATTTATAGAGTTCATAGTAATTTGTTGGAAAAATAATAATGATTTTGTGCTTTCTTGGATATAAGAAATTATTGCTATTGTCTAACACTTATTTCGGTTAACAATATAGTTATTTACCCGTTCTGTTGCATGAATTTTCCATAAAATATTTACCGTTCTCTTGGCATGTAGACATAGCAACAGAATTTATTTGAACTTTTGAGTTTTTTTCGGGAGAAAAAAGGTAGGAGTCTATGATAAACAAAGATTCACTACACCAAATACACAGAAGGCGTTGTTTTTACAAAACGACAGAGGGCAATACCATAATTTATCGTACACCTATAGTAGACCTATAAGCTGCTTAGCTGAATAATAAATTACATTACAAAAATCTTAAACCAGGCAAAGATGCTTTGTGGAAGCCATATGGCACTAAGAGGAGCAACAAAAAAATTGCTAAGATCAGGAAGCACATTTTATAACTGTAAATTGCATGAAATTTAACCAGAATTCGTTTACAAGAAGGGTGTCAGTTAATATAAGCTGTTAAAATAGATTAAAATGGCTACAGGAAGCATGTAGAGCAGTGATGTGCAAAAGTATAAATGTAGTTGTATGCATTTGTCACTGTCTCATTGATGACTAAAAACAAGAGCGTAAGAATACACGTGAGTTGAGAGCATTTAATGTTCTCTTTTGAAAATAGCATTAAATGAAAAAAGCGGAATATGCGACCAGGGTTGTCAGATCCAAATTCAATTTCAAAAATCGCCTAAATCGCTAAATCATTTTTTTTTACATTTTGGCAATAAAATTTATATTTTTTAAAAAATTTAAAAAACATTGAAACAAATAAAATATAATTTTTTCCGAATTCTTAAATTTCGCCAAAAGTGGAAAATTTCACCATAATATATATCTTGTTAATTTTATTAAGCCAAAATATTAGCAAAAACAAAAAGTGTACAATGTTTACTATAATATTCTATTAATGTTTACTATAATATAGTTTATATTATGAAAGCTAGAAAACTATAAAAAATAATTTTTATGGTTAATATAAAATACATTTTGGATATAGATATATAGTCTCATTATTGTTATATATCTAAAACGTTTATACACTTTTTCTTCGACACATTTCACATTGCCTTGTATTACAATTAAATTACGCTATGCGACAAAAAAGAACGAAGATAAAATTACTGAAAAGTTCTACTATTTTTCTAATAAACGCTTTCTACGAGTAGTACAACAAATTCAATTTTTGAAAATTTCTAAAAACCTACAAAATCTTTAATTACGGGTAAAAAATAACAGTTTTTCGTACCTTCATACACTTATGGACTTAGAATTTAGCGTAATACTATCCGATTTTAAGTGGATTTAGAGAGAGGAAGAGTTGACTTTTTAAGTGATGATATGATATACTTTATAGCCCTGATGGATGCATATGTGTGAATTTTTCAAGCAATATTTCATTGCGAGTTGCCTAAAATTGCATTACATAAGTAAACTGGAACCTAAGATCTATTAGTTTCAGTTCCATATAGGCAACTACAAATTTCTCGCTGTTTGTTTCTGTAGGGTGCAAAATTATCCGCAAATCTCGCTGGACATCATCCTGGGCCTTACTCAATTAGATGTACCAAGATTAGGGGTGCCACTGTTCTGGGAGGGCCGCTTTGGACGTACTCGAGACGATGTATCCGGGTTTCAATGTAAAGGGCTAAGTGTTGAGAGGTTGAAGAATGGATGGCCACGTGATATTCACGGATGCCTCAAAGGCAGTGACGGTCACTAGTGTGGGAGTGTATTTGATAGATGATAGTTTAAGGCTATTTTATAAACTTTCCGACTGAGGTCCTTGTGGTCCATAGGGCGGAAGAGCTGATCTGTGATTGTATCGCAACGTGTGAGAGGGTGGTCATTTGTGGACAGTCAGGCACTGATTGGGAGTTACATCAGTTTAAGACTGTTTGCATCATGCAGGACGTTGCTCCCAAATAGATTCATTGTTAAACTGTTGGGTTCCAGTGCACTGTGACATAGTTCGAAACGATAGTGCTGATAAGCTTGCGAGAGAGGACGCTACAAAGTTTTTTTATTTAGTGGACGGGTCTGTAAGATCCCCGATGAGTTTCTTCATTGGTTTGGGTTCGCCAAAGACTGGATGAATCATGGAGGAGCAGGGGAATCTAGAATTTACAGTCTTTAATGGCACGGACTTGAGCGGTCGAGGTCGGAATGGGTCCTGAATATAAATAGGGAACTTCTTATTATCCTCAGACAGTAGTTTGCCCAACGGCAGACACTCCGACCTCTTAGAACTCTGATAGTTTTCTAGCTGGGCAACGTGCTCTGATGGCAAGAATCAGGTTGTGGAATAAAAAGAACTCTGATTTCTACAGAGTGTGTGACAATGAAGTGAATTCTTAGAAAGTAGAACACATCGAGTGGCTTTGTCCTGTACTTTGGAGACACAGGCTGAGGCTGTTGGGCTTTGACTATTTTAGTAGCCTCAGTGAGCTTGCCTCTGACAAGGATTTCTATCTAGCATCATCTGACTGGTGTGACGTTTCCCGCTGTTAGGGGAGTTTGCTTTTGTGTACCTTACATGTTCCTTTTTTTTTCCTTTTTGTTGTTTTTCTTTGTTCTTTTGATTCTATCTGCTTTGGTATATTTTCTTTCTCTACAACGCTTCCACAATAGACAATTTTTTGACCTTTGGGTGGAATGCGTGTGTATTTCGCTACCTACCTAGCTATTGTGGTTGTATTTCGACATATTTTGCTTTGGCTAAGGGGAACAGGCATAATTTTTCTTTAATTTATTACTGACAACCACAATAATGCTAACAATTAATATATTTTGATTTTAATTCTGCATTACATGCACATAGTTTGAAAGTATTTTGCAGACTTCGGAAAGAAAGACTTACCTTGTAGTGTGTGCTAACTATTACGCTTATTTTTCCCTATTTTGGATGTAAAAGGTACATTATTATCTATCTTTAATACGACTAATTCTTATCGAACGATTTCTGTAAAAGCTGCTCTCAACAAAAGAAGGAAGAACAAACTCGACATAAATTAAAGATCACATTGGTTTTATAGTAATTCACAGGGCATTTTAAACTGAATTACTTACAATTTGTACGATTCGCAATAAAATGTAAATATGTAATTCGGCACATAATTGAAGCCTAAATTTTGAATTGGATAGTAATGAGTAAACATTGACGTATGAACATGGCATTACATATCGTTGCCCACAATCGTAGTTATATTGCTTGATGTGTTTAATACATAATTGACACAAAACACCTCGTTTATAGATTTGTCAGACGTTAAGTAATGTTTTAATTATCTTTTGTTTTTATCTTTAACTTAGCTTTTAAAAAAAGAAATAAATGAAGTAACTCTGTGTCAAGAGCCAAAATACAGTTGCCATTTCATTATAAAATTAATTCATAAATATCTCTTTAGAACATATTGTAAAAACATGAAAATAGGACAACGAAGAAAATCTTAAATTTAAATTGCAATTTTAATCTTTAATCCATATACTGGGTTTAGAATATTTTATGATTTTGTCTTGCTTCACACAGAAAAAAAAACTATAAAATAACCCACTTTAAGATATTCACTTGCTTTTCTTCTTTTTTTCTTCCTTTTCTATCCTTGACTAGAAAGAGAATATGTTCATATAAAATGTAAGTTTATCTGTTTGCTAAATGCCAGGGTACTATTGCTTATAATAGCTGAATAGAAAAAAGAGGGGCAAGTACTTAAATATTATGTTTGCTTGTATTCTTGGAGGAGATTGTGTTTGAGAGGGAGGAAACTGGTGAAAGTGTGGCAAGAATATGATTATGATATTTATGTTAATGCATGAATATTATGTTAAATATGGAATATGGAATGGATTTTAAATTGCAAGTGTCAAGAAAAGTAAAAGTTTAATGATTTTCAATTGCGCTTTGATGGCGGGGCTAACCTTAAAGTGTTGGCTGTGGGCACCTTTGGCTTGCGTGTTAAACGCAATCAGATCACACAAGGATAAATAAATAAAACACCTATAAATGCCCATTAAAAAGCTTAACTAAAACCAAATGAACGTGTAGTTACAAAAATTTAAACAAATGAAGACATGCATGATATTGACATATGTATTCTCTCCTTTTTTCTAGGTTGGGATCTGTCTTCGGTGGATGATATTGAATGTATAGGCATTACACAGGGTATTGTAGGTGTTATTGCCCTGCCCAATGTTTATGAACCGCATCTTGTGATAGTTAAAGAGGCTTCACCTGTTGGTGTGCTTTATCCGCCACATTTAGTCTATAAAATCAAATCTATATGTATTTTAAGTTTGGATGAACCCGATGCAGTATTACCCCCTTGTACCCGACACAATAGCAGTTCCAGTACTACACCCACACACTCTAGAAACTCTTCGAATTCATCCTCTGCAAATGCAAATCTGAATTTGAATAGCAATTCAGCTTCATCTAGAAGTAAACTATTCGAAGGTAATCAATTAATGAATAAAACTTGGGGTGCTGTTAAAAGTGCTGGCAATACCATTAAGAATACTACACAACAGGCCGCTGCCTTGGCCTCGAATCAAGTTAAGTCTTCGGTGGGCATTAAGGATCCTTCACGTATAGGTAAACGCATTACAGAGGAATTGCACAAGATATTCGATGATACGGACAGTTTTTACTTTTGTTTCGATCATGATATCACCAATAATTTACAAAGACACTTACCGGTGGGTTCAACGGATCAGCAAACGCCTGATGAAAGATTTTTTTGGAATATGCATATGATTAAGGATATATTGACATTAAATGTAAGTGGAATTGCACTTTATGTGTAAATTACTTAAAAATTTAATTTTTAATTCATTTTTTAGGATAAAACTTGGGCTTTACCGGTTATACAAGGATTTGTGCAGGTAGAACCCTGTGTTATAGGCAATGAATGCTTTACATTGGCCTTGGTTTCTAGAAGATCTCGGCATCGAGCTGGTACACGTTATAAGCGTAGAGGTGTTGATGAGAAGGGTAACTGTGCCAATTATGTAGAAACTGAACAGATTTTATCATTCCGCCATCATCAATTGGCATTTACACAAGTAAGAGGCTCAGTGCCCATATATTGGTCCCAGCCAGGCTATAAATATAGGCCTCCACCAAGACTAGATAGAGGTAAGTTCATAAAACTTCCTTGTTTTAGTATAAAACTGTTTCATTTGAACTCTTTTCTTTCTTCTTCTTTAGGCGAAGCTGAAACCCAAGAGGCTTTTGAATTGCATTTCACTAAAGAGCTGGATATTTACGAGAATGTGTGTATTGTCAATCTGGTCGAACAGAGTGGTAAAGAAAAGTTGATAGGCGATGCTTATGCGAAATATGTTATAAAATATAATAACGATCGTCTTGTCTATGTAACTTTTGATTTTCATGATTATTGTCGTGGTATGCGTTTTGAAAATGTTTCCGCTTTGGTAGAGGCCTTAGCTCCTGAAGCCGGTGCTATGGGTTTCCATTGGCGTGATCAACGTGGTGTTATTTGTAATCAAAAATCAGTATTTCGTGTTAATTGTATGGATTGTTTAGATCGCACAAATGTTGTACAGACTGCTGTGGGTAAAGCTGTTTTAGAATCACAATTGGTTAAATTGGGTCTATCGCCACCCTATTCACCCATACCTGAACAATTGAAAACACCATTTATGGTATTGTGGGCTAATAATGGTGACATTATCAGTCGTCAATATGCAGGCACCAATGCTTTAAAGGTATAATAATTAATAATTAAAAATTTAATGATTCAATTTGCTAATATGCTCTTATATGTATTATACAGGGGGATTATACACGCACGGGTGAACGTAAAATTAGTGGCATGATGAAAGATGGCATGAATTCGGCTAATCGGTGAGTTGTTATTAATAATTCTAGATGATATGTTATATGTTGTGTTCCTTTTTTCAAAATACGTTTTTTATTTTTACTTTCTAATTTCCATAAAAATAATTGTTGAAAATATTTTGCCAATGCTTATTTCTTAAACAAAAAAATATTGTTATGAAGTGGTGGGTTGACTTTTTTCATACTCATTGCCTTCTACTAATAATCTTGACATTCATTCATTTCTGTTTGGCATGCTTCTTTTCAAATTTCTTATATTAGCTTAAGAATTTCTTTTCTATTATTACAATTTTTATAGAAATTGTTTTCAAATTCAATTTGTAATTCTGCTAGCTAAAGCATGTAAAATTTGTTTTTATTACAGATAGCAATTTTAATTTGTTTCATATGAATTTGTAGTATAAATAAAAAAATATTTTGATCGAAATTAAATAGATGCTGAGAATTTCCCAATAACGTTTCACCGAATTAAACCTTTTTAATTATCTCAGTCATAAAATTGTGGTAATTGTGAATAACAAAATGTTTCTACTGTTTTAATAAATATGCAATAACCGCCCAAGTGCTTTTCCTTCTTGACCTCTGAGTGTATTAAGAGTCTTCTTAGACAGTATATTTCGAACCAGTGAAACAAATTCAACGTGCTCCTTATCTCACAGGATGGTAGGCACGCGAAAGCGAAAAATATTGCCTTCACTTCGTTAGACGACATAATTAAAATCGCATTATTCTCTACGCGTTTAAAAATGTGTGAATATTTGAAACATTACCGTAGTATTTTGCTCTTCTAATATAGAAGAGGTAAGAACAAAAATTCGTAAAGTTTACGTGGATGATGCTGTAACTAGGAAAACAGCACGAAATGGTTTGCTCGTTTTTAATTTCATAATTCCTATTTTAAATTTTAACAGCACTAATAAATCACAAAAAATGTTGATGAAATCATGGGATAAATTGAATGAGACCTGGCTCAAGCAGGATGGACGTTGCTAGGGAACTAGGCATTCATCTCTAAAGCTAATGATTACGAGCGATGAAAAGTAGATTACTTACGACAATAATGTGCGAAAATGATCGTGGACAAAGCGGGGTGAAAGTTTGCCGACTAAGCCAAAATTGACACCAAGAGAAGTAATGCTGCGTGTCTGGTGAGTTTGGAAGGAAATTATTAATTATAAGCTTCTACAATCTGATCAAACTATAGATTCTGAAGCACGCAATTTATTTAAAATGGCCAGAATTGATTAACAGAAAAGGTGTAGTGTTCCATCATAACAACGCCAGACCACACACTTTTTTGGTAACCCGAAGAAACTTGCAGAGCTGGGCTGGGAAATTTTGATGCCCTTTAGATTATCATTTGTTTTGATCTCTGCAGAACCTCCTTAATGGTGTGAATTTAAATTCTGTAGAGGCCTACAAAACACAATTGGATGAGTTTTCCGCTCAGAAAACCCAGAAATTCTACCTGATGAATTAATTTCTTTGCGCCAAAAATGGCTAAAGATTATCGATTAAAACGACACTTAAGAAAAAGGTGTTTAAATTTTTGGTCAAATTTGTAAACAAACTTTTTCGAACACTTATAATTATTAGAATAGCTAAGTCGACTCATTTTAGTCTTTTGACATGTCTATACCAGGAGTAGGTCAGTGAAGGCGACGTTACATTTGCTAGTGGGACGAATTGAGAGCTTGGTAAATTCTTTAACTAAAATATTTAAAACAAATTTGAATCAATTTTATATTCATCGTTATTATCAATGACCTTTTGCCAATCTTTGGATCGCTTTATAATTCCGATACAAATTAATTGCCTGATACAAATAATAGACAGATGTAGCAAGGTCCGGGGTAAAAGATGGGTGCATCAACACATTTCAGCTAAGTGAAGTCCATTTTTGACGGGTTATTGCAGACGTATGTTTGGCCTTGCATTGTCATAATGAACCAGGATTCCTTCTCTGTTGACAAATTATGGTCGCTATTTCTTGATTTCCCGTACTTTATTGACAATTATGAGTCATTTCAAAAACGTATCGATTTCGTTGCGTTTCGAGCTTTTACAACTGCTAATTTGGTAAAAATTTTTTGCAAATATTGGGCTGCTTAGAATGGCCTGCTTTGTTTAAATGATTCCATGCCTGTGTTCGCATGCAGGTTTTGTTTAACCAGTTGTAAAATTTCTTTCACTTTTTCCTTGACAGGCCGACCAGAGATGCAGTTTAATGTCTAAATTACCGCAATGGAATCCGGCAAACCACTCCCGAATTTACAATGCTTACTCACAACATTCTTCCTGTACATTCATAAATTTTTTATAATTTTATTGCAGCGTTTGTTCCTGTACTCATTTACTCCTTGTTTTCTGAACTGCATAAACAAATCGTATATTTTTACCAATTGGACCAAATGCAATGTGAACTTCATTCGAAAATGTGAGAAATAATTTCAATCGAAAGCAAAGTTTGATCATCTTGATTTTTTTAATGCTCTGGAGAGACTAGTCAGTCGATGTTAATATTAGAATTGAAATTGACTATCGATTCTTTTCAGTCGCTTAACTTGCGTATACCAAAGGTGATCACTTAAACTTATTGAATGATCTCTAAACTTGTATATTGAAAGTGTTTTTAATATGACAATACAGTTGCGGAAATATATTCGCTCACTGTATTAGAGTTTGACCGTTTGAGCAGTAGACTCGTAAGGAACAAACTCAGTACCATCAAGCACTAGGCGTTTTTGTAGGAATTCTTCAAAACACAATCGTAAAAGTAGGTAAGGTTATTCAGAAAATAAGGCTGAAATTATATTTCAAGAAGTCTGTTGTTATTTGGATTTGATTATTTTGGGTCTAAAGCTTAAAGGGTTAAAAGCTTGACGAACGGACTTACAAAAGAAAGAATTAAGAAGTCTAGACTGCAGCGTTTACAATATAAGATCGTTTATAGATCTTAAATTTAGATGCAGCATGCGTAGAAAAAACTGTCATTAGATAACCTTAATTATTTTTTACATAATTTTATTAGACTTTAAAACTGAAACCTATTTTTATTAAAACTTTGATTTGAAAACAATTTCTTAACTTCTCATCGTATTCATTATCCATCCATCCACCTAACCATCTATCCACCTAACCATCTATCCACCTTTTAAAAAGACTAACAACAACTCACAATATTAACATGAGAAAAACATAAGTTTATAAAAGTTTTAAGTACATATTGTAGCATAAGCCACCTGTGTCTACTATCTCATCATGATAGTCTATTTTCAAAACGAATCAAAAAACAAAACCCTCTTTCTCCTCTATCTCTTCGTAGTTTTTTCATACAAAATTTTGCTGATACTTTCCGTCAGTGCATGATTGATTTAATGCAGGGTCAACTAAATGATGCCCAACATTTGAAAGAGGATGAGGTATTGACAACAATGCTACAAATCTTATGTCCCACAACGCCAGCACCAACACGTGGTTACTTTTATGCTGGTGTTTTACAGCCAGAAATACATTTGTTGGAAAATTTACTCTATACCAGGTTTAAAGGATGATTTTAATATGATTATTGAACACTAAAATAGAATATTTTCAACAATTTACTTAATGGAAATTATATTATTTGATGATGATGATGCTTTTAGTTTTATTATGTTTTTGCTTTGATTATGATTTTATGAAAAGGTATAATTTTATATTTTATTATATTTTTTTGTAATATTTTTTTAATATTATTTTTGTTGATGTCTAATAAGTTATTTTTATTGTTTAGAACTTTTGTTTTTAACAATAATTTATTTTATTTTCTTTTAGTTACTATTTGGCACGTTTTAAGGATAGCTATCGCCAAGCCACCATTGATTTAATGTTAGGCAATCCCGTTACTTCGGAATCTTTAAATGCATTGGGGGGCCAAGCGGCCCCCGACGACAACGATGCTTCGGAAGGCGCCGAACACGCAAAATTGCTTGTGGAGGACTGTCGTAAACTATTATTGGGCTCAGCTCAATATCCTGTAGGTGCCTGGGGTCTTATTGATGCCGATCCTGGGTAAGTTTTAAAAAATAATTTGGCAAAACTTTGTATAACTTTTATTCTTCTCTTTTAGATCTGGTGATATTAATGAAACTGAAGTTGATACCATACTGTTGTTAACCGATGAAAGTTATATTGTTGCCGAATATGATTCACATTTGGATAAAATTGTACGTTTCGAAAAGGTGTTGCTAGAAAATATTACCCATATTGAGTTGGGCATGTATCAGCAAACGAAAATCTTTCAAGGCTCTTCACCAGCCATGCTGTGCTTGAGAATTAACTATACGGTAGATGGTACTGATGGTTATTTTCATATGTTTAGATCGGCCAATATAAGATTCTTTAATAATATGGCTTATCCCATAAAGACAGCTGAGGAAGTAGCAGGTATATTACATTCTTTCTATAATAATACAAACATATCGTTTTTACGTGTTTCCTTTTCTTTAGAATCAATGCAATCTATTGTAGAAATGTTCCGTATAGCTTTGGATAATGTGGGTCGTGAAAATGTTAAATTCAATACTGGTGGTGTCTTACAAAGACGTAAAAGTAAAATACCTCTTTTAGATGTACCAAAAGGCATGCCACGTAATCTTTCAGAATCTCAATTATTACAAATTAGTTCAAAGGCATTCTCAAATGTTGCCGGTCAATTTTCTAAATTGGGTCAGTCTTTAAATCCGAATAAAACGAAATCAAATGTCGCCTCCAATTCATCATCTGCTAATAACTCAAAGCGTACCTCACCAACGACATCGGTAAACAAAACAGCTCAAATTAATCCACAGGTAATGCGTCAGTCAGAAACTTCCATTGAAAAAGCAGTCGAAGCCATGGAGAAGCCCATATTTACCGTGGGCAACAGCCAACTCAAATACTCAAGTGGTTCAGATTCCGAGGAGAATGATAACAGCATATTTGAGCCGGATATAGATTCAGATACAGAATTGGCTATTTCAGCTATAACAGCAGCTGAGAAAGTTAATTTTAATAATGAAAATAATTTCCTGCCCTCAGTAGGTATTGTTATGGGTAATGCTCAAGAGGCTGCCGCAGCCACACAATCCTCTACAGCAGGCAATATGCAACAATTAGAGGATAAAGATAATTATAGCAAATATTTAGAAGATGTTTCATCGATTTCTATATCATCGGTAGCTAATAGTGTTACATTTCCCACGGGCCTATTGGAGAACGCTCCACCCGTTAGGTCACTGACACCAAATCCTCAAATATGTGTACAAGATGATGGTGGTAATTTAACAACAACAACAACAGAAGATCAACATCAACAAACAAGGTCGGTATTTTATTTGTGATTATTGTAAATTGTGCATCAAAAGAAACAAGAAAATAGTTCTTTTACAATAACGTAATATGGTGGCTTGCGTGTGTGTTGTTCTATTTAAATGTTTTCGAAAAAAAAAAAACAAGAAATGTTACCCGATTTATATTTTGAAATACCTCATACATATAATATATAATTTCTTATTCTACTTTGTAGTGGTTTTGTAAGTTGTTTTTCTATTTTAAATATTTTAGATTAATAATTATTTTGTTCATACCTTCTTATATGATTATTTTACACATGTGATGTTTTTATTTTTTAATTTTTTATTAAAATAATAATTTGTAATTTGTTTTGTTGTTGTGAAATTTGTTAATATCGTTTTAAATTTTTTAATAATATTTGTCCTTATTTATTATCGCAATTAAATATTGAGATAAATTTAGTTTATTTTAAATGGTTGTAAAATCTTTAAGAAATCTCCTAAAATGCTTAGATAAAGATGAAACAATATTCATGACAAGAATTGATAAAAATAGCATCGTAAGATTGTAATTAAATGTGAACATATTCAGTTGATTCCAAATTCATATGGTGCTTTTTGCTAAAAGTAGAAAAATAGGTTAACGATCTAAAGAACAAATTTGGCCTGTAAAGGTGCGCTTTTTGGAAACAAGTCCTGTTATATCAATAAAAAATATTCGATTATAATACTCAAGCACAAGTCACATTGCTGCAGTGCTCTAATGAATTAACAGGTTTTAAACCAATCACCCCTATTTCGATTCGGTTAGGCCAAAAGGTATTATTATATTATTTATTTTTATTAAATACAGCTGCGGTCATAAAAATAGCACCACTATAGGAACAAACATACTTCGTTTTATACTTTGAATGAGGTTCAACTTATTTTACTGAAACCGTACCAGAAGATGATGAACCACCATATTTAATAATTTTAGAGGTGAATTTTGGACTTACTTCTCGCCACTATTATGGTTTATAACTCGACACATTTAATTGAAATTTCAGTTAAAATTTTACAATTTGATTACAACTCCTCAATAGCAGTTGTAAAATTTCAGCTCAAATTTCAGTTCAATTAGGTTCAGAAATGCACTTAGCATAATATTCATAGCTCTGAAGAAAAAATTCATCAATGACTTGCCTTGTCAACAGGGTTAGTCTCGGTCATCTTTATAAAGGTTGGAATCGAAACAAAAGCTTTATTTCATCTTGGAAAGGAAAGAGCTTTTATACGAAGACGTTGTTCACATAGAGCTTTCTCGTTTCTCAGTACTGTAACATACGAACTTGCCGCCTGTGCTAAAAATGTTTGTTTGGTCACTTTGGACTTCAAAATCTCGTATATATCATATTAGTAAGAAATGTGTTTTCAAAACGAGCTTATTTTTGACGATTGTGAACCCGGAACACGTCTAGCGGATTTAAATCAAGATTGTTAGTGTCATACAATTCATTTTTTTTCAGCACATGGTTTCGAATAAAACAACTGATTAAGAAAAATTCTTAATAAATTTATTAATTAAATAATTGTACCGAAACTAATTGGAATCAAACGTTTTGAATAGGTTTAAATTATTAATAAAAAACTAAGATTTCTTGAGACAATAGTGTGTTCATAGAAGAGATAACTTTGAAGCTCCTCTTCTCAAAATTCTCTTAAAATTTCTGCAAAAACGTAACGTTTATTAAAGTTTAGCCATAATATTTTTTAGAGCAACCTTTACGAATATGTTTTTAACAAATTTCACATCCAACAAATATATTCAAAATAGCGCCATGTTTTTAGTTAAATTTTTGTACATAGAAATGTTAGAAATATATTTTTTTTCATTTTTAAGTATTATTTAAAAATTATTTTATAATAAAATATAAATATAAAATCAATGTATTATTGTAGCACTGAAAGCTTTAAAAGCACAAGATATTTGTTTAAAAACGTATTTATTAAAAGTGTTTTTGGCACATTTTATTTAATAAAAAGTAAATTTTTATAAAAAATCCATTCCTTTTGTATCCTTTATTTTTTGCATTTCAATTTGAATTATAAAAAAATCTTATATATATACGTATAGATCGTTATCGCCCAAAGATCTTAAGTTACCGATAAGCACCAGCAAATTAAATCAATTTAAATCGATGACCAGTCCTCTAACGAAAATCGCTAAAGGTGTACAAAATATAGGCATAAATTTGGATCCACGAAAAATTGCTACAAAGGTAAGTGACGTTCAAAAATACATTTCATATTTCCATTAATTTAAAAGATTTTGAATAATGTTTTGTATTTACATATCATTAGACTGCTGGCGTTTTAACACCTACAACAGCCTCTGCTGAAAACTCACCACCTGAACGTGATGTTAGTAGCAAAGCTCAATTGGAGGAAATGTGGCAGGAGTCAAAATGTAAAACAAAATTAATTGCTTTGTAAACACACACACACACACAAATGAAGAAAGACAAAAGAACAAATAAACTATAATAACATATTACTGACAAATAAAATCCAATTGATTACCACAAACAAATGCAAATTATTCGCTCGTATACTAATCAATTCACTAAATATTATCGTATTATACACTATAACACAATAACATTTAATATTTATATAGCAAATAATCAATTAAAATTTTAAAGAAAATAAACAAAAAAGGCCATTATAACAAATATTCTTAGACAGTTTTTAATCGTACTTAAATTAGAAATATTTATTATTAAATTTACTCGCATTCAAATCAATTTTTAAAACAAGCAGCTAGTGATTGGCTAAAGATGGTTTTTTGTTTGTTTAAAAGCATAATGTGAAAGCATGTTGGTAGGTGGCACCCACCGCCTCCTCTACATACCTTGCATGCATGCATGTTATGTTGTGTATATTTAAAGGACCACTTTCTAATCTATACATGCTAATGCTTTAACTGGCAGTGTTTTCTTTATATTTCTTAACACTGGCTGTTTGTCGATATACGTATTTATAAAATGATTAAATATAACGATGATGTGCTTTAGTCGACTATTTTTTGAAAGTACTCAAAATCAATTATGCATGATTGTAGGGAATTTTATAAAAAAAAAATATATAAATATATAGTATTATATACACACACAATATACAATATACATACATTTATAGAAAAACCGTTTGAAATTGTAGTAATTTAAAAATTTGTCCTGTAAAGTGTTAATTTTAAATATCATTGCTGAATCAAGAGATTATTCCTACGATTTTTGTTACTGAAATCAATAATAAGCAGTTTAATGCCATTAAATATTGAATAGATATTTTTTTACATTTTCTCGCACTAAGTTATATGGATTGCACTGGTTACGTAAAGGTGTTGTTGAAAAACTAAACTCATTAAAGCTCTATATAAGGAAGCCAACTATCAAATTCTACATTAAAACCTACTGAATGGATTCCTATACTTTAAGGTTTAAGCAGGGCTGTTATGTGGTCTTACATACTTATGAGAAAAGATCTGGTGAAAGAACGAGGAATAATGTTTCACTTGATTTCAATTTACATCACATGGAATATTATTGTACTGCTGCAATCTTCTGACTAAATATGCTTTTATTGTTAGGTGCTGGTCCAATCGTTAAGGTTATAGGGGAATGGACGCTATGGATATTTCAGAGTAGAGGGCTTCTCTAGTTTTAGAATGATTCTAAGGTGCTCTTTTTTGTTATTTTTTTATATATAGATTAGAGTGCTTTACAAGTATGAGGTCAAAGAAATATGCAATATACTTACAGTTACTCACACATTAAGTTTGAATATGTTCTGTTGTTATAGAAACATTTTTTAGGTTCTTTTTATGGATAAAACGAAAATAAATCTTTTTGGATAGAACAAATACGTTTTGCGAAAAACTTGTCCTGAATTTCAATACAAGGCACTTAAGAAACCGTCGAACACGAAGGTTGTTTCCTTATGATATGCAAAGTGTATGCCTGCATCTGGGGTTGTTAAAATACATTATGTAAACGGAGCAAAGAATGCGAGATATTTTGTTGATATTCCAAAAGAAATAGTGCCGAAAGATTTGAAATTAATTAACGACCTCAAGCATAAGTTTTTGGGTTCTCTACAGTCCCCAGACTTAAATGTTAACGAACATTTGCGGGCAGAATTAAAAAAATCAATAGCCAAACAAACGCCATAGAAGAATGGTTCAATATGAACCCAAAGTTTGCAAAAGCTTGGTTAAAAGTATACCACAATCTCTTCAAGCTATGGTTGCAAGTGTATCCAGTTCTAAATATATATTTATTTCAAAACATTAATAAGACGCTCACTTATTTTTTTAATTGATTGTTATTTTCTTATATCTTTATATTGGTTTAATAATTGAAGCTCATTATATAAAAATCTTAAACTTATCCAAGCCTTTTACGTATTTAACGCTCTAAATATGGTTTTGTGTCCCGCTTTGAATGTGAGTAACTGTAAGCAAAGATGTAAAGGGAAATTCTTCATTGGTACTCTTCCGTCAGCTAGTTATTCGATGTGATTTGATCTGAACAAATCGTCCATGAAGAAGTCCTTCTAAAGTAAATGCATTATAATATTTAACATTACTATGAAAATAAAATTATTTAATCCTTATTAACTTTTGTTATATTTTTTTATTTTATTTTTGTAATTTTATATATTTTGATCAAAAATGTGTTCAACAGATAAGGTCAATTATTACAAGTTCTAGTGACTGAAATAACTCAGTTAAATTTATATATATATAAAACTTAATTGTTTGACTTTACTGCTTAACTAATAACCTTTAAAATATTGTTCTACGCTTTACCTTCGTTGTTTTGTATCCCCCATATTCATAAAATTTAACATGAATTTAAAATGTACTATGGGCGTCAAAATAAACTAAACATCCTCCTTCTTTAAAATTTAGATTATATTTCAGTCTTTTAAAATACGATGAATTTAAACATTTTATATTTTTATAAGACTGTATGGCTTTTCAAAATCCATAAAAAAACAAAATTCTTACAATAACTAAAGTTACACAATAGAAACGAAAGTGATTATATTTTTAAGCGTTAAAACAAAAGCATACAAGACAAAAACCTATGCGACAAGAAAGAATAAAGTATAAATATCTTGGAAGTGATACCATTTTTCTGACAGGTGCTATCGAGTACAACAAGAATCTGTCTTTGAAATTTGCAAAGTGCCTCCAAAATGTTAAGTTAAGGGGAAATACCGAATTTTCGTACCTTCAAGCACTTATAAGTTAATAACTTAGCTAAATATTAATCGATTTAAAGATTCTTGACGAAATTGGAGATAAGAGGAACAGATCTATTATTTACTTAAGTAGACTTAAGCGATTTGTGTATATTCTTTAAGCAAACACATTTTTATTAAATTAATTTTAAAATTTCCAGGTTTAGAGTCGTTTTTAAACTCTATTAAAGTATTATAGTATTTTCAAAGACTGAAATACATATAAACTATTGCAAATTCCAAGTAATGGGGGTGTTACTTTATTTTGACGTGTTTTATTTCATATGTTTCATACAATATTTTCTTAAAATAAATTTCAAATATATTCTACTTTTTTATGAATATAAGCCTATAAGTAAATCTTTAAAATATATTTTTAACAAATTAGTTATTCTCTAATAAGCTCTTCAATTTTTTTAAGTTCATGATATATTTTTAAGTCAACTTGTTTTTCATTTTGCGTGTAACCAAATATAGAAATACAGTAAAAATAATGTTTTTAATTATAATTAGTGTTTGCTAAAAATTGTATTTAAATATTTATGTAATTAAGTTTTACAGACTTTTAATAAAAAACAAAAGACAAAGAAAATTAAGCAATAAAAAATAAAATTAATACAATTACAATTGTATTAATTGTTACAAATTTAACTTGATATTTTTATTTTATTAAAGTAATGCAAATATGTATTACTTTCGGCTATAATTATTAATTTATTAGAATTTACACATAGAAATAGACACTTTTACCAATGATAAATACCACAAAAGACTTGAATTAATAAAGAAATTATTATTATCAATAAAATATACACAAACATGTCATTTATTTAATTTTAGAAATTATACACATACATACACGTATTAATTAATCAACGAATATTAATATATAAATATTGTTAAAAAATAAAAAATAAATAGTAAAGTAGAAAAATAAATCATATTATATTCTAATGAATATGAATGCCAAATATATTATTAATTTTAATGCTGAATTCCACCGAATAAATATAGAAATAAAAAAATAATAAATTATTATAGAACGTTTTTGATTAGTTTACAAAAACACTTAAATTCCTAGAACTAAAATGAAGAAATATGTTAACAAACTGTAAGACAACGATAATGCTGCTTAGTTAAGTCTATTAGACGTCTTGAGATCATTAATGTTGTTTGTGGTACTTGGTTTAGACTCGATCAGGTAGTAATGGAAAAATAGGTGACATTGTCTTTCTTCAGTAATAATACAGTGACAAGAAAATTATTCTTTAAACTCTTTAAGAAAATTCTGAATGACGACCAAATTACAATAAAATTTGTTTTTAATAATATTATTTGTGGTACTTGGTATAGACTCGATCAGGTAGTAATGGAAAAGTAGGTGACATTGTCTTTCTTCAGTAATAATACAAGGACAAGAAAATTATTCTTTAAACTCTTTAAGACAATTCTGAATGACGACCAAATTACAATAAAACTTTGCTTTTAATAATATTGTCTGTTCTGACTTCTGACGTGATTGGTTGGATAAATATTTGAAATAAAAATATTTTTAAGATTTGTTTTAGTTGATTTCGCCAAACTTTTTCTGATTGAAGATTAGAAAGATTAGAAGTCATTCGTAAATTATGAATTATGAGCAATTATCGAAAATTAATCATGTGTTCCTCTTCATGAGTGAGACCAGTACTCTGATTAGCAAAACTGTTTGATTCAGTTTAAAGCAAACAACATGCGGAAACGTTTTTTTTATGGCTAAACTATTTTAAATTAGCGCCAACTAGTGTTTAAATTAAAAATATATGGCTATGTAGCACAGACATAAACCAGAACCACCAAACATAACCACGATGCCATGGGAACTAAATATGTACATACAATAGTATCGCACCAACAACATCTGCTTTTAATAAGAAATCAGCTTAAAGCCTAAAATTTAAAATTTCCTTTTCCGCAATTTAAATGTTCATGTTAATAAATGTGTGTAAGCAATGACAATTTCCTGTTGAAAATGAAAATTATCTAAAGGTGTTAAAAATATATTGCTTTATAATTTCGAAAAATATTCTTTTTATTTAAATTGCATTTTACAGACTTTTTATTTAAAGTATCATAAATAAGTCCAGAGATCAAATTTCGACATTCGATATCAAATGTAATTTCATGCAATTTTTTAAAATTGTATTGTATTTTATTTTTATTTTTTTTTTCATTTTTAGTATACAAAATTACTGTTTTGCTTTTAAAACAAAACAAACAGGTCTATGCTTACTTCATCCACATTTTCATTTTTCTGTTATTTGATTGTAATCAGTACAGTGTACTAGCAGACTTAATCTAAATCGTGAGCAACGAAGCCTTTTCTCTTTCTTTTTTCCTTAAAAAAATGGTAAGAAATTTAAAGCAACAGATAGATTTAAAATAAATTTCTTTGTGTGAAAGCAAAGGCAACTTTAAATAAAAATAGGAAAAACTTAAACAATTAAGAGGAAAATAATCTCAAAGTTAGGTTTAAAGGCAATTCCTTCCACGTATTTCACAAAAAAAATTGTTAATATGAAAATACTATACAAAGGAACTAAAAGTGAAAAATATTTTCTTTAAAAATTTACTCACCATTCACAGGCTGTTAAACTCCGTTGATGCAGTAGCCAATATATTGTTGTAGACACACACATACACACACAATTTCTCGACGAGTAAATTGAAAGTTCCTTTACATCAACCCGACACTCGTTTTATAAAGACTTTTAAATAACAAAAATTTTAAAAAACGAACGATACTTAAAATATTAAGTATTACATTCAAGACTTTTTTTTTCCTAATTTTCACCTTTTCGTTTATTAATTTTTAACACAAAATTAAAATTTAACGAACCAAACCGCAAACTAACTATATCCGCCGTTGTACGACGCAAGCGCGAGAATTGTTTTGAAAGTAACTTTGCACTTAATTTAATATGGCGTCCGTCTTCGATAATTTCACAAATTATTATTTTTTATGTATTTATGTATATATATCTAAGCGAACCGAACCGATAATATATACATGAACGATTATATCGGAGGTTCAGCGCGACACGAATGAGACACTTCTATGCAAATGAAAATTGCCTTTATATTACCCCCGCCGGCATTTATTATTTCTGTGGAACCATTATTTTATAAACGAAATTTTAATATTTTTTAATGAATATTATTTTAACTTCAGTAACTTTTTTTTATTAATCTTTTACATTTTTAAAACCGACTGTTGGTAGATAACAATCACTTTGTATTCTTAAGGTACTAAATAGTATTAATGGATTCCATGAAGCCATTGCCAGTTTAAGCAATTTCTTATTTTTCTATCCCTAGGCCATCTTTAATATTACGTCAAAGAAAATAAGAACACACACATTCAAGCACACACGTATACATTTTCTTTAAGTCGGCATTAAATAGCAATTTTTGCACAACACAAACGAGGAGACACTTAACTTTGGACAAATTTTTGCATTTCGTTTTACCCGCCGGCATTTATTATTTTCTGGCACTTTTATATTTCTAATGATGTATTAACACTTTTTATGAAATTTTATTGTATTTTTATCACATTCTCATTAATTTTTCTATAAATTATTTATTTTTTTTAAAACGAACCGAAATTTAGCAAACGATCACTTTCGTTTTTTTTAATGTATTACAAAGATGATGAGAATCAAAAGAAATAGACAAAAAAAAAAAAAAAAAAAAACGGATGAGAGTGTTGCCACTGCTTAAAAAAGGAACAGTTTTTCTAGTGTTATCAGAAACGGAAATTTAAATAAAAAATTGCTAATTTTAGGGGTTATTAATTATTTTAGTTACAATACAAAATCATATATATTCGAATACTGTTGATAAAAATATATTGTTATGTTTTTAACCTTAGTAAAACGCTATCGAGGCATAACACAAAAATATTTGTATTTATCAAAAATAATTTTTTTATTTTATTTATTTTTAAAATACGACAGCACAAAAAATATATCATTGAAAGTTTTATTATTTTAAAACACTTTTTGTTTGAAAAACAAAAACAATAATTTGAAACTATTTTAAAATTGTAGAACGTTATGACAATATGACACGAGAGCACACTTTGTGAATACTCCATATATATGTATGTAAATAATGTTTTATTAATAATTATCACTTAATAAAGGAATATAATGCCGGTATAGTGAAATAGATTCATTACTCACCATTATTTTAAAAATGAAATAATATAATTTTTTAATTAATTTTATTTAATTTTCATCACGAATTTGTTTTTAACGAACTTAACCTAACAGAGCCGAAAATAAATGATTATTTCGAAAGCTTTAGCGCGAAATGAATGAGATGCTTGTTTACGAATAAAAATTGCAATCCATATTACCACGGCAGGTAAAATGAATTGCACAAATTTGTCCAAAATTAAGCATCTTTTCGTTTGTGTGGTGCAAAAAATGCTATTAAACGCCGGCTAATAGGAAAAATGTATACGTTTAGGTGTGTGTTCTTTTTTTCTATGACGTAATAGTAAAGATGGCCAGTTGTTCTATTAACTAATAAGAAATTGCTTAAATTGGCAAAGGTTTTGAGAATCCAACAATTTACTTGCTATTGATGTGTTTCTAGTCATATATGTACTTATTAATGCCTTAAGAATGTAATTTTTTTTAAAAGGTGGTTAGAAAATCTTAAAGGCTAATAAGGACGGCTATGAAAAATAATAATATAATTTATTAAAACAATGACAAAAATAATAAAAATTGGTAGGGATAATATGAATTGCGATTTTCGTTCGTAAACAAGTGTGTCATTTGCGTCGCGCTAAAATTCCCGAAAAATCGTTTATGTATACGGTTTGGTTTGTTAAAAAGAAATCGTGTTGAAAATTAAATAAAATTAAATATAAAATTATAATATTAATGTTTCATTTTATATACATTATTTATCATAATATATATTATATTATTCATCATTTTATATATATTATTATAAAGTTTATCTATTTACATAGTAATTAATTTAATTATTTTCTTTGGACTAAAACTTAAAATACAATAATAAGAAATTTTAATGAACTTTTATTTGTTTCATTTTAATCAGCAGTATTCAATTCAATATGATTTTGAATTGTAACTGAAATAATAAATAACTACTAAAATAAACAATTTTTTATCTACATGTCCGTTTCTGATAACACTAAAGAAAACTAATCCTTTTTTCACAGTGGCAACACTCTCATCCGTGTTTATGTCGTTTTCTTTTTAACTTTTTTGCAGCCTATTAAGCAAAAACGAAAGTGATCGCTTGCTAAAATTCCGTTCGGTTTAATAAAATTTTGAAATTTATAGAAAAATTAATGAGAAAGTCATAAAAGTGTAATAAAATAGTGTAAAAAGTGTTAAAATATCGTTAGAAATACAAAAAATGCAAGAAAGTAATGAATGCCGGCGGGTAAAACGAAATGCAAAAATTTGTCCAAAGTTAAGTGCTTCCTCATTTGCGTTGTGCAAAAATTGCTATTTAATGCCGACTAATAAGAAAATATATACGTGTGTGTTTGATTGTCTGTGTTTTTGTTTTCTATAACGTAGAACTAAAGATGGCTTGATAGAAAAATAATAAGAAATAGCGCAAATTGGCAAATGGTAAATGGTTTGTGGAATCCAACAATTTACTTGCTATTGATGTCATTCTCTTCACATACTCTTTAGTACCTTTACAACACGTAGTGATTGTTTACCTGCCAACAGTCGGTTTGACAAATCTATGTATATAAAAGAGGACTATAAAATCCGTTGTAATTGATGTTCTTTGAAATACGCTAACCGATTTTATTTTGTGGGCCCTTAAACGAAAGGTGAGTTCAATACCAAGGTTTTTATGTATATGCGATTTTGTTGGTCCACGGGTTCACGAGTTATTGACGTTATAGTGAACCACTTTATAATAACGTATAAAAAGTTGTCCTATATTTGTCATTTTATAATTCGAGAACCACTAAACCGATTTAAAAATTAATAAATGCGTTGGGAAGGTGTATTTTCACCGATGGATTTGGTTCAACTGGGCGGTGCCACGCCCATATTGGATAAGTAGGAGTGGTACCTCCCATACAAAGAAAATATTGATTTTTGTATATCTTTGGAACAGTAATAGTGGAAGGTTCTTAATTTGGCCTAAAAAACTTCGTAGTCAATCTACATCATCAGTCGAAGTATGGGCTAAATTGAATAAGTGGGTGTGGCACCTCCTATTAAAAGTAAATATTAATTTTTGTGTTTCTAGATAACGGTAATAGTGAAAGTTTCTAAAATTGGTCGAAATAACTTTGTGTTCAGTATAAATCATCACTCAAAAAGTCGGCGGAATTGGATAAGTGGGATTAGCACCTCCTATACAAAGTAAATATTGATTTTTGTATATCTTTGGAACGGTAGTAGTGGAAGGTTCTGATTTTGGTCCAAATTACTTGGTAGCCAATACACATCATCAGTTGAAATATGGGTAAAATTGAATAAGTGGATGTGGTACCTCCAAAAAAGAACGGTTAGAATGGCAGTTTCTGAACTAGGTCTAAATGGCTTGGTATTTAATACAAACCATTATTTTGAATTCATTCCCTTAAATTGTTCTTATGAGGAACACATATTATAGGTATAGAACACAAAGACTCCCAGCAACGCGGGAAGGAATACTCTAGTGTAAAATAAAAGTCGTTTAGTAAATAAAAGTCCAGCAGAAATAATAAATGCCGCTGGAGGTATAATAAATTGCAATTTTCATTCGAAAAAAAGTATTCCATTCGTGTCTCGCTAAAATTCCCAATATAATCTTTTATATATCCTTGTTGGTGTTTGGTTCGTTTATAAAAAATAAAAGTGTGCAGAAATAAATGTCGCGTTTGCGTCGTGGTTCGTTTCAATAAATTTTAAATAAAGTGAACTCTAAAAACTTTATTATCGTTTTTAATAAAAATAAAGTAATATTTTGAATAAAAATAAAGAAAAAAAATTTACAAAAATTATGTGATTATCGGATAAAAGAAAAGTCTTTACCATTTTATAATAACACACAACGTTAGAGATAGTCAATTAGTGTGGAAAGGTTTAAACAACACTTGGAAATAATTTCATTTATATTTCAATATAATCTACAGTCTGTTGCTGTTGTTGTTTTCTTTGGAAAATTTCGGTTTAAGTCTTTGCTAAGAACTTGTTGCACGTGTGTCTTTAATGCAATGGGGAAATAAAAGAAATTTATCTGCGCGTCACCCTGTGTCATAAAAATTTTAAATAAATTCTGTTGACAACAGACACGATATTTTAGGCTTATTTAGCGAATAAGGGCATTTTATAATGCCTAAATAAAACATAAATAGTGTTTAAAGATTTGAATAAATTATAAAAATTCAAATTCAACATACATATATCTGTTAAACATTTATGACATGCGTTTTATTAAAAAAAATAAAAATAATAATAAAAGACAAATCTAAACAAGTACAATATTACCTTAAATTTGTACTTTCAAAAGTAAAAAAAAAATAAAAATAATAATTAAAACAAGGAATGTTTGTTACAAATTATTTTATCAATTAAAAAATTCGCTCCGTTTCTATTGGTTTTTTGAACTCGCGGGAGCGCGTTAATAATTCGTAGGCGTTGTCGGTAAAAGGTTGAAAAGTTTAAGACAATTCATTCAAATGGAAGAAAATAAGGAAATAGCTGCGATTTACTGAGTAGAAGGAGGTAAGTGAAATTTTTTTGTTAATGCCGCTTTCTTTTCTAAAAAAAGGTGCACTTTGTTTCGATTCCTTTTGAAAAAAATTTAATACAAAGATCTAAATATGTTGCTTTTAAAAATCTTTGATATTTCTTAACTTTTGACGACGTTTTATGGCAAAGACCAAAAGAAGTGCAATATTTCTTGTCAGAAAAGAAAACTCCATTAATATTTTATAATTACAAATGATAGTACAACATTCAAAAATTTTTAAAGTGTTAATACTAAGTATTAAATATAGGGCATATATAGATTAAACATAAGGTTGAATAATATCGATGAAGCTCTCACAAAAATTTTAAAAATTTTTAAACTTCCCTAAAAGGCCTTTAATGGTAAAAATTTAATAATTCTTCTACCATCAAGAGACTATATGAGAAAGAGGCTTGATAGCATTTTTAAAAGCATTTTTTTCTGCTAAAATATATTTAAATACACTTGGTTACTAATTATGAAATAGGCCTTTAATACCAAAAAATAATTAAGAGTTTATATCTATATGAACTAACAGGTGATTTTTTAACCGTTTGGGCTTTGAAAATTGATAAAAAAACACAAAAAATTTAAAAAAATGAATGAAATATTTATTTAGGGCGATAAATAAATGTCTGCCACTTACTTTTTAAAGATTATTTCATGTAAATGATGCCATAGACTACACCGTATATGATACATTGGTGAGCTTTAATTTTAGCATACTTTTTCTAGCATTTCGGCAAGTATCTCACCAATGTTAACTATAATGTAGGCGTCCACGACTGGAATATTGATTGGCTTGTCCATCTACACGAGAGTCTTAACGTATACCCACAAAAAACAGTCTAGTGGGGTCAAATCGCATGATCAAAGCTGCCAATGGACTGCTCAAAAGATTAATTGCCCAGCAAACTTGCCTCTTAATTGGTGCATGGAATTGCACGACGTGTGGCATGCGACACCTTCTTGTTGAAACCACATGTCAACTAAGTCCTATTCTCTATTTTGGGCAAAAAAAGTTCGGTAATCATCGCATTGTACCTTGCTCCATTGATTGTAACGTTGTGATTTTCGTTGTTTTTAAATAAGTACTATCCAATGATATTCCCGGCCTTCAAACCATACCAAACAGTGCATATTTCAAGGTGTCTTGGAACTACCTCTGGCTTTTCTTCACATCAAATTCGGCAACTTTGTCTTTTCACGTACCCATTGAACCAAAAATGAGCTTCGCCGCTAAAGATAATTTTTCGATAGTAATTTATGAGACACATTTAGCAAAAAAATCACACAAAAATGCATAATAATAATACATGAGTGCTTTTGTGCTCTTTCACTCCAGTTGCTGTTATTTTATGGTAAACTGTTGCTAATAAAATATCTTTGTACTCCTTTTTGGGGCATAAATGCCGCCTTGATCCCACTAATAGTGCATTATAAATTTTAAAGCAACGTAATTAAACTAACAAACAAAAAATATTGTCGAATTATACGAAGTTTGGAAGCAGTTATAAAACCCAATAAAGCCCCTCAAAAAACCAAATAAATCCTGATAATCCAAACATGCTTATACTGAAATAATAAACAGTTAAGTATTGCAATTATGAAAATTTAAAAACTTTAAAAATTATAACTGAGATGAAAAATAATTGAAAATATAAATTGCTCTGTATTCCTCTCTCTGTGTCTTGTGTTAATATTTGAAAATTATCATTGGTATTAAAAGAGTGCAGGACAAATATTAATGAATTACATGGTGCGACAAAAAAAAAAAAAAAAAAAAAAAAAATGTGAAGTGGTATTACTTTTCTGATAGGCGCTGTAGAGTACAAAAATAACACTGGCAACTTTTGTTTGAAGATTGACTGTTATCACGTGTTGTTTATTAATTTGACGTCGCTGATTTCAAATATATCCTCAGTTTTGTTGTAATAGCTCTTATATAGCTTTCATGAAAAAATCGCTGTGCTAGTGTGTTAATTTGCTTGTAATTAAGAATATATTAAGTTTTCTTAATAAAGGGTCCGCCAAATATTTTTTTTCTTTAGAAAATGCAATAAAAAAAATCTACTGAATATTTTCTCAAATTTCTTTTTTTATTTGAAAGTACAATCCTTCCGGTTAATAATGGAAAATAATTTCATTCAAATGGCTGCCTCGGCTGGCCATGCAGTAGCCTACACAATCGGTCCAATTTTTAAGCACATTATCGATTGTGTGCAGCTGTATTTCACCAATGGATGCACGAATATTGTCCTTTAAAGCATCAATTGTGTCTGGCTTGTTGGCGTAACACTTATCTTTGACGGTGCCCCACAAATAATAGTCCAACGGTGTCAAATCGCAGCTACGAGGTGGCCAAACGACATCAGCTCTGCGGTTGATAATGCGATTTTCAAAAACAGGGCACAAAACATCGAGTTTAGCTTCGGCTGTGTGGCATATAGCGCCGTCCTGTTGAAACCAAATGTTGCTAATATCCTCCTCCTCTTTAATTTTTGTGAACAAAAATTCGTTCAACATGGCCCCATAACGATCGCCATTGACTGTAACGGCCACTACTTGCTCATTTTCGAAGAAAAATGGCCCTATTATGCCTCTGGACCAAAATCCGCACCAAACAGTGACTCGTCTTGGGTGTATCGGCTTTTCAATGTATGCGTGCGGATTTTCTGTACGTCAAATGCGACAATTTTGCTTGTTTACATACCCGCCAAGATCAAAATGAGCTTCATCTGAAAAGATGATTTTTTTTGGCAAAATCAGCATCTTCTGTAAGTCGATCGCAGGCCCAGATTCCCAGCGTTGTTTAAGCGTATACACAAACATATTCGTTCAGCGGAAGGATAAAACTAATTATCTGTCAAATCAGACATGAGATAAGTGTTACCATTCACGAAATAAGCACTAGTTGACAAAAAAACGTTAGATAGCGGACCCTTTATAATTTGATATGGCATCGTCAAGAAAAGTTCGTGGCAGTGATCCAAATCATTTTTGCTTCAATTGCGGAGAGAGAGTATATATTTATTTAAAGAATACCGTTTGAATGTGATAGCGTTTCTGATTAAAGCTTACAAAAATTACTTTGGCCACACACTGAAAATAAAAAATAGGCCTTGGGTTTCGCAAAAGATATGCAAAACGTGAATTGAGTTGCACCGTTTGTGGACAAATAAGAAAAGGAATAGCTTTAGGTAGGAAACCGCTATGATCTGGACTGAAACCTTGAACCATCACGACGACTGTTATTTTTGTTTGGTGAAGATATCTGGCATTAACCGCAAAAATCAATCGATGCATACTGTCGGCACATAGACGTGTCTTGAGTTCTAAAATACCCTCAAGCTGATGCTTCACAGGAGGAACCAAGATGACTTAAGCGACCTTGTCAGAGATCTAGGACTGCAAAAGGCTGTTTCTAGGCTAAAAGGAAGTAACTCAGTAACAAATTAAACGAAATAAGAAAAGTTCAGAATTTTCTCAACACATCGAACAACTGATGAGTCATTTTCAAAGGCTTGGATGTAACTTTAGCATCAAGTTACACTTTCTTCACAACCATCTGGACAATTTTCCCGCCAATATTGGGGATTTAAGTGAAAAACAGGGCGAGCGATTCCGCCGGGACCTACGTATAATGGAGGAATGCTATCAGGGCTACTAGAACGCACATATGATGGTCAACTATTTTTAATAGCTTTTTAATAGAATAGCTCTCTGCTTTCAGCTTTAGCAAGAAATTTATATGAGAGAATATTTAAAGTTTCTGGGCGGATTAGGAAAGAAGAAAAATAGTAGAATTAAGGAATCTGTATGTATTTCTCAAGCAAACACATTTTTCCTTAAATTTTTTCCACATTTTGTATGTTTAAATGCGTTTTTGGGCACTAATTTATATTGGAACTGAAAAACTGAAAAAAGGCTAAAGTGAATACAGCTCTCACTACGACAGCGTCTTCAATTTATTGAAGATCATATGACGTGAAATGCCAAAAACAGTCGTTAAATCGAATGAACTGGGAGGGTTAATTTGGCTATTATTTGTATTGTCAGGGTATTCGTAAGTAGGAACAATTTTAGAATCGTCATTGTATGCCTCAAAAAGAAAACTTTCATGTTATATGATCTTTGATATATTGAGCTGTTCTTAACGAGCTGTATTAAATTGTCGCTTTTATAGCTTTCGTAATATCAGCTTTCGTAATCTTTTGGATTTTTTTATAGGTTTCACGATTTTTTTCTAATAATTCGTTACCACATTATGGCTCTATCCGATTTGTTTTTTTTTTTTTTTTTTTTTTTTTTTTTAGCGATTTTACGATGCAAATATTCCTCAAAGTGGTAAACATCAATTTTTAACATATCCGAGGAGCTTTATGTCCTTTTTCCACATGTTTTAACTTAGTACACTGTAGTCACTTACTTACATTAACATTTATTCAGTTTTTATAAAAGTTGAACATAACAATTAGCAAAAAACCAATATAATGCGGATTTTTTTAAAGTATCTGCTATTCGTTTTAAAAAAATTTCACTTATTGTTTCCGTATTTTCGATTTATGGTACTTAAACACAATACGGTGGTTCTCTTCTATTAAGCCGAAGTGTTTATCGATAATTTTTTGTTTTTCAAAACTCGAAAAATTCTCAAAAGGTGGCGCTGTAGGTGGTCATTCCTTTACCTCTGCTCCTATTAAAGATTTGGCACGTTGATTCACTGCACATATTATAAGTTCTGCAGCAAATAAGAATGAGATTGGATAAGTGGGCATGGTACCTCCGAAATCAAATAAATATTGGTTTTTGTATATCTTGAGAATGGCTAAAGTGGAAGATTCTAAATATGATCTAAATAACTTCGTAGTGAATACTCATCATTTGTCAATAACTCATACTAAATATGGAATTTTGCCACATTAGTTAAAAACCTGAAGAATTTTAATAAGCGGGATGTAAGTATACAACACAAAGGCTCTTAGCAACGCGGAAAGGCTTTCTGAAGTTCATTATAAGAACGAACGAAAGGATGATTCGATAGCAATCGAATGTCATAATTAGTTATTTTGTCAAAAATAATTAAAAGATTATATTCATATGTATTATTTTTAAAGATGATTATTTAGTTTCCTTTTTATAAAATCTAAAAATATCTGTCGTAATCACAAACACACTTTTCCTATCATTATTACTGTTCTGGTAAGGAGAATCAATGTCTTATAATTAATCACTTTAATTATGTGTGATTTATCATAATTTAAAAAATAATGTTATAGAAAAACTAAAAAATAAAAAAAAAAAAAAAATTAATCCCTCTGTTGACACTTTAAGAGACAAATAACATACACGCCTAAAGGCAATAATTTAAAATTATGTGAAATGTGTATTATTTAGAAGAATGATGTTTAAAATCGAAAATTATAAATTCCATTGAAATAAATCATGTCAATCCCTAATTAGAACAAAAGCATACACATTTTTAAACACAGTAGTGTTATATCTATACTTATACCGTAATATTCTACAAAAAGCAAATACATATGTTATAGAGAAGGTCATGATTTCATCACACATTTAATATCATTTTATTTTGAATAATTTCTAATTAAATGAAGGAGACTAAATCAGTCATTATAAAAGTGACGAAAAACATCAGTAAAGAAAACACATTTGTATACTGCGTTACTTATTTTATTTTAAAATTTCTTAAATTTCATTGGTCGTAGACAGAAGAAGAAAAGAAGTTCCTACACATGTAACTGATTAGGCGGCATTATGTTTTTCACACCACTTATAATGTGTTTTTAACTTTGTTGTGTTTGTCATACACATAATCTGTTTAGTTCAAAAATCCTGCCATTAATAATTATGACCATCCCTCCCTTCCTAACCTTTATCATTGACAACATCTTCAATCCCTTAACCTCTGAAAATGTATTTTCTTTTGTTATTTGATTAAGTGAAAGCAAAGATATGGTTATTATTGTTTTAATTTGTAATTTGATTCCTTAAATGGGCGCTAACTTTAGTCACACTGCGTAAACTATGAGGTGTTCATAACAGAGCATTACACCCGGATTTGAAATGCTATTACTTTACAGCAACTGTTTAAAAGAGCAAAAACCAAAGTATAACAAATTCATTCTACCTCCTCCTACTCCTTCTCATCACTATCACAGCACCGGCATTTTTGTCATCTATAGTGATTTTTCTTGCTTGAGTGATTATCTTTGAGAGGATGATTGCTCATGTTGTTTTTACACGTATAGAGTAAGAGATTGTTGGTAATTTTATCATGAGACTTGTTTCTGGTTATTCCACACTTTTTTTAATTGTAATCGGAGTTGATTAATACCAAATGACTAGGATTATGTGTATGGAATATTGACAGAGAAGATACATTTCGTTTTAAATAATTTGCGTAACGAATTGCTTAATAAGAGAGGTGGTATCTTTTGGTGGGGACTATTTATAAAATATTTTGCTTTTCTTTTTCCCTTGAAAAGATTACAATGAAAAATTAAAAAAATAATAATAATAAAGCTGGCAAGCTTAAAAGTCTTTAATGAAATAAACTAAATAATATTTTAATTTTGAAAGTCACTTCGTTCATTATTCTAAGTGGGATCATAAAGTAACTTTTGTATAATTGTAATAATATATTTTAGCTTTTTCGATGTGTAGGGACAACATGTTGTTACATTTCTTTTGATTTAGAAAAATATATATAATGAGTGTTGTTTGTTTAAAGCATCTCTTAAGAAATAGCAAAAACTGTTTTGATATAAAATTATTAGAAATTTCTACGAACCTTTGCAACAAATACATAATTGAATTTATATCACTACCCTCAAGTAATACTATTAAGTGTCCTTTATTACATACATGTATGATTGTAATCTTATCTTATTTATATTGCACATACACTATAAGGCATTCTTCTAACAATATATATTAATATTTATTCACCCTAAGGTGTTATTTTCCTATTATAATCAATGTACAGACGGAGATACACATAAAGAGCAACAATAGCTTTTATGTTGATTTGTAATTGATACTAAAATGCTCCATAATTGACATCAGTAACGTGATGATTTTCACACATGAACTTTCGTCTAGATTATAAAAATCCCTTTAAGGTGAATGTGTCTAAAAGGTTTATTTTCATGCAAGAGTTGGGGGTGATTAATAGAGAAGCTTAAGGTTTTGGATTAAATGAAAAAGAATTTTAATGTGCTTGGTCATAATTGAAGGGGTCGGGTTACATGTTATAACCATAAAAAAAATAAAAAATAAAAAACTTACGATTTTAGATTGCGACTGTAGAATTTTTCTTTTGCTGAGTGTAATATTTTATTACTTGATGCTTATAGAAATTATCGTAAGTGGTTTGCATAGTTTGTGAGTCTGCATAGTTCCGGTTACCCGAGAACTTAAAAAAATTAGAATTTGTTTGTTCAAAGCTCATATAAAACGCAAGAAATACATCTAAATTGTAGCACTTAAGGGCGGGCAAAAGCAAGAGAAGTAGGAACCACTTAAACTAAAACTAGGAGACGTGATAAATCTATAGAAAATATGTGTGTGTGTGAATTGTAATTCCTGTAAGAATTGAATCTAAGCAAATCATCAACTAAGAAAATCTATACAATCTCTATTACACATGAAGCCGAGCTAACGTTTTATTTTAGGGAGTATAAATAGTGTACTTGGGATGTACTTGGGATCCAACTCAGTGTTTAGTTGTCTTCGTACATAAGCTCTACCGTCAATCCCAAAAATATTGAACTTTGTTTCATCACTCCACACTATTAAATTCCTTACAGAGATGGTAACGTGCAAGCCGCAGGTGCTGTTGAATATTTTTTGGACACATTTGGGTTTTCCCTCGCTATGCGACCATGAAAAGTATTTTCTTTTAGTCGCGTTCTTACCTGCAGATATTTTTACACTTTGTTCGCACCTAATTTTTGCGAATATGAGAAGAGAGGCATCTTCACTTAATCTTGCTTCAAGTCTATCATTCGCTTGTGTGGTTTTGCACGGTTTTTTCTTTTTAACAACCTTTTGATAACCTTACCTCGCCATAACACTGTAAAAGCATTAATAACTTTAGTAATTGAGCTGAGAATTTTGAAACAATTCTAAATAATCTCTCTTTCTGCAAGATCAAAGCTCTTATTTTTAATTTTATTTTCTTAACCAGATAGACTAGAGCAGAAAGTCCAAAAATTTGTTAAATAATGTAACATTTTTTTTTAGCCAATTGTACTGTTTATTAACGTATATGATCGAAATGACTTAATTATGTATGTGACTAAGTGAATTTGGCGGTGTTTACAGAATGACCGATTAATAGCTAAACTAAACTTTAAAATGCGAAATAATATATTTTATAAATGACTTAATTGGGAATGATGGAGTTATTGAAAATAGCAATTGTTTCTTATATATATACATATTATATTTCGACAGTAAATTTTTTACTTAAAAAATTATAATTCTAAAATTAAAATTTTAAAATAAATCTGAGCTCAGCAATAACATGTGTAAAACAAAATATCCTGCCTTTACTGGTTTGTTATTCCCCTTTTGTTTCTCCATTTTTGTCGTTCTCTCTTAACCACATAAATTAAAAAATTAATTAAAAATTAAAAATTAATTAATTAAAATTAAAATTAAAAATTAAAAATTAATTAATTAATTAATTACAAAATTTATTTAGTTTCTCAGCCTCGACACACTAAACTAAACGACTAAAGTACGTTTATTATGAGTCTAACAAAAAACGAAAGGTTCGACGAAAAACAAGGTATTCTGACATAAAAACTTGATGTCAACGATAGAGCATGGCTGAAGTTCTTTCTCTCTAGAAAGTGCGAAATTTTCAGAGAGCCATTATTCAGTGTATAATAACTTCAATTTAGAAATAATATACTTTGATCTTAAATTCATTTATCGATATATCTCAAACCTACAATTAGTTGCTCGCATTTTTAATTACCTGTATATAGTTTTTCATTTACAATTTTACAATAAAAATTTCTAACTTGAATATAATTGCTTTAAAAGAGCCACTATTCCTAAAACGTTTGACGCAGTTTTAATCATGTTAAGCTTAATGATTCGATTAATTTCTAAAGTCAAATAAACATATTGAGTTTGAGTTCGTTTTAATTGCATAAAAATATGAAATTAACACCACTTTGTTGTTGTTTTACATATTTTATTTACTACACTATAACTTTTATACTGTTGCCTTAATATAGCAACTTAATATTCGTTTGTACAATACCGCCTAATCACGACTTTGTTTTACGACAGCAAAACGATAACTAACTGACGTGTATGTAAAGCAGCCTCTTTAAATACTTAATTTCCTACAGTTTGGAAAGCTCCGGAAATGTCTCATATCCTCTAATTTATATCCAAATGTAACGTAAAGATGGTCGGAATGGTAGTGCTGCCAGAGAACGGAACTAAGTACGGGATTGACAGGGTGACACATAATTACAAATATATCGAAATCCCACAATACAGTTTTAAGGCGCTGACGTGTGTTTTCTTTTTAGGTGTTATTATTTTCGTAACAATATGTATAGTTATTAATTGATATGTAAATAAATTATACATAGATGCGGTGGTCTATCTTATGGACAGTGACATCAAACTGTCCTTTTTACTTCCGGATGAGTACAGCATTTTTCTGTCTGAGATCTTGGCTGTCCTCAGAGCAGCCGAGCGTTTTCATGATTTAGCTACTGAGAGTGTCTTTTACTTTGACAGTCAGGTGGCTATAAGGGCGCTGACTGGTCGCCATGTCGACTCAGGAGTACTCTAACGTGCAGTGTAAAACTGTGCTGTGTTCCGGGGCACACTGGCGTGCGGAGAAATGAGATTGCAGATGAACTGGCCGACGGCATCGAAAAATTTCTTTGTGAGTTTGGCCTGTCGTAGAATGGAGGAGTCGTGGAGGAGCAGAGGACACTATATGGTGTCTGGGCTGCTTTGGCCGAGACTTGACCGCTCTAGGACGGATTGGGTCCTCAAACTTAAGAGGGTATCTTTTACAATTCTGATAGGTTTTATTACTGATAATTGAGCTCTGAGGGCCAGGACGCAGATCTGGGAAGCAGGCACTCAAAATTTCTGCCGAGCTTGCGGCGATACGGGGGAGCCGGAGACTGTGAATGGTATTCTCTGTCATTGCCCAACTCTTCATGGACACTTAATAGCTTGCGCGAAATTGAGTAGGCTAGGATATGCGAACTGGAGGGTTTTCTGTCAGGTCTGGGCTGACTCATTAGGTGATGCCAGTTTTTTTGGGCGTTTGTTTTCTCGCATATTCTTTTCAATCCATCTTTTCTTCTTCTTTTCCTCCCTCTGTCCTTCCTTTCTCTCTTCTTTCCATTATTCTCTTTGTTATTATTATCATTTCAGTAAAAGGTCTTTCCATAATGGGCTTCTTTGGTCTTTGGGTGGGGTACTTCGGTACCGCTTTCACGCCTACCTGAATATTTATTGATATGTACATTGTGTGAAAATTGCCACGCCCATTTGACCTATTTCTATAACAAAATACTTTGAAATTCTAGCAGGCCATAATACCAACAATAGACAACAATAACATGCAGCTAAAAAAAAATCATTATTGACCTTAAAAAAATTAATAATTTTCTTATTTTATTTTCTTTTTCTACTCAATTAATGCTTATCATTTATTTTCCCAAATATGATGTTTGGCCATTAAAATGAAATTATTCAAAATATTATATTTATTAAATGTCAATAACATATGGTCCTGGCCTCCAACGTACAATACATTTTGATTGCCATTGTTTACACAAGTGATAAAATTGCAATACCATAACCCTAAAAGAAAAAAAGAAAATAAAGTATTCCATACATTTACATATTATCCTAAAATATGAAAGAGACAAACAAACAGTTTACCAACAAATGCAAACAAAACATAAAAGGACCAATAATGGCAGCAATACTCATCAAAAAACCATTAACCACTATAAAGCATTGATTGCAATACATGGCCATCATCAACAACATCACATGTGACGCAGCCACAAACCAAACTCCAATAAAGAAAGAAGCAAATAAATATTTGGAAGGATGGAAAGGCATAGAGCTGAATGCGCACCAATCAATAAATAAAAAAGGACTTCTTGATATGAATTTAATGATTTCTGAACTTTTACTAAAACTGTGTGTATTGATATGATTTTGTTTTCTCTACTTAAAAAAGGGACTGATGAAAATGTTCTCCATTGACAGGATAATGAATGGCCATAATATGAGGACAAAAAAAGTTGAAAGCGGCAATTATTTTCTCTTGAATGAGGGAAAAAATTATTAATCAATCACTAAAAGTTGTAAAAGGATACATTTTTTTAGTTTTTTTCAACTTTGACTGCTGATGTTTGCCTAAGAAAATTGTATGGGAAATGTTTCCAATTTTTTGGTAAATTATGATAATCTGTGTTAGTTAACAAATCTAATTTCAAATTAAATAGAAAAATATATTATACGAATTTCTAAAGTTATTTTTAAAAATTTTGCAAAAAATTACATGGTGAGTTCATATTTAATGTTAAATGTTGTTTATTTATTTTATTTTCAAAATATGCAGAACTTTAAAATAATGCATATTTGTGAAAAAAAAAATTTACAAAATTTCTTTAAAGTATTTTGACTTTGCTTATTTTTTTAAATTTTATAAACTATCTAAAAACCAGTATGCTTCGATAACCCTATCCAAATTATTATCTTAGTTATTATCTCTTACCCTTTTTCCCCATTTTATCCCCTTCAAGCACAAATCAAAACATTAAACATAGCCTATAGTTCATTTTAGAAAAACACTGAAGAATTTTCTTTTTGGCTGTATACAGTCTTCACGTCCAGTCTTCAATCCACGAGTTTTCTACCCACAATTCTGGTTTATTCTGGCAAATTGCTTCACGCAAACATCTTATAACGCCAAAATAATATTCTTTGCTTACTGTCTGGCCTACTGGCAAAATTTCATGATGCACTACATCGTTGTAATCCATGAAAACCGTGAGCATTGCCTTCCTTTTTGACTAAAAACGACGTAGTTTTGTTGGTGAACGCCATTCATTTGCCTGATGTCTGGAATGCGTGTCGTACTCATAAACCCACATTTCGTCTTCATTAATGATCCTTTTGATGAATGTGGGATCGGACTCAGACTCGCAAATCATGTCTTTTGCGACCTCAACACGGTCTCTTTTTTGAATGAAATTGAAATGTCGTGGACAGATAAATAGGCAATGTTCAAGTCCTCCGCAATCTCTCTGATGGTTAATTTGCGGTTATTGACCAAAATTTCTTTTACTTTATCAATGTTTTCGTCAGTTTTCTATGCCGATGGTCTGCCACTGCGTTCATCATCTTCGATTGACTCATGACAACTTTTTAACCGCTCGTGCTACTGGTAAACGACCGTTTTCTTTAGAGAATCGTTGTCCAACATTTCCAACGTTCGCGCATCATTAAATCCGTTTTTTACGCAAAATGTAAAACAAGCTCTATGTTGTAAATTTAAATCCATTTCTAAATTTTCAAAGAATCGCCAACACATATACTCCTGGCTATGTAGCTTTTGCAAATAACAAACTATGCTGGTAAGATTTATCGGGAATATCAACAACAGATGTAACATCTTAAGAAAAAAAAAAAAACAAAAAAAAAAACTCAAATCGGCCACACGGGGGTTATTCCGAGAACTTTTTGATCAAAGTGGTATATGGATAGCTTTTACCCGACTATCCAATATTTCCCGTTTTTTGATTGATGTGGATATCATAGATAACTAAGCTTTAATTGTTATTCTAAACATAGAAAAAATTTCATATTTATTTTATTTTATTATCGTTTTCAGAAACTTACACTTTAATTGTTCTGAAGATATATAAAAATCAGTATTTAGTTTGTATGGAAGGTGTCATGCCTACTTGCCCAATTTCGTCCACTTGTCTAATTACGACCAATTTTTGACTGATGATTTCTATTGACTGCGAATTATTTGGGCCATACTTAAAGATTCTTACTGTTCAAATTTTAGATATATAGACAAATAAATATTTACTTTGTATGGGAGTGTCACAGCCCAGTTTTAACTTTTGAAATGTACATACATATGTAAACAGAATATAGCTCCTTCCAGACATACAGAGAGATACTGTAAAAATTTCAAGATAATCGGTTCAGCAATTTAGTTTGAACATACATACATACATCTATACAAACACACATTTATTTTTATATAAAACATAAGATTAATTACGCTTGAAGTCTTTCTTATAAAAAACTTTATATATATATTTATTTTTAAATATTTGATAATTTCCTTGCTGTCCATTGTCAGCAATAGTTTACTTCAAGTAATTAAAACATTTAAGTTATTTTAAAATAATTAAATCTTTTTTTGAAAATTAAAAGATACAAATTGAAAAAAGTCTTAGTTTATAAAATGATACCCTGTATTTCGTACAAAGTTTTTCTATCGAGTTTCACGTTCCTGCGTGCTGCTCCGTAGACAGAGTTTGTAGAAATAAAAAAAATTTGGATATATAATCCAAACATACAACACTTTTCCTCAAGTAATAAAGACTACATAAAGATTCTCCAATTAGATTAGTCTTGCACCATATGACGTATTTATGATGAAGATAGACCTTTGTTCCGGTGTTCACCCTCTACTGATCTGCGACAGATAGTTCTTTTGCGATCTACATTACGCTTGTCTTAAGGTTACCACCGCAGTCTTGTCTTTGCAGTATCCTCAATGTTTTTGCAGATGGTATGAAGAACCTATTTTTTACAAAATATTGCCTATCAAAAACTACCAACGTATTTTCATTTATTTGGAAATTTTTATTCTATTCTGAAACCACTTGATACTTTGGTCTTAAATGAAAAGAGAGTGAGATATAGCATTCTAAGGTTAAGTGAAAGAAAGAATAACAAGTAGAGATAAAGTCTTGGTGGTTAAAAACTTTTAATCCATTTTTTTCGTATAGTTTTTAACTTATCAACTATTTACAGCACAGGACTTTGGTAATCGCTTTCGCTAATTCTGATAGCATGGATGACATCACATAGATCACACTTTCGATCTCACCAAAAACAGAGCAATACTAAGGAAATGTGAATATTCAACCTTGTTTTGTGTAGCTAAAGCAGAATCTCGAATATGTATGTGTACTTTTATTTCTAATTTGATGAAAATCTTGACCGTTAAGCCTATAAAAGCAGTCCTACGAAAATCAAACGAAAAAAAGGCGATGAGTAAATAATCAAAAAATGGAAAAACGAGAGTGTAAGCCGATTTACATGCTTAGAAGTCGAAATGAAGTTCAATAATTTCACCAATAAATTAAACGTCAGGCAATTAGCTTATGTATAGATATTTACTCCGTAAGGACGAAAAAGGAAATCAGTGAGCGTAGTAAGGATTTAGAGAGATAAACTTTTTTGAAATGTTGGTATGGATTATGAAGGTGTTCATGAAATATGAAATTATCACAGACATCGGTACTAAGTGTACCCGACGCAACCAGTATATCAAAATAACAGCCTGATGCAAGCAAAGCTACGAGTACTTATGGATTAGCTGGAGGCCATTAGCCAATGGCTCTGTTTCTTGGTGGAAAAAGGATGAGAAAGCTACCATCATGAAAAGATTAGGCAGGGTACAAAGACTCGTCTACCTAGGAGGTCTTGTTTGTCTTGATACCGTTTCACATCTATGTTATGAGGGTGGCTGCATGTTTGGCGGCAAAAGTGTCCCGAATTGCATCGGGAAGTCTGTGCATTATACGCAGGGTGGTCGGAAACCATCTTCGGTCCTGGATGTCATGCCTTTGAATTGAGTTTTGTCAGGAGATTAAGGGTTGAATTAACGGACCGAGATTGTTGGTCTAATGGAGCCTTAGTTCGGAGTGAGCTTCATATAAGCTGGTATACCGATGACTTCAAAATGTGCTGGTGTTCATGGAGACTTATTGATCCCACTGGAGAGATCGATGAGTGTCCTCCAAGTTGAGATCATGGCCATTGCCGTATATGCGGAGATCAACCTAGACAGTGGGTTAAAGGGTAAGACCCCTAAGGACACTCGGTTCGAATAGCATGACATCTAAACTGTTCAAATATTGCTAAGATACGTTGCAGAAGCTTTTGCTTAGAAATAAGGTCCTGGGTACCTGAACACCGTGGAATAGATGGTAATGAAAAGGATCCGCGACACCCTATGTTTGTCCTGAACCTTACTGTGCAGCACCACTTAATACCATTCTCAATCTAATCAAGGATTGGGAAATTGCCAGATACTTGGAAAACTGAAATGCTCAAAAGGGACAACACCACTATAGGGCGACGAACAGTCCGCAATATGGGCGTCGTTCTGAGGTTCTCAAGTATAACTGGCTGGACTTAAAAATCCAAACTGAGTTTCTTAAGATGATGTTTGCACATATGGTATCGTGTAAATGTGGGGTTATTGATAGAATTAGATGGCAATTTTTAGGTAGACATATGGTGACACTGGGTGACATATATATTATTATTGTTTCAGATTTGCTGTTGTTTATTAAAAAAGCAGCAGCATTTGCTTAACAAACTATAGACCAGAAAGGGCACAATAGGACCCACGGGTCGCAGTTTACTACAACAGTGTCGGTACGATGATAAAGATAACGTGCTCTGTTTATAAAAGTATATGGAGAGTGAAAGATTAAAACCAAAAGTTATTTAGATATTCGGGCCTTAACAGTGTGGCTTTAGAGCTGTTAAAACTGTCATCAACGGACCAAATACATATTTTTACTACACCAAATCATGAAAAAGAATTTAGAAAAATAAATTGACACCTATCACCTATTCTTCAAATACAATGCCACTTTTGATAGTCGAATTCCTGCAATAGTTAGTAGTTTAAGAGAGAAGGAATCAAAAAGTCTAATGGATTTTTACTGCAGTAGACTCTGCTATGTATCTGCGTACTGCAGCAGCACGAAGTGGGTCTAAGCCATAAAGATCTTAAATGATGGCGTCCGTTAGGATTTCAATAGGGTGTTACTTTAGGGTTATAAGGAAAAAAGCTATGGTCATTATAAATTGTGCCTGGAAAAATGGACTGAAGAGTACATTGTGGCTATTCTGAGACTATTAGATTCAAAATATTTTCTGGCTATAAATTCGGAAAGTCTAAAAATAATGGTGGCATAATTACTGGTCATTTATTGATAAGGCAGATGATAAGTAAGTGGAACATTGGCAAGAGAGATTTTTGCAGGTTGCGCGAGAATGTAGAATATATTTAGACAGTGTAGCACTTATTATGCCACTAACCAAGGTTTCGTTGCAGAATATTGAGGTGGCTTGGTTGTTAGATACTAAGTGATCCAGATGATTTTACCGGCAAGAGACTTGGTAACCTGGTAGGGTTCGTTTTAGGAATTCGTTTGCTTAGGAGCAATTTCATGTGATTACAGCATACCACTGGGCTATATCTATTGGTTATTTATTTTCATTATTTCTCTCTTCATCTCTATCTCAGTTTTTTCTTCTTCTGAAGTAACTCACAATTAGTCTGGATGGAGGCGTTATTTGTTACGCTGCCCTTCATAAACTAACTAATGTTGTAAAAGTTGTATTTTTATCAACTGGCGAAAAGAGTCACTATAACACTTATTAGGGATTAAGTCTAAAATTTATTTAAAATATTGTGTGTCACTTAAGCTGCAACAGAGTGTTTAATTGAGATGTAATTAATGTTCCAATAAATATTGTATTTTAATGCATATTTTTATTATCAAAAAAATTTGTGCATTTGCATAACCTGACTCTTTTAAATACTGCCAACAAATGAAATTTAGAAAATTTTGTAATCCTTGGCATTATACCAAAACACGAAGGGTAGTTTACGCCTGATTGGTTACTACTCTAAATGCTGAGTTCCATCTCTTACATCGTTCATTCGTTTCATTTCATTCTTTTCAGTTTCCATATTCCTTTTGTTAAATACAGACAACATGGAAAGCTCTTTCAACCATGGATGCCATTATTATTATCATCAGTTGCTGTTTCTGTGACAGCCACTATTCGAAAAGAAATTTCCTTCTTTTGTAGTAGTTGTTGTTGTTAGTATTTTATTTATATTATTTTTTTCTTCATAGCTGTTAGCATTGTTGCTGTTATTGGTACAGACCATAACTTTCATGTTCATTAAGTGTGTCTGTGCTAAGACTTGGAAATTGTCTTTTGAATGTTTCAATTACACGCCTTCTTAAGCACTGCATTGCTTTTAAACTTCATCAAACACTTACATTACGAAAACTGATACTAAATCGATTTCATAGATGGCAAATCTTTGATAAACAGTGTGCCTTAAATGTATAGAAAAAGTATTTAGGACTCGAGTTAACCACAAATTTAATATCATTTTGGAGACAATATTGTTTAACGATTTTTTTAAAAATTTCCTAAAATAGTATTTTATATTGGACATTTCGGTTTTAAAGAATTTCTTTTCTATATGTTTATACGGATGAAAATGGAGAAATAAAAAAAACCATTACTAAAACAGATTTATATGAACTCAATAATACCATCGACATAAACTTCTTGTTCCAACTTATTACAACAACTTTGGAAATTGACTTTTCTAAGAGATAGTGCTCTCCTTTTTGCAATACGTATGTACGTACTTACGCATATAAGTATATCTCGATATTCATTTATACATACATACCCATATATATTCCTATAATCTTAACATCTTTATGGGTTCTTTTTCATTTTCAACTGCTACTTCTTTCGTGTACTATAGTGCTGTTTGAGTGAGTGAATATGTTTGTCATGTTTATATGTTTTTAAAAAGACATTTATTGGATAATGGTACAAATTGCCAACATAAAAGCTGAATAATTTACTGCCTTCTTTTTCATTTTCAATTCTTTTTGTTTTTTTTTTTGTTCATGCTCTTCTGTCGTGTATTTCTATGGATTTAATTCTACTTGTACACACCATACCATAGTCTCAGATGTATGTGCTACTTTTTACTCCTTAGTTGGGGTTATAGTTATACTTGTATTTAGTATTTGGTTTTATTATATCACCTAAAATTGCTCCGCTTTATTATTGGGTTTAAGGGTACGGTGCAAGTACCAATTTTAAGAACAGAGCTTTAAAAGTTAAATTGATAAGACAAGATAAGATAATTGATAAGAGATGTTTTTATAGAAGCTTTCAATGTGTTAAATAAAATTTGTATTATGTTTGAAGGAAAGTTGCATTGCAAGTTTCTAGTCTATGATAGCACTTATTTAGATTCCGGGGCATCGAGATTCGATGGATATGAACGGGGAATGGACTGGCGAGGGTGGACCTAATACTTCCTTAGTGGGAGCGCCGATGGGGACTATTAAAAGAAGTAATTGATGCCTGTAGAATCAATAATATCAGGCGCATTAAATCGTATCCAAGTTGGTATCTGTACTAACCAGTGTCGGCGAAAACCCGTGAGATGGTATTTGGAAATTGGCCCAGAGGTGGAGAAAAGATATAAGTAGTGATTTCATAAATTTTTTTTTTTCATTATCTTTTTGAGTTAAAAAACGGAAAAAAATAAATTTATAGTCCCAATACGTAAATTGCACTTATTTTTTTTGTAAAAAATAAACTACGAAAATCTTTAAATAAAAAAACCCACCCTGGCTTTTTTAAATATAATACCCAGTGGACTGCCAATCCTGGTACTAACCGAACATTGGCCGATTGGCGCCAGACGGGAATACAACATAACAATCACTGTTGAAGCTGTGGTGATGCGAAAGATAGTCACAAACTTCCTATGTAGTTGCCCAGCCCTCCTTAGCCGCCTCCATACTGTCTTCGGTAGCTGGTTTATACTGGACATAGCGCAGATGGAGGGCATCGATCTGATTGATATCCTTAGGTACCTGACAAACTGTATATGAGGGACGCGCAGTAATATGTGGTTACACATAATGTAATATTTGTCAAAACGGCGTCTCAGGACGCTACTATATATTTTTGTTGAGGGGCCACGTGAATCAACCAACCACCACGCCTAGCTGTTACAGTTAGCGATCTCTGTTAGCCCAAAACATTTTGTTATTATACTACCTAAATAGCAAAAAAAGTGCATGTGTTTGTATGTATGTAGGTATGTTTAAACTTTATAGACAGCTAAGCGGCTAAACTGATATTTTGGAAATTTTTAACGTATCTCTCTATATTTCTGTCGGGAATTATAGGCTATATATACCACACCCATACAAAGTAAATATTTATTAGTCTATATATTTAAAATGGTAGCAGTAAGAGTATCTAAATTTAGTCAAAATAGCTTCATAGCCAATACAAATTACAAGTCAAAGGAACGAAATTTGATAAGTGTGCGTGGCATCTCTCATATATAGTAAGCTTTTGCTTTTGTGTATCTTAAGAACGGTAATAGTAACAGTTTCTAAGTTTAATAAGTTATTAATTGGGAAAGAGAGGATAAGTGGGTGTGGCACACCACATATATACTAAATAAGAAATTTTGTATATTTGTAGAACGGTAACAGTAAAAGCTTCGTTATCCATTCACATCAGCCAAAAAGCGGCATAGATTGGATAATCCGGTTAAAAGCCACTATATATGTACATACTTATATAGAACTGATTGTGTGTCGTATGTATGCATGTTCCTTTGTAGTCGTTATGGTGGGCTTACCATAATTTGCATAGACTAGCTTAAACAACTGTGCGAAAACACACAATCAAATGTGTATAACTAAAATGTACTTAGCAAACTTTTCGTCAAACTTCGTTCAGTTTCATTTGTTTACGTTTTGAGTGAACCTGATCGCACTGTCTGTACGTAAACAGCAGTTTTTCTGTTATATGCAAAACTATAATGTAAGAAAAACGTTGCTCTTGCTTTTAGTCATCACTGAAACAGCGACGAGTAAACATGCGCACCGAATGTGTGCAGATTTTTTTATTTCTATTTTAAATTGTACTATTTATTTATTTTTTCCGACAATACATATATTTTATAGAAAATATTAAGATTTGTATATAGGGTGGGCAATTTAAAAGCTTAAATTTAAAAATGCAATAAAACAAAAACGGTTTGAAATTTTGCAAAATTAATTTTTTTGTTGTGAAGTACAATTGTTCCGATTATAAATGGAATATTATTTCATTCATATGGCTGCCGCAAATGACCTCATAGCACTCCATTCGAACGAACCAATTTACGAAAACTTTTTCGAGTGTATGTGGTCGTATCTCGGCAATGACACCACGAATGTTGGCCTTCAAGTGCTCAATTGTCTCTGGTTTGTCGGTCTAACACTTGCCTTAGCGGCGCCCCACGGAAAATAGTCCAACGGTGTCAAGTCACAGCTGTTTGGCGGCCAACTGACATCACCATTTCGGCTAATTAAATGGCCATCAAACGTTTGACGCAATAAATCGATTGTGGCGTAAGATGTGTGGCAAGTTGCACCATCCTGAAAAACTAGCACCAAAAAATCGGTGCGATAGGTGTCTCCATTGACCGTAATGGTTACAAAATATGAAATATAAAATATGGGCCAATGATGCCTCCGCTCCCCAAGCCGCCCCAAACAGTCAATCGTAATGGGTGCATTGGCTTCTGTACGACCACGTTTGGATTTTCTGAGCACCAAATATGACAATTTTGCCTATTAACGTACCCACCAAGATGAAAATGAGCTTTATTCGAAAACATAAATTTCCAATAAATCCCAACGTTGCTCAAGCGTTAATCGATTCACTTCTTTCAGTGGAGATAACATACTGAATTTTATGACAGAATACAATGACATAAGTATTGCCAGATCAAATTTAAACTTTTAAAATTATCGTCCATATATAATTAATAAAAAAATAAATTCATCCTGATAGCGATTTTTATGAACAACACGGATTTAAATCCAAAAAGTGCATTATAGCCACCAAAAAGTTGATTAAGTATTTGACACAGTTTTCGTTGAGTTTTTGATAGTAGCTTAAGTAAGCAATTGCATATTACAGTTGGGCCTTTACAGTTCATACGGTAAAGAAACATCATTTGTGTCATCAATCTATATACTGTGGTCTGTATGCAGATTAAACTAAAAGTTTGGACTTGAACCGAAAGGGGTTAAAATTTGAAAAAAAATAAAAAATGATAACTAAGTTAATACTTAAGATAGACAGAGATCTAGTTAGTTATTTTTCAATAGGTATCAACTTTTGAAAAAAGAAATTATATCTAAAATAGTTTAAAATATGATATTTTGGAAGTCGTGAACCATTTTACCTATATTTGATTCCATTTGATATATTTCTGTTTATTTATTTATATTTAATGTATTCGTATTACTTAAGTATTATGTACCTGTATTGCTTATAATCAGGCCTAGAAAGCTATAACCTTCTTAAATGCTTAAATTTAAGTTTTTACTTAATAAATGAATGAAGCGTTTTAAGGTTCTGATTTTTCCATTATCTTAAACTTCAGTTATAAATTCCATTTAGCCAACAACAGCACACATACACTTTCTTACACAAAGATTTTCTTTCTTTTGCTAAACACATTCTCGATGTAAACCATTAAGTTTTGGGGACACTATTTTAACTGTAATAGAGATTGTTTTAAGATTTTATGTACATATAGCGTTATACATAGCTATTTATTTTAAACTCGTATAGCTCTGTTTAAGTCCATAAATTGTGTTGAGGAAGAGAAATACACTACAAAAGAAACCAGCCTTCATTTTAATAGCTTCTATTATTGTAGTGTATGAGAGAGAAAGAGAGAGCGTATTAGTGCAGGTTTTCTTTACTACTACAAATTTTAACATATTCTTTACATACATATTTTACATCTTTTACAATTACTACGTCTACTGCTTCATCTCTTTCTACCATTTACAAATAGAAGTGTTTGTATGTACATACACACTCGTATATCATGTTGTAGTTAATTTTATTGTTAAAAGCCGGGTTAAATACTCTCTGATACACTTGAATGCATTTCATTTTATTTTACAGAATTAAATGCAAAGAGGGGGAGGAGAGGGAAAGGAATAATACAGTTAAAGAAGGGATAATTTTCTTTAAGTTAGATTTTTATTCGTATTTTCTTCATGAGTATTTGTGTGTATGTGTTGTTGTTGGTGTGCTTGTGTTGAAAGTAAATTTTCTTGAAAATGTCTTAGATTTTCTATTCTATTGATAAAAATCAAATTTGTTTTATTGATCGTATGTAAATATAATTTAGTTTTATTTGCAGGATTTTACACTGGACTAATTTGTATAATAAATATTGTAGCCTCCCCCTCTGGTGTTACTATAAGTACTACTAATAGTAGTAGTTGCGCAAGTAGTTTATATATAATCGATTAAATTAAAGAAATTACTTAAGATTACAGAGTAAATATTTAATGACATTGATTTTTGTACGGCAAATAGTAGACACATTAATACTATTTGAACATAATTTGCTTAAGCAGAAGGTAAAGAAAACACAAAAAAATAATAATTACGATTTAAATGTTTTATTAAGGTGTTCTGTCTAAAAGCTATTTCTTAAAAATATTTTGTTAATTTTTTGATCGAAAAGATTTAAAACGTTAAAATGAATGAAATAAATTAAAAAAAAAAACACCAACTTAACACCAACTTAATACAAATCAGAAAGTAAAGTTACAAACTAATGAAAAAGCATTTATTCTTGATTTGTATTTAAAAACATTAATGGCTCCTAGGGAGATCGAACGGAGATTATTCGACCGGTTTTAGCCGGTTTTTCTGGTTTTGTCGAATATGGTTTTCTTAAAATGTTAATGTTAATGTCGAATAGCGAATAAACTGGTTTTTTAACACGAATAACCGATTAATTTAAATATGTATAATTTTTATACGTTTTAATATTTTTTATTGCACATATGCACATCGTTTAAGTATTTTTCCAAATTTAATATATAAGGTTTTATTTTGATACCATGACTACCCTGAACGTCTCACAAAGAACGTAAAACCATGGTAGGTATGTGCACTTGAGTAACAATAATTCTTCCATAGTTTCTCTAAGTAAATATTCATTGTTTATATATGCAGAATGATGATCAAGTAGACTAATTGATAAGGATCTACAAACGCCGGCTCCGAACGGCAGGTGTATTAGGTAGTGAAGTTTTTCACAGCGTAAATACTTTAACTGTTATTCTATGGCCCATTGTGACACCCCAACAAGGACAGACCCATTAAAGAGGCCAAAATGCTGAATTTGGGAGAGTCTCAGAAGAAAGATACCCACCTAAAGACCCAAAAAGATTAGTTACCTCATTTGAGCCAAATGGTACCCTTCACCCCACCTAAGGACCCAAAAATATCATTTGAGCCAAATGGGCCAATTGAGCCATTTAAACAAAATGGTATCCTAGACGAAGTTAATTAACTTCGAAAACGACCAATCCCTAAGATAGTCCAGATCATGGATGCGACATCTACCTAAGCGCCTAAGTCTAAACTCCCATAGACTAGGACAGTCGCAGAGAAGGCATCATACAATGTCCGGTAATTATGCCCGAAAAAAGTCCGATCACACCCCTTCCAAACCAAGAAAAAGACCTACCTTTTCCATAAAAAGAGAAGGTCCAAGCATTCTGGATATTCTACAAGTGGTGATATTGGTCAACGTGTGTTCCATCCTGCTCAGTGCCCATTTATCCAACAAAATCGACTACGCGCACAGAGGGACATGCAAGTCCCCATGTACGAGAGACAGAGAGAACCCTATAGTAGCACACTAATCAGCAATTTCATTGCCTCGGACGCCCGCATGTCTTGGAACCCATAAAAACTGACCCTGTACCTGTTTCTATCTTTGAACCATCGGAATAGACTGCGATTGTTTCATATCGAAAAACAGATCCAGCAGCCCATTCATCTTTAGAAGATATCCTACCCCGATAAGCTCTACCGAAGTTCAAAGTAGACATCGCCCAATCTGTCCTACATGTTAAAATCGGACCGCCCACTTCTTGAAATATGGTATCTAACGATAAGTTAGATATATTAAGTGTTCTTAAATAATAAGCTGAAAAGGCTCTTTGACACAAGGAATTATTAACCACCGTAAATAAGTCCATAAGATTGACGTTATTATGCAGCATGGAAAACTTGACTCTATACCAAGTAGTCTCTAGGCACTAGCAAATAAAACTCTTTTAAAATACGTTGTAAAAAATGAATCACTGGATGAAATATTAGGACGTAGTGTTTCCGAGGAAGAAATATTCGTTAAGGCCCTAAAACAGCCAAACGTTGTTCCAGCATACTTACTTGCTAGACACGACGATGGTACAAAAATTGATCGACTCTATTTGCTAATGCAACAAGAATTAAGATGAATTTTATTTAAATAAAAGAAGCTGTTAACCGGTTAATTGAATAATTCTTAACCGAAAACCGGTTTTTTAAAAATTGGAACTTTTCGAATTGTTCAAAAACCGGTTGAAAAAATTCGAATAATTTATCTCCCTAATGGTCCCTATCTTAGTTTAATTTTACCACATTTGATACAGAGAAAATAATTATATAGAAATTATCATAATCAAATTTTATCTTAAACCAATTTATTGGAGTTCAATTCCAATTTTTTTGTAAAAATATCTACAGAAACTAGGCTTAATAGAGCCAATTAACTTGATAGAACAAAAAGTTGAAAAAATAGTATAAAAATTATATTAAAAATAGTGGATTGTTAGTAGCGTTTTTTACTTCCAGTTTTTTACTACCGCCTCCTACCTCATGACCAATTTATCCATCCCGTTCCGCCAAATATCTCTCTGTTATCGAAAACGTTGTAAGGACAGTTTTAAAGGTCCTTCTCAGTATGAAAGGAGGATCTTTAAAACCTCTCATATGGTTCGACAGGGAGCAGAAAAGATTGTAATCCACTGGTGCATGATCCGGAGAATACGGCGGATGCTAAAGAAGCTTTTAGACTGGCTTTGACGAATTGTGCCCTAGTGTTGTCGTTAAGGAGTATGTTTGGGTCTTGTCTTGTATTCAGGAGGTGTAGCTAGAATATGTAGAGCTGCTTGTTGAATATGACATTCTTTTCGATCATTTCCCAGTGTATCATGCATTACCAGTCCGTAAATCTTCTTTAATCTTAGCGGTTAGTTTTATCCGTAAAAGTTAAATACAGAACTGACTTGTGGTGCTGTAGCAAGATTTACAACATGCAATAATAATTTGTGGCTTTTCTTGCATATATGCTTCTAACATTTAACACAATTTTTGATTAGGTAATGCTATTCAATTCTGATCATCTTTTAAAGAGACCTTTGCATCTGTTTGTTTTGAATTTTTTAATTATGGTCGCTAAATATTGTGCTCATTCACGTTGCTTCAGTTGCGAATATTTTGAAATCTCCATTGCCCTTTAACATTTTTTCTTTTATTAGTGGGCGATAATTTCTCTGACCTTTAACGTAATAAATCTTACATTATTGCATAGTGTGCGTGTGTGTGTGCTCAAATTTATTTTTGACCATTATAATAAATTTGTTGCATAATGAAGTGAATTAAGAATTTATTTCTAACACACATTATAGCATAAACCACAGATTTTGTAAAGAACTTGTGTGGTATGAGCTATCGGTATGTATAAATTTTGCATAATTTTTGTGTTAATTTTTATGCTGTTGTTTGTCTGCATAATAAAACTGAATAAATCACTTGAAAAATCCACAATTAATAAATGACCTGGAAAATTGAAAAATAAAAATTGAAAATTGTGTAAAATTTTAATACAAAACATTATAATAAAATTAGAAAAATATACACAACAATAGGCAAGTAATTTAACGTAATAAACTTTGGTAAGGACAAAACTAATTGAATGAATAAATGAATTACTTAGTGAGTATGTACATGAATGGATGACTGAATGAATGACAGATAACAAAAATTTGCAATAAAAATTAACCACTAGAATTTTATAAATTTATGCACATTGCGTGTATGTATGTATGTATGTATGTATGTATGTATGTACAATTTGTGTTTACATTGGTATGAAATATTCTCTGTTTCTCCTGTCTATTCTAGAAGATCAAAAATTACCATATGATATTTGGAGAAATTAAAGAGAAAATGGTTTATGAACAACCATTAAGAGTAGTCGATAGGGATGTACATAATACGGTAAAAGAAAATTAGTTGAATAAAATTAGTTGAATAAAATAAATAGATTTCTAATCTGCTTTTGAAGAACAACTGAAATATAACCATTCGTTCGAGTAACAACATAGTTTTTAAAAGGGGAAAATAATGAATGTTTTGTTTAGAAAATCTAAAAAAATTATTTTCATTGTAACGTTATGTTTGTCTAGTGCTAATGTGCTTTTTTCATATGTATATTAGAGATTTCATTAATTATTGAGTCTCGGATAATGATGAATATACTGCAACCCAGCCTAAAAATAGGACTTCCATCTAAACCTACACAACGATTCATATATACATATATACATACATAGATATGTATATAGTGACCGATTGAAGCTGCACAAACGTTTCTGTTGTTGAGGAACATCTATACATATGTATAGTTTGGGCGTTAAGCGTTTTATGCTGCTATTATTATTACCAAATAATAAAACCCACGCAAATTTTTTATATGGCCACGCTGATTGTTGTTGACTCTTTATTTATGAAATACTATTCGCAGCTAATTTTTATTTCGTCCGTATACTACTCCTATCATGAGGTTCATTCTCTGCCTTCAGCTCGGTAGTTTTATACCTTAAATGTCAAAGGCATAACATGTGGATCCTTAATATTACCTGGATTATGTAGACGCTTGTACTTTGGCTCATAGTTGCTTAAATATGAGTTTTTTATAAAAAGCAGCAATGGAAGCCTTCTACTTTGGTGGCTATATAACAACCTTCTGGTCTTTAGCCTGAATTATAATAGAATTTCAAGCGCTTCGATGGAGCGCGCTTTTCCTCCAATTTCTCACATCAAGTTTCAAAAGACGGTTTTCAAACTGATCTTTCCATTGAAGTTTCGGTCGTCCTCTTCTGCACCTTCCTTCGGGTAGAAACTCAAAAAATTTTTTCGCCAGGAACATCTTCATTCATATAACGACATGTCCAAGCCAACGCCAACATTGACTTTGATGCGTCTAACGACATCGATATCAGGATAAAGCTAATACTGTTCGTGATTAATTCGATTTCTATACTCGCCGTAAACGCAGACGAGGTCATATATTTTACGAAGAATTTTCGTCTTGAAGACTCCAAGATTAGCTCCATCTACCTGCACAAGAAACAATGCTTCTGCGCCATGTAACAACACTGGTAGTATTAGCGTCTTGTAATGTGTGATTTTCGTTTGTCGAGAGAGAGCTTTGCTCTTAAACTGTTTGCTGAGACCTAAATAACATCTATTAGTAAGTATTATTCTTCGCCTTATCTCTAAACTTATCATTCGATATTCGTTTTATTTAAGCTATAACGCGATAGTTAAATTCGTCCACTTTTACAAAATTGTAGTCGACGTTCCCATTTTGACCCAATTTTAAAAAATCTCTGTTCGTTGAAACCAACAGCTTGGCTTTATCTTCGTTCACTGCCGGACCCATTGTCATCATCTTTTTCAATATTTGTAAAAGCGGCAGTAACATCTCTCAATGTCCGAAAAATGATGTCAATATCACCAGCATTTGGGAGTAGCATATGTCGCTTGGTGTAGATGGTGCCCGTTATGTTAACAGCTGCATCGCGCAAGATCTTTTCTAATAAAATATTGAAGAGACCACACGATAGTCAATCATCCTGCTGAAGCTTCGTTAAATGATTCGGAGAAGCTTTTTCCTATCTCAACTGATGATCTTGTGTCAGTTAACGTTATTCTGCAAAATCTTGTCAGCTTTGCAGGAATACCATACTCAAACATCTATGGACGCATCGGGATATCGAAAGCAGCCTTGGAATTGACGAGTAGATGACATGGGCCGATTTGTTTTTCTTGAGACTTTTTCAGGATTTGGTGTAGTGTGAAAATTTGGTCGGTGGTAGAATTATATTCTATAGTTAGCGCATACAGTTTTGTTTCCCCTTTGATGTACAGGGCATAACACATTGAGGCTTAAATCATTCGGCATGCGTTCCCCTAACTAGATAATGGTAATGAGCTGATGCGTGCGACCCGCAATTTGTCGCAGCAGCTTTTTTATTTTTAAGTTATCACATTGCTGTTCTGATCTCATCCTGGTTAATAATGCACATTTAAGACCAACATCTTCAATTGGATCATCACTGCTGTCATTAGACACCAACAGTCTAGAAAAGTGGTATTTCTAGATATTCAGCACGCTTTTAGGGTCAGTCAACAGATTTTGTTTTCCAGCCTTGCAGGAATGAATGAAGAATAAAATTCAATAAGACGATGTCTACTAGGATTGCTACCATAGACACATAATATGTATTAAAAAAAATTTCTAGCGAGGACACTGTAAGTCACTGACTGTATGCTTGATAAAATTACGGTTGTTTTGGGTTTCCTTCAATTCAAATGTAAAATCTATCCTTCTCTACAGTTGCGAGACAAGAAACATTGTACTCAGGCACAAGTAGTAAACTTAAGTTCTTATACTATTATTATTTTATTTATTTAAAATTTGACTATCAATATAACAGTTTTAAAATTTTTAATTTCTAATATTTATATAGATTGAGTTTTTACATAAAGTATTGCAGCAATTGAAATCTTATTTTTATACACTAAAAGGTGCTTCTCTATTATATATTTACATTTATAGGAAAAAGGATAGTAAAATCCTATTGAATTTTAAGGTTCTTATACATAAATTAATGCCATTGAATATTTTTAAATTTTCTGCACGGTAGACTGTCCACATACTTTGGACGTCAATTTTTGGGCAACTTTTTCGAACGTTGCTTGACGTATGAATTGAAAGCGTGAATTGTTATTGCTTTATCAGCATTAACCTGATTAATTCAGATTTTCAAACAAACAATCAGTGATCATGGTGCGGTAGCGATCATTATTGGCCGTTACTTAAATTCTGGTTTTATTTTTGAAGAAATAAGATACAATAATACAAACGGTGTATTTTACTATATATTATGGAATCTGCAGGGTCTGTTGTGGATTGGTTTCACTCCATATTTTATAATTTTGTATATTAACAAACCCATTAAGCCAATAATAAGCCTCATCGCTAAACACACTGTAATCGTCTAAAAGCTGCGCGATTTGATGACTGATTTTCAAAGTAATCTTTTGTGTTGAGATCATCAAGAACTGTTTAATAGAACGATCTCAACAAAAATAATGTAGGCATCGTTAATGATCTCTTTCGAGTGTGAGAAATTAGCATTATTGCCTAACTTTTTAATAAATGATCTAAAACGGAAAAAGGAAAAGCTTTGAAAACTTTACACTGTATATTTGTATTTTGCTTTATTTTTTGTAATTCCAGCCGGCCTTATCATTTTTATATAAGCACATATATGATATCTGTCATATACAAATTTTTTAAATGATTGTGGTAAGAAAATAAATCGATAATACCGAAAAGAAATTGAAATAGAAAGATTTAAATAAAAAACTAAATTGTATATTTTGAATATTTCGAAAATTGTCTAAAGTTAATTGAATTATGGTCACATAGGGATATATAAAACAGAAAAATAAAATAGCAGCAGCATTTATAAAATCAACTCACCAACCTATCAATCCATCGAAATCATTCATTCAAATGTTAACACACGACCAGTGTTGCCATTTTCTTTTATAAAAACTGAAAGTTTAGAAGAAATAACTGATTTTTATGTAAAAAAGCTGCACATGCGAGTACTTAAAAAAAAACAAATAAAAAAATACGAGCGAAATTGAAATCGGTAAATGTTAAAAAAAAATAAAACTTAAATGCGGCAATTGTTTTAAACTTTTCACAATCAAAGAAGTTATTTGAATGGTAACTAAGTGAATTATAGGAAACAATATAAAAATCTTGTTTGATTTAAAAATTATAGCAATTTGCATTCGATTTCAATATCACTCGATTTCGGTTTACGGAACATACCCGATAATTTATTACACAGTAGATTCTTATTCAAGCGAAACACAACAAATTAAATGTGATATACATATGTATATAAGTGATACGATATAATGACACGATATTTGACACTTTTTCCCGACAAGCTAGGCTCCCCGCGCGTAAATCGAATTCTAGTACGCTGAATACAGTGGTGCTAACCATTTATTTTGGTTAGCTTTTGTTTTCGATATATATCGTTACTTCGGAAATGGAGGAGGTTGTACAACAAATATTTGTGTAACTCAAAAACGGTTTAGTTTATTGAAATGCCACAATAAAATTACCTTCAAGTAAAACTAAAACTTTTTAATCTGCGCAGCCGTCTAGAAATACAATTTATTTTTGTGCAAAAGAACAGTGGGATCACATCACATACTACATAAGTACGAATACGAGTGAGTGATATTTTATTAATGAAGCAGATATATCACTCATACGTACGTACTTGCGTAATAACGCAATTTTCTTAGACCTAAATGTGAGTATCACACACTGTGTGAATTCTTTCCTTTTTATGATCAGTGTTCAAAAGAAAGGTGAAAAAATATACGAGTAGAAAGGCTTACCACAGTTATATTAAGCAAATGGGATGAAATTCTTACTTCAGAAATTGTGATTAAAATAATAAAATTGAAGGTAGAAAACTAAAATGTTAAAAACTGCAAAATCTACACAATTAACAGAAAAACTTATTTTTTAAACAAAAAACTTAAAAAAAAATTGCAAAATACAGATAAATCTGCATATTTGGCAACACTGCACACAACAAATGATAATACTGATAACAACAACAACAAAATATGTGTGTGAATGAGGGCTAATATAACAAATTGTGGTTATATTTCGAAATTGAAAATAAGAATAACAACACTTGATTTGTGTTGAACCAGTATACCTACCAGGTATTAGATACCAGAAACAGATTTTCTCTATGCAACTGCACACCATCAAACCAAATGTCATCATCTTCAATTTCAAATTCAATTATAAAATCAGTAAATTGGTACGGCACGAGAATGAATGGACAAATAAAACAAAAGTGTGTCTCTTCCCTTTTGTACTTGAGTGATACGCATATACTCGATATCCAACTGCTATACATACAAACACATACATAATGACAATGATGACAATAATGATTGACCCCTAAGAAGGTTTGCCATTTACATTATAGCAGGGTTCAGTCAGTTTGTATTCTACGATTTTCCCTTAAGAGTCATGACATGAACATGGAATATAGTATTATTTCTAACCTCAATTAGAGGGAGAGAGAATTGTTCATATAACACTTTGGTCAGTCATTTTCAATTCAATTGCCAACTGCTGCCAATACTCTATACTGTGTTATAGTGAGGGCAGTACAAGTTCGATTTGTGTTACGACATTTAAAGGCAATTTTTCAATTATGGCCTTTAGCAGATATAAAGGCAAGTAAGCACAGTTTGAGAAATTTTTCTTTCTCCCTCTGTTTTTATTTGTTTCCCATTGCATTAATACTTACTCGTACATATACAAAAAGGGGAATTTCGTTGGCAATGTAATCCCCACTTGACCAACGAGGGTAACTAAGTAGAGACAATTATAGATTAGCAACATTTGTTGCCTATTTTACAGATTTCCTATTGAATTTCTGTGATTTTCTTGTAACATTTAAAGAAGGGAAATAATAGCCGTTCCAAACGTTGCTATAAATACAATATATCAGATATTATTGAATGGATGGAGAAGAAAAAAAGATTAATTTTTGTATGGTGTTTGGTTTATAATTAGATGTATCATTAGATTTTGATAAAATGACTTTGAAAATAATATGTTGTAGAGATAAGTTATTAGAAATTCGAACGTTTGTAAAATTATTATTTATATGTGATATTAGATACATATCCAAGTTAAACCAATTTGTTTATACAGTGAAATTTCGATATAACGAATCTGAAAGCGATCGATAAATGCTTCGTAATAGATATTCATTCGTTACACGCATAAATCAGCGAAAACATCTTACAACTAAGTTTTTTAGCCAAATTATAAAGCATTAAACACATAATGAACAGCAAGCAGCATTTGCTGCTATGCTATCGCTTCATAAATATTTTGAAAGCAGCAGCAATAAAATAAGATATTATTGTCATCTGGTGTATTTGTCATAAAAATATTTGTTATAGAAAAATATTTTTCAGTGGTAACACTCAATCTTTTCCAATCCACCAAAATAAAATATTACTCAAAAACATAAAAATTAATGAAATTATATGTTTAAAACTTTTAAATTATTAACACAAATGTTGTTTGATACAATTTTATACTGTTCTTTTCTGATATATAAAAAAACTACTTTTAAGTTTTAAAACAAAAATTAGTGATACCAATACAATATATAATTTTAAATAAAAAAAAGCCTGGACAACAACCTTTGCTGCTAAACATAAAATAATTTAAATTTTTTGATGCAGCAAAACAAAAATTAGTGATACCAATAATTTGAAAATCTTCTGCAGTTATATACGCTATAATTGTGTTTAAATAAATAAATAATAATAATACAGCCTTATTTGTTTGGGCACCTATTCTCTACACAAACAAGGTTTCATAACTGAGACGCTCACTTGATTTTCTAAATGAACATGGCGCAAATGCTCTGCCAAATTTTTGATATAGTTAATCTAGTAAAAAAATTGTCACGGTGTATACTACGTCACGTATGAAAGTACTCTTGAGCCAAGTTCATCACAACTCTTTCGTTTTATTATAACTTCCGTATACTATCAGAACTCTCATATGTATAAATTTGATCTCTTAATGCATAATTTCTTCATGAGTCACATATCCATCATACCTTTATGCAATATTTGAATGGTTTTTAACTGAGCATACCGGCTTTATCTAGTACCAACAAATTTGAATCTGGGATATATGATTACTATAAGCAAGTAGCAAGCGCTAACCAAAGATCATCTATGGCAACTGATAAATTAATTCTTGGCGATTTGGACGAGTGTTTTGCGTAGTAAAATCGTATAAACCGTATTAAAATAATTTGTGATCCAACATTTAGCGCACAATTTAAAAAAAGGAAATTTCAACCACTTAATTTGTACCAAATAAATTTTTTTCGAATCGGATCACTTCAGTGCTAGAATTCATGGTCCTCTTTTCTTTCTAACTTAAATAGAAAAAAAGATATTGAGCATTAAAGTCAAAATGGTCTAGCTAGATCAAGATGGACATCCTAGGGTTAAAGATGTCCGGCATTCACATACCAGTCGCGATGTCGGGTAGACACCGGAATCCTAGGTGTAGAAATCTTCATATATTTCATTACTTACAAAAATAAGTATAGAGCTGTATGAACGCAAAGTGGAAATTTATATATGGTATCTTTCCACATTTTATCTAATTTTTCTCTCCCATACTTGTTCGTATTTGTTCTGGGGAAAATAACAAAAATTAATTTTTGTATCATTGCATCTGAAAACGGCAAACTGTGTTTGCCACGATTATGTATATATGATATTCTCAGATAAAATTCTTATCACACGGTGAACTTTATTGCATTCCATTTTTTTCAACGCATTTCCACCACCGACTGTTGCAACATCCTCTTCATTTTCTAAATCAGAGGAATTTATCCCACCGATTTTATATTTACTATTTCCATTCAAGAGATAAGCTAGATTGGAAGAATCACAAGAATAGAGCGAACTCAATATAATGCTGCAAAAATAAACTTGGTGAATTACAAATATATTTTAAATAAAGCTTAAAGGAAGCTTTCATAAGTCGGTACACTTCGAAAAAGTAAAATATTTATTCATTCTTACTTGGTTATTTGCAAAAATATTCCTTTATAGTGGTTAACCAAAATGTTATCTGTTAGAAAATAATGGACATGCAGCCGTTGCAAATCTAAATTGATAGTAAATGCATCATATGCAGCAAATTTGTATGCAAAATATAACGAAAAGTAATTTGCTCATCATGTAATGAGAAAACTTGAATTTTGCACTTGATTTGTAAACATAATTCATAAAAATAAATTGATAAACAAGAACGGCCCAAAACGGTCCTGAGCCTATTGGTTTGTATTTTTTATTTTGTAATCAACCTTTACACCATAGATAACTAAAAATTTTATAGATGTAATAAAATATAAAAATACCACCTGAGTTTTACGTTGAGAAGCTATTCCGTTACTAGTACAGGGTTAACAGTTTCTTTAATCAATTTGATATTTTTAAGCTTTGTAGATGATTAATCCGCTGTGGCTTCCTCCATATGATTTTTGTGTGTGTAGTGGTGAAGATCCTTGCTAATTGGTGGTGATCTTTTTACTTTAACATAGTAATTTTTTCCCAACAGGTGGCGTTTTTTTCTGATCATTCGCCTGATGTTTGTCATCAACGCCAGAAGTATGCGGGAAGGTCATGGGGCGGCTTTATCTTTATTTTTTAGATGGAGTTGTCTGGAGGGAAGTTGAAGGTATTTTCTATTATTAAACAATCGAAATCACAATTAAATAATTTCTTCGTCATGTCCTCTGCTGGGGCTCGAACCTGGGTCGTTTGTATTGTTATTCGTGCGCTCTAACCACTACACCGCGCCACCTCCAAAATAATAAATAAATAATTGCTTGTTAACTTTTCGAAACTATTTTTGATCTTATTTATTGTATCTTATGACATTATATTCAATACAGGGTTTATTCAAGTCTTTTAATAATAAAATAAAAAATAAAACTCTTGAGTAAGCCTTACACTGAAAACAATAAGGTACCTGCCTGAACTCAATTCCTTTCTTTCTTATTACAAATAAAATCTTGTGCAAATTTATTCTTAATTTGAAAATCATTTAGTGCCACTTAATATTCCAAATAATGCCTTAAGGTTTAAAATTTTGTAAAACACATGTGCATGTTTTTGTATTCAATATTTACATGTGTGATGATACATTTTTGGGTATTTAATAACATATTGTACGTTTTACATTTAAAAGAATATGAAATACAAGTGATTTTTTCTTAAATTGCCTTAGGGGAAGGGTTAACTGTAAAGGGTAGCGTTTAATGGTGGTAGTTTGAGTTTTTCGAAGCAAATGAACATTTATTACCTTGTAATACTTGTACAATAATAATGATTTGTTTTCAGTGTTTTTATTGCTCTATTGTTTGGTACTTTTCTTCTAATTTATGTCAATATGTAAAAATTTTTTTTGTTTTGGTACCCAAAAGTGGTTGACGTTGTACAAATATGAGATGAGGAGCTTGTTTGCATAAACAATTGATGAAAATAAATTAATGAATTGTTTAGCAAATAAATTATAAAAATGTGCTTAGACATGTGGAATTGCTAAAATAAATTAATGAAATAAACAGTCAAGTAGGCACAGACAGTACTTGGGTTTAAGGTGAGCCAGATGTTATTAAGGAATTACAAATTGTCATAATTTTAAAAGCAATTTGTGAATTCTTTCCTAATTTTACCTGCTTGATTAACATACAACACTTTCATTCATTTTTAAGGAAAATCTTCCTTTTCCTTTGACACTTCTCTTTTAAACCCCACATTTTACAACATCTTACAAAATTCTGTGTTATTTTAATACCGGTGGTGTATGTTTCTGATAAAGTTTCATTCTTAAAAAGGAAAAGAAAAAAGTAATTTAAAGGGTTGTTTTGCTGGTTTAACCAGTAAATAAAAGCTAAACTTTTCGTTTGTGTGGGAGAGGTGGTTTAACTCTCTAATACCCTACATTTCTTATTGGGTGTGTTTCAAATTATTGGAGTGGTTGTTACTACTTTAAAAAGAAATAAACCATTACTGAAAATAGTAAGAAAGTATGATGTTTTATTTATTTACATTTAATAATTTCTTTAATAGGCATTTATAGAGACTTACGTATATAGGTAAACGATGTTATACTAGTAATTTGGGAATGTTATTTACTGTTATACAATGAAAAAGTGTTTATGTATATGCTCATAAATTATACTTTAAGACTATCTAAATTGATAACCAGCATCGACTTGTAATTTCATTTTTGAAGTTGTGTGGGGCTATCAGGTTTAGCAAAAACCCGGGTTGTTTTAACCTAGCCCACCGGGTTTTATTAGGTTTTTTGACGGTTTTTTTTTGGGTTTTATTCCAAATATCGTTTAATTTGACAATATTTTTTGTTTGTTAGTATAATTACGTTGTTTTAATAATTATAATGCCATTTTGCATTCTTAGTGGGATCAAGGCGGATTTGTATACTATAAGCTGCTAAAACCCGGTATTCGGAGCAGATTGCAATTACATCAGTTGAACCGTGCATTATGAGAAAAACGGCCAGAATATAAAAACAGACAGACATACATGCATATAAAGTTTCCTTTTGCATGACAACGCTCGGTCTTTCGTGGTAAAGTTGCCAAACGATCAAATTCTCTCAACATTACTCCTTCTGACTGACTTTCGATGGATGCAATATATATTACAATAGTCTGTCACCGAATCACTTCTTCTAAAGAAATATAAAATCGGTTTCAAAGTGGATCGCCTCAAAATACGAGAAGTTTTTCTAAGACGGGATTCAGACATTAGCTCAGAGCTGGGGGAAAAATGTAAGCCAGTGATTTGACAATTTTTTGTTTTGATAAAATTTTTAAGTTAAAAAAGGGATCGAAATAATTTGTACTCCCAATACGTAAAATTTTAATTTTGTTGTTGTAAATTAACAACAAAAACCTTAAAATGAAAAAAAACCTACCTGGGTTTGGATGCCACATGAATTAACACAAAAAAATTTGATAGTCCGAAATGTCATTAGAGAAACGCTGACGAAAAGCAACTAAATCGTATTATTTTTAAACGAAAGTGAGTCATAGATTAGTGACTCCACAAATGATCTCAGGGCCAGGATTGATTTTAACATAAGGCCTATATATATATATGTATATATATATATATATATATATATATATATATATATATATATATATATATATATACAAGTATACAACTAATTCTAATATCTACTGCATATAATATATATGTATATATATATATATATATATATATATATATATATATATATATATATATATATATATATATATATATCTATTGTGAGCTGCCCTTTGTTGCAACTTGGAACTATAGGAATGAATATATATATATATATATATATATATATATATATATATATATATATATATATATATATATATATATATATATCTATTGTGAGCTGCCCTTTGTTGCAACTTGGAACTATAGGAATGAATATATATATATATATATATATATATATATATATATATATATATATATATATCTATTGTGAGCTGCCCTTTGTTGCAACTTGGAACTATAGGAATGAATATATATATATGTATATATATATATATATATATATATATATATATATATACAAGTATACAACTAATTCTAATATCTACTGCATATAATATATATGTATATATATATATATATATATATATATATATATATATATATATATATCTATTGTGAGCTGCCCTTTGTTGCAACTTGGAACTATAGGAATGAATATATATATATATATATATATATATATATATATATATATATATATATATATATATATATATATATATCTATTGTGTGTTGCAACTTGGAACTATATATATATATATATATATTGAAAGCTGTTACTACCTGGAGAAACAACTAATTCTAATATCTACTGCTCATAACTCGTCTGTCTGAATAAAGCAATCAGCAGCGTGATTCGCTATAGGGTTAGTGAATGTTTGGTCATCCTTTATTAGGACTAGTACCGAACTAGCGCTGTTCTTAAGCCTTCTAATGAATGACCAAAAGCTTTTACTTCCCCGCAGAAAAGTAAGAATTTTAGCACGTAGGCGCTGAGTTTTTTCGCGCCTAAGTACTGCGTTACACGAAGATCTCGCCTGTTTGCATAGCGAATCAGTATGATGGCATTTGCTATTACGCCAATTTCTAAATGCTTCCTCTCTGGATCTGATTGCAAGCTTGCACGTCTGATTAAATCAAGATTAATTATTATAGTACCTAGTATCTTAGTTATCATTTTTTCCTTTTTCACCATTTTATCCCCTTCTGGTAAAAGTCAAAACATTTAAATAGCCTATAAGTTCCTTTCAAAATGGCACTGTAAAAATTGCAAGAAACGGGACGGATATGTAGATAGCTTTTACTTGGTGTGCTTTGTGCATTACCCGCTTATCCGATTTCTCCTGTTTTTTGGCTGATGTGGTTAAATAACGAAGTTTTAGCTGTTACACTTTTCCGCATATACAAAATTCCATATTTAGTATGAATTGGAGATACTCGCTTATTGGCTGATTGTATGTATTGTTCAAGAAGTTGCTTGAACTAAGCTTAGAAACTTTTACTAACACCATTCTCAAAATATACAGAAATTAATATTTACTATATTTGGGCGATGCCACGCCCACTTATTCGATTCCACCTATTTTTTACTGATGATTTGTATAAACTGTAAAGCCATTTACCAGGCGTATCGGTATGAAGTTAACGTCAAGATACAAATGTCTCCATAGGGAACATTTATTCTGAACGAGCCTTAACTTTTTTAGCAATGACATCTGTCAAACATATTTATTCAGTATACATCAAATTAGTGAACAAGCAACATAATATTTTTTCGTGTTAAAGATGGCGTATTTTATACCAGAAAATAATGATTTGCGGAAAGCTTAAATTTTTTGTTTTCATTTGAAGAAGAGTGCTGCTTAGTAGCATCGAATACCTGTCGAGGCATATGGTGATCATGGTCTATCAGAAGCAACATGCAAAAGATGGTTTCAACGGTTCAGAGATAATGATTTTGATGTGAGGAATGAAAAACGTGGAAGACCACCAAAAAAATTTGATGGCGCCGATTTGCAAACAATATTGGATGAAGATGACAATGTGAGTCAGAAACAAATGGCAGAAATATTAAATCTTGCACAGCAAACAATTTCTGACGGTTTAAAAGCTATGGGAAGGATCCAAAAGTTTAGAAAATGGGTGACCCATCAATTGAATGACAGACAAATGGAAAACCGAAAACCAATTGTAAAATTTTGCTTCAAAACCAAGATAGAATATCAGTGTTACTGGCGATGATTAATGGATTTATTTTTAGAATTTTAAACGAAAAAAATCATGGGTTAAGCCGGGACAACCATCAATTTCGACTGCAAAACCAGATAGATTCGGCAGGAAGACAATGCTGTGTGTCTGTCTGGTGGGATCAGAGACCATGAATTAGTCGAAAAACGGCCAGAATTGGCCACAAGACACGCCATGGTCATTTTTAAACATGACAATGTACCTGCACAAAAAGCAAAACCGGCTCAGGATACAAAGCATTAGACTGGGAGCTGTCACCACACCCGCAGTACTCACCAGAAGTCGTAAATTGGGTACATCTAGTAGATCAAATTCAGAAACTTCTACTTTTTGCGTTCTCAAGATATAAAACACCAATTAATGGGCGTGGCATCGCCCAGTGGGAATTTTTGAAATATGTGTAGCCTATAGTTCTTTCCAGACACACAGAGAGATACTGTAAAAATTTCAAGAAGAAGATGCTTACTATGAACTTCAAACAAACATTCATTTTTATGCACATTATTTAGAAATAATTTTGAATGAAAAAAATTTGAATTTGAAAATTAACGATAGAACCGCAAATACCTTTTACAGGATCCAATAAAAGTAATGTTGGAAATGATTATAAGATATTCGTTATTTGCCCACTATAGCGTAACAGATAATAAGTCTGTGCATAAAAAATAGGGTTTTTAAAAAATGGCTAAGGCGGCCATTCGACATTTATTGTTCATTATTAAGTAAAAATATTGTTGCGGTTATTATTATTATATTATGATTATTATTTTTTGTTATTTTTATGATTGCGGTTAATATACGGCTACCCTCTCCCCTCTTTTTATTATTTTGAATCTGAAATAGTCGAGACGGTGAATGGTGAACGATGGAAAAAAAACTAACTTTAATATTATATTTCTAATAAATGGTAAAACAGCAGCCAGCGGTATAACATTATTCACAACGTATAGATGGTTGGATGCATGGATGATGATGCTGTGGTTAAAATTCCCCCAGGGGCACAGTAAACGTATACGAAAATATGATTGCATTGTATTTAGAGATCCTGGTGTAGTATCCTGTATATATTGGTTGTTGGTTGTACTGGTCGCCTATAGTTTGTTGTTTGTTATTTTTGGTTGTTGCTGATTGCTGCTGATGGTCTTTTGGGATTTTCTTAATTTTAAATGTTTGCAATTGCGCACATAATGAAATAATAACCTCATCGTATTATTACGTACGTATGTATTTCTAACCTTTTAGAATCAGTTACTAATGCTGTTGTTGCTGCTGCTGCCTGCCTGTCTGCCTGCAGTACTTAAGAGAGAATTCTGTGTAATTACTTTAACTTTTTATTTTATTTGTTTTTTAACATGGCAAATATTTTTTTGCTGTAGTTGTGAAACTAATCATAATTTTTAAGAACCACCCCTTCACCCATTGATGACGGCCACCTTGTTTTATTATCCTGTGTATTTTAAAAATATTTTAACTTTTTGCCTTATGCCGTGAGTCCTTTCTTGTTCTATTCGTCTTTTTTTTCTATTAAGTGGGGGTAATTGCAATTAATTTCATTCTTCTTCTTTTTTTTGATTTTTCTTTTTCGTTGTTGTTGTTCATTTTTTAGTTTTATTTATATTGCGGTTTATAAGGGTCGTCTATTTGTTTTCTTTATTTCATTAATTTAATTTTTCTTTATCGAATTCGTTTGTTTACACATTTCGTTGAGATAAAAATCATTTTAAAGAATTTTTTTTTTATTTTGGAGACTTAAACCCTGATTTTTATTTTTTTTCTATATAGAAAATAATAATAATACGTTTCTTTTATTTGGTTGGTCATTAATTTGATTAGCTTGTGCCAGCAATTAAGATTTTCCTTAAGGATAAATCTGTCAGAAATGCTTTTTTATTTTGAAAGAAATTATTCCATTTGCTTTTTTAAAGGGTTTTTGATTATAAATTGCATAGCTTATCTGTGATTCATAAATTAACACTATAATTAGAGGAGGAAATGTTATAAAATAATGTTGGTAAAGGATTGAAAAAATGCGGGTAAAATTTCTAAAAATTGTGTTTTTTTTACGATAAAACATGGAAGTTTTTTGAGTACAAAATGATTTGGATTCGACTTGGTTTAATGTAAAGTTCGAATTTTCGTAGATCATTTATCGAATAATATTTCGATATGTTCTGGTGCTTTCACACTATTCTACAAGTCGTAAAACGAAAATCCAATGGTTTTCGTCTGATTCTCAAAAAAAAAAATCAAATAATCGATCAAAAATCATTTGCTCATTACATTTCGCTTTTACACTATCACACATCAAATAAAATGAAAAATATTTGTAGTATGTAAACAGCTGTTTAGAATAAAACAAACTATTTTATAAAAAAAAGAAAAATAAAAAATTAAAGTTAAATTAAAGTTTTAAATTCAATTCAATAAAAAGCCACTTGACACTTTCATAACAAATACTTTTTTTTATTTTTTTTCTATTGGTAGCATCAAATAATTCAACAGATGTTTGCAGGGATGGAAAAGTTGATACGATCGTGCTTTTGTTTCATAAATTGTTCATACCGTATACCGTTATTGATTAATTTTTACAACAAATATATGTAATTTATTTTAATTAAAAAGAAATACTTAAAATTACAAGTTTATTTTTATTATTTTTCAATTATATGTTAAAAGAAAGAGACAGTAAAATTATGAGAAATTAAATTACATTTCCCATTCCTGACATCATTTCCGTACATCTGTAAAAATACAACTCTGATCAAATGATAAATCTTATTGTTTAGAGAAATTTCTAAAAACAATGCGAGCCATACGACTGTCAAATTTCTATCCGTATTTTTTGACATTTCATTACATAATGTTTTCACACTATTAGATTTTCTATGTTATTTTGAGTTTTTGACATGTCGTTATATTCAGTGGGATAGTGTAAAACCACCTTTAGTAGCATTAATGGTTGGGGTTAAGGGTCACTTAATCATGAAAGTTGTGTAACTATGGGCATTCTAGGATTTTGAACATATTTATTTTGACCGTTGACTAGGAACGCCAGATTCTGTAGAGGTAAAAATAGTACATTAAAAAAGAGAGTAAAAATGCTAAAAATGAGTAATTATTTCAGTATTTTTAATTTTAGCAATATTAGAATCCAGCAAAACTTCACAATCGATTAATATTCTATTGTGCGCATCTGAACAAATAGATTCAAAATAATTTTACATGCATTATCATTTATCATTATATTTTTTTTATATCTATCATTATATTTTTGTATGTATGTACAGTAACGTACAACAGTGTAACATGATTTAATACTTTCTATTTTAACACCCTGTATATCTTAAGTTTCAATAAACTAAGTACTTCGGTATGGTATTATAGGTACACATGTCTTTTTCCTCCAAAACAAATTTGATGCCAATACAACAACAACGGCAGTAGTAGCAGCAAAAAGTATAAATGAAAACAAATGTTACATTTATGCACCGTTGATTTTATTTCGAATATTTATAAAAATATGTATTGAAATCAATAGCATGTCCAATACCTTTTTGCCTTTTTTTCAGCCTGGATGCGATTAGGGATAGTGGATGTGTGTTTTTTTAATTCTACTGGTATATCTTACCAGACTTCCTTTCTGTTTACAATTTTGTAACAACAACAATCACTCAACAGATCTCCTAAAGATCTTCCAACCCGATCGTTGTTACAATTTAGGTTCGATCACAACTTCTTCTACCAGGCAGTCGAACCTGCCGCCTTTACGATTCGGCTTCGAAACATTTTCATATAGGAACAGGTATTATGGTTATACTGCCAATATTCGGTCGTCAGAGAATTTTCGATGATAAAAACAGGTTCACAGACTACGAATATATAATCTGATGGGTTGAAAAGATATGGAGAGGTTGGCTGCGGAGTTTTCTTAGAATAGATAAGTACCAGACTGTCCAGAATATTACACGACTACAGCAAAGCACCATAGGCCGTATGATAAAACATATGACGGCTGCTATTAAGTTTGTTCCTAAACGTGGGAACAAGAATTAACTTGTACAAGCAATACGCAGGAAGTGCGTAGCAGGACTTTGAAATAATTTTTGAAATGTCATCGATTTTGTTCCATGAATTTTTTCGTTTTAACCCATTTTTAATCGACCAAAATGATACGCATTAAAAATTGTTTGATTTCGTTGCGTTTCAACAGCGTTGCACAGATAACAGTCCAGTCAATAATTTTTTTTTTCTTTTAATTCATGCCATACTCAAACATCGAGCATACTTGAATGGCCAACATTTTTGTGATTTTGAACTCTCATGTGTTTGGTGTTTAGTGTCTCTGTTATTTGCTGTCAACTTCAAAAATTTCATCTTTTTATTCAGTTACTGTCCCGCTAAAGCAGAGTTTATCTTTGACCTCAACTGACTTTTAATCCTTGTTTTAAAAAAAGTCTAAACTGAAATTCACTTAATTGTGTAAAACTCTAAAACTGTTCAAAAAGTACTAAAGTTTTTAGTTAAAAAAAATCTGTTCTTATTGTTATGCCTTAAAGCATATAATACACGTATTTAGACAGTCATTCGTTAATGGAAATATTCCTGCATCTTCTTCATCCAAAAACAGAAAAAAGGTCCAATTATGAAGGAAAACCAGCCATATAATTTGATTCAAAAGCAAGTGCAAACAATGCCCTCAAAACATAAGTGGCAAAAATGTCTCGAGACAATACGCAACATAACATAAAAATATTGAACAAATGGTAGCAGGACAAAACGAAAAAGAAAAAACAAGAAACCCTGCGACGTTAAAACCATCACCCATTAAACAAAGACGTTGATATACGCACTTATACTCACAAAAAAACTCATAAGGATTGTTGTTGTTAAATGCAATGAGCAACAACTGTTTAAAGTTCTTTCTGTAAGGATAGCAGCAGGATATACGTGCAGCTAATAAACACCACTAATATGACATGAATACTTGCAAACAACACACACACAAACACACAAACACACATATTACAATAGAAATACCATAAAATGTTAAATTAGGGTGAGTAACAAAGCAAAGGACGTGTTGTGCGGAAGGAAGATAGGAAGCAAACAATAATAGTCTAGAAATGGAATATGAATTTGATTTCCAGCCATACAAAGTTTATTACATACACGCAGTCTAATTTAATAATTTATCATTTAAACTTGAAGGCGCTAAAGGAATCATATGTAACAGGATTATTTAAATTTACTACAGATAGATGGTGCTAATGGAGTACAGTGGATTCAAAAAGAACATTTGAGGACTATAAAAAATTATATGTAAGATTTCATTTGTATGTAAGCTTTAAAATTAGGGAACGACATACTTAATTCATAATACTGTCTATTAAAAGCTATACACCTTTTTTTGCAGTTTAAAGCCTACGATACCAAAATCACTTTTTATGTTATGTAAGTCAGAAACAAATATCTTTATTCTGTAATTTTGTGTTCTGTACAGATCTCTCGTAAATGTTTGTTTTGCTTTGAAAATATAATAACCAAAGCTGATCGATAACGGTGAAGATTACAGTTTGGCATGGCTGCGTCATATTCCGGTTAATAATTTTGAAAAAACACAAGGTCGACGAGAGTACACAAATTGTATTTCTCTTTTTGCGTACAGTTTCTTATATCATACACAAAATTAAAGCCATACATATATAGAAAATAAAATGTTGGAAAATTCACTTCATGTTACTACGACAAATTCAGAATTGATAATATTCAAATAACGATGTCAATCACTTTTGCTCCCTTGGAAGCATAATAACTAAAAACGGCGGGTAAAGCAAGTATATTGATAATCACTTACAAAAAACTCGAGAAAATTTCAGTCGATTAAGACCCAGAGTGTTAAATTGGCCATATTCAACTTAAATATAAAATACACATTGGCCAGTTCGAGATCGCTAATAGAGTAGCAGAATAGAGGCAGTACGGTGTAAGCGGACGTACAGATCAAGGATGTCGGGTCAATTTATCATCCATCTTATTCCCAGTAATACCGTAGTGACCCGGTACCCAGAAAATTCGCATAACTTCCTGTATTTTTGTACTTTAGGTTTTATCGAGTAAGATTTGCGTAGCCTTATGGCCCCCTGTCTACAAAGAAAGATCGCCGCCGGTACTCGAATGCTCTCCTATAATTTTTTTTCTCCTACACTCCTCTAGGGAGTATCCCAAAGCATCCATTGCTTTGTTTCAGTTTCATTATTCAACTTAATTTTTTCAAGCTAAGTAGATTACTAATCTTTTGTGGCTCGTCTCCATATGATTGTGTAGTGATGAGGATGCCTTGCTAAGTGGTGTCAGGTGTCATCTGGGTGTACGTGTGTCTTCGTCATGCGGCATACCCCTGTGCCCCAATGGCATGAGTGAATACAATTCGCCCACCAACGTCTCCACCTATGATACCCACAAGTGAATATCACAAGTGAGTACCAATTCGAAGGCGTGTTGTTTAGACACTCATAACCTTCACACCTTTGTGAGGGGTCGGAGACTATCTAAACTCCTGCCGTGATATGGGTCAGAGCACCCGGTTGAGGATATGCAACACCACATCGAGCTCCTTCGCTTTAGGTCTAAACCACAGCCACTACGAAGCTCCCACAAGGGGGCCCCCAACAATCGGGCAGAGATCGGAATCCCTGGGGCTCGCGAGCCCGTGGCACCAGAAGTCCTCTGGCCAGGCTTAGTGACACGTGAGTGTAAATACAAACACGTGCCGCCCTCAGCTTCGGCCCCGGACTGGTCACTGCAGCCTTGCTAAGTTGTGGTGGTGACCCTTACTTAGCAATGTAATTTTAACCCAGTAGGTGGCGTTATCTCCTGATTATTCGTCTGATGTTTGTCGTTATCGCCAGCGGTAAGCTAGAAGAGGAGGCTTATTTTAGATGGATTTGTCGGATTTGTCTCTTTATTAAACAATCGAAACTGTAATTAAACTTTTAAGTCTGCTTAGGGCCGCTTGTGTTTTATGCGTGTGCTCTAACCACTACACCACGCAACTTTTATTCTCTATCATTCTTTAGATTTATTTCACTGCCTTTTTAATTGCAAATACTTCAGACTGGTAAACACTCGATTTGTCATTAAGGTCAAGTTGTTAGCAGTGGATTCCAGCTCCAGTACCCCGTCAGCTTGGAATCGTTTGAATCGTTTGTGTAAAAGGTCAGACCGCCAAGAAGTGGACTGCTCCGTCGTCCAGTCGTTTCTACTAGATATCTATACATTTGTGATCTAGAAATTCATAGTCGGTAAAATATAATCATTAGCCTGTCTCTGAAGTCCAAGATCGATCGGATGATCCAATCCACGCAAAACGTGAGCATGCGAATAGGCCATTGGCATAGTTCTCTTAGCCTTAGCGCACTCTTTGCCGCCTAAAAATTAACTTGTTGATATAAAAGACAAAGATTAAGTATCAGATTCAGAACCTGCTACGTATTATGAGCTTAATAAACTTCATTATTGATGACGAGTCGTGGGTAGCAGGTGGTTCAATATATCCGTAGTAGAAGTAAGAAAAAACAAAATTTTGAAAAAACTCTATTTTATCATGCGACTTAAATTTCTTTCGCGCAAGCATTCTCTTGAGATCTGAAAACAGGATAAAGGAGTTGGGTGCCAAATATGGCGAATAACGTGGATGTGGAGCAATTCGAAATTCAATTCATGTAGTTTTGCCATTGTTTTGAATCATCAAGACGTTCTTGTTTATGGTCGACAGTTAGCAAATGCGGCACCCATTTTGTACAAAGCTTTCGCATACCAAAATGTTCGTGTATAATGATAAAAACTCTATCATCTGATATCCTTACAATGTCAGCTAGCTCGTGCACCTTCAATTTGCAATCCTTTATAACCAATTTGTGGATTTTTTGATGTTTTCTGGAATAACAGCCTCATTTGGGCGTCCACTGCGTTCTGTATCATTTGTGCTGGTATGACCAAATTTAAATTCTGCAATCCACTTCTCTACTGTTTGTCTCGATGGGGCAGAGTTCGGATAATGTTTATCAAGTGATTGTTTGGCTTCCACTGTATTTTTTTCATCAAAAAGCAATGCTTTATTAAAAATCGAAATTCACTTTTTCTCATTTTTTTTTCCAATAACAAAAGTTGTTTCACACAAAATGCTATAAGCCACGAATCAATAGTCAGATTGCTGTTAAATTTATGCACGTATTGTTTAAAAGTTAGCAGTAAATAAAAATCATATGGATAAATTTCTAGTAACGCCATCTATGTGTCATTCTACGGACTTATTGAGTGACCTAATATATGGTTATGAAACATTGAATCCAGAACACAGTCTTTGAAAAAAATGTAAAAAATTCGATCGAGTTTGACAATTTTCTTCACTTCCTTCACAAGCTCATAGCGTCCTTTTTGATCGCGAGCAAGCTATCTATTACTACCAATGAGCAGGTTTTTAAGGTCTGAACGGAGACTTAATTGTGGAGTTAAGGGAACTTTACTTAATGTGATTGGATGAGGTCCTTTAAGGGGTTGTAGTTTAAATTTAAATCTCAGGAAGAGGTGTTTAAATGTGCTGTTAATTTCTATACAAAGCTTTTGGCAGTGCTGCTGCGGCTTGATTTTTGGCAAATATCAACACCACAGTTATGTCTAAATGACCAAATTTGACTTCCTGTGACTTATTCCTGTTCCTATAACTGAATGAACCTATGAAATATGAAGGAGATTTATTACGATTAAGGATATAAGGAATGCAAGGCCTAAAAAGCTAAAGACTACTTGAAAAAGTTCTTATCATAAGTGTTTAATGAAAAATTAAAAGTCTTACATCTGAGGGAAGATTTCGATAATTAGTTTCAGGAAATTTAAAAAGTTTCTCACATTTTAAGCAAACTTTGCATATTAAAATTGCGCTGTGCACAAAGTTTTGACGTTGATAAAAAAAAAAATATTTTTCACTGTTTCATACCACTGTGCACCATCATAATAAGCAAATGAGGGCTGAAACCCGTTAACTATTGTCGAAGCATCTAGCAAAAATTTATGTAGAGAGTGTGAATACAATTAAGAGAGGAGTTAATGTCAAGTACGACTCCCTCTTGTCTATTGTTTAGACGACTAATTTTGTGTTTGAAAATAATTTAAATGTGAATCTGTTTGTTGTCCGTCCGCTTGCTATAAATTATAAATTATCAGAAGTACTTGAAAAATGTAAAATTGAAATCTCACAAAAGGATTTCGTTTACAAGTCCTTTGTTTTAGAAAAAAAAAAAAAATTAAAATAATAATTACCTTAAAATTAAATGAAGTGCAAGAATTCAAATTTTTCACAATTTTACAATGACAGAGAAAAATGTTTTTCATATGATTAGAACAGAATCGTGATACAGATTTTTGATTTTTTTGTTTGCGTTAAAAATAAAAATAAGAAAATAAATTTGTCATATTGGGAAAAAAAGGAGAAAGGGTTGATTTAATGATTCTTTTTTTTTGTGCCACTTTTTAATTTTAAATTCAATTCAAAATATTTTGATTTATTTAAATTATCGTTTACAACCCTTGCATGATATTTATACAGACTGGCCAAAAATAAATTATTTTCATCCTTTTGTAACGGCTTAAAATGTCAGTTGAAGTATATGATTTCGTTTTGTTACCTTCTCTCCCTGCCTTTCTCTAAATCATTATGTGTTATTGATTGATTTTGTCAATTTTTCTTCAAGGACTTCACAGGATTTTCATTATTTAATTTGTTTGTATTGGTTTATATTGATTGCCGATTTTTGTAAATATTTAAAAATTTTTAAATATTTATTCTAAAGTCCTTCCACATGTGTAATGACTTTATAGTGTTTATTTAAAGGGTTCCATATTCCCGATGTATTGTAATCCTTTCGAAACATATTTGTTTAGGCTGTACTGTCTAAATAAATATTTAAATATTTTTGCTATTCAAATAAAGATTTAGAGATTTAATTTTTTTGTTTGTTATTGTTTGGCAGTGGTTTTTATATAAAAATTTATGTCCTTGTTGGCACTTTCATATTAAATTGGTCTAACAAATTGTATAGTGGTCGCAATGAAGTAGTTAACATAGTGCAAAAAAAGAGTATACTTGACGTAAAATACACAGAAAGAAATTATATTGATACTTTTTAACCTTTTTAAAACGGTTGAGTTCTTTTTAATTTCGTCTGAATAAAATAAAATTAGTTTGTTGTTGGTTTGTAGTTTTTATTTCCTCACTTTATTTTTATACAGTTTATCTTAATACAACACCTTATTAACTTGCATTTTTTATTCGTTTATACAATACTTTTATTTACGCCTAAAGACGACTTTACTTAATGACTGCAAAACGATAACTATTCAACTAATGCTGGTCGAATTGACAATGCTTGAAAATACACAAATAAGTACAGCATTCCCAGAGTGGCACATTAACAACCTTGACACAACCTAGTGTTACCAAAATCCCACATTACAGTTTTAAAGGTTGATGTGTGTTTTTTTTAGTCATTGTTTAATTTCGCAACAATATGATAAATTAGGATAAACAATGTCTATAATGCGCATTTTTTCAGTCCAAATATTCAACACTTTTTTAAAAACTTCTCTTGATACGTTGCACACCAACAGCAGCTGCAACCTTATTTAAAAAGAAATATGAATGGCTGCCAATTAAGAGTTTGAGCACTTATTTTGGAAATAAATTTCGACAATGTAGAAGCATTCCTGGGGTGTAAATGTAAAAAGAAACATAGAAACAAATTACAGTTTAAAATTAGATATACAGTAGTATGAATACTTTATTGATAGTTCGAACAACCTTTGAAAAAAAAAATTTCCGGTACTACGACACAATTCTGAACCATACAAATTTGCCATTTAGTAATAAAATATTTCACACATTAAGGTTATCACTAACATTGTCTATACGAATTGAAGGCAAAAATTAATTTGTCGTCTACTAAACACTAATTTAAACAAATTTGGCCTAATAAAGACTAGGAAGTGAAGCGAGAAATTAAAGTTACCACCTTTAGTCGGTACTAAAAACATTTAAGACTAATATGTACATCCCCTTACTAGATTTATTAAGTATTGATTAAAGCTATATGCTTCATAACCCAGAGGATCTTTGCTGCAGTCTGATATGTTCACAATGTCAACTTGAGGCTTCGAAAAAAGCCAAATATGTAAGATATATTTGGTGAGAGAGAAAATTCTTTTCTTGGAGTTACTACAACTTGCCCTCGAAACTTTAGTCTATAAACCGAAATTGCACCACAGTGATCGATAAACAGACCCGTCATTACTCAAAATTCGCTCTTGTTGAGCAATAGTAGCTTTCTGGATCTACTAGAAGATAAGTAAACAAACCTCTTCACTTGCCTCACTGCAGAGGCATTCTCTCATAGCCGATACAATTCTCTCAACACAGGAGTGATCCTACCTCTGGAGTATCCCACAAGGATACCAATTCGTTGAGCTCCTTACAACAGATGAATACTCAAACCCTTCAATTTTCTTTTTAGACACTTTCCAATAAAAATGAGGATTGCATAAAACTCGGCTTGGTAAATCAAAGTGTATTTGTCCATAGGCAATGCCCTATGCCCTCTAGAATTGGGAACAACTACATTGGTATCAATCAGTGTTGTTGTGGAAAACACAGATGCGGAAATGTAACGGACTGTGGATGTTTATCTAGTATGGTGTTGTCCCATAGACAAAAATTAAGAAATCACTTACCACGGATTTTAGTTAAGTATATATTTTTTGAAAGGCAATTATCCGCCGAATATAAGACTTACCAATTTTTTTTCGGCTACTTCTTTATATTGCCGCAAGAGGGCACTAGACTCAACTAATTTATAACAAAAAAATACATAAAAAATTGATTTTAGGCACTTCAGAAAATTAGCTGTAAAACTCTATTTGTTTAACAACTTTTTTTAGAAGTTTGGCTTTCTTAATTACTTTACAGTATTATAACCAAAACAGAAAAATAAGTTTTAAATTTTGGTTTTTCTCTACTTTGAAAAACGCACTAATTTCAATAAAAAGTTTAAATTTAACAGACACTTTTTATTTCTGTTTTTAAAACTACATAATATGTGCTATCAATTAAAAAAAATCATAACCAATTTTGTCCTACAACTTATTAAATTTTGTAATTGTAAAATGTATAATTTGGAGAATTTGTCATAAATTTTACTAATTTAAAACACCTTGAGGAAAATAAAAAATAATATGAATTATCACTTTATATGCATATAATATAATAACACAGAAATATTAAAATTTTTATTCAAATTCAAGATTTGTAGTACAGCATCGAATTTTTATCAGATTGCAATACAATTTTAATATTTTTTTTTTGCAATATCCACAAAATTGCATGCGTTAAAAGCTTCTTATTTGGAATTAATTTATTTATGGTATATCAGTAATTAACACAACTCAGTGCTAAAGAAAACCTTTTTTATTAAATGATTTAAATATAAAAAAGTATTTTAACATAGTATTTTTTTGTTTGTTTTAAATATGTATATGTATGTAGGCGGCGAGCTTGTCCGATCTCTTGTTTTGTCAGAGTTTCTCTATATTTTTCTATATTTAGCCCTAATAAATATCTACACGAAATTTAATTTATCTACGACGACTCATTCTATTTTTGTCCATTCGGCGCACAGTGCTTCGGGCCCCTCTATAAAAGAAGTGGAATCATGAATAGGTTCATGAACCTACTTTTCGAAAAAATAGCCCTATGCTAAGTGGGATATGCCCCAGTCATGGCAATTCCAGCAAGATAATGACCAGAAGCACACCAGGAGTGTTAATCAAAAATATCCGAGAAATTGTGAACAAGAGGATAAATTGCGATAGAGTTGGTGGAGATATAGACAAACTAATCGAAAATAAAGTATATGTTTGAAAAGTTATAGTTACAAATAATAACAGATAACCTTTTTACTTTCATACCAAAAAGATGTAAAGCCGTGTTTTAAAACAAAGAATTCCCCACAAAATATTAATATTATTGTTAAATCCATTATGTTTTGTCATTTGAATTTTCACCATTTTGGTTTTTTGTATAATAAATATTTAATGCTAAATAATTTATGAAAGCCAATTTGTCCCTTTTTCAATCCTAGCCATTTAATTACAATTTTAATACGAGTATAATTCTTGCAATTTTTAAAGCCCCACAAATAGAATCAAATTAATGTTCTCAAAACTTTGGTAAATAGCGGTTTATATGTGATATAAGCTAACACGCAAAGTAAAAACGCAAAAGGCCAAGAATTTCTTGCGTAAAAGGTTAACCCATCCAGCGTTGCCGCTTTGGTTCGATTGCACTAAACTTGGTTGTTCTTCGTTTTTTAAAAACAGTTTGGTAGTTTGGTTGGTTTGTTGGTACTTTTTACATTTTTGGTAGTTTTTCCTCCAGTAGCAATTTATTTAGTCATGGTAAATTTTTCCTCTTTAAAACACTGTCATAAAGTACAACTACTTACCACTGTTTCACGACGAGTCATAGCAAAGAATAGAGATTATGTTATGGCGGTGACTAAAAAAAGTCGGACCAGATTACCGCGAAGAGCACTTCTGTTTTATTTGTTTCATTTGTTTTAAATACACTTCTTGCAGTCTTTCTTACATTGTATTCTAAATGTTGTATTCAGCAACTTATTTTGTTGGCATTCATGACATAAAGTGTTGAATTCGAAAGAAAAATACAATATTTTATTGTCATTTTGTATTTTTTTAATGATGTGATAGTGTTTTTTCATACAACTATACAGTTTAAAGAATAATAGAAACAAAAAATCTTTAAGTCCATTTGCGCAAAATAGGATTGCATTTTAGACCTTAGGTCTTCTGAAAAGTTTCTCAGAATTTCGAGTAGATTTCATTTTTGCTGGACGACTTTTCAATTTTTTTATCCATAAAATTTGACCCACACCTTTTGTTCCTTTAAATGAAATTTTGCTTTATGTTTATTGGAGTTTGTTATTATTATTATTATTATTACAAATGGTTAACTAAACGGAAATTTAATTTTTTTAAAAAATGTAGAATTTTTAAAAAATTTTGGTAGGAGGTCAATTTCTTGTGTGGCAACGCTGGGTTAAAGTAAAAATATTGATGGAAACACTTTAGCAGATTGCTAAGCTTAGTAAAAATCGATCATAAAAATACAACTTTTTATCGATTGAAAGTTTCAAACTGTTGAGCCATGCAGGTTAGAATACAATCAGGCTTTATCGACCATAATTTTTTAAGTTATTTATATCTATTTATAGTTTATATGTATGTTATACTATAAGTTAAGCACATAATTGATTTAATTTTTTCAATTTTCTTTTAGGTATGTACGACGATAAAGCATTTGCGAATTTCCTTAAGTAAGTTCTTTCTTGAATTTATTCATAAATTAAAATTTATTTATATTTTTTATTTATTAATTTTCTTTAGATTTTATTATATGACTTTTTTACGCTTTTACTTTCTGTGTATCGAAAAGCATAAAAATTACTGCCACTTTTTTTTAGAAAACCTCTTAGAAGCGTTTCGTTTTTTAGAGTCAACCAACATCATCCTCAGTCATAGTACAATTTTTTAAGTTTTTTTTTTTCATATTTACGCGAATATAAATTGAAGTTTTTATCAGGGCTTATGTGTCAAATCTCGTTTAAATTAATGAGTTTATATACACGACGTTGTAATGGTTCAACAAACCATCATCATCATTGTAACAACAATGAATGCAAGCGAAAAAAATGATTAGAAATTTAAAAAAAAGAAAATATTTTAGAATTTAGCAAAAGTTAATGGCTAAATTTATTATGATGACCTGAAGGTGCTCTAATACAAAATTTTAAATTATCTTATTCAATTCTACAGCATCTATAATATAACAAAGAATATATGAAGATCTTATTCAAATATAATATAATTGTTTATAGGCGTAGTTAAGTGATAAATAAAAATGAATTTTATTTATTACAATCAGGTAGATAGTAGGGAGATAGATTATTTGACTTTTTCGAAAACCAGTTTTAAAATAATTTGCAAAGACACAATTAAAAAAACCGGTTTTCCGTTAATAATTATTTAAATAACCAATTAACCGGTTCTTTTATCAAAATAAAATTCTTCTCAATTCCTGTTGCATTAGCAAATAAAGTTGATTAATTTTTGTCTCATGTTGTAGTTTCTAGCAAGTAAGTATGTTAGAATAACGTTTGACTTTTTAGGGCCTTAAGTGGCATTTCTTCCTCGAAAACACAACGTCCTAATATATCATCCAGTGATTCAATTTTGTAGATTCATTTTGTAAGAGTTTTAATTGCCAGTGCGTAGAAACTACTTGATATAGAATCAAGTTTTACTTGCTGCACAATAACGTCAATCTTATGGACATATTTAAGGTGGTGGCTTAGTATATAAGGACACTCAAGTATCTAGACTTATCCTTTCCATCGATTTCCAAATATTTTCACACTTTAAAGGACATTTGTAAAAACAGATATGCATGCACCAGGTATTTAATAGTGTGTTTAATCTCAGGCTACATCACCTGATAATTTTTAACAGCGGTATCACCTTAAGATTTATTTACAGCAGTCATCAAATTTATTTTGCAATAAATCCATTGTTTAGCACTCTGTATGGCGAGTTGTGCAGTTTTGTTGAAACCAAATGTCGTTGATGTTTAGCTGATTAGTTTTTGAAAGCAAAAATTCAGTAACCGCTTCTTGCCCATTTCGAAAGAAATATGTCCAAACATTCAGTTATAATACATGTAATAGTAATTCGTTAACCGCTTAGGATTCTTCGCTCCAAATACAGCAATTTTGTTAATTTATGTAGCCATTTAACCAGAGATGAGCTTCATCTCTAAAAATGAATTGCTCTATAAAATTTGCGAATAAATTTCAGCATTTTGGAAGAGTTTTTCTGGCGTTAAATAATTAATGATGCCTTGCCAAACCTTACTGAATAGAAATTTCAGCACAGTTCGAAATTCTCAGCTATCAAACTATAGTTATAGATTTTGATGTTGTCATGCAGCTCAAAACATCCAATATTTGAAATAAGCGAGCAGATGGACAATGGTTACTCGATGCATAAGTTGAACGGAATACCATATATATAATACTAAGTGGTTTGAGCTATTTGTTTCAAAAAATTAATGATAAAATAATAATTATTAATGGAAAATAAGTAAAAAAAATACTGTAAGCAAAACTCTACATCCAGCGTTGCCAGAAGCTTTGGAAAGAAATTTATTATTTAGCGAAAGAAAAATCATATTTTGAAAAAAATCATTACTTTTTTAATTTAAAAAAGGATTAATATAAAATAAGCATGAATTAAAGTTAAAAACTTGTATAGATTTTTTATGTTTGGTTTTCAGTGTAAAATAAAGATTTAGCGACGACTCTTGGCTTAATGTGTACGTCAACAAACAAAATATTGTTCTTCAAGATCTATGAAAATTTTAACGTTACAGTCAATGGAACAACGTACTTTGCGGTGATTGGTGGTTTTTTCCGTAAATGATCTTTTATTGGACTTGGTTGACATGTGGTTTCAACAAGATTGTGTCTCATGCCCACACACACGACACCGTGAACCTATTGAGTGGAGAGTTTGATGAGCAACTTGAGCCAAGTAGACTAGCTCTAGTGTACATTCACAGTTCCTGCCCTGGGATATCATATTATATTGTCATTGATGAGATAGCTGCAGGAATACTTGGAGCCGAACATCCAAGAAGAAAATGTCATGAATTTCCTTATCGCACCAAACAAATATTTGATTCACTTTTGCAACTTTTCTTTGTTTAAAATGTAATCTATTCCGATACTTGGTTTAATTTAAACTGACTTTTGAGAATATTTGACGTTCATTTTCAGAAAAAATAGGAAAATTCATTAAATTTTGACAAATTCTTAAAAGAATGGATATCTAAAGCATTATCAGCATCAGTAATTTTGAGAATTTTTACCAAAATTCTTCACAACTTATATTATCTAGAGTTGCAAAATTATCATTAAAGTTGACAAATTCTTTAAACTTGTCATCTGTATTTTAAATATCCTTATCATCAATTAAGTTTTGAAAATTTTTTATTAATCCTGTTAAAGAAGGTCATTTTATTTATTATTATTATTTCGAATCTGGCAATACATGCCATTCTATTCTGTCACAAAATTCAGTATATTATCTCCACTGAACGAAATGAATCGATTTACGCTTGAGCAACGTTTTGATTTATTGGAAATTTATTTCTGAAACAAATACAATTGGTCGACAATTGCACAAAAATGTCGTACAAAATTTGGTCGCAGAGAAGGACCAACAGTGCCCGGTATACGCAAGTTTATTGTAAAGTTCGTGAAACTGGCTTCATTGTTGATGTGCCAAGACGTAAGCGTGCTAGAACAGTGTGTACACCCGAAAATATCGAAGATGTGGCTAAGAATTTCACGCACCAGTTTAAGTCGAATTTTGCGAAAAGATCTCGGTATGATGGGCACGATGGGAAACTGCAAAAAAAAAAAAAATCGTTTCTTGATAAAGCTCATTTTCATCTTTGTGGCTACGTTAATAAGCAAAATTGCCTTATTTGGGGCTCAGAAAACCCAAACGTGGTCTTAAAGTAGCCAATGCACCCATTACGAGTGACTGTTTGGTGCGGCTTGTGGAGTGGAGGCATCATTGGCCCAGATTTCTTTGAAAATGAGGACGACGCAAATATTACGGCAAATGGAGACACCTATCTCGCCATGATAACCGATTTTTTGTGCTCACTCTTCATGATATTGATGTGAACGATATTTAATTTCTACAGGATTAGTGCGTCAAACGTTTGATAGCCGTTTAATTAGCTGAAATGGTGATGTCAGTTGGCCGCCAAGAAACTGCGATTTGACACCGTTGGTCTACTTTCTGTAAGCCGACGTTAAAGACAAGTGTTATGCGACAAACCGGAGACAATGGAGCATTTAAAAGCCAGCATTCGTGGTACTGTGAGGTCAGCCGCGGAGCCATATGAATGAAATAACATTTAATTTCTAACCGGAACAATTGTATTTCACAACGAAAAAATTAATTTGAAAAGATTTCAAACCGTTTTTGATTTATTGCATTTTTAAATGTAAACTTTTAAATAGCCCACCAGATTTGTTCCGTATCGAAAAATTATCTCTAGTGACGAATCTCATTCTTGGCTAAAAGGGTACGTCAACAAAGAAAATCGTTCTTCAATAACGATGGAAATTCCAACGTTACAGTTAATGATACTTTGCGGTGATTACGGGCTTTTTTCTTTAAATGATCTTTTATTGGACTTGGTTGACATGTGGTTTCAAGAAGATGGTACAATTTGATGTGCAATTTGAGCCTAATTACATTTCTTTTACAATTACAGTACAATTCTAATGCAGAAAAAAGTATGTTAAAATTGGAACTATCGCTCTAAACGAATATTTCATTCACTTTTGCAACTTTTCGTAGTTTAAAATGTAATCTATTTCGATATTTGGTTTAATTTGAACTGACTTTTGAGAATTAAATTTTGACAAATTCTTAAAAGAATGGAAATCTAAAGCGTTGTCATTCTTCACAACTTAGATTATCTAGAGTTGCAAAATTATCATTAAAGTTGACAAGACGAAATTCTCTAAACTTGTCATCAAGATTTTAAATATCCTTCTCATCAATTAAGTTTGGAAAATTTTATATTAAACCTGTTAAATTGCCTTATTTTCTATTTATAATTTTAAACATGAAGCAAAATCATTAAAATCTCATCAAAATCAAAATTTCTTCATATTCAAATTCATTGATTTTATAGTTTTTGCACTTTTTTCTTCTAAAGAAGTTTCATTGAAAGTAGTTAAATAAGTCTTTCAATAAATCTATTGTGGAACGAGCTATGTGACATGTTGCGCCGTCTTGTTGAAACCACATCTCTTGGACATCATGGTTATTTAATTCAGGAATGAAAAAGTTAGCAATCATGGCTCTATACCGATCACCATTGACTGTAACGTTCTGTAACCATCGTTTTTGAAAAAGTACGGACTATTGATTCCTCCAGCCCATAAAGCGCACCAAACAGACAGTTTTTCTGGATGTAACGGTGTTTCCACATACACTTGAGGATTACCTTCACTCCAAATGCGGCAGTTTTGTTTGTTGACGTAGATATTCAACCATAAGTGCGCTTCATCGCTGAACAAAATTCGCTTATGAAAATCCGGAATAACGGTAATCCCGTTTTGGGCCCATTCGACGAATCTACGCCGGGCGTGAGTCTATTCATGATGAATTGTCAAACCAAACTGAGAATAAATTACTTGACAGCTGTTAAATCGGTCGCCTTTTTGAAAAGTAATGCCAACTTGAAGCTCTATACCTCTATAAAAAACACGCTTGTAAACTAATGTCCAGAACAATGATTCATTAGACACGGGGTACATAGCAAACAAAAGCGTTAAACTACAAGTCGATTGACACAAAATTGTTTCGTTTTAAAAATTAACTCTTGATTTTTTACTTCTATTTTTGTAGAAAAATCATATTTTGTTCAAATTTAAATTTGAATTAAATTTGTTTAAATTTAAAAAGTCTTCATTTGACATTACAAATCATCAAATCATATTTTGGTAAAAAAGATCATCAAAAATATTATAAAATCATCATTCTGGGAACGCTGCCTACATTATTATATTTTTTTGGAACAGTAGCTATTATTCTGCATAGAAGCTAATAGCAAATTTTTGTGCCAAATTTTATCTTAAATGAAACCAAAGAAGAGAATCTACTCAAGAATTTTAGGGAAATTCTTATTCTTTATGCGAAAATCTTATGTAGTAATGAAACGATTCATACTTTTTTCGAATTATGGTAATTATGTTGACACGTAAGTATGTCTATTAAAAAAAGAGTATTGAGATGCAGGGTACGATATAGTCAGTATCATTCGATATTGTATTTTAGTATTATTCGATAATAACTTAATTTTTTTTGTAATTGCAGCCATATTTCAATAAAACCATGCAAAATGATGGCAATTCGAAACCTTTTGTCTCTATTGTGTAAAATACAAACAATATGTTTGTCATAAAATTATTTCAGTTTTATATTCAGTCAGATAATTAAGATAATGTGCATGAATGAGCCAGGCAGGAATACACATTAAACAGGATGCCTTTTTCATTTTGAACGCATTTAATTATAGTTTATGGGTGTTTGAGATAATTTGTAACGGTTGTAATTTAAATTTTATTTTTTTTATATTTTCCAACATGAAACACTTAATTAGTTGACAAAAAAAAAGAAATGCTGATGCTTTACAGTAATTGGAGTTGAATAAGAAAATCAAAAAAATTAAATTTATTTTAAAATGTTGCGCACATTAACGAAATTTGTCTTGCCGGCTACCAAGGTTCTAGAATCGAACAGTGGCTGCAAAACCTTTTTCTTTTTTGTGTTCGTTTTTTTTTAAAGAGAGAAGAAGTGATTGTTATTTTTATTTCTAATGCCTTATGGGCATTTATTCATAATTTTGTAATGAATTGTTAAAATCATTTAAAAAGTTGTATGCTGTTTGATTGATTTATTAACTCGTCTATTAGATGTATCCACAGAAACAAACAATCAACCAAAAAATTTCTTCAACGATTATTTCTTCTGTCGCTAATTATTTTAATTGTTGTCAACGGGTTTTGTTTTACTACAACAACAATAAGTAAAATATGATATGCCTTCTTAAAAATTTTAATAACTTTATAAAGTACGCGTATTTAGTGCTTAAAATTTGAGATTGTTAATGATTCATTAAGCTGTGCTGTATTAAGGGTATTCAAAGAAATGAAATTGAATTTTAAGGGGTACCAAATAAAAAATTTATGAACAATCTTTTAGCAAGGAACTGGATTTAAAGACAGTTAAAACAGTCGCTCAAGTTTCCTCCACTTTATGAGTCGTGTGTCTCATATGCTTACTTGCTACTAGAGTCTTATAGCATGTTTACGCGAGACTTCGAATAATTTTGTTCGCTGCTTGAATTACTTATAAGAAATACCCCGTTCACATTACATTTTATAATTTGTTTTATTGGTTTTTCTTCCTTTTCTTGTTAATTTTATTAATTTTTTTATTATTTTCGAAATGAAAACGAGGTTAGAAAATTTAATATGTATAGGGTGTTCGTCGGGAAAGTATACTACTTTGTTTTGCCGCCATTTTGGTAAACATTAGTCTTGAGAGTTCATATTTGGGAGTCGTGAAGTAGAGACGTGGTAAATTTATAATTGAAAAATATTCAATAAACTAACATGTTTTTATCTTTAAAACATTTAATCAAATTCAATCATCGATTTTCATAAAAAAATCATAATGAGTGACGAGGTACATTTTCATTTGAATGATTATGTGAATTAACAGAATAGTTGGTTCTTGACAATAGAAAACCCTCAAATTATTCATGAGTAACCTTTGCATCCATTAAAAGTGACAATCTGGTGTGCGATTTAGTCAAGAGGAATCATTGAACCGTCAATCGGGAGTGATATCGTGATATGATTGAAAACTTTTTAACGCTACAACTGCATGCTTTGGGCTTGACTAACATGTGCTTTCAACAAGACGGTGCCACATCGCATATAGCCAGGATTACAATGGAATTATTGCGAGACCTCTTTCCACAACAAATTATTTCAAGGAATGGTGACGTTGATTGGCCTCCACTGTTGCCTAATTTGACTGCTCCGGACTCCTTTTTGTGGGGATATCTGAAAAGCAAGGTTTATGTAAACAAGCCAGAAACGCTGGAGCAACGCAAACAAAATATGCGTGATGGAGTTAATGAAATACCGCGTGAAATGTGTGAGAATGTAATGAAAAATGTGCTCAAAAGGGCTAACAGAGGCGGGCATTTATCAGATATTGTATACCATACATAATTGCCGACATTAAATAAAACGTTCATCAATATAAGATCTATTCTCTTTCATATAATCAAAAATTATAAACAAACAAAGTAGTATACCTTCCCGGCGGACACCACGTATATGTTTAGTATGGACAAACAGCCGATAAAAAATAATTGAAATTGAACGTCTTATAATTTAGGCGATTCGCTTTGTGTACTATTAAATTCGGCTAATAAGTGTGAAGTGAATTATGAATGAGACAATGAGTTTACCCTTGCTTTTAGGGTCTATTCTCGGCTTTGGTTGCAATGAAACCACTGTTCCCGAAGGTCCCCAAATAAAAGGCGGAAACTTTAGTTTTTGGGACTTCTGTTGACCGTAGTAAAGAAAGTAAGTCTATGAACAAACCTAAAAAACGTTTTCCTCCCATGTGAACACTAGTTAGCTAGGTGTGATAGGATATATCTTTGGTAATACTGTATTATAATTGTCTTATAAGAGCTAATATGAAGTATGGTATCCATATTTACTAAATTTAATATTTGGGTAAATTTTTTTAATCATCAAAAGAACTTGTCATACCAAAAATAATTGTATCACGTGCCATTGAAGAGGGTAAAACTATGGCCTGCTTTTAAAGCAAACACGACCTCATCCAAAGACAAAAAAGTGATACAACTACTACCACACTCAGCTTACTCTATACGCTTAGATCTTGACTTCTATTTGCTGTTTTCAAATTTCAAGAAATGGCTCAGTATTTCAAATGTGACTAAAATAAAGTGAAAAAAAACAACAACAAAATTGGGAAAATGCTTTATTAAATTTTACATTACTAACTTACGCGATATTTTGTAAAAAAAATGTTATCGAAAAGATCTCGGAATTACCAAAAGTAAAAGTTAAAGTTCACAAGAAAACAAACTTTTTTAATTTTACTAACCAATTTACCATGACCCATTAAGTTCATACATACGTACTTGATAACGTGACTTCATTTGCATTCTCACCCGAACTCAGAAAAGAACAGCCGACTTTAAACCGAATTATAAATGTGTAGACTATATAAACATCTTCAGGATATTTAAAGAGCAATCAATAGAGTTGAGAATGCCTTTCTATCTCACATTTATGGATTTTCAAAAGGTGTTCAAAACCTTTATCTAATAACGCAATCTGTTAAGTACATTGGAAAGTTGTACATCCTAAAATAATTAATTTGAATTCATTAGTACGACGATGCTTTGTGTCGCATCTAGGAATCCAAACGATGCATCAAGGTTTAGAATGTATCGTTCGTAAGCATCGATGTAAATTTTTTGTTTTGTTTACTTCAACTACCCCGTGGCGACATTGTGAGTGACTATGATATTTTTATCGATAAAGCACTTTCACAAAATCAGTATCAAGTGAAAATTTGTATGACATTATTATAAATTAAAAATTTCATTGGTGAAAAAAGCTGAAATTTAGCGACATTGTTCGTTATGAGTCGACTATATGCAGAAATTTTGCGACAATGTCTATTATGAGTCGACGATATGCTGAACGATCTAGGATTTTGTCTGCTACACCACTCCGTTAACGAATAAAAACACTTATGATTCGCGATGAACTCGCTAATTCACTGATGCCTGCAAGATAAAATCACAAAGGTTGATGAAACAAAGGTCTATGAAAATTTAGACAATTATTCAAAAAGTCATGTATGACACCAAAAGGAATTCATCAAATGTATGACATTCGCCAATGGAAAGCTGTTATTTTACAGCGTCAGAATTTTTCGTCGTTACATTGCTTCTGATTTTAGTTCGTTATATTGGCTTAATTAATGATGTTTTAAATTAAAAATTTTTTCAAACATCGATGTTTTTATGAACGATGTTGTACCCCTAGTCACATCAAACGCATCTATTGGCTAAACATAATCTTGAATCTACATCCCTACGAATGTTTCAATTATATTTTATGAAATTAAAAGCAGGGCGATGAATACTCCATACATAAAAAATAAGATTAAAATATTGTCATAGTATCCCTTGAATGGAACACACAGGGCAGTACTCGTAGAGGCAGATTCATTCAAACATGAATACGACAACTTCAAGAAAAACCAAAGAAGGCCGATATAATGTGGAATGGATTTCCCTGTGTTCCACCTAGGAACTTCGATTATAATAGTTCGTTTTCAAACCACCTAACTCTACTAATAGCACCGTTGTAAGTTTCAACTGAACTGACGTGGATATTTATTTAGTCGCTTTTCTAATAATCTGTGAATACGCCTGCATACATAATTAGCAGTTATAATGCTGTTTATACATTTATTAGTGAGAGTATTTAACGAGTCTATACTCCACAACAACAATAAAGTTGAAAGTTTATTACTGTAGGAGTACTTTTTATTGTGCGCAAACATCGCATCATCATATTATGCCATTGCCACTTGCAACATGCCAAATTTAAACATGCACACACCCGCTTACACTAATATTGAAATCATTTTTAATTAACATTATTATTATTATTTTTGTTGTGTTTTTATTTTGTTGTACTTTTTAACAACTCATTAAAAATCAAAGTGTTGAAACATTCTAAGTGGTGGAATGGTATAAAAACTTTATCTTTAATTTTCAATGAGAAGTTTGCAATTTTATAAGAAGCCTATAAATGGGGATGTTGTAAGATATCCAGAAATGTTGAAAGAAAATTATACTGAAAAAAATAGAGAAAATTAAGAGTCATTCCAAAATATAAAGAACTCACTTAAAAATGCTATTATGCCACTTGAAAAACTACTTCTTAGTTAATTTTGATCATTTGTAACCCTTATTACATCACGACAAAGCTGTACAAATAAACTCTTATTAATTCTTAAGCACATGCCAAAAATGACCACTTAAAGAGATCAAATTAATCAGAGGGTTGACAAATACGAGTAGAAGACTCATTCGGTACTTGGAAATAATCACAGAACAGTTTGCCTTCAAATAAAATTAAATTTAAAATTCTCATTAAGTAAACAGCTCCTGTTAAAAGAAATCAACCAACAGAATGAAATTTAAGCATAAGATGTTATAAATAAATTATAAAATTACAACTTTAGAAAAAGGAAACTGAGAATATATTTTATGACAGTTACACTGTTGATATACATAAATGTCAGCATCTCAAAATCAACACAAGCTGTATAAAAAATTATGTCTTATTAGTAGCGAGTAATGGATCTGGTTATATCACAAACCGTAATTTGATTCGAATTTCTTTCTGTTTTATCGGTGTTAAAATACAGTCTGTAACCTGGTTTAATATTCTACAATTTTTCGAATTTTCGAAGATTTCTTTCTTAATATGATATCCGTTTTCCTTTCCTATATTTTAAGGAGCTAATTTTTGGCATTAAAACTTTAATGTATAGTCCGGCGATCACAAATACCGGCAACTGCCATTAATATTATATTTTTTACTGATATTTTTTAATATTGGGTGCTTGGTTAAGTTCGGCTACAAAGTTGTCAGTAGATGGTTTTAAAATATAATATCTCTGATAGTCTTAATTGCATCAGGCAGCAATATAGCTTATTTGTAAGGTGACATTTAAGGCTTAATTTTGCTGGGAGACATTATCAATTTCCCATAATTCCATGAAAAGTTATCTACGTTTGGAAATGTATGAAATTTCGTAACATTACCGACATATTTTGCTTTTCTATTATAGAAAAGGTAATAATGCGTTGCAGACTGCTGAAAAGTTCAGGGAGACGATGCTGTAACTAGAAAACCAGCTATCATGACAAGTTTGTATTAATGTTTCATCAACAACAGCAACAACCATCAATGCAAGTTCAAACGTTGAATATGCAAGCATCTAAAATTCAGCTCGAAGGACCATTAAAATATAACAATTAATACTGACTACGAACTCGTCAGTGCTCAGTGTTTCTTGTCTGATTAACTTTATTGGTCATACAAAACATTTCTGGCCTCAAGAAAATAGAAATTTAAATATTTCCTAAAATCCTAAAATCTAGCACAATGTAAACAAGATAAGTGGCTTAAAAAAACAATTTCTTATTGAGCCTAAAGCAATAAAAAGCTTATCGATTGAAGTGTTCATTTTGTTGTTGCTGTTTTGCTTTTTAAGTAACTAATAAGTAGTCAATAAGAAGTATTATATCACGACAAATACTTAAAAGGTCTTTTTAACGAATTATATCGGTTACGTGACATTTTGCGGTTGTCTTTAAGGAAAAGGAATATGAATTGAAGGCACAAATTTAATCCCACATAAAAAAATAGATATTTTCAAATACCTTTGAGAACAACAATTTTTTTTTATTTCACTTCTTCCATTTTTCTTCTATTTTATTTAATATATGAGTATAATACCCTTGAAGGAATTTGAACACATTTTCCTTTTTTTACTGAGGGTGTCAAAAGTAATCCTTAAAAAAAGACAAAATTAACCGAAGCCCATTAAAATTTTTGCTTTCGTTTTTCATTTTTTTTTTTTTTTTTTTGCAGAAAGTAAAAGATGTTAAAACCTTTTAATTTTTTATATTTTTTTACCCAAAATAAAGGACAAAAATGTCTAACTTGCACATTATCAGGCTTGTTGAGTTTTAATTGAGTGTCCAAAAATAGCTTACATTGTCCTTAAAAAAGGATTATTGCATTCACTTTATTTAACAAAAAAAAAAAAAAAAAAAAAAAAACGTAAAAACGTAGAAAATTATTGGGCCATATGTTACAAAATTGTATAATTTTTAAAGGAATTAATTAAATATATTGGACTGGAACTTGTTTTTGCTCATAAAACTGAATACTACAAAAATCGGCTTTTAAGATGCTATGCCTTTCAATAATGTCATTAGCTGCATCGGCGTTCAAATACACTTTATGATTTGTAATCTGAAGGACCAATAACAGGCTAACATTTGCAGTGTAAGTCTTGTTGAAAATATAAAGTAAACTCTTAAATTTTTCGGTATACCATATGTTATGTACATAAATACGCTCATCTTTAAGACGTGTTCACAATTTAAATATTACTCTATATTAGGACAAAAACATTATGTTTAAAACTTTTCTCTTTACTAATGATAAGAGCTTAGATACTAAAAGTGCTGTATAGTTCTAAACCAGATTAGTAATGCTGCTATGTGGATTATCACAGCAGGTCCACCTAAAATTTTTACCTGTTTTTATAGATTTAGTACGTTTGTATTTCAGTCCGTAAAATCATATAAATGAACAAATAAAATTTCGACTTGAAGGACCATTAACAAAACTCATTATCAAATTATTTTTAATTTATCCCACTTTGTCAATGCCAGTATCTTTAGCTAATTTCACGATTTATTGTAAAATTGCTTCATTGTCGAATTGCCGAAGCTCAGTATGGATTGGCCGCCCTCTCCTTCTGCTGCCTTGAGGATTCCTGTCAATTCCTAGTTATGTCGTCTTGTGGCCTGCACAGTGTATGGCCGATCCATCCCCATTTCCTTCACTTGGTTTTAATAGCTATGATTGCTTATGGTGTATGGTAAAAAGATTTTCAGGATTCTACGTAGAATCGATTTGTAAATATCGAGTGATTTTTTAGCAACTCTCTTTTTGGCAACACTGTTTTTAGCAGCTCAGTTATTTTCGTGTAACATGTTACTGTCAAACATGTTCAGTTTGGTCTATAATTTGACCATGAATTGATTTGCAAACAAACAACGCTCGCAGATTATTGAATTTTATTATCAAAATTTATGCTCGGTTATGAGTTAAGTTCAGTGAGTAGAGTATTTCACGTTTGCGGTCTGTCAATTGATCACTTAGATTGTGCGATTTAGAGCCTATAGAGTATTTTTTGTAGGAGTATGTTAAGGCTCATGTATATAGGGTCAAGTCCGCAATAGTTGACACACTGGAAGCCAATATGAAAGAATTTTTTCGTGATATACCAGCAGATATGTTAGAGAGAGTATGTCAAAATTGGACCCAGCGTATGAACCGCTAGAGACGTAGCCGTGGTTAACATTTATACGAAATCGTTTTTAAGCATTAAATTATATAGATCGACTATATAAAGATTTAATACATTTCTCTAAATTGTATGTGTTTCTTTTGTTAAATCAAATCAGAAAGCTTTTAAAAAATTAATCGATACTTGTAGTTCGTGTATATTACGTCTTGCGGCATTTCACGCTTTGTAAACATACAATAGCACAGATTTCCCGCAGCTGTTGAACACGTAGCAGTTTTTTCGTATTAAAAGATAATTAGATCTATACATCAAATTTAACCGCTCATAAGTTTGTTCCGCTCTATTTGTTCAGTTTAGAATATATTCGTGAAAGCCGAGGTAGCAGAAGGAGTCTGCTTCACCAATGAATTACCTGGGTTTGGTTAGTGGCTGGGAATTTGTGGTGTTTGCTCTCATGATCTTAGTTTTCGAGATACTGATTCGCTTGTTGGGTAGTCTAGTCCATATCACAGCCTGATTGATAGTGACAACGGCATTCGAAGTCAGCAAAAGTTTGATTTAACGGTAACCGTCATTTGTACGAATGTTTCATTATTATTCGAAGACTAGGTATTAGGATTTCCTGTAGAAAAAACTTGCTTTTTCGTTGCAGATATCTGTTTGCAGTGTCTTCGACAGCCTTTTATTTAGAATCTTCGCTATGACCTTATTCACCCTGAAGAGCATAGTGTTTGTTAGCCCGAATAGCATAAACATTAAAAAATAAAGCGTGTTTTTTATAGAGGTATAGAACTTTAAGTTGGCATTACTTTTCAAGATGGCGACCGATTTAACAGCTGTCAAGTGTTTTATTCTCAGTTTGTTCTGGCAGTTCATCATGAATAGAATCACGCCTGAACAACGCTTGGAAACATTGCAATTTTCATTTTTCATAAGTCAATTTTTTTTTCAATTTTCAATTTTTTTAATTATCATTTAATTTAATTTTTTTTAAATTACTGAAATTAATTCACTATATTCAAAGATTAAATTAATCTCCCTAACAACTTCAGTGTTATACTCTTTATAAGCTATTTGAATATAAACAAATTATACAAATAAACAAAATTAAAATTCAAAAAATAAAACTCAAAAAATAAATCTTTAAATTATTATTTTGTAATATTTGATTCAATTGAGAATTCCTAACTAAAGAATAATATAACTGTTGACCCCCAAAATATTCAGATCAACCTTGATCAAAAGACTTCAAAACTTTATTACCAATAATTCAATTTTCAATTTCTTTAATTATCATAAGCGAATTTTGTTTAGCGATGAAGCGCACTTCTGGTTGATTGGCTACGTCAACAAACAAAACTGCCGCTTTTGGAGTGAAAGTAATCCTCAAGTGTATGTGAAAACACCGTTACATCCAGAAAAACTGACTGTTTGGTGCGCTTTATGGGCTGGTGGAATCATTGGTCCGTACTTTTTCAAAAACGATGGTTACAGAACGTTACAGTCAATGGTGATCGGTATAGAGCCATGATTACAAACTTTTTCATTCCTGAATTGAATTACCATGATGTCCAGGATATGTGGTTTCAACAAGAAGGCGCAACATGTCACACAGCGCGTGCCACAATAGATTTATGAAAGACACGTTTGGTGACCGCCTAATTTCACGCTTCGGACCTGTGAATTGGTCTCCAAGATCTTGTGATTTAACACCGCTAGACTACTTTCTATGGGGCTATGTAAAGTCATTGATCTATGCGGTAAAGCCACAAAAGCTTGACCATTTGGAAGACAACATTCGACGTGTTATTGCCGATATACGGCCACAATTGTTGGAAAAAATCATCAAAAATTGGACGTCCAGATTGGACTACATCCGCGCTCGCCGTGGCGGTTATATGCCAGAAATGATATTTAAAATATAATGCCACAAGATTATCTTTCGGATAAATAAAATTCATGTCAATCGAATAATCCATCGTTGTTTTATTGCAACTTAAAGTTCTATACCTCTATAAAAAACACCCTTTAGTAAACAATAAATTTGTTTTCACAAGGTTCTTTTACATACAAAAACAACAAAGCAATTGATTTGTTTAGAAACTGACAAGTGTAGCAGCTAAAAACTCTGAATCGAAGGACCATATAGGACCAGTAGCAAATCAAACGGGTTGATATTTCTTATGCCGCTCCCAAGTACATTTAAACACAAATATGTATGTATATTCTGAAGCCTTTTTGTACTTACCTCAAAAGTTCACCCTTTTGATTGGGCTCTGTAGCCCCAACATGGTTGTCGACTAGCACTTGTGCAATTTAACGGTGTTACAGTCGAATTAGAAATTCGGCTATTACACTTTCAAACATACAAAACAAGCGACCCAGCTTCGAATCCTTGGGAAAGGAAAGAAAGAAAAAAGCTTAACTGCGGTTACGAAAAAAATTTAAAAGAAGCCCCCTGATATTTCAACGTAAATCTAGCGATGATGATAAACATCTCACGAATGATCAGAAGAAAACTCCACCTACTGGCATAAAATGCCAATACTAAGTAAGGGTATTTTATAATTTCTGATTGAAACATCGTTAATAATGGCTACTAAAACTCTGGTTACAACGACCATTAACTAAATTACTTTTACTATTCAAGAAAAGAGTTTATTTTTCTAGAAAAATCGTATTCCGGTTCATATATGTTCAGAAAATTATTTTGCAATTTTTTTATAATTTGTTTTAATATATTCTTCTCCATATACTTACGAATATGAGTATCTCAAAAAAGTTTATTTATTTCCTATTTGCCTTTTAATTACTATATGACTTGACACATATCCTTGAAAACAAAAAGGACAATATGTTTTTCAAAGTTTTAATTTAAATTTTTTGTTTAATTCATTTTGAGTTGTTATTTTCTGTTGATTTTTGTCCCAAATATGTAAAAGCAAAGTTTTTGAAGTTAGCAGAAGTATGAGTAATTGAATCGTTTGAACTGTTAATTGTAAATGTCTGGAACTTAATCTTTGTCCATTGTTTTAATGGCTGTTGTTGTTAAAGTACTTATGTTAATTAGTATTTTATAGTCCGTTTTTTCGTTATGATTGCTAATGATGTCGTCCTTATAGAGACGAAAACTAATCGATAAATATTTAAATTCGATAGATTTTTTTAAAGACGAACAATTAGAAACTTTCATATTTTAAGACGATGAAAAGGTGCAATTAAATGTCAATTACTTTAAGTTTGTTTCATTATTAATACAAAAAAATAAAAAATAAAAATAAGTAAAGGTGGAAACAGAAGGACTATGAATGACTTTGATATTTTTTAATGTTGTTCCTAATACAAGGGCAATGGTAATAGCAGCTAAAGAAAAAGTCGAATGGCCTACTAGTAAAGAGATAGCCCTCTAATAAAGGCTTATTGGGCTCAATGGAATAGTTTAAAGCTGATAGATGGGTGCTTATACCGAAGCTGGGAAAGTGCAGACGGCAATACAACTTCCAATCTAATGGTGGTTTCTTCCTCAAAAATTAATAAAATTTTGAATCAGTCTTATAAGGAACATTGCGGAGGGCATCTTGGCGTGGCTAAGACAGCGTTACTATTGGGTTGGATACAAGCAAGTTGCCGCAAGATGGATAGCAAAGTGCACTGAATGTATTGCGGCTAAAAATGGCATACAGAACAACTCAGAATCATCTGCAGCAATACAATCCGAGAGCACCAGTAAAGCCAATAAAAGTGAAAATCCTAACGATTTTTATGAAACGATACAAACACGACTAGAAAGAGCCCGTGATAGGTCCAAAGCCAGGTATGATCGCGCAGCATGTGCTAAGGGCTTCCATGAGGGACAACTGATACTACTCTACAATCCACAGCGGAAGAAAGAGGTATCCCCAAAGCTGCCAACTAACTGGGATGGACCTTATAAGGTAGTCAAAAAGCTAAGCGCTCTAGCTTACCGAATACAGAAACACAACATCCCAAGAACTAAAATGAAAGTAGTGCACATAGAATGATTAGCAAGTTACGGGAGAGGAAGTAATGAGCCTATTCGGGATGAAAAGGCTTAAGTGGGCGGCAGTGTTACGAAAATAAGATTGGAAACCTCTCCGTTTATTACTTCGCTAAAATAAATAAACAAAAGCTGCAAGAACAACTATTCATGATGTTTATAAATAGCCAGAGCCGACAACAACAAACATTATTAGCAGAGATAAAGTAAATAAAAATAACACAGCAACAACAACGAAAAACTAACAGCAAAGAAAACAAGTAAGAGACAATAAAAAAGCAACAACAAATACTAAGAGCTGAAAGAAGAAGATGTTTATATAATTTCAAAGAAAGAAATGGAACGGAAATGGAATCTACCTGAAATATCGAGAGGTTAGAGAGCTTTCGCTGCATTATTTACTCAGTCTTATAAAAAGCACATCGATGCGAACAACAATTAGTTTAAGTAAAGTTAACTCAGTAAATGTGCTATTGGTGTGAAGAGAGTTTATAAGGAGTAAACTCGTGAAGCTATTAGTGAAGTAAAAACCAGTTTAGTTGGAGATAATTCAGTTAAAAGAGTTAAGTGTGGATAACCTCTGGTTGAAAAGGTTGTGATGGAACCTAAGTTATAACTACGATCGAGTTGGAAGATTTTTAGGAAGAAAGATCTGTCGAGTAATTATTGTTGTTTACAAAGTTGTAAACAGACAGAGTAATTAAGAAAAATTGTTATTGCTTGTAAAAAGGTTACGAGCAGTGGTGTACAAAACTTTGTAGAATAAAGGATTTTAATTAAAAACCAAACAAGATTTATTTTATTTTAATTACAATCTACGAACTCATAAATACACGTTTTTAAAAAGGTAAAAACATAACAATATTTTTGTATTTGACTGTATTATCAATAAAGAATCATTTGATATTAAATTATATACCTTAGTACTTAACTTACGTACATATGTACATACGAGTATTACTCATATAATAATTCTTATTTAGTTAAAAAAGTAAACTATATTCCTTTTTAAACTTCAAAAGTAAATTTTCAATATTCGACTTCTAAGTCGTTGTAAAAGGTGTAAGGAGGTTGTTATCTGAATAAGTTTTTATTGATTTTAGATATTTTAAGTTCTTTGTTTTGCGGCGCTTGGGGCAGAACTCACAAGTCATGATAAAAAAATTATAGGCTAAAATCTAGTGGCATATTCCGAACGTTGCTGATAACTTCTTTTAGATTATACTTTATGAACCCTCAGTGTGAGTGATCTAGTCAAGAAACTGGGGGTATACTAGAATGGATTTAAGGTTGACCTAAATATTAAATAGTAAATGTTTAATATATCTTATATACCATTATCTATTAAAACTTGGTTTACAAAAAATCAAATTACCAAAATCACCACAACATTTAGAAATCAAATATTTTTTTTTTTCTACATTTACGACGCCTCAATATAAAAACAGGTATTTATAAAAACATTATTTCAAACCAATAAAATCTTATTTGATTTGCGTAACAACTCAAGTTAAACAGATTGACAAAAAAGAAATCAAAATCACATACGAAGTAATTTTCCATTAGATAAACGTAATGCGAATAGTAGCAGTAGAAGCATCATTATGTAGCAGTAGCAATTCAGCAATTGAATTTTAAAACTAACAACTTAATCCTTTATTTAATTTGAAACCCATTAAAAGGACATTGCTTATCCTTTTTAAGTGAATGCAAACAGATTTTTAATGTAAATAAAAAAACGAAAATGAGATCGATTTTCGATTTGGGACATACAATCGACCGACCTATTCAAGTATCTACCACCCTCCTCTCAATACTACTTAATACACCACCACCTCAACATTAAAAATATTTAAGTGAGTTGAATGTACAAACGAACATTTGAAAGACTGACAGTCAGCATAGATAGAAATGATTTTTTTTTTTTACTAAAATATACAGAAAAAAGTGAAATTGAAAAAAGTGAAGAGAAACAAGAAAACGATAAATTCCTAAGAAGTTGGATAAATTTCGAACGCAATTGACATTTGCAACCGCACTTAAATGGAAGATGAGAAATCTTTTTTTGTGTGTTTTTGTTTTGCATACAAATGTATGTGGAATTAAGCACTACACTCAAAGAAGAGTTTTAGTTTGCGTTCCTAATTTCCATTATGAAATGTAAATAGTTGTCAAATATATAAAACGCACGTGCTTAACGAGTTTTTATTTTTTCGATAAGCAAATTTGTTGAAAGTCTTGAACTCTTTTAGCAATGAATTTTTAATGTTTTAAATAGTGGAAAAGGTCATAGTTCATGATATTCAGTTTAAATTTTTTTCTTTCAAACCTTAACTTTTTAAGGGTTCTGGTATTATTTCATTATTATTATAATCAATTTAAATTGAGCATAGTTGCAAGATTGAGACCTATTGGCTTTATTATGTTTAATGTTTGTTCAACAATCCTACTCTCTTTCTAGTGAATACTAGCAAGTCTGAAACTTTAGTTCGATTTGTCCCATATTGAGACATTCCCCAAATTTATACAATATGTTTATTGCCCATAAGAAAATCCGTTAGGTACTGTCCGATATACTTGAACGTAAGAATGTCGTCCAATTTGTGAACCGATCACAGTCTTAGCACTTCTAAGACCCATTTGAATGTTCCAAGCATTTCTCAATTTTCCAATCACAAATTAAATTCAGAATAGTAGTAAGCGATGCTGCACAGTAGAGTTTCGGATCAATATATGGTTTCACGGATCCACAAAACAATTCAACTCTATATTAATACGCCAGTCTTTGCAATATTTGACGAGTTCAGATTTTATACAGTAGGAGCCAGCCGGTGGTAAGGCAATCTAACTGTCCGAGTACAGGGTTGGCGAAACCCGTTTTTTGTTTTTAACCCAACCACCTTTGGCTTGTTGTGTTGTTTTCGGTTTTTTAAGAGCTTCCAAGTTTCGTTTATTTTGATATTTTGTTTGTTTGTTAGTACAATTACGTTGTTTTATTATTTATAATGCATATTTTCACTCTTACTGCCATCCCTAAATAAGAGCGGCAAGCGTTTTTTATTTGTCAAAGTTTCTCATGCCCATACAAAATCCAATTTTGACAGAGCGTTAAGTAGTGAAGTTGGTGCAAAAGACAACAAATGTAAAGAAAGAAAAAGAGAGGGAAAAAGTAAACATTTGCAAAATGTTATATGTTTTTGGCTAATGTAAAAAGTTTAATTCTATTATTAAATTAATAATTATTTTTTCTGTTTTTATTTATATTTCACTTCTGTTTATTATTTATTTTATTGATTATGCCAATACTTTCTCTAAAAATGCAGTAGTAAAACGTTAAATCACCCACCTTCTTTCACAAATAAATTTGTAATAGACAATGAATTTTAATATTTTGTTTTTTAAACAATTTTTATTTCTTTTATTACTTTCACAAACTGTAAGTCACACAACAGAGATATAATGTACTTGTCAAAATAAACAGGGTTGTAAAAATTTTCAAAACCCTGTTTTTTATCGTTTTGACGTAAGTTTGCCGCTTTTATTTAGGTATGGCCGCAAAGCGTAAAAGCTAAGCGGCAAAAAACATTCCGCTTGCCGCATTTATTTAGGTATGGCAGTTAGTGGGATCAAGGCGGCATTGAGTACTATTAGCTTATAAAACTTGGTGATCGGAGCAGACTGCAATCATTTCATTTGAACAGTGCATTATTAGCAAAACGGATGGAATACAAAGACAGACAGATAAAGTTTTCCTTTTGCATGATAACGCTCGGTCTCACGTCGCAAAAGTTATCAAACAATTGTTAGAAACGATTAAATGCCGCTGTTTCGACGGATACAATATCTTTTGGCATATCAGCGAATCATTTCCTTTGAAGCAATATAAAATTAGCTTCAAAGTTGATCGCCTCAAAAGACGATAAGTTTTTCTGAGATGGGACTCGGACATTGGCTCAGTGGTGGGGAAAAGATGATTTGGTAACAGTAATTTTTAAATTTTTATTTTGATAAATGTGTTAATTCATTTTCTTTTTTGAGATAAAGAATCGGACCGAATTAATTTGTGCTTACAATACGTAAATTTTAATTATTTTTGTGTTAAATAAACTATGAAAATCTTTAAATAAAAACCCGCCCGAGTTTTTTTAAATAAAAAACAATAAAACCCTGCTAACCCTAACCCTGCTGAGAAAATATGGTCTTACTTCTGATGCCACGCTCCAGGTTGATCTCAGCACATATGCCAATGGCCTCGATTTCAGCAATACTAGTTGAATCAAACTCACTCCGATGTTATTTCAATAATGACATGAGTTATGTTGGGAACAAATTGTTAACATAAGACATGGTGATCAAAAAATAGTTCTATCTAGTGAACTAAAAATAGTTTTGTGAGTTTCATTCTAAGTACATGCCGATTACTTACATTATATACCACAGTTCGTTACAAAAATATAAAAATAAATTATCCTTAATGAAAATCAATTTTAATTAAGAATATATAGACAAATTTATAACCATCAAGAGAATCTTACAGACAACGAAGCAAATAACAGATAGGCAGTGCAAGATGCGAGCTATACAGAGAGTGTATCAAAACTACATTACCAAGCATAGTGATCTTGATAAATGTGTGTGGATCATATGTGGCCACAGTCGCTCTGAAGTGTACACACGAACGAAACGAAAAAATTCAACAGAGAATAACACATAAACAATAATTTCATGCAATTGTTCGATAGCTTTTAATGAAAGCAATTTATGCCGTATTAAGTATTAAAATTGTTTATTTGTTTTGTAGTTAACTTTCTTGATTTTTTTTCTAACGCACACTGCCAAAGTTTACTACTACTACAAATTTACCCTTGGTGTGGATGATATCGTCATAATGGTGCACTACAACTTTTGCGTGGATGGTCGCTGGCCACATAATTTTTATTGTTTAATATTTTATTGTTTAACCTTTTTTTATTATTCGTAATCATTCGCTTCAAAAATGGTTTGATTTTGCTACATAATTGATAAGATGCCACGCCCACAGCTCAAATTAAACCAACTAATTTTTTCTTTTAATTGTAATCTACCACTTTTCCTTGAGTGTATTAAACGTATCTTGTCGTGTTCGGTATTTAAAAAGGAAATCAAATCAAATCAAATAATAGTTTGGCAAAGAATTGGTTACACTTTTACAAATTTTGCATGGAAATATATTCAGTTCAATTGAATAGTATTTGTATAAATTATTGATGTTGTGAAATCTGGTCCTGATTCTTTGGGATGGGATTCATAATAAAACAGATGGAAATGTAGAAACAGAATAAATTTGAAAGATATGTATACTCACATAGTAGAAAAATACTCTGAAAGAATGGTGGTAATAAATTGTGTATAAGAAATGAAGGAATATTCGTATACAGAAAGTTATTTAAAGGGCCAGCTACAAACTGGTAATGTTTAGAGAGGAAATGGTTAAAAGTAAATACATGTATATATGTAGGTGTGTAGTGTAACTGCTTAAGTAAGAAAATTTAATTTTTATTTTTTTATTTCTGTCGTGAAAGCATTATTTTCTCAAGACGAATTTTAAGGATTTTTTATGCTTTTCTTATAAAATTTTTCATTTTTTGTTATTTTTTTCTGAAAGTAGTAATCACCTTCGAGGCATTTTTTAAGTTTTATTTGGTGTTATTTTTTGTCTTTTTATATCAGTTCTTAAACAAAGAAAGTGGCATTATTTTGAATGTGTTACCAAAAATCTAAAATAGGAAAAAATCTTTTTCCCCTTTCCTCTTGTTACCCACTTAAGTAGAGTTTGGGAATTTAAGCATGTGGTAAAATTTAGTACTGCGCGCATATATGAACAACACTTCTTTTACCCCTCTATATATAAGAATTATTTTGAAAAAGTACTTTTCGTTTTTTATTATTATTATTGTTGTTGCTGTTTTTGTTGTTATTTTCCTTGCTTAATAACTAAAGCAACTAAAGGTTAGAGTGAGAGAAAATAATTTTTTTCTTGATTCTGTTTTTTTTTCTTTCAAAAAGCTGTTGGTTTCTTCTTTACTCAGTATTGTATGGGTGACATTTCTTAATTCAGTTTTAATGCAATTTATTTAAAAAAAAATCTTTTTTGAACTATTTTTACCCTATACTCTAAATACTGGGTAACACCAATGGTTCTAAGTGGATGAGGCTGGTGATTTTGAAATCAGCAGCTCAATAGCAATTTGATCCGTTTTTTAAAAAGTCATTGAATCTATTAAGTTGAAGTCATATCATACCAGACTTTTCCACTCTGTTTGATAATGTGTGACACGGTGCTTTAGTGTAGAAAATTGTTGCTTTCGTTGTTGGTAGTCACGTTTCCTGAGCTATATAGAGTTTTCTCATGAATCGCACTAAGGAGTTGCTATAAGTCCGATTCTACGTATTAAGTTATATTCAGGTGTAAGTAACAGAGCGCTTCGTACTTTGCACCTTATATTTTATGGTGTCTGAATTTATTATCCTATCTTCTATTTCTGAATTTCACGATTATAGCCCAAGCCCTTCAGAGATTGAGACGAGAAGGTATAATATGAGGGTTTCAGAGTGGCATAGTTCGAACATGCTCAAACTTAATGTACGCACAGGTATGACGATAGATGTTGTCAGATGCTTTTGACAAAACGGTCATATTTATTGAACTTCAAAGGTAGGATTTAAGTACTTATGGTTTGTAGTTTTTCAACTAACTACAGGAGAAAGTAGAGGTATCCAATTATATTGACTCATTAGAATATTGTAATAATGTAAAATGTGATTTACTATTATATTGTTACTTACTTACTAATATCTTTTGCTTCTTCTTTAGTTAGTCACATCAAGTTGCAAAAGGACCCCATTGTCCTGGTCCTTCAAACGGATCTTGGTTGCTTCCTCTTACGACGTTATTAGGGTTCCGTGTCAAGCACATTTCGAGCTAAAAATAATCATTCATGGGCGCGACATGTCCCAGTCAACGCAATTGTTGCATATCGATGCAACAATGTCGGCATATAGTGCATACAAATCAGAATTCATCCGGTGTCGATACTTGCTATTAAGGACAACAAGGTCTCTATATTCCGCGGAGAATCTTTCTCTCGAAAATACCTAGAATAGGCTTATTAGTCTGTGTCATCACCCATGTTTCGGCATCATACAGCAAATCTTGTACAATTAAAGTGAAGTTTTGTTCCCATACTCAAGGTACTATTACGAAAATGTTTGCTAAGTTCGTAGTAGCATCTGTTGGCAAGCAAGATTCTTCTTTTTATTTCCAAGTTGACATTATTTTTTCTGTTCAATAACTGAACGGAGATAAATGAAGTTATCCACGAATGCAAAATTAAAGTTATTTACGCCTAATGCTGGTCCAAGGCTAATGATATGTATGCCGGATTAACCCGCTTTAGCTGACACTTTCTCAATTATGGAGAATACTGCCGTGACTTCTCGTAAATGGCTGCTCATTATGTCGATACCATCGGCATATGCGATAAGTCTCTGGGTCTTGTTGTAAATTGTGTCACTGGTATTCACCGCAGCGCCTCTTACTATTTTCTCCATTGCAATGTTGAAGAGGCAACACTATAGACTGTCTCCTTGTCTGAGTCTTCTTTTAGTTATAAACAGCTCTGAGAGGCCCTTGCCTGCTTTTAATAAAGACTTTTTATCCATGAGCGTCATCCTACTCCATCGTACAAGTTTGGCAGGTGTTCCGAGCTCAGACATAGCATTATAGAATTTGCTTTGTATAGGACTATCAAACGCTGATTTATCGATCTGTTTTTCTTGGGCTTTCTCCAGGATTTGACGTAATGTAAATATTTGATCAGTTATGAAGTTTCTTGGCGCAAAAACACACTAATAGTTGTCGATCTGTCTATCGACAATAGGTTTCAGTCGCGCACACATTACGATGAATAAACTTTTATAAGAGATGGGCAGAGCTTTCATTCTACGGTAGATGGTGCGAAGGCTGGGATCACCCCTTTTATAAATAGGACAGAGTACTCCAAGGCACCAATCTGAGAACATGCTTTTTCTCGACCAAATTGTGCACATTCTATCATTACTACAAAGAAATGTGGTCTAACAAAGAAAGGGAACTGTTTCGAACAACCGAAACAGGCAATGTTGGTTTATCCAGCACATCCGTTTGCAGTAGATTGAATAATGAATCGCTAAATAGATTACAAAAGGAATTCCAGTTTTTGACACAATTTACAAGAACTATGATAGAGGTCATCTCCTTAGTGATGATTCCGCGAGAAAAAAAGGCGCTTTATCGACAAGTAGGTATTAAAGTAGGATGTTTTTTTTTCGATATGCACATTCGTATTCACATCAACATCGACATACAAGGTTTCTTAATTCTTGAAACACTTTCTAATTAATCTCATGAGAGACCCCGGGTACGCATATGTGTACTTGAAATTATATTTATTTATTACAAGTAGCGACATTATTTGGTGCTGCTGGGCTTGTGTTTCTTGGCGTGGAGTTTTCTAAAACTATCAACATGTAACGCAGTTTTCTTTCCCAACTGGGGTATGACTTAGTATGTCCAGGGTTGGAACAAAGGTCTGCGTCCTTTATAATAAAATACGATTATTTCTTTTCGTTTTTAAAATTTAAGCAAAACTTTATTTAAGCCCTTCTGCTCTACGCTTACTCGCAAACTTAATTACCACATACTTTGTTCGAAGGGGTTGAATATGGCATCATTTTGGAGGAGGTCAGGTTACGGGTTGTCTGGTAGTCAATATAGCAGGAGTTCAGGAATAGTTGGCGGCAATTTATTTTACGTAAATTTATCTGGCAAGCTCACAGGTACGGGAACAGTTATCGGTAGTTAGCCTGGCAGGAATGGTTGTCTACAGACTTACAGGTCATCATGAGATTGCAAGAACTTGTCGGCGTTTTTCTTGTTATTATTCTAGCTGAAATTCGAGATCTGTGGCAGTTTTCTGAATAGATCCTTAGCTGTTATCAAAAGAGATGAAACATATTCATTTATTTAAAACAGACCTGAGTTTGGTGGAAATCGAATTTGCAACCCTCACACTAATAGCAGACAGGCACACTAGCCATTAGTTTATTGGGTTACCCTAGGATGATAATTGGTTACTACGATCTCTTTCTTAATCTTAATAAATGCGGCATGCTGATGTAGGGTATCATATCGATATATCTCATCGACTAAAACTTTCTTGTTGATTTCTATTTAACTGTTGCCTTAAACAATTATCATACTCGAAATCACTTTCAAAAAATATCAGAAACAAATCAAGATTTATTATTTTATAAATAAATTTTCTCCCTTACTGGCTGGCTGGCAGTAGCTAACGATTGTCAAGGAATATTTTAATTTGCTTTTAATGTTTTTCTTCCAATACTTGCACCCTTAAATACTATTCCTGTCATCTGTCTGACTTTCGACTGAGTAAGTCTATGATGATTTACACCACCATTTCAATATGAATTCCTTTTTAATTTTTTATTCTGATTTGTTTATTGTTATTTTAGTGTCTTGTTTTTCTCTTTTTCGACTAGTTTACATAATAAGCTTAATATGTTATCGGTGTTTTACCATATTTAATGCATCACTTGACTTTTTCATTAAATAAACATTAGAAGTATATTACTTAGGATTTTTATCTGTTAAATGTATCATAGTATTGCAATGAATATTATTTGTTCAGATATTTTAACAAACGAAATGGGCAGTACGCATCATTATTTAAATTTTTTTATTCATAATAATTTCGTAAAATAAATTTGAACAATTTTAACATTCTGCGGCAATTAAGCACAATACAAATTGTGTCATATTGAAGCATTTGACACAATATAGCTTTATAGACAACTCAGACAGACTAATTTCTGACTCAACAGCTAGGTATGTACGAGTATGTCATCAAGCAAAGTTGCAATAAGTAGAATGTAAGCAATTCATAATTTTTAATCAAGAACCAATTCTCTTACTGTTTGACATATTTTTTGCATGATGAAAATTAAATTATCATAATATTCCATAGAGGTGGGGATTTCCCTCAGTCAATGATTTGCACCTGATTTTTTTTATATGGTATTCACTTAAAGGCACCTACAGTTTACCGCCGGCTCCTAAAGGCAAAATGCATTAGAGAAGTTTTCAATAGTAAGTAGTAACACTCATAACCAGTTACTAGCTAATGTTATGAGGTGATACCGCTGTTGATTTCCTTTCCTTTTATAGATGGTTTGGTCTCGGATTGAACCGATGATCTCTTAGTTGGTAGGCGGGTGTCATAACTGCTATATTACAGCGGCTCACGATGGTATCATTAGAAAAGTTTAATTCCAAATTTCGGAAGAAGGTTTTACGTCAGTTCTCTGCGGTATACATAGAACGATACTTAAATCAATTCTGTAGCCATACGTAAGTAATGCGATTAACTTTTATTTGTTCGATACTCTTTAGACCAGACGGTTTCCAATGCGTTTGTTAGTCTCTACAATAACAGACATCCGAGTTGAAATTACGGTTTGAAGTACATTTAGAAAAAGACTATCTAACCCTTCGTTACACTATTGACAACACTACGTGCAGTGCAACTTCACATCGATGTAATAGATTTTTCCTGTGAATAAGGCTTAAATCATAGCCACTATGTGTACTTTCCGAAAGAACGCACTGAATTACTTGGAAAAACCCGAAATCCCTAGGGATTCTGGTTCCTATAGGACTAAATATAAACCTGGTAAGATTAGCTAATTTAGATAGCAGACTATCCGCGGCTTTGAGCCGCTTGATGTTGTATCAAGTTGGTGGAATTGGATGATGTTGATGTTTCCCTCATCTGATATTTTTAACAATAGATACGCAAACTTTTATCGTTTTGAACAAAAATTGGGAGAAAGACAGAATGTTCTTGCGTAGACCTATAAAATTATATCATGTAGATATTTCACCCAAATCAGCGTTTTCCTAGGTCTTAATTTTTGGATTAAGATTGGTCCATACATTTTACCTTCAAAATTCTCTTTGGTCCACCTTTGCTGGTATACAAAAATGTACTCAAATGTAGACGTAATTAAAGAAAAAAATTTCTGAAAGTGTGTTTTGGGCTTAAATTTTATTTTGACATTTTACTTAAAATAACTACTTCTGTAAATTTTGAAACCAAGTTTCGAGATATCTTGCTCTACTTGATTTTTCCATCGGAGTTTCGGTCTTCCCGTTATGCGTGAACCATCACCAGGTTAGTACTCAAATGATTTCTTTGCTGGAGCGTGTTCATCAATTCTCACAACATGCCCTAGCCAACGTAATCTTTGCAATTAAATATGATTAACTATGTTAATGTCAGCATATACATACGTAGTTCATACAGCTCATGATTCATATGACATCGATGTTCTCCATCAACACAGATCGGACCATAAATTTTACGCAGCAGTTTCCTCTCCAATACTTCAAGCACTGATTCGTTTGCTCTCGCAAGCACCCATACTTCAGTACTATATAAAAGTACGGATAGTATCAATGTGTTGTAGACACTTCTCGTTTGTCGGGAGGTGGCTTTGTTCTTAAACTGCTTGTTTAATCCAAAACAGCGTCTATTCGCCAGTATTGTTCTTCTTTTTATCTCAAAACAGATGTTGCTTGTTTTTTTTATGGCGGAGCCAAAGTCGATAAAATCGCTGACTATCTCAGAGTTGCAGTTTCCAAATTCAACTGTCTGCCCGAGTCCACTGGACGTTTTGTGCGTTGATACCTTCAACTTCGTTTTATCTTCGTTTACTGCCAGACCCAATTTAGCAGATTCTTTCTCAACTTTTACAAAGGTGCTAGTAACTGCACGCAATGTTCCACCCATGATGTCTACGCCGTCGGAATAAGCGAGTAGCATTTGTTGTCTGGTGTAAAGTGTATCAGCTACATTCACACCTATGAATCATATAACCTTTTCTAGCAAGATCTTAAAAAGGTCAGACAAAAGTCTGTTTTCTTGACTGAAACTCGCTTGATATTGAACGACTTGGAGATTTTTTTTTTCTATTTTAACTGAGGATCGCTTATCAGCTAGTGTTGTTCTACAAAATCGTATTAATTTTGCAGGATACCAAACTCAGACATGGCTTGAAACACCTTTGAACGTATAGGGCTGTCAAAAGCAGCTCTGTAGTCGACAATTAAAAGGTAGATGTCGTTCTGTTTTTCTTGGGCTATAACAAATTAAATCCGAAAATCAATAAATGAAATCCGTTTCATTAGATATAAAATTTTGTGACATTAATGTTTCATATAATTTTGGCCATGTGGTCGCCATGGCTGGCGCGTACAAGGCGCAATTTGAATACCAATTTTCATAATCTTTTTCAGCATATGCGGCCCTATTTTGCCACTAAATGTTCAAATGTTTATTTCCAGGTATTCAGTTGCCTCTGGTTTGTCGGCGTAGACAAGTGACTTTACATAACCCCAAAGAAAATATTCCATTAGGGTTAAAACACACAATTTTGGTGGCCAATTAATTACGTGAAATTACGCTTTCATCAAAAGTGGTTCCGGAACCACATGTCAGGAAGATTAATGCCATCTAATTGAGGTACTAAAAAATTTCTAATCACGTCCCTATATGGTTCCCATCTGACCGTCAACATTCTGACCATCATCGTTTGTGAAAGCATATGGACCAATGGCTCCGCCAGCCCATAAAGCGTACGAAATAGTAATTTTCTGTGGATGTAATGATGTTTCGACAAAAGCTTGTGGGTTATCCTCACACCAAATGCGACAATTCTGCTTATTTATATACGCCTTCAACAAAAAAAGGGAATTCATCAGCTTTTTAATTGAAATTTGTGTCCAATTGGCGGCGCATATGATGGTCGCTTAGCTTGAATTCCTGAACAAATAAATGTTGAAATTTTATAAGCCAAGATCTTTCATAAAGTGCAATGACTCAATCCCGGCTGCTGAATACGGCGACGTATTTTGATATGCTTCAATGCTTCCCTATACAGTGGCTACAGATTCTTCAGTGGGAAGTGTTAGGTGTCACGCGTGATGCCCACTATCACTAAGAGTAGACGTTGTTATTTGAATTCGCCATTCTGTAGGACGGTTAAGCATGTCATAAAATGTACAAAGTGCACGATAAGTTTGATGAACAGAGCCATTATTGTAATAAAAAAAAATTTCAGCAATTTGCAAGCGTTGCTCTGGTGTAAGTCTATCCATAATGAAATGTCAAATCAAGCGAAGCAGAAAGCAACTATCAGCTGTTAGATCGGTTGTTAAGTAAAGCAGTATTTCAAACTCAAAGTTATTAACTTCTAAAAATACCCGATGCAGGGAATTAAACAATCAAAAAAACATTTCATTTTGGTGCAGAGTACCATATTGACGGTTTTGAGCGTCTATAATTTCTCTATTTGTTTTTTAATTACTTTTTCTCAATTAAAAATTAATATTTGTTTTTTAATTGTGTTATAATTTAGCATGACCAATAAATTTTGTGCACTGATTGCTAAAATCTAAAATATTTGTTAATGTAATTTCCTTTATACTTTTTGCTAACAAAGTTTTATCAGAAATCAATAATTATTTACGCTTTAGTTATGAGACCATTAAAGCAAGATAATCAAAGGCACGCAGGCAGGGGACATAGTATTTTAATGTGATAATAATTTTCCAGTTAATAACAAAAACAAATTGACAAAATTGTTATAGTAACCTGTGCTAAATAATTATTCTATCTGGCATCAAATACTGTTGAAGCCATCTTCAATATTATGGTCGTTAGCAGTCGGTTTTGAGATAATGGTGATGGTGATTATAATTATTATGGTGTTGCATCAATAACATCCGTTTATAATCCAAAAAGGATAACATAATTATTAGTTTCATGATTCTCGATACTCTGAAGCATTCGATAGAGAGCAGAATTAAGCTTGTGCAGATGACAAAAATAACCCCCAGACACTAAATGTTGCGATATTATACCACTACCACCACCTTCGACTAACCGACTAGCTATTCATAAATTGACAAAATTTTCAAACGTTCGCTGTATTATTGCAAACTATATTGATGGATGAATGGATGGTTGCATGAATGAAAATTTTACTAACAATAATGCTGTTGAACATGATGATGATGGTAATGATGATGTTGCTACTACCGATGATTATTTGTGTATGGAAAACAATAGAAAATTTGGTGCATACTAGTTGGTACTGTTGTGTTGTATGAAAGTTGTACCACCAATTGTCATTTGACAGAAGAATGAATAAACACTCTATAATTCTATTTGTAGTGGTGACAACTACTGGCTGACATGATACCATTGTTTCAAATGCGGAATATGAGAGAGTAGGCTGACAATTTGGATGATGTTTTAACAATTATTTGCCAATTTCTAAACATGTTGCAAAACATGTTTTTTATATTTAGAAATGGTCAACTTTAATGAGAATGGGTACGAATGGTATGTTTAGTTCAGGGAAGTTTTTGTTGATATAGAATACTGCTAGACCTAAAAGGGAATAATATCCCTATTTGATGAAAAATTATGGAACCATATTGTTATTGTTTTTACTGAATCGAATTAAAAATGTTCTTAAACACAAGGTACAGATTTAAATTTAGCAAATAACATCTGGGCTGAAGAGTCACGGGCCTAAAACACTTTCTTTTTGTTCAAAATTAGCTTTATTTATCAACGTAATCTCCATCAAGAGTAATGCAATCATTTGATGATTGTGTGTTATATGCAAAACAATAGTGAAAACGCATTGTACAATGAATGATCTTGCTTTTATTCGTCACTAAAACAGCGACGATTGAACATGCGTAGCGGTTGTATGCAGATTTATTTTTACTTTTATTTAAAATGTGTTATTTTTCTGAGAATACTTTAATTTTTACACAAAATATTAAAAATTGTATATTTTTAATAAAAAATAAATTCGTCCACATACTAATAATGCTAATTACCTATTTCACTCAATTCTCAGATAGGAATTTTCATCTTCTCACTAACAGAACTATTCAAAAAGTACATTATAAACACCAAAAAGTTGGTTAAGTATTTGAGTTTTTGGCAGTAGTTTAAGTAAAAAAAGTATATTATGGTTGGACTTATAGCCTCTTCATTCGTGCGAAATTTCTTACCGCCGAGCATTTTTTTGAGGTCTGCGAATAGCCAGCAGTCCCTGGGACTATATCTGGCAAATACGGTGGATGTGGAATCAATTCGAAGTTTAATTAATTTAGTTTTGTCATTGTTTCAGAATCATCAATACGTTCTTGTTTTTGAACAGTTTTTTCAGCTAACTCACGTAACTTCACTTTTCGATCATTCAAAACGAATTTCTGGATTTTTTGTTGTTTTCTGGTGTTACCATCTCACTTAGAAGTCAACTGCGTTCTGCATCATCATTTTCTTTACGACCACGTTTAAAGTCAGAAAACCAACGTTTTATTGTTGTTTCTGATAGAGTGGAGTCCCCATAACGCTTTTCAAGCCATTGAGTGGTATTTTTCCCATCAAGAAGCAGTATAGAATTAAAACACTCTTAGTAAATAACTCACTAACTAATTAATAGATTATCATGAACATCTGTCTTTCAAAGTTTAGCATTATCTGGAAAGGAGGTGAATGCAATATGTGTTAGACCCGGCACCATGTGTTATTCATATATATTAATTCTCTTAACACACCATGAAGGAACATAGGGACTTCTCTCAGTCAACTAGCTGCACCCGATTCTATTTTTAGACTCAATGAAAGGGACCTGCAGCTTAACGCCGGCTATGAACGGCAAATGCATTAGAAAAGTTTTCAATAGTAGTAATACTCATAACCAGTTATTGGCTAATGTTATAAATACTGCTGTTGAAAAACTTTTTGTTTTATTAGAGGGCCCGGTGGCCTGGTATTGAGCTGAGGACCTTCTGATTGATAGGCGGGTGTCTTATCTACCATACCACAGCGGTCTTATTTGGATATGTAATAAGTGTTTAAGGCTTGTCACGAGATAGTGTTGATTCCCATATATCGGGAAACATTAATCCTTTTATATACACGACTACACGCCTATTGAAAAGTAGACTTTTCATTTAAAATTAATGAAATGTCTGAGTGAAATATCTTTTTACTGTAAAAAGCGAATAACTGCCAGCAAATTTCTATAGTGTACAGTGTTAATGTTGTGAGCAAACTCTAGACCCAAGAGTGTTCAACTGGATTCCGTTCGAAAAATGTTAATGCAAAAAATGCATTTAGCTCTAGCATATGGTACCCACAGAGAATATTTTACCTTTGAATTCTGTTTTTTTTGGTCTTCCAATAGGTAATCGTCCGACTGTAGCAGGTCTAGTATGATTGGATTATGGTCGTTGCCTAGAAACTACATCGTTTTTGTACTTATTGGGGGCTGGAGGGTGTTGAAGCCGCTTAATTATTTAAAACTCAAAATCTTGATGAACATTTTTCTTGACCTCGCTGGGATTCGAAACTAGGCTGGTACCACTACACGGCGTCACCTTTGGTGAGGGGAGAGACTGAAAAAAAATTATACATTATTAGCTGAAATCAATAATTTGGCGAGAAGATCAGACATCTACTTCTCACCAATAGGCCGTTAGAACAAAGTTGAAAAAAAAAAACACGATCAGAATTGACCAACAAAAAAGGTTTTTTATTCCATTATGGCATTGCGGCCTTGAACCTTTGATATTCGATCTAAACTCAGTTCTAAAACCTACTCTTTACTTCAGTTTTTTAAATCTAAAATACGATATAGCGCTGTGTACAATTCGTTTATATCCAACCATATAATCAATATTTTACTTTAATGTTTAATGCGTTTTGAATACACGATACTCCTTGTACAAGAGATAAATTGTCATAACTACCACATGGGTGTGGATATTTAAAGTGTTCATTTTAATCTTTTTCGCATTTTTTTGAAATCTACAGCCTGAATACACGAATTTACGTCAATTCTTAATAGTGATAAACAGAGAAGCAACAACAGTAGGTGGCAAATTTTCACTGTCAGGTGTACAAATTGTGAATTGACTGTCAATTCTTAAGCTCATCTCGATTTAAAGCTATACGTAGAAAGAATTGCTCATTTTATGTTTCACGCAATCAAGGGGTAACATTATAATCCAATCCAACTGCATTTCATAGTTTTTGTATTGATAAGAAGAGGGAATGGATGAAATGTAAAAAATTTGTAATCGTCGTACAAGTGGAAAACTTTAATGAGCACATTAGTTTAAACTCTGACAACAACAATAGCAGCAACAAAGTTCTGTTTATTTTTTTGTGTATGCGATTATTTCGTTGGTTTTAGTTTACTTTTTTTGTACTCTACTCTGCAGTATTTTTTATGTTCCTTTTTTTAGATGTAAGTAACGTACCTTTTATTTTATTTATGAACTTACAATTTCTCTCAGAAAGTTGAGTGGAAAGGGACTTAGATCTTATCCTTCAAAATGAACTTTACATATATAATTGTACGGCTAAAGACAGAAGAGTCTTCTGATTTTGTTTAGAATCGATTTATAAGGTGTTACTAGGTGCACTCAGTGGGCATCATACTAGTCAACACTGTTTCGGTTCCAAAACAAATAGTCACCTAGTTACTTTATCTTAGCTCTTCTAAAGCTAGACATTCGGAGATTCAATGTTTCCTAATATTTGTTTTGTACGGTACCACTTTACACTACTAAGGATGGCACTAACTACTTGGTCCACTTATATGGAATTATAATTCTGAAACCCCCAGCTGGGATGAAAATATATTCAGGGTGTCCGCCAGGAAGGTATTCTACTTTGTTTTGCGTCATTTTGGTAAACATTAGTCTTGACAGTTCATATTTGGCAGTCGTGAAGTAGAAACGTGGCAAATTTATTGTGGAAAAATATTCAATAAACTAACATGTTTTAATCGTTAAAACATTTTATCAAATTCAATCATCGATTTTCATGAAAAAATCATAATGAGTGACGAGGCACATTTTCATTTTAATGGTTCTGTGAATAAACAGAAAAGTTGGTTTTGGGCAATGAAAAACCCTCAAATTATTCATCAGTTACCTTTGCGTCGATTAAAAGTGACAGTCTGGTGTGCAATTTGGTCAGGAGGAATCACTGGACCTTATTTCCTTGAAACTGAAAACAGCGTAACGGTAACTGTCAATGAGGAGCGATATCGTAATATTATTGAAAACTTTTTAACGCCACAACTGCATGCTTTCGATCTGACTAACATGTGGTTTCAACTAGACGGTGCCACATCGCATACAGCCAGGATTACAATGGACATACTGCTAGACCTCTTTCCAAAACAAATTATTTCAAGGAATGTTGATGTTGATTGTCCTCCACGGTCGCCTGATTTGACTGCTCCAGATTTCTTTTTGTGGGGATATCTTAAAAGCAAGGTTTATGCAAACAAAGCATAAACGCTGGAGCAACTCAAACAAAATGTGCGTGATAAAATCAATGAAATACCGCGTGAAATGTGTGAGAATGTAATGAAAAATGTGCTCAAAACTGCTCGCATTCGTGAGGCTAACAGAGGCGGGCATTTATCAGATATTGTATTCCATACGTAATTGCCGACATTAAATAAAACATTTATCAATATAAGATCTTTCATATAATCAAGAATTATAAACAAACAATATAATATACCTTCCCCGCGGACACCCTGTAGTTAGTTATGCTTACGAAATTGCTCTGGTTATTGTAGCGGTTACTTTAGATGAGCCTGAAACAGACTAGCCACCATGGATCTCAAACTGGCAGCGCACAAAACAATGGTCCTTGTATCCAGCTGGAGAGTTAGAGAATAGTTAAGGAAAGGTAAGAGGGATTGAAAAATCAATTCAAAATATACGTTAATGTATAGAACACTGGAAAATCTGTTGCATCTCTTGTGTGATCTTTGTGTGTGAGTAATCCATAACAAAACAAAGAAATATATATTTAATATTAATGAAAGGGGCTTTATTGGATAGACAATTTTATGACATTAATGTTTAAATATGATTTCTGCCATGTGGTCGCCACGGCTGGAGCGCACAAATGTTGATTTCAATTACCTTACATAACCCCAAAGACAATAATCCAATTTGGTTAAATTACACGATTTTGGTGGTGGCGCGCTGTGTGTCATGTGGCTCCTTCCCGTTACGGGCACACGGCGGCAAGATTAATGACTACTACGAAATAATTTCTAATTATGTGTCTATACCGTCCACCATTGACAGTAACATTATGACCATCAACGTTTTTGAAGATATATGGACCAATGATTCAGTTAGCCCATTAAATGCATCAAACAGTAATTTTCTGATGATGGAATGGTGTTATCCAAATTCTTTAAAAATAGTAGCATAATCAGATCGATTGTCTAATACCTTGCCAGTCTCTTTAAGTATAACTACTGACGTTTGCCATAAAAATTTCGATGGAAATCATGCTCAGGTTCCAAATTTTTTGCTATATGTGGTAGATCTAAGCACTATCTTTATTGTATGACAGACCACTCTGTACACTTTGTTCAGGGCCGACATTTCCCGTCTACAGAGTTTTATTAAAACAAAGCTTAAAAGATGATAAGTTAGGTCTAAATATACTGTAAACAAAATTTTTACAACATCAAAAACAAAAGATACTCTACTTTTACGCGTCAGAATAAAATGTATAAGAAAATAACTATGCCACAAAAGAAAGTAACGTAAAAATACTTGGGAAGTGATACCATTTTTCTGATGGGTTCTATTGAGTACAACAGGATATCTAAAATCTTGAGTTTTGGGTAAAAAACCGGTTTTCCGTACCTTCATGCATTTATAAGCTAATAGCTTAGCTAAATGTTAACCGATTTCAAAATTTGAAAGAAAAGGAAAATAACTATTAAATGGTGTATACTTTACTAAAGTAAACTTAAGAAATCTGTATATATTTCTCAAGCAAACACATTTTTGTCCAATTCATTACAATTTTCCAAGTTTAGGAACATTTTTATGAGCTATATTATATAGGAAGCGTCCTGTTTTTGGATTTATTAAAGTAGAGTGTTTAATTATGAGTAAAATGATACTTAATTTTTTAAAATCGGATGGGAATTTACGGATAGTAAAGCATAACTTTATACTTTTTTTAGGGTGGGCCATTTAAAAGTTTAAATTTAAAAATGCAATAAAATAAAAACGGTTTGAAATTTTGCCAAATTTATTTTGTTGTTGTGAGGTACAATTGTTCCGGTTAGAAATGAAATATTATTCCATTCGTATCTCGGCAATGGCAATTGCCTGCGAATGCTCAATTGTCTCTGGTTTGTCCGAGCAATTTTTTTGTTTTAGAAATAAATATCCAATAAATCGCAACGTTGTTCAAGCGTAAATCAATTCATTTCATTCAGCGGAGATAATATACTGAATTTTGTGACAGAATAGAACGACACAAGTCGCTGGTTTAAATTTAAACCGATTCATGGCCCACCCGACAAAACTATAGTTGTTGTAAAAATTTCGTTGTTGATTTTTATGGATTTTGCAAAGCTATAAATACGGTCTTAAAATAATATAAAATGTTTAAATACATCATATTTTAAAAGACTGAAATAAAGACTAAATTCTAAAAAATGAGGTTGTGCACTTTATTTTGACGCTTACCGTATATGTAGTGTGCAGTGTAGCATATCCGATAATCAAACTTGACCTACTCTATTTATTTAAATTGTTTTCATCTCACATTATATACTTATTTCTTCTATTGTATTCCACTACGTTACTGTAACTATTTTTGTTCATTTTAAAAAGTTTTATTTTCTCGACTGTTCATTGAGATAAGGGGAGTCCGCCGTTCTTATAATTATTCTTAACAACCACCTTCATTAATTGTTCCACCTTTGGGTAATTTTTCAATGACATTTAAGTGGTTGCACAAGATTTGCTTTTTTCTTTTTTTCCATTTCTTTGATTCCTTTTAAGCAAAGTTTTAGAGCACAATCAGCTAAGGTAGCTAACATTTTAATATGAGTTCCATTTTTTGTTAAGAAATTTTTATTTCTAAGATTGTTAAGGTGTTTACAAAAGTTTTGGTTGTGCTACGAGTAGAGTATTAATATAAATGTCTTCATTATTATTTTGTACATTTTTTCGTGGCTTTTTGTAAATGAGTGGCAGAATTTAGTTGGAAGTTGTTAAATATGCCTGAAAATTATACTCGCACATCATAGGGAAAGGGAGAATAAGAACATTTTAAAGTTTTATTTTGTATTGTTAGTAAGAAATTGTTTATTTGTAATTATTCCTGAAAAGAGGATATAACTTTTAAAGACTTATGTATATGTATTAGGAGGAACGGACGGTTATTATTCGACCGGATTTTTTGGTTTTGTCGAATACGTTTTTTTTTTCAAAATCTTCATTTTTCGAATACCAAAAAAAACCGGTTAATTTAACACGAATAAACGGTTAATTTAAATAAGTATAATTTTTATATGTTTGTATAATTTTTTATTGAAAATATGCTCGTCGTTTAACTATTTGTATAAATTTAATTATTTTTGTATTTATGACAACCTTGAACGCCTCACAAAGAACGTGAAAGCCAAGGTAGATCGAATGATCAGAATAATCAACTAGACTTATTGAAAGCCCACAAACACACAAACGCTGGCTCCGAACGGCAAATATATTAGTTACGAGGGCGGATTGACATTGAAGCTACCTAGCGCTAGATTGCAGCACAAACACAAAAACTTTTTCTTTTTTTTTACGATCTGTCAAACTTCAGCTGTTAAAATTTTAGCCAAATTCATCGATTAGTTTATTTGTTGTAGTCGTTTGAAGTAAGCAACTTTTGTGTTTCTTGGAAAATGGAAAAAAGTGAATTTCGTGTAGTGATTAAACACTATTATTTGAAAGGAAAACCGCCAAAAGAGGCTAAAGAAAAGCTTGATAAACATTACGGCGAATCTGCTCCGTCAAATTATGTGGTAAAATATTGGATTGCAGAATTTAAACGGGGCCGAACAAGCACTGCAAAAATACTATCAACAGGAAGGCCAAAAGAGGTTGTTCCTGAAGAAAATATCAAGAAAATCCTCGATATCGTTATGAATGATCGCTGAAAAAGCTATCGGCAAGATGGGTGCCGCGTTTGCTCAGTGTTGAACAGTTCGACAGATCACTTCACAGCGGTGTTTGGACATGATAAAGCATAATCCTGCTAATTTTTGGCGTAGATTAATAACTGTTGATGAAACGTGGGTCCACCACTACACACCTAAAACCAAAAATCAATCGAAGCAATGGGTCGAAGCTGGTGAAAGTGCTCCGAAGAAGGCGAAGACAGCGAAATCGGCTGGCAAGGTTATGGCCACTGTATTTTGGGTTGCACACGGAATATTGCTCATCGATTATATTGAAAAGGGATCCACAATCACAGGAGAGCATTATCGTGCATTATTGGATAAATTGGTTGATGCAATCACGGAAAAACGACCACATTCAAACAAGAAAAAAGTGCTCTTTCTTTGATACAACGCACCGATTCACACAGCATTAGATACGATGCTAAAACTACGAGAAATGCACTTCGAATTGGTTGATCATCCACCTTATAGTCCAGATTTAGCTTTTAGTGACTTTTTCCTGTTTCCAAACTTGAAAAAATGGCTCGCAGGAAAAGGATTTATCTCAAACGAAGAAGTGATTACCGAAACTAATGCGTATTTTGAGGTGTTCCCAAAATCGTATTGTTCAGATGGTATAAAAAAGTTGGAAAATCGTCTTACTAAGTGTATTGAGCTAAAAGGAGACTATGTTGAGAAATAAATGGTTTTTGAAAAAAAAATGTTTTTTTCCTACTTAGGTAGCTTCAATATCAATCCGCCCTCGTAATTAAATTTTTTCCAGCCTAAATACACATAACCAGTCGCTAATAATGCTGTGAGTCGATATCGCTGTTGAAAATTGTCAAATGGTGTGGCCTGGGATTGAACCGATGACTTCTTACCTAACATACCACAGTGACACACACACTATTAAATACGTGTTGCATAAATTTACATACAGTGCTGCTCGAAATCTGAACAAATTTTCCTGTCGAGGCAATTAAGGAGACGTATATTACTAATAGATTTATTCAAAGTAAAACATTTAATTTTTGTTATCATAGGCACCTAAATTATAACTATAATGACAAACCTCTACCAAGTAATGCAAAAAAAAAAAACGAAATTAGCTCCTTGAGTAGCTGTCCGAAACTTAAACAACTTTGAGTACTTTGTGTAATAAACTTTATTTTTATGGCCTCCAGACACCGTTTTGTTAGAATTATAGTTGTTATTGATTGCCACTTTAATTTTAAGCTCTCCATCAGCTTCTTCTTATTTTTAAAACGACGTGGTCCAGCCCTGCGCTTCAAGAATTATGAACAATTCTATTTATTATTAACAGTTATTTGAATTATTATTAACAGAAAACAGCTTTTTTTTAAAAGAGCTACTTTTCGAATTATTCGAAAACCGGTTTTTGAAAAAGTCGAATAGTCGATCTCCATAATTTGTATTAATATTTAATTTATGCGAGTGTAAGTACGATAATTATTAAAATTTTTTTTTTGAGAGTTATGCGCCAATTTAGAGGAAAAATTGTCAAGTGGGCTCACTTTCGAAAAATTGTATTAAATAAACACAGCAGTAAAAGAATTAAAAATAGGTGCTTAATTACAAAAGGTCGCATGTGGCTTCTTTAGATTGAAATAAAAACAGAGCAATATCTTTTGTTCATTTTTTCAAATTTTGTCGAGAGTAACTGAAAAACAGCAATTAACAGAGCCGTATGTCAAGTCGAACTGGATGTGACAGTACTGATATTCTTCATTCCGGCTTTTAAAATCGGTTGTTATCATACAATACTTGAATACTTACTATACAAGTGTTCATGTAAATGGAGAAAAAGTGAATGTCACAAGCTGATTAGACATTATTTTTCACTTAACAAAAGCATTTTGCCTCCGTTACTCCTCTTAGGAGCCACAAAGCATCCTCATTCTACACGGTTTACCAGCTCAGATGTCAGACTGTTTTGTTCTACTTTCCCTATCTGTTTTAGTATGGGTTCCTCTTTAGACATGTTCCACAGTTCTGTGTTACTTATGGTGTTAGGCCAGAATATTTCGCATATGATTACGAGGCACCTGTTGATGAAGGTTGAGGTTTTGCGTGACGTCATTCGATACAAGCCTGGTTTCATTGCATACAGTAGAACTGATTTAACACATGAGGCGAATATTTTGATTTTAGTCGGTCTGGATTTATGTGAGATTCTCCTTGTGCCACTCTCGCTTTATTCAGCTGTTGTCCACGTCTGTTTCTGAGACGCCATTTGTAGTCATTGTACTTCTTAGAAAGCAGAAGCTATTTACATACTCTACTGATTGATCTTATAGCATGATGTTTTGTGCTACTCTTATTTATCCTTATGGCCTTGTTTTCCTTGATATCTACCACAAGTTCATTATTGCGAGCCAATCTTTCTAGGTGCTCCAGTTTCGACTGCGTATTAGAAATTTTATCCAGGATTAGACAAATACTATCTGCATAGTCAAAATCTTCGAGTTAGAGTCAGAGAAACTGAAAATCCATTCTACAAAAACATTAGTGGAACAAAAAATTCATACTTAATCCTATGTTACTTCGCACCATTAACTTCAATACTTAAGAACAGTTTACTGAGCTCCGTTAAACCATAAAATGTTTGATAACTATAAAACATTAAGCATATAACCGACAGTAAGCAGCATTTGCTGCTATGTTACCGACTTCATAAATATTTTGAAAGCAGTAGCAGCAATGAAATTAGGTGCCATTGCCCTCTGTTTTATTTGTCATAAAAATATTTGCTACAGAAAAATATTTTTCAGTGGTGACACTCAAGCTTTTCAAATCCACCAAAATAATATCGTATTTTTAAAATATTACTTAAAAACCTGAGGCATTGGTGCATTGGCCCATAATTCTTTAAAATGAGGACAGCGCAACCATCAGGTTCAATGGAGACACTTATCGCACCATGATAACCGAATTTTTGCTCCCCCTTCTTCGTATTGATGTGAACGATGTATGGTTTCAACGATGTATGGTGTGGCAACTTGCCACACATCTCATGCCACAATCGATTTATTGCGTCAAACGTTGTGATGGCCATTTAATTAGCCCAAATAGTGAAGTCAGTTGCCCGCCAAGACTGTGCGATTTGACACCGTTGGACTATTTTCTATGGAGCGCCGTTAAATACAAGTGTTATACCGACAAACCAGAGACAATTGAGCATTTGAAGGCCAACATTCGTTATGTTATTACCGATATACGACCCCATACAAAAAAAGTTCTCGAAAGTTACTCGAAAAGGTTCTCGAAAATTGGTCCGATCGAATGGGGTACTGTGAGGACAGCCGTGTCAGCCATATGAATGAAACAATATTTCATTTCCAACCGGAACAATTGTACCGTTTTTGTTTTATTGCATTTTTAAAAAGCCCACCCGATATATTAAAATACAGCTTATTCACCATAATTTATGTAAATCTGATTAATTGCTTTCAGTGTATTTATAATCCACTAAACTTCCTTCTTAACTATTGTTAATTTACTTTTGTTTAAAACGTTTTAAATTTGACTACAATTTAAATAATCAGTAAAACGATTAATTTATAGTCAAGAAAGCGTAACCAACAAGACAAACAGAATTTATTTAAGTCTTTTGCTGTTACCATCACTCATTGCTCCTGCCATACATTAAGTATTACGAAATGTTAAAGGCAACTTAAAAACCCTTAAGGTGTGGTTAGACGATGTTGGTTCCACCGCCACAAAATAATGTTTTAATTGCAAATGCGCGGTTATTGTTGAAACAAAAACCTAAAAAAGAAAATTAGAAAAACATCAACTATTTCCACTTCCATTTATTATTTTCCTCTTCTAGACACAAGTCAACTAAATGTCTGATTTTGTATTTTTTAAGATACATTCAAAGCCACAAGTATTTCGTTAGGTTTTCTTTTACCGACCAGCAGCAGCATAGGATAAACAAGAAACTTTTCTTTTTAATTGCTAAACAAGTTTTCATTTGTTCTACTTTTTTGTGTTTATTTTCTTCATAAAGTATACTTTTCATTACGAAGCCTTAGCAAAATGGAGAGTATATTTAATTTATCAGAAGAGATGTCGTTTCTTAAACTTTTGTTGTAATGTAGAAACATTAAAAACCACTGTAATTTATGAGTTTCTATAATATATAATAAGTACCTTTTTCCTACCAAAAATGAACAGCATCATTGTATTTTGTTTGAAAAGGTTCGTTATAAAAACTTTTGCACAAAAAAAAATAAATAAAAAAATATCAATATTGACTATCAAATGGTAATTATATAGGCAATTTGCGATATAAACTCGGCTCTATTTAAATAGGTCTTCTTGTGATCGTATAAAAGATTTAAACTAAGTCTGTAACATCCAACCAGGAGGTCCTGTGTACATTCTCAGGCCAAACCATCTGCCCATTTTCAACAGCGGTATCACCTCATAATATTAGCTAGTCACTGGTTATGAGCATTAAGCTCTGAAATACTTCTTTAAAAAATGCATCTGTCGGCCTTAAACTGTAGGTAGATCTTATGTTCTATTAAGTAGTCCATAGAAATTTTAATCTGGCGCTGCTAATTAGTAAAGATTTCTTTGCCATTCAACTAGAGTTATATAACCCTTACACTTTAACCAACTACATTTGAATTAAGCTGTAAAATAAGACAAAAAATGAAAAATAAAACAATATCAGCCTTTATGATCAATTTACTCTGGCAAATCAACATGACTTGAGCAACGCTACTAAATTATCTTGATTTACTTGGAAAATTAGCCATAAATTGGCGTAATTTAGAGATGACAAAATTGTGTTCAGCTCTCTTTTTTGGCTTTACGTGTAAGGTCATAAACATATCTGCGACATATTAAGTGAAATCAATCCACAACAAACCTCACAGACTGCATTACATCTTGAAATACAGTATACATCGTTTAGTGCGCTTCACACGCTGGTGACATGATTAAATCATATTTCTTTAAAAATGAATCATAGCTTACGTTAAAGCAGATCATTAGCGCACCATGATCATGAAATTAATTCGGGCGAAATATCGTTTCAACAGTATGACGATAAATGCTATATGGCGACTACAACAAAATTCTCACAATTTTTCGATAAGTTGATTTTAAGAAACAGACCTGTCAATTGGTCTTCAAATTATTGCGATTTAACTTCTCTCGATTATTACCTGTGTGGTAGCGTGAAGTCACTGATATGCGTATATGGTATGCTGATATATCACTAACAATTGACGCCTTGGAGGCCAACATTCTTTGAGTTATTTATGACATATATGGTTAAAAATTGGATATCCAGAATGCTCTTCGTTAAAAACAGACACGATGATCATACTGTATATCGGAAATTATTTTCAAATGCTAATGTATATATTGGTCTTTCGAATAAAAAAATTTTTGGGTTAAAACGTAATTTTTTTGATAACGTTTTACAATTTAAATTTCTATCGGGCTTAAAAAACATTATTTTTAAAAAAATATTTTGTAACGAAAATAAAAATGCAACACTGTTTTGGGGTTTTTGATATATTTTGTGTCACCCTGTCAATTTGGTAGCACTGCCACATCAACCATCTTCACATTACATTTGAATTAACGGAAATGAAAATAGAAGATGGTCGAGATTTCTTGAACCTTCCAAACTGTAGGCAATTATGTATATAAAAGGGCTGCTTTACCTACATGAGTTAGTTATCGTTTGGCTGTCGTAAGATAAAGACGTGTTAAAGCGGAAATAAAAGTGTTGTATAACGAATATATAGTGTTGTATTAAGACAAATAGTATAAAAGTTATTGTGTAGTAAAATAAAGACTGTAAAGCAACAAAAAAAGCGGTGTTTATTTTTTTAACGCACTCTAAACGAACACAAACGTTTTAAAAATGTTAAAACGTAACAATGTGATTGTAATAGATCCTATCAATCCAATCTTTAGCACTTTATAAAAAATTGTTAATATTATTTTAATAATAGCATGTTGACTTCCAAATATATAATGTTTGAACTTGACATGACTGTAAAGAAATTAAATCTGATAAATTTGGTGGCTAATAAACAAGACCATTTGGTGAAATAACATCACCAAAATGATGCTCAATAATTCATGGATTTCCGTAATGACGAAATCAAAAGTTGTTGATGTGATTTGTGGAAGGAAAAATTTATTGAACATAATTTACACCATTCTCTTATGAAAGCAGCTCCTCCTGTTTCGCAATAAATCCACACCAAATAGTCAGTTTTTGTTTATGCAATGATGTTTCACTTCGTTGTCTTGAATTATAATCCCCCTTCTATGAAATCTTGTGATGAATTAACTGTTAGTGATTCTGGAGCAAGACGAATGCGAGACAATCGCCTATTCTGATGACGTTGTTCTCACAATTTCGGGTAGATTTGTGGATCCTGTTAAAAACAGAATGCAACTTAATCTTCTGGAAGTTAGCAAGTGGTCTTTGGGTGTGGTTTTAGAGTAAACCACAAGAAAACGGAGGTGATACTGTTCATAGGAAGGTGCAAACCTTCACCTTTTTGGCCATTATGGTTGAACAATATGGGGCTAATCTGGGGCTAATATTGGATAGGAAGCTGTCCGAAAAGTCTAGTATACACAACAGGGTAAAGAAGACCGCTATTGGCCTCTACACTTACAACAAAGTACTAGGGAAAAAGTGGGGTCTCAGACCGAGATGACTCACGGGAAATACAAGGCTGTAGTCAGACTTATTTGACCCACGCTGCGGAGACGGTCAATATATATAAAGTTGGATATGAAGCGCACAAAAAATCTGTTCAATCTTCAAAGAAGCACACTCAGCGTAGTTCTCGGTGTCAATACTGGGCATTGTATAATAGGCACTCTCTCGAGGTGACTTGGACTGGGTCAACTGGCTAATAATGTCTGCAGAAACTGCAGGGATGAAGAGGAGGAGAAGACAGTCCCTCACCTACTGGCACATGCCCGGCGTTATGTGGCAGAAGAAAGTGGCAGCTGGGCCTCTACAATGCAACTGGGCTTACGGAGCTGTCGAGTACGGAAGCTTAGCGGTTTTACTATAAGTTTCAGGTGGTTCTCGGTATAGGGCAATGACGATTAGGTGTTATCACAACATACTCGTAATATTTTTGGCCTACGATGTACTTTCTTGGGGGCTGTCACTTCTACCTTCCAATCCATATTAGTGGTCTTCACAAAGAGATCTACACATAAAATTAAAGAATACACTAAAACTAAATTACTGCAAAGAATGCGCAATATAAACATGCATAAATTCATGTAGATTGTAATCAACATTTCTGAGTGTAGCAAATGATTTTATATCTTTTTAAAATGCTTAAAACATAAAAAAATCCGCTATACTCCTCTATTGAAAGCTAACAAGCTACTGAATGAAATTTAGAGATGAAGCTGAATTAGGGCTTGATGATTTTTTCCATGCAAAAATGACATAAAAAATCGTCGGCAAAAACAGTCGTAAGATAGAGTGATGAAACAAAATACGCTGTCGAAAAAAAGATGGTCCATGATAACATCGACAGCCGCAACTTCAAACACTCTCAAATGTCCTTTTTATTTTAATGTTTGTGTTGCTTTTTGTTTTTATTTTTATCGCGCCAAAACAAAAACATGTATTTTTTATTTACAAAATGCATAATATTTAGTGAAAGTACGCAACACCACATACAAATTGTGAGAGCACAATTGAGACTATCTTACGCTGTTAAAATAAAATAGATTCTGAGATGGAGCAAAAATCTCTCTTTATAGCGCTCAAATACGTCTAAAAAGTGTTAAGTATAGTACCATTAATTCGAGTTTCATTAAACGTAACACTATGTATTAGACATCTAGTGTAGGGTGATCTTCATTTTTGTCAGCTATTCTATTCATTCTTCTAATTTTGTAGGAATTTCTTTAACTTTCCTTTTTTTCTTTTCCTCTTCAAATCTCAATAGTATAATTTGTTAAGACGTTACAATTTAGTAATTGAGATTGTGGTTGCTAAATTATTAGATACACCCAAAGTCTGGAGAGAGTAGGAGGGAGTACAGCTCATAACTTGAGCACACACACTTCAATTAAATTTAAATTAAATTTTCGGATAAATAACAAAACAAACTGCTGGTGATGTTTTTATGTCTGTGTTTATACACAAAATCATAATGAAATCTAATATTAAATGCCTTAAAGGGGGAAAGGGGAATTCTAGTTATGCTATAATAACAAGTGTTCGTACAAACATTCTAGACAAGAGTTTGATAAACATTATATCATAATAATGAAAGGATAAATGTTATCATTAAAGAAAATATAGCAGAAGTATTTGCCTTCAAAGCATAAGAATCAAACAAGTAAAGTGTAACTGATTTTCCAACAAACACGCGTCAATTCATCAATATTTTTTGTTGTGCTAGGCATCACTATTTAAATTGTGTGAGAAAGTGCGTATGACTTTTAGAAAATAGAGAAATTACACTTTGCGTTACCGAAAAGTATTACAAAAGCCACGCGTCAAACGTTTAGCCTCTTACGTGGGTTTGGAATACCTTTTTTTTGTATAAAGATATAAACAAGTCTATTTAAATGCAGTTAACCGCGTAATTGTTACACGTGCTAAGAGCGTACGCTTAGCCCCCCTATTCTTTTCTAAGCACAACTGCCTTTCAAACATTTTTGCGGTCTTTCTTAATGGCCAGGCGCATAACCCGTAACGTAGCGAATTGTGTTTCAAAGTCAGCGCATAAAATCAACTATTTTCACACTAATCATATCATGCCACCACCATCAGCATTTTTTGTGTGTCTCAGTGATTATTCATCATTTTATCCCTTCGGATTCAAATATAATTTTTTTTAACTTTTAATGAATTTATCATTTGGTTCTCAATTTAATGCTTCATTTTATTACGCGAACGCCGAACATTTTTTTAACTGGATAAATACTCATCCGAAGCGAAAGCTTGGATGCCTATAATTTAATGCCGATTATTTCTATAATTATTAAATTGTTTGGCTATTTGTTACGTTTGCAACAGAGAATGATTGAATGATGTGCAAATTGTTGGAAAATCTTAGTGACAGAAATTAAGAGAAGAATACCAAAGAAAGGTAGCTTTTTTTTAATAGATCACAAACTAGTGATATCGTAAGAGTATCATTAGTTTAATTATTAACGCGAAAAAACTGTGAGTAATGATTAACAAAGTGTCCTATTTCGACATGCCGTATTTATTATATTAGAACTCTAATAGTTTTGCAATTCGATGTCTACTTATCAACTTTCATTCGAAAACCCCTCAGCGAATTGGTTAAGGTTTAATGGTATACTATATAGAATACCGCTGTGGTATGTCAGGTAAGTAATCCGCCTACCAACCAGAAGGTCCTCGGTTCAATACCAGACCAAACCATCGGGAAAAGAAAAAAGTTTTTTCAACAGCGGTATCACCTCTTAACATTATTTGGTAACTGGCTATGAGTATTACTTACTATTGAAAACTTCTCTAATGCATTTGACGTTTGGAGCCGGCTTTAAACCGCAGGTCTCTTGAAATGAGCCTAAAAATAGAATCGGGTACAGCTCAAAGACTGAGAGATGTCCCCATGTTTGTCCATGGAATGTTAAGGGAATTATAATTATATTTTTCAATAGAAAGACATCATCCCTGCTTAAACTAATGTCGCTGGTCTACATCATTGGGAAATAGAGAGTGTGATTCTTGAAGATTAGGTGATAATTGAACTTAGTCTATTTTGCCGATAACACAGATCTTTGTGGGCTCTTCCAGGGTGCAGATACGTAATTATGTAACAACTACCTTCGGCTATTGTGGCTTTAGAAAAAGGGTCTGACTTTCAATGACTACAATCATAGTTTTCGGAAAGTGAAAGCCTTATTTTCAGCTTTTTATACTTTTCAATGGGAATAAATATGAAGTGATTTTTTTTACAGATACACACGTTTCATCATAAAGCAAATTTCAACAAAACCGGTTTTGGTGGATAAAAAATTTTATGAATTTATGTTTAAATATAATTTCGGCCATGTGGCTGTCATGGCTGCGCCTACAAGGCACAATCTGGAACACCAGTTTTCACAAACTTTTCGCAGTATATATGGCCGTATTTCGCTAATAACTCTTCGAATGTTGATTTCCAGGTATTCAATTGCCTCTGGCTGATCGATGTAAACAAGTGATTTTACATACACCCAAAGAAAACAATCCAATGTTTCTTTGAGTAAATAAATTGTGCCTTGTGGCTCCGTTCTGTTAGTACCACCTGTCAGAAAGATTAATGCCAGATAATGGAGGTACGAAAAAAATTTCTTGTCATGTCCCTATATCGTATACCATTGACAGTAACATTCTGACTACTATCTTTTTTGAAGACATATAGACTAATGACTTCGCCAGCCCATAAAGCTCACCTCACAGTGATTTTCTGTAGATGCAATGGTGTTTTGACAACAGGTTGTGGTTAATCCGCATTCCAAATGCGACAGTTCTGCTTATTTGCTTACACATTCAACAAAAAATGGGCTTCATCCGAGACCAAAATTTTGAGTTTTGAAGTTTTACGAACAGAACCATTATTTTGATAAAAAATTTCAACAATTTGTAAGCGTTGCTTTGGTGTATGTCTATCCATAATGAAATGTCAAATAAAACTAAACAAGAACTTGTATCAGCTATTAAATCGGTTGTCAAATAAAGCAACTGGCTTGCCAGTAAGTCGCTTAGGCTTCGTCAGTCCACCATTTGAAAAATTTTGTGTAGATAAAGTTGAAACCTAATAACCAACGAATGCATCATATGTTTGATTATTTGTCTTTTGAGCCGATATCACACGATTAAAGCTATGAACCAATTATTGGTACGGCAATCTTGTGACAGTTAGTCATGCGGCAACCAAATGTGCAAATATTTATTGTATTCTTGTGCGACATTCAAAGTGGACAATACGTATCAATATTTACAATTTTAATTTGTTATCGTAAAATAAATTTGATGCAATAAAGTGGAATTAAAATTGTGTCATATTGGTGCATTTGGGATAGTCGTGATCTCAGCCTCAGACTAGCTAAGTATTGGAATTTTTTTTACCAAACAATCTGTTTTAGTAACCAAACCTCTATTAAATGGTTACTTCAACAACCAATACTGAGGCATATATAGCAAAAACATTCCAACAAAAGAACTAAATGTAATTCCATGATGTTTGCTCACGAAATGGACCTGCCTAATGGCCTCTATGATAGTTTGATTTAATTCTTCTTTTATTCCCAGACACTAAGTTCTCTCAGCCACCTTTAACCCTTTCTTACATTTTATATCTATTGAAGTTCACAAAACTATAGTCGCATAAGTTAGAACGAGTCTAACTAAGCTCGTATAGGGTTAAAGTCTATAGGCTTAGGCCCTATCGGGACCTAGGGTTCTTCTATACAACGTCTTTCAACGATATGCCTTATTGCTAGACCATTTTTGTTTTCGACCACGAATAACAGCTAAATATTTAATCCTGTCGACTACATTCATAGTCTCATTCAAGAAACGAGTCTTGACATAATAAAGAATTTTCGTCTTTGTCGTGTTCACATTAAACCTCTTGGTTGTGCCAACACGGCATTTATGGCCTTCTCAGCCCCTTTACAAAGTGCATTGGGGTCATTACCTTTTTTATTACAAAATAACAAGAAACCATGTACCGCGGAACCGAGAGTATTATTGGAGAAGTTCTGCCTGCCATGTCTGATATTGGTCTTTTCCAGGTGAATCATGTCTTGAACACTATGGGTAGAATTTTGAATCATATTTTCATTGATGATGCAAGTATTTATTGTTTGTTTCGTATTAATCCTATATCTGTTCCGGAGGATGTTTATCATCTCACGCTGTTACTGAGAATTGAATTTGATTTTTGTTGAAAATTTCATTGGACACAAAGGGTCATTTTGACTTTTGTCTGACTGATTTCGGCCATTTGAATTCATTGCTTTCTTCTATTGATTGGTCTTCTTTACTTAGTTCAGCCCAATATGATTCTATTTCAGTTGACAGGATTAGTGATAGTTTTTATGGAGTATTATTCCAATGCTTTGGGAAGTGTGTTCCATTTGTATATCGTCGTTTTGATCGTTCTGGACCTCCAAGAAATTCTGTTAGATTGGCAAGATTGAGGAATAGGAAATCGCGGCTGCCTAAGAGGTTTGTAAAATCCGGGTCTAGTATTGATTATATTATGCTCTACTCTGGAGCTCGTGCTGATTTCAATAGGATTAAACATATCTGTTATAAGGGGTATTTGAATATGGTCAAGTCTAATTTTGGTAGTAGTCCGAATTCTTTTATGATTTCGTTCGTTCCCCACTGAGATGTTCTATGGGGAAGAGTCATATTCTGACTTACACAATATTTCTAATATATTTGCTGACTTCTTTCAGCCTACGTATATGCAATTGGACTCGGTCTTGAATTTGGGGGGAAATTTTTCCTATCCATATTCTGTGGGAAGTGCGTCAATGAATTTACCGTTGATTCTGTTCTTAAATCTTTGTCTGGGCTGACATCTACACCCTTGCTAGGGCCTGACGGTGTTCTTGAGGGGCTGTGCTTGATTAAGCACATTGGTTATGAAACTTAGACTCAAATAAGTCTTCTTATAACTTTTTTCAACTTAAACTGGAGGAAGCCAGTCTATGTTTTACCATAGATTCCCTTTTTACTAAAAGAATGTATGAATCCAAATCCAGCAGCAGTTAATAGCAGTTAATTTGAAGCCATATCTTCTCAAATCGTTCATAATTAAATAACATTAAAAGCTCATTAAACAAATATTCAGCACCCCTTCATTATGCATTGCAAATAGTTATGACAAATGTGACAGTTAGACAAATTAAATATGACATTTTTGAAATAAATCTTTTTACGTTTTCTTTTGTAATTTGATTTTATAGTTGCTTTTATGCTTTTGAAATATACACTCAATCAAAAATAAAAAAAAAATTAGGACAAGTGTTTACAATAACGACTACTTAATGACAATTAAAATGCCTCCTGACTTCTTTCTACAAAACAAAACGAGAGAAAAACTTCAAACGAAAATAAAACTGAACGTAAGTACAACCACTACTTGTAATAACCGTTTTAGTAGTATAAAGGGAGAAAGAAGGAAGGTTATATTTTTACCAAACAATTTGAACTCATATGTTACGCATAAAAATAAATTATACCAGGAGAATGACAAAAAAATAAAGTTGACATAAACAAGGTCCCCAGAGTGCTCTTTACATTAAATATAAAGGACACAAGACAGCGCGTTACACATTCGACGACAGCAAAAAAGAAATTCTTGTTGCTGCAATAGCAATGATGATGATCCTGATGATGCTGTAAACAAAGAGTGGGTGTATGGTGGTGGTGGTGGGTTTGTATAAAAGACAAATTCTTTTTTTTTCGGTTGCTTTACAAAAATGTCATTTTTATGACAGATTTGCTAGCTCGATTACAAAATATAAATGATTCAAGCAAAAACAAAACAAAAAACACCCCACACTGCTCTTAAATGCTTAAGAATGAAACACAAAAATCCTGTTTTGTTAAACATGTTTTAATAACAAATTTATTCGTTTACAAACTCTAAAATATCACCAGGGGACTTAAGAAAATTATCAGAGCTTTTTCAAAAGGTATAAAGAGCCGTCCAACACAAATAAAAAATTAACAGACATGTGTTAAAATTCAAATTTAATGGGAAATAATTATGGACAGTAATAAACGAAACTTAAGGTTATTTGATTATACGATATGACAAAAGTATAGCTTATATTGATACTCTCAAAGCTTTATCGGTTTCAAAGATGGACTAATACTGTTAATATACTTTATACGTAATTATATTGATTTCAATTGCTATCGATATATTCTTTCCTGGTTAAAACTCACTACTGGTGAGTGATAGTTTGAAGCACTTGAAGTGATATTTATTATATTATTTTGTCTATTTATGTACATTGCACATATATGATCAGAGAAATTTACCAAAATTATTTAAAAAATTTCTTACTCGTATTAGAGTCTTCGCTGTCTGAGTTACTTCTATGAATTACCCTATTCACATGCAACCTTTGTAATTCGTTTTATGAGCCTACCTCTTTTTCTTGTTTTCTTTATTTATTGTTCTAATATTCGCCGGCAAATTGTATTTTGAAAATGATTTCATGATTAGAAAATTAATAAAGCAAATTTAGCATGCACAAATACCTGATAAAAATTAAGATCACATCGAGTTTTTAGTAATACACACGATAGTTTAAACTGAATTACTTACAATTTCGTTGATTCGAGCTTAAAATATTTTATGCCGACTTATGTAATTAGACTCATTATTGGGTTTTGAATTATAAATGAATGAGCATATTACGAAACAACGTTGTCTAAGTCGTTTTCTAATTAATTTCTGCAGGGCTCTCGAGTGAACTGTATAATATAGGGAAGATAACCGTGGCTTTTATTTACAACTAGAAGAACAGAGCTGCAGAGTTGAGCTAAATTTATTGTAGGTCAACTGACGCAATACGAAAATTGGTGCGATAAAACGTTTATTAATATAACCAACAAAGTTTTTAATCTAGTGCCATGCACGAAAAGCAGAACCATGTCCATGCAGATTATCTACGGGTCACATAAACACACAGCGTGTCCTTACCTTACAGTTAGAAACTTTTAGAAGAAACACTTGATGATTTAACAGGCATTGGTCAGCAAGTGGAGTTCTAGAAAAACTATAGAAATTATTAAAACGCTGCACCTAAGCGCGAGTTTTCGAAGTATGTATGACAGCGGAGTCAGTCGACCAATCCTTGTTAAAGGTGCTAAGAAAAGAACTTGTCCTTTTCCCACTGTTGTTCAGCATTGTTCTCGACTGTGCTGGAACACGAAGTCTGTTTTTATTTACAGACATTACTAGCACATGGGCTGAAAAGTCCCGGGCTTAAATGCATCCTTTCTCTTATCCAAAATTAGCTTTCTTTATCAATGCAATTTCTATCAAGAACAATGCAATCATCTAGCGCCGCTCTATCAATTCAATACCACTTTTCTTTTGCCGCAAAATAGGCCTAAGTTTCAGCAATCGGCGATTATTTTTTTGAGATCTGCAAACAACGAGTACTATCTGGGATTAAAATCTGGCGAAGTTCAATTCATTTAGTTTTGCCATTGTTTCAAAATAATCAACACTTTTTTGTTTTTAGGCAATAGTGAGCAAACGCGTCACCCTATTTGAACAGAGCTTTCTCATAGTCAAATGCTCATGCAATATAAAGCCAACACGTTCTTTTGATATCTTTACGATATCAGCTAACTCACGCAATTTCACTTTTCGATCATTCCAAACGATTATGTAGATTTTTTTAGTGTTTGCTGGAGGTACAGGTAGAGCCATATAGGGCGGGTGCAAATAAATAGTTCAAAACCATAATTTTGCTCATAAACGCTGTAAATACTGCTTTTAAATGAGAAAAGAAAATTTGGAGGAAATATCGCCTTTTTAATATCTGGTGAGCATTTTTAGTAAAGCTGACATCCACAACAAAATGAATTTCACCACTCAATCTTTTGGTCGGTTGAACCTATTATGAAGATCTTTACATATGTGTCTTTAATACATACACGAAAATAAAAACTACACTTTATACTACTATTCATTGAGCCGATGCCTGCGGTGCATCCTTCAGATAGTTTATCCAGATAACGATATAATTTAGGTAGACGTAAATGGAATTCACAAAGAAACCATAGAATTAGATAACTACCCCATAGTTGGAGAAAGACAAATGAGAAAGAGGCAGCTTTCAATAATTAGTCTTGGAATCAGATAAATACGTTAGTCCATAAATAGCTAATTCATTGTTCACACGATACATTTTATCGTGGTTCACTTCGTCATTCATAACTCAAGTAACAATTTAACAATGAATACAAACAACGAAACGAAGTGGAACTGTCAAAACCAATTAGAATGATGTCATGCGGACAGGACAATTCGTATAAGTAATGCAAACAGCGAACAAAGTAATGTGAAGTTTCGTGAGAACATAGTATTACTTAAACCCGAAAATTCTAAAAACCAATAAATACTTAATAAGGCTGCTAAGTTACTTCTAATAAAAATAAAATTTAGTTCAGATTGATTTTTCACCATAAATGAACCCAAATGCTGTCAAAATTTTTTTTGGGTTTTAAATTATAAATGAATGAGCATATTACAAAACAACGTTGTCTAAGTCCTTTTTTAATTAATTTCTACAGGGCTCTCGAGTAAACTGTATAATATAGGGAAGATAACCGTGGCTTTTATTTACAACTAGAAGAACAGAGCTGCAGAGTTGAACTAAATTTATTGTAGGTCAACTGACTCAATACAAAAATTGGTGCGATAAAACGTTTATTAATATAACCAACAAAGTTTTTAATCTAGTGCCATGCACGAAAAGCAGAACCATGTCCATGCAGATTATCTACGGGTCACATAAACACACAGCGTGTCCTTACCTTACAGTTAGAAACTTTTAGAAGAAACACTTGATGATTTAACAGGCATTGGTCAGCAAGTGGAGTTCTAGAAAAACTATAGAAATTATTAAAACGCTGCACCTAAGCGCGAGCTTTCGTAGTATGTATGACAGCGGAGTCAGTCGACCAATCCTTGTTGACCAATCCAAATGCTGTCAAAATTTTTATTGGAAGATCAAAATAGGTATAAAGTCGAACAAGCATTAAATTATTAAACCGATAAATAATTTAACTTGCGCTTGACGGATTTTATATATTTTACGAAATATTGTCCAATTGAAATATAACAACGAAATTATAAATTCGTTTATTGCTTAACATGAAATAAATTAAGTTATTTTACAGAGGATCCTAGATAAAGTAAAGTCGATTTGGTATTAAATGGATATCACATCTCATCATAATGCTAATTGCTTAACACTATCGCCTTCCTTAGCTAGATGCGTTCAACTAAAGAAAAATTTACGAAAGTATTTTTTGTTTTTATAAACATGACTTTAATGCCATCTATTACTCATCCTGACACTTTACCAACAACTAAACCATGTGAATAAAAATTTTCCGCCTGCAAAGTCACGTGCCTCTGTTTAGAACATTTTTTCATGCCTGAAAAAGCACATTGTTTAGTGTGTCAAACTGAACTTGAAGATAACCTGCTTTAGACTTGTTTTTTCTCGTAATTTTTTTTCTTGATGTGAATTGTATCCGGAAGTAGAAGACATTTTTTAAAAAGGGGTGCATTTATCAGCTATATAACAATCATTAGATGATTTTATGTGTTTTTTATTGGGGATGCACTCACTATGATTTAACATTTGGATTGTAATGGTGACATCTGTGGATTAAATTGCAATTTGTACTTATGCTTAGTGTTGAATAGATCTCTTCGCTGGGGTATCGTAAGTAACTGTGGTTTTTTAACCCATCGCTGTCTCACGGGACAGAGTTTAAATATAGGCTAGATCTCTTTTTTTATACGCATACATATGTAAGTATATATGTATTTATGTGTCTTTACAAGAATTTGGTGTTTGTGTCTATTAATATTTCAAATTGCTTCCAATAAAATACTGAACATTTATTTTTTATTTCATTTATGTACATATGTTTGTATGTATGTAAGAATAAATGTAAAAAATGTAATTCTATATTTTTATGGTCGATTAAAAAAAGTATTGTTTTCTTTTTCTGGCCTGAAAATTTAAAAAAAAAGAAAACAAAATCGAGTCACATACGTTCATACATATTTAATCGAGTATATCGATTAGATGAATTGCAATAATTTAATTTCTGTAAAATAAGTTGACATTAATCGGCTCCAGAAAACCATGTTTCCTTTTATTTTCATACACAGAAGCACCGTAGTGCCAGTAAATTTATACATTTTGATAAGCAGACTGTTTTTTAGAAAAATGGAAAAATTACACCATTAGCTTGAAGTGTTGCCAGCAACCGAAGGCTTTAGAAAATGATAAAATACGATCGGCTTTTATTTCTTTTCTCAGTAATATTATTTGATCTCCTATCTGAATGCTTATGTCATGGAAAATTTTCAATTTGTTGGGGCATTACAATAGAAAACGCCAATTCTCTTTACAGTTTCCTTTTCGGAATTTTTTTATTTTATATAATATTTTCCTAATGTTCATAGCTCGGAAACCAGAACTCTAATATAAAATATTAAAGAAAGAAAATAACAATTTTCAAAAAGATCTTTCTTTTTCAAGATTTTGTATTTAAAGTCTTACAAGGTGTAACTTAGTTTTTCTGGTAATAAATTTTTCAGATGAAATTCATTTGCAAACGTCAAGTAAAGCAGACGCTTTTGAAAATTAACGAGCAATTATTGAAAATCATTTGCAAGCTGAACGTGAGGCATTATTAAATCGTTTATTTCCGGAAATTTGGCCAAAAATGCGGTTACGTTATCGAAAGATGTGCTCAACCTTTTTCTGTCCAATTATTGATAGTTTGTACAGAACGGTGTCATACCAGTATGTGTCACAGCCAACGAACCAATGAACGCAAAGTAAATATTCCGATCGCTTAGTTTGACGAAATTTACCTGTTAATTGACCGTCCCAATCAACCGTCCAAATATTCTTGAGCTTAACTTAATTTCGTTCTATTATTGATGGTTTTAAGGCAACGAAGCGAAATATTCCGCTCGCATGTTTTCATGAAACTTAGCTGACTATAGGTCGTGATATTGATAATGCATTTTAACACCGAACCATGCCTAGGTATTTCCACACTTCCTACCTCGATTGTTCTCCCGATTGTGGACACATTTTCTCGATTATACTGACCAAAAAAATCACGAATTACACAGAATGCATTCTGATGGACTTTCAGCATTTTCGTAAAAGTCTTCAACAAACGTAGCCCGCTGTTCAATTGTGTGCCTCTCCATGGCAAAATTTGACAAACACAAAACAAAGAAATGTCAAATTAAGTTGGCCAAAAAACTTGAAAACAAAAAATGTCGTATTGATAAATTTGTACCGTTTTTGGAGTAAAGCAAATTTTCCATCAGTGTAGAACTCCTGGGTTTTTTGAGCGAAAAATTGATCTAATTGCGTTTTGCAGGTCTCTTTGGAAATTAAATTTATAACATTAACAGAGTTCTGCAGATCGAAATACATAATAATATAAAGATAGATTTATCAGGATATCCAATACAAGCTCTGGCGTTGAATTGAAATCTTAAAATCTTGTAAAAGTTCGTAATAAGAAATTCTCTTCTAATCCCACAAGACACACAGCCTTACTTTTCTTGCTCTCAAACCTGGCTTTGCCACCGTTTGCGAAAATTCACATTGTTTTATCCATGATCTTTTTAACACATTTCTGTCATATGTGATCCCCTTTTCATACCCTTCTAATCATTCGCTTCAAAAATGGTATGATTTCGTTTCGTCATAGCAGTGAAAATTCGATCCATTAAACTTTTCGCTGTTAATTCATGTCTTATTCAAACATCGACCTTCTGGATATAAAGCTTTTTTCAAATGGTTGATAACTGTTTGCTGATGATTGCTTAGTTCCCTAGCACGTCTGCGCTGTCTATGTGCTGATCTTTCTTAGTTTTTTTTTCATGATTTCATCGGCTTTAATAGTAATTGGTTGACCAATTACTATTATTTTTAACATCAAAATTATTAGATCGAAATCGAGCAAACTGTTTGGCTGTTGTTTTTCTGGTTACAGCATGGTCTTCTTACACTTCACAAATTATTTCAGCACCTTACGACGTGTTTTTAACTTTTCTATTTTGTAGGGCGGTTAAATTTAAGGTGTGGAAGTAAATTGACTGTCAAGTGATAAAATGTCAAGAACTGAGCTGTGAGCCTTAAATTTATTTAGTAAAAAATTGGGAAACTTTAAGTACGAAACGCTGCTTTACTCGAACAAAGAATTTTAATTGTGAAAATTTACTATTAAAATGGTGAAAATTTTACTGTATCACTTCGTAAATTCGAGGCTCACAATACTGTTGCTGACAATAGATCAAAACAATGCGAACGTAGTGACCGCTGTACAGCAAAGTGTTGAGTTTGAGCCTGGAACATCAACAACAATTGGGCATCACCAGGAGAACTTTCCGCAATGTTTTGCATAGAGACATTCATCTTCACGCTTATAAGCTTCAACTCGTGCAAGAATTAAAGCCAGCAGTCCATTTCTTGCTTCGAACGTTTGTGTGTTGGCTGTTTGAAAAACTGAAGCAAACATCGCATTATTCAGCAAAGTCATCTTTAGTGATGAGGCGCATTTTCAATTAGTCGGTTATGTAAACAACAAAATTATGGCATATGGGGCTCACAAAATCCACAAATAGTTCCCGAAAAATCACTATATCTAAAGAAATTGACCGAATAGTGCAGTTTGTTGTTAGGCGGCGTCATTGGCCCGTATTTTTTTCGAAAATGAGCAGTCAAGCCTTAAATATTATTTTCAAACAAACAGTAGTCTTTCCTTATACAATTAATATTACCAGCCAGAGATGTTACATTTTAGAGCATCTGCCGATAATTTGCGATCACACTTAACCGAACACCAATTCTCAGTGCAAACTTAAATTTTATCGATTGTTAAAAACCATTATCTTTTATCTTTTTATTTCGAATCGATATAAGCCTCTAGGTAAGATAAATAGCAAAGTTTTAAAATCTTTCTTTTTTAAATGCATTACTGAAATAGACAATCTAATCGAGTATTATTTTTTTCATCCAACAAAAGTCCATGACGCACATTCTATCTTGTTTTCTCCATACAAGCTGCTACAAGCACTCCCATTAGCTGCCACAAAGTTTTTGTCGTAGATATTAAACTAAAAAACAGGCTCTTATAAGTAATCATTCATTTCACATGTACTCTCATTCCACTTTTTCAGCAGACGTTTTTTTTTATAGCGCAATACAAGCGGAATACATGGCTTCCCTGCAGTAACTCAGGCACTCTCAAAAGAGATTCATTCAAATCTTCCTAGCAAATGAAACACCATCAGCTGCCATAAACAATTTAATTGTCTCTTTTATATGGTTTTCTAAGGATTCGCTTTTATTTCTGTTTCTGATTTGTTTCAACATAAGCTGAGTAATTTTGTAGGCGTTTTTGCATAAATTACTGAGAAAATAAAAAGTTTATCTTTATAATTCCATTTGGCTGTTAATTTTTAAGGATTTCCAGTGCTTTTGTTGCATAAATTGAAAAGCAATTGTTTTTGGCATTAGACATGAAATTAGAAAACGTTTTATTTAATATGTTCAATGCTATTTTAGCATCTGAATGATTTAAACGATAATTTAAATTAAGAAAGGGATTTATCAGTGGAAATCAAGGATTTATAGAATTTTGAAAAAAAAAATTAGCAGAAATGTGAATTTAAGGACACTGCCCTAAGTCAAATTAGGAGAGAACTTTAAAAAATTGAAGGAAAAAAATAAAGGGTGTTTTTATAAGAGCGTCTTAAATAGATTTATTTCGTAAGAAAACATTATCACCAAAATGACGTTTCAATATACAGTTTTAGTTTTCTAAATCGTAAACCTCCATTAGAAATCTCTACGCAAAAATATCATACGATTTTTCTTTTTTATATTAAATTTTACCCTCTAACTTCGGTTTGCCTTAACTGAATATGTTTGTTTATTTATTTATATGACTGTACGTATGTGTGTTTGCATTTTATGTTTCCTTTTCCGCTGCTGCTGGCATTTGAGAACAGCAAGAAATTTTTATTCGTATTTAGTTTTCTGTAGTTATCACTGGGGATTTATAGCTGACGAGAAAAAAAAAACTAAAACAGAAACAGAAAGTTATTGTGTTTGTTTAATTGAATTTGGATTGTTAGAAGCTTAAGCGTTTTTCTTATTTACACGCACACACATATTCACATACAAACACTAATACTTTTGTTTGGCATACGCTTCTTTACTCGTATGCTTTGCTGTTCGAAAAGATAATTTTTAAATACTTTTTAGCGTTTCTTCTTTCCTTCCCCGGCAGCTATTTTCTGCCATATTAAGTAAAGAAGAAATTGTTGTTGAACGAATGATGCTTTTCAGTTAACGTGTCAATGTCTTTAACTTGCTGGTTCTATTTCTATTGTTCTTTTGCCTTAAAGTGTCTGCAAGATTTGGTAGATTGTTAAAGTGGAAAATAATTATAATAAATAGAGAAAAGATTTGTTTTTCACTCGTTAATTTTTATTTACGAAGCCAATGATTTAGAGTGTAAAATGTAATAAATATTGGAAAATGAGAATGAAGTGGGAACGGAACGAGGCGTTTAAGTATGTAAGAAGTGAATTTCATACATTTCAGTGATACTGACTTTCAAAACGGAATAAACTTGAAATATTTTTTTTTTATTTGAGGCTTTTCATATGATTTTTTGCTGATCTTAGATTAGGTTAGATAGTGAGCCATTATTGAAGGGTAAGGTGCTACTATTGTGATACAACAAGCGTAAAAGTTAACCCAGGATGAAACGTCTACATAGCAAACCATTTTGCTGCAAAATAAATCTCGCATTTGCGTTAACTTTTATTCAGAAAAGTTCAGTCAAAGATGACGGGAGGCGAGAGCCGAGGATTCTCCGTCGTTACATAGCAAGAACTGGGCACTTACGCTCGAATCATAAGGTAGCTCTAGCGGAGTCTAGCGATACCGCATGTGCTGTCGTCATGCTACCAACGAAGTTGAAATATCAACTGGAGGATATCAAGCCTACCAAAGATCTTGAGCTCTGTTCCTGTTCAAAAATTTCTAAGTCTGTAATCGGCCTAGCCAGTTACTGAGCAAAGTAATATTCGACTATATCCCTATGTTCTGGAACCAGAGTTTGCAAAAACCCTACCTACCGGGTTTTATTGGGTTGTTTTGATGGTTTTTTTGGAGTTTATAACAGCTTCCAAGTTTCGTTTATTTGGATTTTATTAGTATTTATAATGCATTTTTGCATTGCGTTCTATGAGCTGCTAAAACTTGGTGATCGAAGCAGACTGCAATTACTTCGTTTGAACAGTGCATTATGAGCAAAACGGCTGGAATATAAAGACAGACAGATAAAGTTTTCCTTTTGCATGACATCGCAATGTCTCACTTGGCAAAAGTTGCCAAACAATTGTTAGAAACGATCAAATGCCGCACACGCCGTGTTCTCCAAACATTGCTCGTTCTGACTATTGGCTGTTTCGATGGATACAATATCTTTTGGCATTACAGTTTCAAAGTGGATCGCTTCAAAAGACGATAAGTTTTTCTGAGCCGGGACTCGAACATAGGCTCAGTGGTGGAGAAAAGATGTAAACATTTATTTGAAAAATTTTTATTTTGATAAATGTGTTAATTAATTTTCTTTTTTGAGCTAAAAATCCGACCGAATTAATTTGTACTCACAATACGTAAATTTGAATTATTTTTGTTGTAAATAAACTATGAAACCTTTAAATAAATAACCCATCCGGGATTTTTTAAAATATAAAACCCAATAAAACCCTGGTGAGCTTAATTGGGTTACCAAGTGGGTTGCCAACCCTGCCTGTAAACCATATATGAGTTACCTTCGAATGATTCAACATTTCCTCGAAAATCTCCCTGAATTCATGGACGAGGATAGACGTCAGGGTGACGCTCGTAAGGGTCAGGCTGTACATGTATTGAACAGCCTTCGGTATGGTCAGGAAACCTATAAGAAAGTCTAATATTTGAACCCTCCATTGTATAAACTACCGCCAATTTCGTCTAACATTTTGGAGCCGGCGATATAGACCTTTTAAGCATTGCTAGGCAACTCTGTTCTGTTAGACCAGCAGTTTTCTTTTACTATCTTAAAACAGTCCAGAAACTGCTTTTAGCAGAGTATAATCAAACATATACTATTTTTATATATATTTTGGAGAACCTACTGGACTATCTATACATTTTTCATATAACGTAGGCAAAAGGGTACATAAAGTCGGAAGGCCTTACACACTATGCTAGATAGAAGGAATAACAAAATTATAACAACGGATTAAATTCCTTCTAAAAAATTTTGCTTCCATCCAAAGACAATTTAAATGCGGGTTGGATTATAGGAGATGTTGTTTTTATGGTCCTTATGTAATAATCGATGTCGATTACAATTAAGGACTTTAGTGATCTTCGAGTCCACAAGTCTTTTTGAATTCCGAACATTCGTTTAGTTCTTCTACCTTAGTTTTTATGAAGCAAAAAATAAAACTGTAAAAATTATAGGTGAACATTCAGCATTCATTGCTTTTGTATTGTTTCCCATATGAACATAATCTTTACTCCAAAGTAATAAATAACACTATCAATTAGTCGGTTTTAAAATATGTTTAGTTTGAACGAATTCGTATTTCTAGTCTTCATTATTAAGGCTTTTATGTAACCCAACCCTAGAAGGATACAGAAAATATTGACAAAATCCCTAGTAAGCCTTAAAGTCTTTTAGTTGTTATCCTGTGTTCTTTAAGTCTGCTAAACATATTTCTGCTTTACAAAGAAAAAGGAGCAAGAACATTTTAATTATATGGTCCTTCGGACTGGTTTAACTTTGAAGTTGTAAAACATAATATGTATCGTTTCACTATTTTGAGAACTTACAAAAATTCATTAAATTAATTAATTTCTTACTTCATAGCTCGAATTTACTTCTGTATATTCGAATATTTAAAATTATTTTCCATCACTAATCCGAGAACAACATCTGACCAATATCACACTCGCATTATACTCGTAATTTAAATTCTTTTCTTAATTTGATTTCAAATTGAAAATGAAAATGTGATTGTGGCATTAAGTGTAAGTGAGTAAATGGTTTGACAACAAAACTTAAGTCAAGTGGAAAATTTTAAATTTGCTCATCTTTAGGCAATAATAAAATTACGAGTACACTGAGCGAAGAAACTGCTTTAAGCTTAATAGAAGAAAATAAAAGCAAATATATTCTACTTATGATGGATGGCATTCAATTATATGTGAGAGAATAAATGAGCGAATGATGAATGAATGAAATGAATTTTATAAGCCGCTTATATGACACACCATCATCAGCAACATCAGTTGAATTGCAAATACCACTGTCGCTACCACTGACCACAAATACGAGTACGCGCTGAGCAACAGCAACAGATATAATACTCCAGTATATAATGATATGATATTGGATTTTGTAGTCGTATCATGAGAAAAAGGATTTTATGCTAAAGGAATTAATTTTAATACTTGTTGTTGTGGGTGTTTTTTTTTCTTTTGATATTTCTCTCTATCTCTGTTTGGTTTTTTAGTTTTTTTGGAAATTTTAATTTTTTAAAAATATTCCTATGAATTTCAGTATAATTTTTATTGTTTATTTTTCTTTAATGCAGAAATGCTACTGAAAAAATATTCCAGGACTATAATTGCCCAAGAAAGAGAGACAATGGAGTAGGAGAGAAATTCCTGTTTTCTATAATTTCATCATCGTACAGTCGGCTTACATATAGAAAAAAACTTGCTTCACTTGTGTTATTTAAAAAGAAATCCAAACCAATATATCAGCACAACAGTTAATTTCTTTATAAGTAAGTAAATTGAAAATTTAATAGAAATCCATTTTTCAATGGAAATTGAATATAAATTGTAACACATTGCTACGTTGTAATCTTTTTAAAATGATTGAGTTTTTTTAAATTGTGTTTAATTAAATAACTAACACGAATTTGTTGTTTCGCTTTATACGGTTTTTTATTTCTAGAAATAACTTAACAGAGTGACTTATTTAACTTCCACTTAATATACAAATTACTCAACACTTTTACTAATGCCTTAGCACGACATTACTCTTTGACTGTTAAATTATGGCCGACTGAGTAAGAAGAATGTGGCGCAGTTTGGTAGTAAATTAGTAATAGTTTCCTACTACGTTGATTCTACGTTAATTCAAATATAAAGTCTTAATATCCAGAATTGAATTGCAGGGTGAATGTAGCCTTGATACAAACCAATATAATAACCATAATAATAAAGTTTATAGTTTGAAATATAAATATATTTTACTAGGCTTTTTTATTTTTGTAATAATATTTTTATTGCCATTATTTTATAACCTAACAATTTAATCTTCATTATGGGAAAGCAATATAGCGTCCAGTAAAGTAGAGTTCAACAGGGAGATACGATATATCATATCGAATAAATCCAACTTCAGGTTTACGTCATCTTAAAGCTAGTCTCGTGCCAAAATAGCTAGAAAACCACTTTCAACGTTTTGCAAGACAATTTTTGCTGGTCATACCTAAATCTTAGAGAAAGGCTTTTGACTCTGTGTGAAGTTGTTTTACATATAATGGATACTGCAACGAATGTTTAGACACACAGGCAGTGTAGCTTTAGCCAATTTCTTATAAAGAGTTTTTTATAAGAACGTCCGAACTTCGAAATAAAACAACTAAAATATGAATAAATTAAATAATTTTCATCATATTTGAGGAGAAGTTCCATTTAATTTATAATAAATAACTTTCATGGCGGTTAGTTGAGTTGTTGCATAGGGCAACATGACATTGAAAGCACTGTTACAAAACTAAAGACTTGGAAGCCAATACCGTTTGTTTTTAGAGAAAGAAATAAGCCAGAAATAGATAAAAGCTACAAAAAACGACAGTCAAATATAAATAAACAGGCATGTTTACACTAGTTAAGTTGTGGTGGAAGAGCGAAGAGGAAGGAAAGTAAATCAAACATTGTTTACAACTGAAATCCAGTACAAGAACTAAATAAACAAGTTGTTTACTATTATTGAACATGCTGGAAGTTATGAGAAGCTTGAGAGCTTTCGGCCATATAAAAAGTACATCAGTGCGGATAGTCAGTCAGCTTAATGTGAATTAATCCGTAAAATTACAAGTTTAGTTGGGATTTACAGAGAGTTTTGTTTGAGTTAAACTCGAGTATAAGTGAGTCGTGATTATAGTCAAGTGTAAAGAGAGTTTGGCATAAACACTGTGTGATTCTTATTACAGTTCGGGATGGATGATCTTCAGATAGAAAGATCCGTCTAGTAAACAGAGAATAATTAAGAGTTTAATTGTTAGTGGAACATATAATTATGTTAATAAAGGATTTTCAATTAAAACAAGTGTTTCCAGTATCCAAATTCAGTTTAATACAGACAGGGCCTTAAAATTATCTAAAGTTGTTTAAATTACACAAAAGACATTTTGTGTTTGTAACGATTTTATAAATTTTTGGCAAATTAAAGAGTAGCATCCGCCATATAGCTAAAACTTTGTCCCTTCAGATTTCGATCTCCGCGGCATTCTACATATTAATGATGTAAATTTAAATTCCGTAGACGCCTGCAATACGCAATGGGATATATTTTCCGCTCAGAAAACTTAGGAGTTATACACTGATGTTTTGAATAGCTTTTTCCAAAAAATGAAAAATGGTTATCGATCAAAATGGCACATATTCGGTTTAACAAAGCTCGATTGTTTTAAGTAACTATTTTTGAAATACTTGAGCACCAAATTTTGCAATAAGGCTACTAACCGTTTAAATTGTTTATATTATTCTAAAATCGTAAAAAATCGTCAACACATAGAGATAGATTTCTCTTGGTTAGGTAGCTCTTGCAAATGTCAAGTTATGACGAAAAGATTTAGAGGAGAAGATCAACAACAGATAAACCAACTTAACAAAAAAGAAATCGACACGATATGACTACCACAGAAAAACTTTTCAGAAAACTTTTCGCTCAAGGTAGTATTTTATTGAATTATAAACTAACCCACCTATAAACAATTACACTTAAATAGCTGTATGTGTTTGTGAACAAGTGTGTTTGTGTGTACAACTCATATATGTATTTACACTTTTCATGATTGTTAAATTGAATTTGTATTCGTTGCGGAATTTATTTGCATAAACGGAGAGAAGAAGGAGCAAAAAAATAAAAATAAATGCTCCTGAATATATGCATAAGGAATCCATTATGAGTATATACGGCATATTATATATTCTATATGGATTTGTATGTACATATGTGTGCAGATGCGTATTTATTTATATTTGTGAGTGAGTATTAATACACACACATTCACGGTTATTCACATTCTACTTATTAAATTATTTATACATGAATGTAGTTCTGTTGTTATTACTGATGATGTGTTTCACCATTTATCTCTCTCTCACTCTCTTCGCTTGTTCGGTGTGAAATCTACTTTTTACTTTTTGCTTTGTTTTCAATTATACCCTAACCATTACCATACCCCAACCATTGATAAATTTAGTTACATACACAGTTTATTATATCTACGGCGGTATAAAAATAGGGCTAGAAACCTGTGACATCAAAATTTGTTTCAAACTCTTTTAATTTTGGGGTGGGAATCGTAGTTTTAGCATACCTTGATACTGTGGAATGACGCAAGTTTTCTCAATAACAGTGCAGAAAATATCCGAGACCAAAGCGAGCATATTAGAGGGACCAAACCTTATTGTTTTCATACTCTTTCCCTTGGTAAAAATTATTTTGCTTAGAATTTCAAAATTGTGGCTTTTGCATCATAAGAAAACAATTCTTCACTATTCACTATACGAAATTGATTTTTCTTCTAAAATCAAAAACCATCCTAATAAACACCAGCGGATTTGAAACTATTGTGGTAGATATACACCCAGAGATAACCTATGTTCACCTAAAAATTTCCATCCAAATCTGTCAAGAACCTCATGTGTGTTCCGCTGTCCCTGATACCTGTGAGCACAGTGCACAAACATTCACTTCTGTAAACGCCATTCTCTTCAGATATGTTCTTAGCTTACACTGGACCGAAAGAAATTCGTTTAAGTGTTTCAAGTCTGGACTTCCATACTTAAGAACCTCAGATCGACGTCCAAGCTGTGAACTGATCACCGCCGTAGAGTGGCGAAGTCACCTTTGAGCATTCCAGTGTTCTAAACTTCTGGAAATTTTCCAATTTTTGATTAGATTGAGGATGTTGGTAAGTGATGCTGCACAGCAGGGTTCCTGACCGATATAGGGTTGCTACAAACTGGATATAAAAGGAATCTTGATAAAATGGTTTGATATTCTTCGAGTGTTTCACAAGCATTCAAACAATTGATTTTGATTATTTTAAAGTTGACGCAATATTGGTATTCTTGAAATCGTATGCAAGGTTGTTTGCTACTTTGGCCCTGTTTATGAACTTGAAATATTTTTAAAATTTATTATTTTTTGTAGAGAATTTTTAGTTCGCTTAGTATTTTATTTTTGACTTTAATTTCTTTTATTTTCATGTGTGTTTCTATAATTTATTAAAATCGTAAAATTTTACATTTATTTAATACCGGGTGTACTTTTTCTCCATTTTTTTTCTATACGCAAATTTATATTCGTATACGTAGAAGATAAGCTTTTTCCGTTTTTTACATTTTTTAATCTTTACTTAAGTACTTTGCAATTAGTTTCTCTTATTTCTCAGTACGTTTAAAATGTTCTCATTTGAATAATAATGCTTTCTTGTTCATCTACTACATAAGGATCATCAGAACGAAAAGAGAAGAATAAAATCCTTCTTAATTTAATTAATTATTAATGTGTGACTTCAACACATTTGTTTTTAATGGTTTTTAATTAATGCAATAAATTATTTTCTTTTAGCGTAATTGGAGTTCTAAAGGATGTTGTTCAAGAAACACTTTTTTTCTTCTTCAAAATGATATAAGTTATTGCTAAAATAAAGGTATTTGGTAGTTCGATAATTCGTAGCTTTATAATCCATACAATGGTGTATTGACCATCTAATCAAAATTTTAATTATAACAATTTTATGTTGAAGCAATTAAAATAAGTAAAGTATAGCAGCATATAATTTAAAGTATTTTATTGATAATATTCATGTAAATCATTGCGTTAAGCCGCAATTATCATACAGAAATCACTAGAATCGAATTTCGTAATTTATGTTGGGATAAGGTGGAGTTCAATTAGCAAAGACAAAAGTCAGCATTTTTAGCAGATCCAATTTTGCGAGTAACTGATCAGTTAAATTACCTGAGTTATACCATAAGTAAGCAAAGAGCCAGATTTCGATCATGCAAATTACCAGGTATACCGGTATAAAATGAGCGTGTTTTGTGAAAATAAAACAAGGATTTTTAATAGGAAAGTAAAAAGCATTTTATTCAGAGTATTGGCCATACACATTTGTGGATTCCACGTCAATAAAACTGTTCGTCTTTTAAAAAAACCAATTATTCACTAAATTTTCGACTTCCTCGTAGGAACTAAAGTGCTACTCAGCAAATGCTTGTCCCATGGATAAAAACAAATAGTAATTGGAAAGACTGGTGAATACGGCGGTTGGGGTAGCAGCTATCAGCCTAATGCTTTGATTGTATCCTGGACTGGTTTGTGCTTTGTGTGCAAGTGCATTGTCATTCTGCAAAATTACCTTGACGTGTCTTGTGGCCCATTCTGGTTGTTTTTCGATATATGAGTTTCAAATTGATCATTTGTTGTCGATCGCGATCATCATCGTTTCATCAGGTTTTAGGAGCTTGTGGTACACCACACCTTTCTGGTTCCACCAGACACATAGCATTGTCTTCCTGCCGAATCGATCTAGTTTTGCAGCCGAAATTGATGGTTATTCCGGATTAACACATGATTTTTTTCTGTTTAGAGCATGATTACCATAGGTCTCGACAAGCAGCACTTTTCTTCAAATAAATCATAATTTTCTGCTACAAAAGTTCGCAATTTCTAACACGATGAAAAAATATATGATACTGTTTGTTCACTGATCTGATGTATACTGAATATGTTTGACAAATGTCATTGCCAATTCAAACAAAAAAAAAAAGGCTCGTTCACAATAAATGTTCCCTATGGAGACATTTGTATCTTGACGCTCAGTTCATCCTGGTACACCTGATATTTACCAATTAAATTACACGTAATACTTAATTGACAATTATATTTAATTTTTAAAAACTAATTACGTTTTTTAATGGAAAACTAGCAGTTTCTAATCAAAATTACAATTAAATAGTAATTGATACCTTTTGGAATACATAAATTGGTGATTGACTTTTTTACTAACTACTTATTACAGAAATAATAAAAAAAAGATCTAAATGACGTCTGATAATTTATCTATCAAATATCTTTCTAACCTTGCTTTGTCGGAGTAGATATTACAACAAGTGCAGCTAAGCAACAGGAGACATGGTCAAGATCTAAAGTTTCATAAAATAAACTGGGTGGTTGATGGAAAATTGCCTGGAGGTGATGTACTTTAGCGGATGCATAGAATTATAACTCGTTGCACCCAAGTGACCTATAAAATTTACCTTAGGATTACACCTTAAGATCACATAAAATCAGTTATTTTAGTAATCGACAAATAGATTAAGTCAATATGAGTATATATTCGCTGCCTGCACAAAGCGTTCACTACTCTTGTCACTGTAATTTGCGCGTCTTTCCAAGTAGGGTTACAGCGACCTAAGTCTCGGAGTGACGTCAATATTCAGGTGATCTTTGAATCCTGAGGATTCCAGTCTTAAGCTATTCTTGTAAAGCTGCCCTGATTCTTTTCTTTCTCAATTTTCTTTTTATTTGTTTAAGTATCGGGTGTTTTTTTGTAGTAACACAAGTTTAAATCATAATAAAACAAGGATATATCAACGAAACAGACTTTGTTGGATAAAAAATGTTATGATATTAATGTTTAAATATGACTGAGGACATGTGGCCGCCACGACTGGCGCGTACAGAGCGCAAACTGGGAACTCACTTTTGCAAACTTTTCATAGCATATGCGACCGTATTACGCCTATAACACTTCAAATGATGATTTCCAGGTATTAAATTTTCTCTGGCTTATCGACGCAGACGAGTGCCTATACATAATCCTAAAGAAAATAGTAAAGTGGGGTTAAATCATACGATTTTGGTGGCCAAATAACTGGGCCATTAAGTAAAATTACTCTTTCGGCAAAGGTTTCTTTGAGTAAATCAATTGTAGCGTGCGTTGTGTGACAAATGGTTAGGACCACATGTTAGCAAAATTATTACCAGCTAATTGAGGTACGAAAAAATTTTTAGTCATGTCTTTATATCGTTCACGAAAGAATAAATATGGACCAATTACTGAGCGAGCCAATAAAGACAAAAGTTTGTGGGCTATTCTCACTCTAAATGCGGCAATTCGACGAATGGAAATTCAACATCAATATCAATTTGTGCTTTAGCGTATACGATGACCGTTTGACTTAAATTCCTGCACAAGTCTAATCTTGAAGGCTTTTAAGCCAAGATACTTTCGTAAAAATGAACGGCGACGAATTGATGGATTTGGATCTTTTTTAATGATGCCCTGTACAGCGGATGCAGCTTCTTCAGTGCCCATTATTTGGCGTCCCCCGGGATGCATATTATCAGTAAGAGTAAACGTTGCCTGGAAACAATCCATTGTTATTCGAATTAGTCAGTCTGAAGGACGATTATTTACGCCATAAAATGGACGAAGTGCACGATAAATTTGACGAACAGAACCATTATTTTGTTAAAAAAATGAAACAATTTTTAGCGTTGCTCTAGTGTAAGTCTTTCCATAATGAAATTTCCGACCAAACTTAACAAAAGGCAATTATCAGCTGTTAAAACGGTTGTCAAATAAAGTAGTGTTGCCAACTCAAAGTTAGAAACCTACAAGGAATACCCCATATAAGTTACTTGTCAGTAAACTTTCAGAGAGTAGTATTGCTGAAGGTGTTAGGCCATAATATTCTTCATATGATACTGACGCACTTGCTGACGAATAACAGGGTTGACTTTGCACATGTGTTGAATATTCTGTATATCTTTTGTATGTCTGCGATGACATTCGTTGTCACTATACTTCCTAGATAGTAAAAACGATCTATGTGCGTATTCTTATGTTAACTCTCATGGATTTGCTTTTCTTGATATTTATGTAACTCAAGGCCAACTTTTCGTGAAAATCTTTGCAAATTGTGTATTGTAAGCAGGGAAATCGGACGGCTATTATTCGACCGGTTTTAACCGGTTTTTTTGGTTTTGTCGAATAAGTTTTTTTCAAAATCTTCGTTTTTCAAATACCGAATAAACCGTTTAATTTAACACGAATAACCGGTTAGTTTAAATAAGTATAATTTTTATAATTTTGTATATGTTTTTATTGAAAATATACTCATCGTTAAATTAACGGTCCCGCCATCTAACGTTTTTTTTGTCAACTAGTGCTTATTTCGTGAATGGTAACACTTAGCTCATGTCTGATTTGACAGATAATTAGTTTTATATTTCCGCTGAACGAATATCGTTGTGTATACGCTTGTACAACGTTGGGAAATATTGTGACATCTTCATCTTTTCAGATGAAGCTCATTTTGATCTTGGCGGGTATGTCAGCAAGAAAAATTGTCGCATTTGGGGCACAGAAAACCCGCACGCATACATTGAAAAGCCGATACACCCAAGGCGAGTCACTGTTTGATACGGATTTTGGTCCAGAGGCATAATTGGGCCATTTTTCTTCAAAAATGAGCAAGAAGTGACCGTTACAGTCAATGACGATCGATATCGGGCCATGTTGAACGAATTTTTTTTCAAAAAAATTAGCAATATTTGATTTCAACAGGACGGCGCTACGTGACACACAGCCAAAGCTACACTCGAAGTTTTGCGCCCTGTTTTTGAAGATCGCATTATCAGCCGCAGAGCTGATGTCATTTGGCCACCTCGGAGCTGCGATTTGACACCGTTGGACTATTATTTGTGGGGTTCCGTCAAAGATAAGTGTTACGCCAACAAGCCAGAGACAATTGACGCTTTAAAGTATAATATTCGTGAAGCCATTAGTGAAATACAGCTGCACACAATTGATAATGTGTTTAAAAATTGGACCAGGCTACTGCATGGCCAGCCGAGGCAGCCATTTGAATGAAATTATTTTCCTTTATTAACCGGAAGGATTGAACTTTCAAATAAAAAAAGAAATTTGAGAAAATATTCAGTAGTTTTTTTTTATTGCGTTTTCAAAAAAAATTTATTTTGCGAACCCTGTGTTTGTATAAATTAAACCATTTTTTTTTGTATATATGACAATCTTGAATGTCTCACAAAGAACGTGAAAACCAAGGTAGATCGAAAAAGATATGCAGCTCTTGAACAAACATAACCTTTTCTCATCTTCTGTAAATTTGTATATGGAGAATGATCAACTAGACTCATTGAAAGCCCACAAACCCATAAACGCCGGTTCCGAACGGCAGATATATTAGTTAGTGAAGTTTTTCACAGCGTAAATATGCATAACCAGTGGCTAGTAATGCTGTGAGGTGATATCGCTGTTGAAAATTGTCAGATGGCGACCTGGGATTGAACCGACGACTTCTTGGTTGGAAGGTAGGTTCTTACGTAACATACTACAGTGACACACACACTATTAAATACGTGGAGCATAAATTTACATACAGTGCTGCTCGAAATCTAAGCAAATTTTCTTGTCGAGGCAATAAGGACTCGTATATTACTAACAGATTTATTGAAAGTAAAACATTTAATTTTTGTTATATTAACTATAATAACAAACTTTTAATTCCATTCTCTACCAAATAATACAACAATAACGTCCTTTGTGTAATAAGGTTTGCTTTTTATGGCCTCCACATACCGTTTTGGCATATTACTTATGAGATTTGTTAGAGTTATTGTTAGTGTTGATTGCAACGACGTGGTCCAGCTCTGCGGTTCAAGAATTAACAACAATTTTATTTAAATAAGAGAACCGGTCAACCGGTTATTTAAATTATTATTAACCGAAAACCGATATTTAAAAAGTGCTACTTTTCGAATTATTCGAAAACTGGTTGTTCAAAAAAGTCAAATAATCGATATCCCTAATTGTATGCAAAGAGTGCATGCAAATGGAGATAACATTTTATTTTCTTTTTTCGTTTAATTAAAACAGCATTGCTTTTTTTGTAGATCATATTTTTGTTATTTATTGAGTTTAACTTAAAATTTAATTTTGTTTTTTGTTTGTTTTTCTTTTATTATAATAATTTTTGATTTTCATTGAATTTATAATTTTAAATCTTCTTTTTTTATGATTTTAAACTAAATTCTTAAATATAATTTATAGATAAATGTTTTCACATATACACAGTATTTCAATAATTATTAATTAATAGCTATTGTTAAGTAATAAGAGAGTATAGTATGTATTATCTTGAATGTTAATTAAAATTAATTATTGTTTTAATGAATCTCTCACATGATTATACATAATGTACAACATATTTTAAGCATTTTTTATATTAAAGAAGAAAAATTATTATTTATATACAAAAAGCCAGTAATAAAATTCATAATAATGAATAGAATATTTTTAATTGACTTTTTAAGAATAAAATCTGTACAAAAGAAATTGCTGGAATCTTTCAAAACTTTCGAATAAAAGAAAGAAGAAGCTTTACAAATTGCACTGGCCCTTTATTACAATATACAAAATTTCTTGTTAATTATTATTATTTTTATTTACATTTTATATTTAATTACATCACATTTTATTATTATTTACAATTTAATTTTAGTTTTTGGCTTTTTGTCTTATCGTTTATAGTTTCTTTGGCATTGTGTTCTGTTTTCATCACTCTTTGATTTGTGTACGATATTTACGCATTTCCATTATTTGCAACAATTTCTGTTGCATCTTGCAATTTTATGAATGCGAATGACTTAGATGATGTGCTGCACCCAAAGGATGAAAATATGGTCCGTATGGTGGATATGGCATTGTATGTGAATACAATAGACTACTGGCATAAGCGCCAGGACCAAATTGTCCCCCTGATGGTGGTGGTGGTATAGTGGGACTATTTACATCCATGCCAGGATTTTGTTTCTTCCATTTGGTGCGACGATTTTGAAACCAAATTTTTACCTGTTCCATAAAGAAATATAAAAAAGGAGAAATTAAAAAGAACGAATTATAGAAAAGTCGTTAGTTTGATTATATTTCGATATTTTTTTTAACAAAAACTTGACTTATAATTAAACTCTGCTATAACTTTTTGAACAATTTCCTTAACAAAAGCATGTAACTATTTGTATAGCGTATGTAGGTGTTGTGTTCGCGCTGGCGTTTGTAAAACCCTTAGAAGCATTCTCATTACCAATTAACTTAGAATAAAAATTTGAATCCATTAGTTTTTTAGGTAAAACTTATACATACTTTACTCTGTAAATGCCTTCTATAGGCATAAAGACATTTGCATACATTGAATACATAAGCCACAACAAGCATTAGAGCAACCATTTTATTCAATGAAGGAACATAGGGACTTCTCTCTGTCAATGAGCTGCACCCGATTCTATTTTTAGACCTATTGAAAAGGACCTGCAGTTTAACGCCGGCTCCAAAAGGCAAATGCATTAAAGAAGTTTCCAATAGTATTAATACTCATAAACAGTTACTAGCTAATGTTATGAGGTGATACCGCCGTTGAAAAATTGTTTTCTTTTTGTAGATGGTCTGAACCGAGGACCTGGTTGGTAGGCGGGTGTCTTACCTACCATACCACAGCGGCACACGAGCAACCATTACATCATCAAAAAGTTACGGTTTGGTGTGTTTGTGGTCCAAAGAAATCATCGAACCATATTTTTTTGAAAACGAAAATCGGAGTGCGATTACGATCAATAAAAATCGCTACAGGGAGATGATTCGGAGCTTTTTGTGACTAAAAATTGAAGATTTAGGCGTAGAGAATATGTGATTTCAACAGGATAGTGCCACTTGTCACACAGCAAAAGAAATCTTTTGAAAGAAAAGTTAGAAAATCGCATTACTTCTCAAAGAGGAGAAGTAAATTGGTAACCAAAATCATGCGATTTGACACGTTTAGATTTCTTTTGTGGGGTTTTTAGAAATCGTAATTGTACAGCAATAATCCCACAACAATGCAAGAGCTTAAAATCAACGTTATCAAGCAAATATCAACCATTAGCAACAGCTTATTGAAAAACGTGATTGATAATTTTGGTAAGAGATGGGAAACCTGCCGATTCAGTAGGCGGGGTTATTTGACCGACATAATATTTTATTTTTAAACGGAACTTATTTGTAATAAACTGATAGAAAAATATTTTTAATATCAGAAAAAAAGTCATTTTTTAAATAAAATGATACCCCAATTTTGGGCACCCTTTGTAAAAAAAAAATATTTTTTCCAATTTCTTTAGTAGGTATTCTGGACGCACTATTTGAGGCGGTCCCAGTTGTTATACTAATATATCACTACAAATAAAAAAATCTAATTTGACATGCGTAGACGAAAAAGATCAATTTCGTATTGGAATGTATATGGTATGTAGGTTATGAAAGTTTTGTAATTTTATAGTCGTTGATAGAGATTACAATTGATTATGTTCAAAATCATTTCATTTCCATAGTATTACAAAACTCAAGAGTCAATAGCCATTAATCTTAATGTATTTAGTGCTCTTATTCGTTATGCCAGATTATCTATACTTGATAGGGTTGTTCTGAGTGTTTTTCTTAGAGATAATAAGAAGCCGGATTTTCTCCAAGATGACGCAGTTGGAATGAGTTTAACGTAAAAAGCTTTTTAGTTGAAAGAATTATGGAAAAATTAACTAAGTCGAATTGGTTTTTAGTCATTAGGTAAACATATACAAAATTTGGAACCGGTTTTTAAATAGAATACACATCTACCGCTTAAGAATTGGTTTCCAATGGAAAAAAATAAGTACATTTTTATTGTATTGGTTAGTTTTAGCATAAGTTTTACTTTAAGGAGTTATAGAAAACTTTACCTATAAGCATACTTTTAGGCTGAATCGGTTTTTACTTTTTTGCTTTCCTTGACATCACCAGCAATGCTTACCTGTGTTTCTGTTAGTGATAGACTTATGGCCAAATTCAGTCTCTCACATACGCTTAAATAACGTGTTGTCTTAAATTTATTCTCCAACGATACCAGCTGCTCGTACGTAAATGCTGTACGAGCTCTTCGAGGCTTTGAGCCACCTCCACTACCATTCTGCGATTTGCCATCGCCATTACGACTGCCCCCTTTTTTTGAATCTGTTTCACTGGCATGATCATCCATATCACTCATGCCATCATCACACATGTCATCCTGGTCCATGTCGTTAAGGTCATGGGCTAAAAGAGTAGAAAAAAAAACAAAAACAAATTAGCATTTAATTCAAACAGTAATAAACAGATTTAATTTCCATTTAACAATAATAGTCATCAATCACAAAGAAGAGGTGGGTATTTTTACCTCACCCGCTCTTTACTTGAAATGGTCAACGAAGAGAACAGTTAGACCACCATATGATAACCATTTCAATTGCATTTTTTTCGCAAAGTCCTTAAACAGAAAAATTTGAAAATCAATCACTTTCATTTCACTTGTCTCTTAAAAAGTCATACTTTCTATTATTCGTTTAAGTTGTGTATCATACCACCAGAATCACATGTCACTGCATGATTACCGGCGGTATGAAAAAAAGAACAAAAACTGAATTCAATCAATATTTTGCTTTGTTGTTGTAGTCTTTTACGTTTTGGTTGGAAAAAATTAATTGGAAAAAATTTGTTGTTACTGTTGTTGTCATCCTTTGGATCATCATGTGTTTTAGTTGGGGTCGTGTTGTTGTTGATTTTTTTTTATCTATTTTTATAAATATTCAATTAAAATGTTTATAAGAGGTATGCGATGATTTCTACTTCTATTCACTTTTTCTCCTCCTCTCCCTTACCCTTTCCCTATGTGTTTGTTTCCGCTTCGCTTATATCGTTTTTCATTATGACAATCAATTACGTTCTGTTCTCTCTCTATTACATTGAAATATATAATCGATTTATTTTTCTATTTTTTTGTTTTTAACATCATTTTATAATACCGGTGAGTTTTTTTTTTTTTTTTTTTTTTGTTGAACGAATAAATAAAGTTTCGTAGAGATTTTCTTATGATATTAGGTAGGAGTAATACGAGAGAAGATTTGATTATATAAATTTATTTTATAATTGCTCCAACTTAAAACAACCAACTATCGGCAACCAATCTTCACTACATGATACCCTACACTGCAGTACGTCTTTAGTATAAACGTGTTTGTACGAAAAACAAAGACATTTATTATCTCCAGTACCACTTAGATAGAGGAGTGCAGTATAAATTTTCTTTAATTTAGTGTAAAAACTAAGTAGCTAAACTTTTGATCTGCGTTCATCTGTGATCTTTATCCAAGAAATTGTTTGGCATATCCTTCTTAGTCAACCAGAGGGTTGCCATAAGAGATCTTTTAAAATGCTTATGTATTTTTTTACAAAATGTTGCCTAAAAATATGAAAGAACACTCAAATGTACTCTTTTTGATAGACGGTGGTGTCAAAAATAATAGAAATACCACCTTGATCAAAAAGTTCCCGGAATAGCCCCCCTTGTGGTGACCGCCATCGTTCCGATAGGAGTTTTTTTGTTAAGTTGGTACATCTGTTGTTGATATTCCCGCTAAATATCAACAAAAGCTACATATGTAGCCAAGAGTAGTACATCTCATAGAAATGGACTTAAATTTGCAACAACTAACTTGTATTAAATTTGAGTAAAAAACGGAGCGAACATTGGAAAAGCGTTTCGGCAACGATTCTCTAAAGAAAACAGTCGTTTACCAGTGGCACGATAGATTCAAAAGTGGTCGTGAGTCAATCGAAGATGATGGACGCAGGGACAGACCATCGGCATCGAAAACCGACGAAAATATTGATAAAGTAATAGAAATATTGGTCAATAATAGCAAATTAATCATCAGATAAATAGCGTAGGACTTGAGCATTGCCAATGGATCTGTCCAAGACATTTTAGTTAATGATTTTGGTTTCCGTCGTGTAGCAGCAAAGTTGGTGCCAAAAGACCTCAAATTCATGCAATAAGAAGAGACTGTGTTGAGTTCGAAAAAGATATGATTTTCAAGACTGAATCTGATCCTACATTCATCAAAAGGATCATTACTGGAAACGGGACGCGAGTTTATGTGTACGACAAGCAATACAGACATCAGGCAAGTGAATGGCATTCAACAAATGAGTCGAGACCAAAAAAACACGTCGTTTCCAGTCAAAAATAAAGGCAATGCTCACGGTTTTCATGAATTGCAAAGGTGTAGTGCATCACGAATTTTTGCCAGAAGGCCAGAGAGTAAACAAATAGTATTATTTAGGCGTTATCAGACATTTGCGTGAAGTAATTTGCCGAAAGAGACCAGAATAGTTGGCAGAAAATTCGTGGATTTTACTCTATGATAACGCACCGTCGCACAGTGCCATCATTATTCGAAATTTTTTGATGAAAAATGCAACAAATACCATCCAACAGTCACCGAATACACCTGATTTGGCTCCCTGTGACTTCTTTCTGTTCAATCGAGTTAAAAAACCATTATGTGGAACGCGTTTCAGCAGCCGAGAGGAAATAATGGAAAAATCGCAGAAAGCACTGATGAACATATCGAAAACCGAATATAAAAAATTCTTCGAGGATTGGATTAAGTGTTGGCATATGTATGTTGCAGTCGATGGGGATTACTTTAAAACTTGTATTTTTAATTTTCTGAATAAATTTTGGGAACTTTTTGATCAAGGTGGTACATTTCTTTTAACAAATTTTATAAAACATTTTTGCTTTTATAAACACTTTCTAAGAAATTCATATGTGTTGAAAACGACTGAACCAAATTGGATACCTCCATCTGCGATTTTGATCGTAATTGCTACGCAAGGTTTCAGGAAAAAAAAGTCGAAAATTCTCAACAGGTGGCGCTATAGGCGGTCATTCTTTTATCTCTGCTGCTGTAAAGGTATTTAAATAAAAAGTGGTAAATCGATTCAGTCCTCGTATTCTAAGTTCTGCAGCAAATATGAACGGGATTAGATAAGTGGGCGTGGTACCTCCCACACAAAGCAAATATTGATTTTTGTTTATCACGAGATTGTTAAAAGTGGAAGATTAAGAATTTGGTTAAATGACTTGACAGTTAATACAGATCATCAGTTTTAAATTAGGCGGAATTGGATAACGGGGCTTGGCATTTTTCATACATAGAAACTATTATTTTTTATATATCTTGAGACCGATAATAGTAAGCTGGTAAGTTGTGTTTAAACAACTTCTTACACATGACACATCATCAGTTAGTAACTGAGAGAGATAGGATAGGAGGGCGTGGCAACATCTTACCGATTACCATCGAAAATTTAAGTGGGAAAAGGATACATTATTGCTGAACAATTAAAATGACATTGATAGAACCGCAGAGCACTCCCCTATTCAACGCAGTGCACTTGAATGCCGTAACCGAGGCTGTATTAGAAGAACTCATATATCCGTAATCCTTTTTGCTGTAAGCGCTATACAAAGATTTTGTGATTGAAAGAACATTATTTTTACATAAAAAATGCATAAGCCAACATGGATTTTTCCAGACGATATATCAAAGAAACTAAACTCGTCATGTTTCATATCATATATATGTAGAAATATAGAGTAGTGGATGTAAGCACTAAATGCACTGGGTCCGGTCATCACAGTCAAGCAACATGAGAGCGATTACAATACTTCAACATGGAGCAACTCAAAAGGAACCGAATTCTATCCAGATATTTGGCATACATACATACATACATAATTGGCCTTTACAACCCATTAACGGATTTCGGTCTGCTGCAGCACTTTATCAAGCATCTTTGTTAACTGGTGACACCCATCGCGGACAGGATTTCCTTGGCCTGATCTCTACAACGTAGACAAGGGCGTTTTCTACGCCGACGGCCACTAAATTCTGAATTGAACACACTTCTCGCTGGACCATCTTCATACATTCGAACGATATGTCCTAGTCAGCGTAGCCGCTAGACTTTAATTCGCTTAGTAACGTTCATGCCGTTATATAGCTCCTACAGCTTATATTTAGTTCGAATACGCAATTCATCGCCAACTGCAAAGGATTACAGATCTTAAGTAGAACTTTTATCTCAAAGATACTCAAGGCAGCTGCATCGGTGCGTGACAACGTGCATGCTTCTGCTCCATAAAGAAGAACAGGTAGGATGACCAACTTGTACAGTATCAATTTCGTCACGCGAAGGAGCCCTCTACTACTTAATTTTCCATAGACAAAATAATAACACCTGTTGGAAAGAGTGATTCTACGATTGATCTCTAGGCTGACATCATTGCTGCTGGTAACGGCAGTACCAAAGTAGATAAATTCATTCGCCTCATCGAATGTATAGCTGCCATTCGTAACCTAGGAAACAATTCGCTATACGTTCCTACTTAGCGACAACTCATCCTGAACAACTCTTTTCAAAAACAGCAGCGACATCTCGCTTAGTACGCAATATGATGTTAACATCGTCGGAGTATACAAGAAGCTGGATGGTGCCACTGCAAACGCTCTCCATGACGGCATTGAAGAAGTCACACGATAAGCGATAGCCTTGTATAAAGCCTCGCACAGGTTAAAAAGGTTCTGAGATATTCCTTCCTATCTTGATGGAGCTGCAGAAGCTGCTAAAAGTCATTCTGCACAATCTTACCAGTTTTGCAGGAACACCAATCTCAGACATTGCGGCATATATACAATCTTTTATCGGGCTATCGAAGGCTGCTTTATAATCAACAGAAAGATGACATTTAGCAGTGTTATCAAATTCAAAGTCAACAACATACTACCCTAGACCTGCATCAATACTATTTCGTTTATGTTAAGGGAACACGTTTTTGAAAGGTGATATTTCGGTGAACATTTTTGATGAAGACAATTGGTTAAATCGTCACTCGTGTAAAAAGTTAAATTGATTTGAAAATGAATGAACGGTTTAAAGAAATACGTATTGAGATGATATTTTAATATTGAAAGAGAGAAAAATTTCTGAAAATATGTTTAAAGTAAAGATTAGAATGCAGTTACTGGAACGTAGGACCCTGGATTAGATTGCACAATTCCGTTTCGAAAAATCAATATCAAAGAAGAATTTCGCTCTGTGGTATGATATTTTGAAACTGGTGAAGCATGAACTGCACACATGATATGTATGATATTTAGTCATATAAAAAATTAGGCTACTCAAAGATAATCGAAGTCCTGGCGCAGCTTTAATTAACGAAAGTGAATCTAATTGACCAAATAAAAATCAATAAAATGTTGCTAAAACGCAATGAGTTCGAGCTATTTTAAAAGCGGCCAATTAAAAATGTGTCAATTAAAGGCTGGCAGCCCACCATAAATCATTTTTAAGCTTTGCCTAACAAGGTTATGTTTGAAGAGCTTGGACTACAACCTGGTGTTACAACTAGTCCTTATCTCTACTAGTTACAGTACGAGCTTTTGAGCAAAAGAGAATAAAGAGCGACCAGTATTGGTCCATCATAACTATGCATCTATCATCCAACTATCATTTCCGATAACGATAAAAGTAAAAAACTGCTACACTCCTTCTGAATCAAAACCGGATCTTGCTTCCTCGAAATACATGTTGTTTGGTACACCCCCAAAAAACAAACCTCCATTTAAAATAAAGTTTCCTTTGAATTTTTGATTTACATTTTGAAAAGGGTTGACATTTTTTAAAAATTAAAAAAAATCCAAGAACTTAATGTTGTTCTTTTAAAAGATACAACAACTACAGCAAGGGCAAAATAAATGTAAATCCTGACAATTTTCTCCCCTTTTGTCGTTTTTTTTTTTAAGCCACGTTCGTTAACTTTTGTGTAGTCGATTTGATTCCAATTTATTTTCTATGGTTGTTATTGATGTTGTTATTCGTATTATTGTTGTCAGGATTGTCACTTTTTATAAATGCCTGAGTGCACTTTTTTAACGCTACTTAAGCTCTGCTGTATAAAAGAGTTACCGGCAAACCCTTAATTTGAAATTAAGTGAACCAACCCTTTACAGATGATTCTTCTTCAGTGGCAGCCTGTGGCAACAGAATTGTTTTGTTGTGTCTTCTTAATTTGTTAACAAGTAAAATGTTTCTTTTTTCTATTTTTACTATTTTAGCGTTAATATCTTACAGTCTTTGAGAACTTTTTTCACAAGCATGTTTTGAGGACAAGTTGTTAAACCGAAAAAACGATTTAAGGAAGTTGTTGGAGAAAAGTTCTTTTAATTATTGCTTAATATCTTTTAAAAGACTTAAGAGAAAAGGACTTGTGCGCTAAATATGATTGCTTATTTAGATTTTATAAGGTGCAAAGAGGAAGGAAGGTAAAGAAAAGAAATAATTTTAGATAACTTTTTATGACCTAAACAAATGTAATTATTTCATTAGAAGGTTTATTTTATTAAAATATTAATTATTTAATAAAATTAATGAAAACAGCATTTGATGAGAGAAGCAATTTGTTGAATAAACGAATCCAAAAAACTTAATTTTATTTTTCAATAGTAATTTTAATTAAGTAATTGAAAAATAGTTTTAAAAGACTTGCTCGTTATCTAATCCATTTTGTAATTACGTGCATGATCGATTACATATAATTAGTAATTGACAATTAATTATTATGTACATATTGTTACGAACATAAAAATACCTAAAAAGAAAATATATATCAGCGCCTTTAAAACAGTATTGCGGGTTTTTGGTATATTTGGTATTTATGTGTCACCCTGTCAATGCTGCACTTATTTGTGTATTTGGCAGCACTGGCGATTTGACCATCTTTGTATGTTAGATTTGAATTAATGGAAATAATTGGAATGTTGTAGGAAGAAGAAGAACATTCGGAAGTAATTTAAATTGTGGCGCCTTATGCATTAGTTTAATAGTTATTATCGTGCAGTCATTAAGTAAAATCGTGTTTCAGCGTAAATAAAAGTGTTGTATAACAAAGTGGTTTTATTTTACTTTGACTCAATTAAAAAGAACTTAAACGTTTTAAAAAGCTTAAAACGTAACAATATAATTTTCTTATTGCTAATTACGCCCAATTAGTACTTTACGTGTAAGTAGTGATTGAAAATTGTCAATTACAGAAATGTTAATTGGTGATTACTTATTACAAATTATAATGAAATTGAATGAAAGTACATGAATAAATGAACATAATAAACAATTGGGAAAACTTGATTATTATTACTACTATACACGCCAAAAAAATGCGCTAAAAAAAATGCGTTTTGGAAGTCACAATGGAATTTTTAACTGGAAAAACTTCATTACAACGTCCATCCGGAATTGCCTAGGAATCTATACATACATACATACATATGAATGAGAAATATATCCCTATTTGATTCGATACCATCCGCTTTGTGTCACCTATTTGTCTTAAAAAACTGCTAAGACGATCTTTGAAGAGTCTTGCTGATCTATTTGTTGATATTAATTATTTTTTATGGGAGTTGCCACACCCACTCTTCCTGTGAAATTTGTATTTTAATTTAATGTTGAACTTGTTAACAGAATACCAAGGGGAAAATTAGAACACTCTATAGTTGGCAAGATAATCCATAATAGCTACGTGTTTCCTAGGAATGGACTATGAATTCAAAATTTTTCTTTTAACACTTATTAGCCCGTCAAAGTGCAAATTTTTACAATGAACGTTTATTCAGCTCAACGACTGAACCGATTTTCTTGAAACTTGTACAGTATCTCTCTGTATGTGTGGAAGGATTTATAGGCTTTAAAATTACAAAAATTGTAATTGGAAGGTGCCCCGCCAATAAAAAGTAAATATTTATATGTCTATATCCTTAACATGGTAACAGTAGTAGTCACTTAATTTAGTCCAAATAGCTTTATGGTCAATAAAAATCATCAATAAAAAATTGGATATGGTACCTACCATACGAATTAAATATTACTTTTTATATATCTTGAGATTGGTTGAAGCTAAAGTTTCTAAATTTGGTGTGAATGACTTCGTAGTCAAAGAAAATTATCCGTCAAAAAGTTTTACTAAATAGATTGGCAGCTTTGATAGCAACTTCTATGAGTAAAAGATATTGTTTTATGTCAGAAAAACTATCACTAACTACTTGAGCTCTACTTTGTTTAAAAAATTGTCAGAAATGCACAGGATACCAGAAGAATGTGCATTCAGTTTAGAAAGTGGCGATAATTGCCCACCACAAATTAATTTAACAAAAAAAAAAAAAAAATAATAATAATAATAAATAAAAATAATTAAAATCAAAATCAATATAAATAAAAAGTGTTGTTAAATTTTTGTCTTTTACTGTACAACTGTCTGAACACACATAGAAAATCTAAAAATAACATCTGCATTTTTATACGCGATACCATCATTATTGTAACTGTTGTTATTGATACTGCTATTATTGTTGTTGTTATTTATAAAACAGACATCCATTACAAAAGTAAACGCATTTATTGATTTTTTTGTTGCTGCTATAGTATGTTTGTTTTAAACAACCGCCATTATACCCGCCATATACATAAGCAAATAAAACTAACACAAATGCACAAACTTATCTGCTGCTCATATGGCAAAACATTTTAAGCTCCACTTCATTTACAGATAATAAGGGTAGACATGACGACAACAACTAAAACTCATTAAGTCCAATAGTAGCAGTATTACTACTACGAATGCTTTTATAAAAAAGAGCACAAAACAAACACACGCACGTACACACACACACAATAAAAAAATTTTAATGGCGTGTTGCTGGTTTATTGGCTGGCAAACTGTCTGTCGGTCAATAAATGATCAATATTAAATGAAGCATTGATTGTTAATTTACTGATTAATTACCGCAATGTTTACAAAACGTAATGAAAAGCACACGAGAGAAAAAAGAGAAAGTCAATGAGAAAAAAAAATATAAAAGAAAAGTGCAAGAGAGTCAGAAACACAAAATTCGCAGTAAATGAGGGACACTTGTTAATGCACTAGTGCATATAGCAAGTATGTACCTATGTGTGGGGGGTATATAGTGTTAATGGAAGTGATTAAAAAATATAAACAAAACGATCGTAAAGGTGGATGAGTAAGTGCAGAAGTGCAATGGTTTAGGTGTAATTAAAGTAGCTAATGATTATTTGCCTACTTTTAGGCTATACACTGTAAATTGGCCAAACGTACATATGTACATACTTAACATACACACAGTTGCATTAAGCACGTAACGGTTTACGTGTAACAATGTAATGGAAAAGAGAAAAGATAGATAATAATTTAGTGAAATCAAACGAAACTTAATCTAGGATCTATGTATTCAATTGCTTTAAAAACAAATGTTTGCTAATGTACCACCCCATTTATGAGATTAACGCACAATACAGTTCACTAATAAGAATGGATCGACTATACTATCAGAAAGAATCCGGACAGGATCATTAACCTTGCACTTAGAGTTGCCAGATTGAACAGTGGAAAATTATTGACATTTATAAAAAAAATCTTGTCTTTAAAAAAAAAATCTTAGCAGTCAAAAATATTTTCCGTAAAACTTCGGTTACAAATTGTAGGTAGATGGCTCTAATGTTATTAATTAATATTATTTTGATCGACGAATCATCGTCACAATATCAGTATAAAAACGACATTGGAATGAAATTATTGTAAATGAAATATTTCATTGATGAATCCTTGTTACAAGATACAAAAAATCGGAATATCCCGGTGATTCATAGTGAATCATCGTGACAAACGCTGAAAATAGTAAACAATGATGACTGACGATGAATTTACTTTGACTTTTATACATGACTTTTTAAAATAATTGTCCAGACGTTCGTTTATTGGTGAATCCTAACAGACAATATCACCGGGAAACATTTGTGCTTTATTCGTTAACGGAGAGGTGTAGGAGACATAATCTTACATCATTCAGCATGAATTCCACTCATAATAGACAATGTCACTAAATTTCAGAATGTAGTCTACACATAACAGACAATGTCACTTAATTTCAGCTTTCTTTAGTATGATTGCATACAAAGACGATGCCATATATAACTCCCTTTGATTGTATAATTGTCGCGAGGACTCATCAATTAAATGTTTCATTTAAGAAAATTTTATATAAATTTCGATTTCAAACTGATATTATGACGATGATACATCGATGAAAAAAATCATAGTGACAATGTCGCTCAAATACGCCACCTGGATTGTATGACAACTTAATAGTAATGTAAACTGAAATTTAGCGACATTGTCTGTTATGAGTCGACTACATGCAAAAACATGCAGGATGTTTTTCTGCATCTCTCGATTAACGAATAAAGAATAATGATTTTCGATGATATTGTCTATTGAAATATATTATCTAGGATGATATTGTCTTTAAAGCACGGCATTAAAAGCACAATGTGTTTGCTGTAACACTCGAAAGCTCTACTATAAAAGACATTGAATTAGAGCTGCGTTGTCTGGATGTATGCCTCTATTCTCTCGGAGGTTAAAGACTATCTAAATCTTTGCTGCACCATAGCACCACTTGTTTCAGTGCAACTCTATTCTGTACATAAAATAGCGGCTCCCTGGACTTAAAATCTAGAAATAAAAACTGTTCTGCCTCCATTTACTGCGTTCTCAACGCATACCACTAATTTTTAGACATAATTTTACTGTTTTTTTCCTTTTTTAGTATCATCAAAACGTATTTCTTTATTTTACTTATTTTCAAATCATATAACTTTTTACGTGAGCAACAACACTGTCGAAAAAGTGTTGACAGATACATGGGTGTTTTATGTTTCAATATGACGTTTATGCCAACTTCTTCTAATATAAAGTGAGCGAATTACTATAAAAAGTTTGTGACCATATCACGAAAAATTATATTGAAACACTTTAAAAATATTTTTTTTTTCCAACCATGATTAAAAATGTATTTTTATATCCCTTAACTTCCTTCCTATAGTATCAATTTACCAACAGATACTCCATTTAAAACGTTAAGCAGCACTAATTTACAACCGCATTTAATTTGATTTTGCGGTCAAATAGAGACTGGTGGCAAAAAAAAATGGTTTCAATTTCAAATTTGCACCTCCTCAATATAAATGACCACAAAATGAACAGCTAAAATCCAGCCAAAAAATACAAGCCTTTAACACCCAACCCTGTGGCTCATTGCCGCAACAAACTCTTTTCTGTATATATGTATGCACATATGTATGTATGACCAGTATACTTTAACATACAAACAGAGCCATTACCGATATATGGTTTACACCGCGATTTTAGGTGTGAGAGCAGACAATCGATATGTTTATTTGCTACACACGAATTTTGCTTTTGATCTAATTCCTTCTATTGTTGTTGCTGTTGTTAGCATTTTCGATTTATAAATGTTTTCGCGTTTGTATTTGTTGTTAATGATTGTTTATTTGTTTGTTTGTTTAACCCTATGTCTGTGCGTACTTCCAACGTCTGATTGTCCGTTTTATGCTGTTTAAAGAGCGTAACATCATGTGTTGTAGCAACCTTGACCATTTGACTAAAATAGTAACAACACTCACAGCCAAAGATTTTGCTTAATTGGGGATTTCAAGTCCAATACTTTTCCATTGGAAGTAGAAGTAAGTGAATGAGTGTGAGTGTGAAATAAACATGAGTAGACATTTGGATTTAGGAGTTTCATTTGGTATCTTCAGCGGCTCATTCAGGCGTATGGGCAGACCACAATTGACAGGTTTAATTGATTTTGAAAAATAATGTTTTTTCAAAGATGAAAAAGTAAATCAGTTAAAATACAAAATATTTATGTATAAAATTTATAGCCAGACAAACTATATTTAAATTCCTACAACACAGCTTATTCTTTGACGATGACGATCTGTTCTAATTGACTTACTAAAGCTGTTGAGATTGAGGTCGAATATTTATAAACTAATTTTTTAATAAAGCTTAGGTTGTTATTTGCTGTGGGTCAATTAAATGGAAAACACTAATTCTGCTATACTTCAGGTTAAATTATTTTTCAGTTTTTCAAGTTTTTTGACCAGTGCAAAAACGTGACGAAAAGTTGAAAAGTGTACGCAAAGATGTAAAGTGTACTCCAAGTACCAAGAACATTAGTTTTTTGCTTGATTTTGATTTGTGAATTTCAATACCGATAAAGACCCCTTGCTCTGGTCGACAAGTCATTGGGATAATGGGTAGGGTTTTGCAACTGGTAAAGCAAGACTCGCACGCAAGCTTCTAGTAGATAGCAGAGTACTCAATAACAATATCATTAAAGTTTGGAGATTAGATATTCAAAGAAGATCAATGTTTATATGCAGGTTGAATTAAAGCAAAGAAATTTGATTGATAAAATTACATTCGTTGATCAAATAAAATCGAACCGTTTTTAGAGCTGAACATTATGAGCGACAAAATAAGATAAATTGTTCAAGGGTCAGAGATTCTCACAAATAACATCCAAGCCTGAATTGAGGCCTAACAATGTTCTATTAAATCTTAACTGTGTTTGGAGGGGAATTATATACTATGAGCTGCTATAATCTGACGAAACAATCATTTCTGATCTTTATTGCTTACAACTCAACTATTCGAACGAAACAATCTAGATCTAACGACCAGATCTTGCACAGCCTGACAAATAATATTTTATTTTATCTGTAATATTTTCTTGAAGAATATATATAGTATATAATAATTGATTAAATGCCACTCGGATGGCCAAATTTTTCGCTAATAAACCGTAAAATTTGTACAGCGATTAAATTATAAAGCTTCCTAAAAACTAACAAAAGTTCTCAGATATTAATGGGAAATAAGTACTAAATTATTGATTTTTAACAGTGAATATAATATGTTAAAAATGTACCAAAATACCATGAGTTTTTATTTTCTAAGTCACCTAATACTCGTAATGTAGCTACCGCAATATAAGACAGGAGCTCCCGCATTTTTCTTCAATTTATACTAACCGCCATTGTATTTAAAAATTTTCTTCAGAATTAATTTTGTTTTTATTCTTTTATATTAAGCCTCAGCAATTCCGTGCAACTCAGACTTTCAATTACAAGGTGCTACAGTGAAAAAAAAAACTTGGAAAACGACGTAGTGTTGGTTACAGGTAGGATTGCCAGATTCAACATTGCAAAATTATTGAGGTTTATAAAAAAATCTTGACAGTCAAAAATATTGATCATCTACAGTCCAAATGTAACTGAAATATTTCGGAAAATAGCAACAAAAATCATTGTGATTTGTTCGTTAACGGCGTGGAGTAGCAAACATGCATGGTTCAGCATGTAATCGACTCATAACAGACAATGTCTCTAAATTTAAGCATTTAGTCGACTACTAACAAACAATGTCGCTTAATTTCAGCTTACTTTGGCTTGCTGCCATTACTATTAAGTTCTCATACATTGGTCATTTACAGTCCAACTGTAACCGAAAAATTTTAGTTACAAATTGTCGGTAGATGTTCTAAAATGTAATTTCTCTGGTAATATCAATTGTATCAGGTAACACTACAGCTAGTCTGACAGGTCCGAATGATTAATGTAAGTAGATCACATACGATGATACTTGCATAGATACATCATTTCCGTGACATTCAAGGGGCAACAAAGAGGACTTTTCTCAATTCACGAGCTGCATCCGATATTAATTTTAGACTTATTGAAAGGGACTTACAATTTAACGCCAGCTCCGAATAGCAGATGTGTTAGATAAGTTTTTCAAAGCGTAGATACTTATAACCAGTTGCCAGCAGTGTTGTGAAGTGATGCCCTTGTCTGAAAATTAACAGATTGTCTAGCCTGAGATTGAATCGAGTACCTCTTGGTTGATAGTCTAACCTACAATACCACAACGGCATGTACGACAATAATGTGCGTAAAAGATCATAGACGAAGCAAGGTGAAGCTTTGCAGACGGTTGCAAAGCCAGGATTCGCAAGAAGAAAGGTAATTCTATCTATCTGCTAGGATTGAGAGGGAATTATTCATTATGAGCTTCTACAACATAGTCAAACGATTGATTCTGATATCTCCTGTCAACAATCGACGAGACAACGCTAGACCCCATACATCTTTGATCACCTGGTAAAAACTGAAAGTGCTTCGCTGGGAAGTTTGATGCAATCATCGTATAGCCCGGACCTTGCATCTTCAGATTGTCATTTGTTTCGATATCTGCAGAACTCTTTTAATGGTTCAGTAGAGGCCTGCAAAACGTAATCAAATTAGTTTTTCGCTTAGAAGTTCTACACTTATGGAATAATGGCTTTACCCCGACAATGTCAAAAAGTTACCGATCAAAACGGCACATATTTGGTTTAATAAAACTCATTTTAAATTTGTAAAAAAACTGTTTCGAACATCTATTATAAAAATTGAATTATAAATTTTTTAGGTAAATTAAACTACGAAATAAATACGTAAGAAGCTTTACGCTATTAATTCACTAAATTTTTAGCAGCTTTTTATAAAACTATAAAATATGTGTTTTTAAAAGTCTTGACAAACCATACCATTTTCTTGAATCTTGCTAAGCTATAAAAATTCTTGTAAGTCAAGCGAAATCAATCCATATGGCAACCCTAGTTATAGGACTTGTAGAGTACATTACAAATTGTGTCATAAGTAGTCATGCACAGTCTTCGAAAAATTTTTAAATATTTTTCTGAAACTTTATTCTGCAATAGTCCTTACATTTCCAACCGATAGTAACTCTAAAAGATTATTTTTCAAAAAAAGTGTACTGGTTTTCTTATGAATAAAAAAAAGGTTAAAAATAAAAATAAACAAAAATGTTATACATAAATGATGATCGAATGCTGCATTTAAAATAAACTACTTGCTAGCATAAAACCAAAATATGAACAAAAAAATTTCAAGGATTTCACAGAAAAACTTTTTACATCATCATCCTATACACTCAGACAAAGAACAATAGTAACAACATAAATATGAAACAAATTCTGGGGTTGCTTACAGCTATAAAAGTACAAGTAGCAACAACAGTAACAACAACAGCCATAATAAGAGAAATGCAAAGGAACAACAACCTGCTACGAGTATAACCACCGGGGTGTACAAAACCAAAATATTCTGATGGCGCGCCATTTAAATACGCACATGGATAGAGAGAGAGAAGAAAAGCAAAATGGGGATAATTTTTATTGATTCAAGCTACCCACCCACGTCTATGTTAACAATAAGGGCTGATTTGTAAGCCAAAGATGAGAAGAGGCAAATAAGGGGAAAGGGTGTTGTTATTTTAGTGGAATGACAACAACCAGTCGTCAGTAACAAAACACCAGAATAACTTTCAAGAGTATTGTGAAGTGGGGGGGTTACACAGTAACATATTTGAGTGAAAACCAGAGAACAGAAATAAAATTTGAAATGAAAAATGGTGGCTATAAAAATATGATTATAGAAGAACAGAACCAAAAAAATATTAAATATGGCTGCTTGGCGTTAGAAAGAAAAATAAAAGAAGTGAAGATTTCTTTGAGTAGAAGAAAGAACATGTCTTCTTTACTGTGAATTTTGAATTTTGTCTAATAACGGGGACAGCAAAAAAGCGTTTAATATCTCAAGAAATTTTTTTTTTTTTTAATCGAAACACATGAACTAGCACTCTTTTAATTTTTAATCACTTTATTAACAACATTTCTCAATAACTTTATGTGTTTTAATGGTGAACTGTTGCTCACACCTAAATCTATTATCACTCAGCTAATTCTTTAAATTTGACAACAGGAAATGGTTCAATAGATGGTAGAATAAATGCGGCAGCAGTTTGCAACTAAAGTTAATGAGTTTTTCTCATAGTGACTAGACACCAGTACTTTCGTGAACTTTCTCAAAGGAAAAACACATTTCCCAACCAATAAAATCAACATAAGCAAGTCGTGTGAAAGATTTAAAACACTCGGAGAAAGTATTGAGTGGGATAAAGTCCGAACAAAAGACGAGCTTTTTGACAAACATTGAACTTGTTGGCAGTCTTGTACATATTACAAAAATAAAAACGCCTACATTTTGTATATTTGGTAGTTATGTGTCACCCTGTCAATGCCGTACTTATTTGCGTATTTGTCAGCACTGCCAATCGACCATCTTTACGTTACCTTTGAATTAACGGATATAAAAATAGAAAATGGTCGATGTATCCGGAACCTTTCAAACTGTAGGCAATTAGGTATATAAAGGGGCTGCTTTACCTACAGTCTGAGTTAGTTATCGTTTGGCTGTCAATAAATAAAGTTGTGTTAAAGCGGAAATAAAAGTGTTGTATAGACGAATATTCAGCTGTTGTATTAAGACAAACAGTATAAAAGTTATAGTGAAGTAAATAAATAAACTGTAAAATAATAAAAATAGCGGTGTTTATTTTATTTTAACGCAATTTAAACAAACTGAAACGTTTTAAAAAGGTTAAAACTTAACAATACCATTAAAATCACTTATGCAGAATGTCCGATGTATAAGTAGAAGTACGACACGTAGCACCGTTCTATTGTCGTTGGTGTGAATATCACCCTATTCAAGAAAAGTTGGTAGTCGCCGAACTATAGGGTCAGTTGTTGACGGTGATGGCTTGGCCAACACTTTTCTCAAAGAAGTATGAAACTGTAACTATTTCGAGTTATATTGAACGCTCTTGAATATCATATGGATTGGTAACGTTACAAATTCCTAACAGCTTACCTTCATCCCCAGGCCCTGTTAAATTTTTTCGGGTGCAGGACTAAGTTATGACTATTACTATTACTATGTTTTCGGCTGGTCTTGCGTTTCGTCGTCAAAGTAGTGTTGGTTCATTCTTTACAATTTCAATAGTTTGCGTGTTACACAAGTTTATACAAATAATTTTAAAATATTCTTTTGAGTGAAATAATTTGAAGAAGGGTTACGTATGGTGGTTACTTAACACATTTTGCTTGTCTACGTACACGCCACAATTTTATGATAAATTCGTATTTTGTGAAGACTTCAAAATAGGACAATTATTAATGATTTCAAATTTGAGAGTCCCTTAGCCAGCGATAAAGGCGCTGCTTGAATATTTTGAGTACTTGTTGTAAGAGAATTTTTAGCAAATGAAAAAACTACAAATTGCGCAAATATTTTTGCTGATTTACTGAATAATTTAGAAGGAATTGGAGCTAATATACCCCTTTAAATTCACTTGTTACATCTCCACTGGGTTTTTCCAAAAACTTTTGAAATATGAGTGACAAGCATAGCGAACGGTTTCACAAAAATTTAAAATCCTTTGAGCGAATTTTCGGACCACTATATGTCAGGTGACTATTATTGAAGTGTCATAAGGGCAACAAATAAATATTTATATAAAAAAATAACTTCAACTATTTATTTTCCTTTTTTTTTATAAACTAATGCTATTCTTACCTTTTAATTTTTTATAAATAACTCAAAATTTTGATGCCTTAGATTTTTTTCACTACTTTTCCCAAAGTTAGACAGCCCAAAATAAATAGCCCCATTAATGTATTAAGCTGTGATCAAAAACTTTGTAGACTAGTATTATAGAGTATTATATGTATCGGGTGTTCTTTTTACAGTTACACAAGTTTATATTGTAATTAAACACAGAAATGTATTTTTAATATCTATGAAACGGGCTTTGTTGGATAGAAAATTTTATGACATTAATGCTAAAATATAATATAGGCCATGTGACCGACACTGATGGCGGGTATAAGGCGCCATCTAGAAAATCAGTTTTCAAAAACTTCGCAGAATATGTGACCCTTTTTCGCCAATAACTCTTCGATTGTTGATTTCCAGGTGTACAATTGTCTCTGAACGCACTGTGCGCCTGATTTTAGCTAGTAACTGTAATAATTGTAAAAATATAACAAGAAATTAGCTATAATAACTGGTTGAACTTGCTCCTAATTCTTATTTATGTAATATCCGTTTTTTGTTTTTTAAAGTTTCGTTTTATATTAATTTTTTTTATTACGGTTTTATTATGACATCAATTATAGGAAAATTGTAAATTTATCGTTGTCACAGCCATTACATTTCATATCACACCAGCACTTAATGTAACATTGAAAACGCCTCATAAAGTACGGCTTAAATGTTGCAAAAACGATTTGTTATCGCTTTTATTAAGTCTGTATATATCCTCTTTTTAGCTTAGACTTATAAACATTTGTTTTACCGAGTCATTTTAAATTTTTTTCTTAGACTGCCTTATGGGTTTATTACAAAAAATATCCATCTTTGGAAATTTCACCCCAAAAACAAATTAAATTTAAATACTCTCTCTCTCACACACACACATATGTATGTATATTCTTAAAAACCTCCATAATAAACGTTACGGAACCGGAAGTACTTGTACGAGCTTGTTTATTGACAAAATCATGCAAAAAAAAACATCATCCTCATAAACTTTAATTACAAAATCCGTTATGAAGAGTGGGAGGGAGAGTGAGAGATTGTGTTAATTACTGTTGGCATCATAAACATTTTGATATCGTCAACAGATTAAAAAAAACAAACGCTTTTGTAAGTGTAAAATAAGTTTTTGAACATGTGTGTATGTGTGTGTGAATATAACAGTAAAAGTTAAAAGCTGCTAAATTTATGTGCTTGTGTGCTCATAACAGTAAATATTTTTTTACATTTATTACAATGATGGCTGTTTGGTTGGTTGGGTTTAATATGGCGTCAATTATGATGGTGTTTCATAAAAATTGGGAATGGCACCCGGGGGAGTACTTGAGGTTTTTGGAGTTTTTTGATAAGAATTTAAATAATTAATGACATTTAATACTCGTATAATGGTGAATGGTATGGTGTTAATCCATACATCGTTGGACTGAAGTATTTCTGTACACCCATCGGAAGTAGAGAGTGAGAGAGAAATATAAAATTTTCCATAAAATCCCATCTCTTCAATCTTATTTATTTTCTATCGATCCATTTTTTTTAAATTTCAGCTAAGAGTTGAGTTATTAAGGCTTCTATATGCAGAATGTATTATTTGAATAAAACAATGAAATTAGTTTTTGATATTAAGCTTTGTGAAAACCAAAACGCCTTTGCGAAAAAATTATAGTTAAAAAATACAAAAACAATACGAAAAAAACCATTACAATCTGGCGTAGGTTAGAGTACACTCGGAGGCCCAATGATGGACCGTGATACCTCCAAGAAAATAAATACTCAACATTTTATCTCAAAAGTGAGTTTTCAGAGCGTCAAAGAAACTCATTTAAGCTGGAAGGCGCAAATCATGTGGTCTTGTAATAGCTAGCAGATAACCTTGACAAAATTGATTACATTCGTCATGTGAGATATCCCTGACTTAGTATAAGCTCCCGTAGAGCGGGGCAGTCGTAAAGAGAGTGCTGTATCGATTCCTAACCTTTCATCGTCCTGACAGCTCCTACAATAGCCATAACATAGGTAACTTTTACGTTGTGACATACCCCCAACCACACAGTGCCCAATGATTAAATTCAGTAGAAGCTTAATCGACACCCTCCCAGAAGCTAAGACAGTCCTGGTCCTTTCCAATGACAAAGAAGGTGAGAGTATCCTGAATAACCTGATCTATAAATCTGCATAATCTCCTTCAAGGAGACTTGAATGTCCCCCTATGCAGAATTCACACACTATCCTAGTTCGCATTCATCAGAAAAATCATTCTCTTGAAGCCTCCATAACTCGCGTGTTGTCCATGTATGCGACTACACTTGAGGAAATATTTCGATCTAATTACGTTGAAACTAGGGAGATCGGACGGTTATTACTCAACCAGTTTTAATCGGTTTTTTTGGTTTTGTCGAATACTGTTTTTTCAAAATCTTAATATTTCGAATACAGAATAAGCCGGTTAATTTAACACGAATAGCCGGTTAATTTAAATTTGTATAATTTTTATAATTTTGTATATTTTTTTATTGAAAATATGCTATCGTTTAACTATTTGTATAAATTGAATTATTTTTGTATATATAACAACCTTGAACGACTCACAGGGAACGTGAAAACCAAGGTAGATCGAAAAAGATATGCATACTTGAGTAACAATAACTTCTTCCCATCTTCTATAAATAAATATTAATTTTTATGTATGGAGAATGATCACCTAGACTCATTGAAAACAACCCACAAACGCCGGCTCCGAACGGCAAATATAATAATAAAATTCGGTGATTATTGTCTTTTTAAATTGCCGCACAAGAATACAATAAATATTGGTGTATTTTTGGAATTTACATTGGTGCATAATTGACGATAAAACTTTCATACGATTGTAGCACTAGGGTTGCATTTGATTGAGATAAATAAGCACGATTTGTCGGTTTTAATGCACGTAAGACTCAATGTTGTTTTTTAACACACAGACGTGGTGGTGTGCTGTCATCTGTGTCAATGGGTAATGTAGATATTGAAGAATCAGATGCTCTTAATGTTCTGGGCATGAGAATTCATTGTGACGTTCGTTGGAATGATCACATGTTTCAAGTGTCGAAAGAAACATTCAAGTCTATTTTGGAGCTTCTCGACCGCTTACAGGAGAAGGCGAAGATGCTCATCAATAACGGTAGGGTAGACAACTCTATCGATCTATTGGAGCACTGTCGCAATGTGGCGTGTGTTTCATTGTTCTATCGGTACTATAACGGAATAAGTTCTAACGAAATTAAGGAATTGATTCCTAAGAATCATATATTTTTACGTATTACTCGTATTTCTCGCATCCTTTTGTAGTTGATTGTCCAGTAAATCGCACAACGCATTATAGGGAGAATTCGTTCTTTGGTCTCACTGTTCGGTTGTGGAATAATCTTCCAGCGAATGTATTTTCTGCCACTTACGACATGAGTAAATTTAAATCTAACGTCCATAAACACTACTCCCTCTGTCCTCCTTCCAATAATCTATTTTTCTAGTACCAGCACAATGCACTGCATGAGTAGGGGCCATCCCTTGGGTGCAAAATAACATTGAGAGTTGCCGTATGAGCCAATAAATTGTACAATCACACGATTGTCATATAAAATACACTGATTATTGTTTCAATACGACAATCGTGTGATCCTACCTTAAGCAATTCAAAACGGCAATATTTAATTTTTTTAACTGATGATAATGTCCCAAATGTATACATATAATTTTTTAGACTACTTTAAAATAATTTATTTGTAATATTGTTATTATATAATTTAATTTGTGTTATGCCTTTGTTTTACCAGTACTACTAAATAAGATTATATCTTGTTGTGCTATATCTACATGTTTAAAAAATAAATAACTAAATAAATAAAGCAAATATATTTTTAATATCAATAAAATGAGCCCTGTTATATAGAAAATATTATGGCGTTAATGTTTAAATATAATTTTGGCTATTTGCCGGCAAGGCTGGCTCTTACAATGTGCAATCTGGAATACCGATTTTCACAAACTTTTAGCAGCATATGCGGCCGTATTTTACCAATAACTTATCGAATGTTGATTTTCAGGTGTTTAGTTTTGTCTTGTTTATCGACGTGAAAAACTGACTTTACATAACCCCTAAGAAAATTATTCAATGGGGTTCAATCACACGATCTTGGTGCCCAATTAATTAAACAATTACGTGAAACTACTATTCCATTAAAAGTTGCTTTGAGTAAATCATTTATAGCGCACGCTGTGTGACATGTGGCTCTGTTATGGAATCACATGTGGGTAAGACTAATGCCAGTTTAGTGAGGTACGAACCGTTCAACACTGACATTAACAAATTGACCATCATCATCCTTAAAGATATATGAACCAATGACCCCGCCAGCCCAAAAAGTTCACCAAACAGTAATTTTGTGTGAATGTAATTGTGTTTCGACAAAGGCTTGTAAATTATCCTCACTCTGAATGTGGAAATTCTGACTATTAACATATCCATTCAACCATGAGCTTCATCGGAGAACAAAACTTTAAGTTTTTTAGTTTAACGGATAAAACCATTATTAAAAAAAAAATCAGCCAAAAAATTTGCTTTGTCCATAATAAAATGTCAAACTAAACGAAAGACAACTACCAGTTGTTAATTCGGTTGTCAAATTAAGCAGTGTTGCCAACTCAAGGTTGTGAGTCTCTAACAAAACATCCGATGTATTCATTTTGTACAATGTAGAGAAATATAAATAAATACATCGTCCAGGAATCGTATAAAACCAATATTGGAAGCCTAGGTCTTATCTCGTTTACAGACTTAATTAAGGCCAGCGGCGTATTCTCACAACCAGCTTTACTATGATCTGTTTGATTTTTAATTTTAACATAATTTCCCCATTCGGTTTTGTAGTACAGGCCTTTATATTGCTGCTTTCTTTTCAATATTTTCTTATTTTTGCTTTCAGATATTAGAAAGGGACCATGATCAATTTGAGCCAAGTCCTCTGTGCTCTTCTTCTAACAATCATTTAGTGAAAACGAAATGTTTATGTAACTTGTGTAACTCTTAACAAAAAAGTAAGCTTGAGTCAGGGTTGCCAAAAACCCAGACCACCGGTCTCAATGTGGATTTTTAATGGCTTTTTTAGGTTTTATTGAATTTTAAAACTGCTTCCGAATTTCGTTCATATCGACAATATATCTTGTTTGTTAGTACAATTACGTTTTCTTAATATTTATAATGAAACTTTGTATTCTTGGTGTGATCAAGGAAACTTTACGTACTGTAGTGTGATAACATTCGGTATTCGAAACACGCTGCAATTACTACTACAATTACACTACAGACAGACAGACAGACAACGCTCGTTCTCACTTCGAAAAATTTCCCAAAAAATTGTTATTAACGATCAAGTGCCGCACTCGCTGTATTCTCCGAACATTGCTCCTTTTGACAATGGCCAGCCCATGGCTACAATATCCATTAGTACATCACCGAATCACTTCTTTTGAAGAAATATAAATCGGCTTCAAAGTGGATTGCCTCAAAAGACGTGAAGTTTTTCTATTGGCTCAGAAGTGGGGAGAAGATGAAAGCAGTGAAATTTGTTAATTCATTATATTTTTTGAGCTTAAAAAGAGACCGAATTAATTTGTACTCCCAATACGCAAGTTTTAATTATTTTTGTCGTAAATAAACTACGGGAACGTTTAAATAAAAAAACCGACGCGGGGTTTTTTTTTAATATAAAGCGCCCTATAAAACCCCGTTGGGTTTAATTGAATTTTTATTATTATTTATTTCGAAGCTACGACCATGTTACCATGATTCGACATCAGTAATAACTCTGTTACGCAAAATCAAAATGATTTTCATCAATAGTTCAAAATTATTAATTCAGATCATACCTTAGATTCTGAAGTTAGTTTTTCTACATATTTTAATAACATAAATGTTTTAAAATTTTAAATTATTTCTCCTTCTATATGAGTACCTTACAATTAAAATTAAATTGATATACTTTTACTCTTAACAGCATGATTATTTACATTTCTATTCAAATATTTTATCATTTATTTAACAATTAACACTAAGCAACGATTTATTTTAAAAATTATTTATAAATTTTAAATCTTTTGTTCTAAAGCGAACACAATAGATGGTCTATGGGCAGACAGACAAAATATTGTCTCATTTGATAAATAATAATTATTGTTTGTTTAGCTTAAAGCCATAAACGAACAAAAAACGATTCAAAATCATAAGTTATAACAATCACCCCAGCAAAATACTAATTATGATGACACGCCATCAAAATTTTCATTGTCGTTATGCCATAAGTATTTAACACTTTAAAAATACATACACATATTAACATATAAGCACACATAAGTATTAAAAACCATAAAGCGCATGATCAATATTATAGTAATAATACCGAAAATAATTCCCCCCCTGACCCAAAGAGTATTTTAAAAGCAGCACAAACATACTCTGTCATAACATTTCATAATTTCCAATTTAATCAGATTTTCTTTTGTAGGTTTTGTAGGTGAATAATGTTTGACATAGAGGAAACCTTCCCCTGTGGCATACCTTCTAGAAGCTGTAATCTTTATAACACATAGCACGCACATAAGTGATGGCGTAATTAGTAAACTTGTTAATTAATGCCATTACAACAACAACAAGAACAACATTGCAATAATGACAATAATGTTATGAAACTAATGTTGTTGCAAATTTACATCAAGAACAACAAAAACAACAACCACCTGCAAAAAAAATTACGTTGTCAAGTTAATGTTGTTGTTTTAATTTGTGAAACTCTCTGTGTAGTATCGACAACTATGTGTGTGCTGTGTGTGGAATACAAAACAGAGTGTTTGTATGTGTGTACGTTTATTATCTTAGCTCAGTTCAATATTTTCTACATAAACTAAACAAAGAGCTTTCACACATTTATATGCATATACACTCACAGTATTGGATAAAACATATGAACGAACTTCAGGTCGTCAATAACAAAAGCAAAAACTTTTGTATTTTAAGCTATTTTCGATATTTATAAAGTTAATCATAAAAACTAAACAAAGAAAATTCCTATTTAATTTAGAAAAAATCATTTTGTACGTTGAACCAAGTTTTTTGAATGCGACAAAACATAAGCACGCCTTCAATAAATTCACTTAAAATATTAATTTTACTAATATTTCGTTGCCTAGTCCTTGATTTTTTTAAAGTTCTTTACAAATTATTGACTCGATTAGATTCGATAATGTTTTATTCAATGTAATTTCCACTAATCAATAAAGTTCGTTCTTATTTCTGCAATTATCGGGGTTTATTTTGAGATATAAAATATCTCACAGATTTTGTAAGGGATTGAGATCTGACGACTGCGCTAGACATTTGGCTTACAAAGAATTCTTTCACTCATTTATTTGTGCATTTTAGATTGTTGTCCTGTTGATACCTCCAATTAAGTGATGTTCTCTGCTCTGCATGCGGTATCAGTATTGTTACGAAAATAAGGTTGGGCACGCCTGCATTTATTACATTGCTAAAATACATAAACAAAAGCTGCAAGAACAACTCTATACGTGCTCTTCATAAATAAACAGAATCGACAATCGAAACAAACATTAGCAGAGATACAGTAAATAAAAATAACACAGCAAGAACAAAAACTAACAGCAAAGAAAACAAGTAACGGACTATAACAAGCAACAATAAATACTAAGTAGATGTTTACATTCGCATGGCTGCATAAGAACTAAAAGGAAAATAAGAGAAAGAAAAGGAATCTACCTGAAAGATCGTGAGGGTCTAGAGCTTTCGAAGTGTTGCTTACTCAGCTATATAAAAAGCCCATTAGTGCGAACAACAAGCAGTTTATTTTTAGTAAACTCAGTGAGTACAGTTTATGTGAAGAGAGTTTGTTGGTGTGAACTCTGTGTGAAGAGAGTTTATAATGAGTAAACTCGTGAAGTAAAAACCAGTTTAGTGGGAGCTAACTCAGTAAGGAGAGTTAAGTGTGGATAACCTCTAGTTGAAAAGGTTCTGATCGAACCTAAGTTATAACTATGATCGGAGTGGAAGATCTTTAGGTAGAAAGATCTGTCGATTAATTGTTGTTGTTTTCAAAATTGTAAACAGACGGAGTAATTAAGAATAGAAAGTTGTTATTGCTTGTAAAATGGTTGCAAGCAGTGGTGCATAAAATCGTGTTGAATTAATATTTTAATTAAAAACTTAACACAAAATTTATTTTATTTTAACTTTAATCTACGAACTCATAAATACACATTTTAAAAAAGGTAGAAACATAACAGTATGTATTCCTGGATCTCGTTCTAGACGGATCGATCCTTTACACCGTTTATTTTGAGTATTAGCCCAATGCAATGGCCAGTAATGCGTTCCCAAGCTAAAATCTTCCTTCTTTTGGTACACCGAAGATGAATACGTTGTTCCTTTTATTCAACTTAACATGCTAAATCCATAAGAAAGTCTCACATTAAACTTAGACTCATCAGAAAAGAGTACAGTCTTCCATTAAAAGTATACCTAAGCTTACTTGCTCCATTGTAAATTTCAATTCTATTTATGGCAGTAGTAAATGGTCTTTTTGCACTTCGACATGATACTAATCTACCGTCTACAGATCGTGTTTGGATGCATTTAATCGATACATTTAATTTTAATCGATTTGTTATAGACCTTCTTGATATAAAGACACACCTTTTTTATTAAACGGAGTATCGCCTGCTCGTTCCGTTTGCTGATTTTCAGGAGTTTCTTACCTCTGCAATGGTTGTCCACGAGCCTGATGAACAGAAACGGCTTATAATACAGTAAATAATATTGAATTCCAAATTCGTTTGTGATTGTTGTCACTGATTCATCTCTATTATAATAATTAATTATTTTTTCTTCTAATTACTAATTACTGTTAGGCGTTTTTGTAGAATATTGCAAGATATTGTTGGCTAGGGACAGAGTTTGATAGATTCGGTACGACTGTAAAGACGTTCAAATTTTATCTAAGTATTCCTCTAATGTTGATATGATTGTTTTTGTTACTGCCGATTTTTGTCGTTGGCGGTTTAACTATCTAACTATTTCATGCAATTGTTTTGAGCATGGAAAATAGCGGTTTTGTAATTTTAACATAAATTTTTATTGTTACAAATTTGTTTATCTTTGTTTTTGTCTAGTCTTAGTAAAATGCGGATATTATCGTTATAAGTTAATAAATAAAAATTAAAATTCGATAGAGCTTTCCTATGTGTTTTGTCCAGTACTGTACATATATGTCTACGCTTTGTGACAGAAGCTTTAAATCTCTCATTTATGTCAACAAATTGCACTTAAAACCGAAAAAAGAACTCATTATGTTGTACTTACTCCATTCTCTCTCTCACGAATACTAACACCATAACATAGCACAATCATTTATTCATTCACACTTACACGCATACCCACTGCGCAACAAATTTTTTGTTTTGTTTTTTCTTATTCAGGTTCACTATGGCGTATACTTAACGCTAATTTATGGATTTGTCCGTGTTATTATAGGCAATTTTACAACACGCAGTAATAATAACAATAACAACAACAACGTCGACATCAACAACATTTAATGATTGCTGTCTGCCAATTACCGTAAATGCCCTTTGTCTTTTATAAAGTTAATGAGAATGTTCACACAAATGTGTGTTTTTAGATGTTAATGTGTGAGTATTTTTACTGTTTACACTTTAGTATCTCTCCTATTGTGTGCATTTATATGTTTGTGTGTGTGAGAAAGAAAGATGGATAAAGAGTGTGAGTACAATAGTAGCTTTTGATTGTGTCTGTGTTTACTTAAGACCGCGCGCCATTGATAGGAGATAATTGTGTGTATGTGCTTTGTAAACACAAACAATAGCGTAAAATTTTGCTATTTTATGTTGACGGCACCTAATTAGGAGAGAGTTTGAATGAACATTAGGGTAACGTCTATTATCATAGTGTTTGATTACAAAAAAAAAAAAAAAAATTTTTTTTTTTTAATTGGCATTAAGTTACATTGTACAGGATTTTTCAACAAGAATTTTATTTTTCAAAAAACAACACATTTTTCACATTTATTGCATTAATAAGACTAAGATTTGGTATAAACAAATGAAAAATAATTTAGGTCAGAAACCTACCACTACCACACATATAGATGGCGAATTTTTTCCCGATACTCCTCTTGGGAGATTATGGCTTCTACAAAGCATCTCGATCTAACACGGTTTACCACTTTTGATTTTGCTTCGTCCCATGTTAGATTGTTCTGTCTTAGTTCCTGGATAATTGTGGGTCTCCGGGTGTTTTTTGTTCAATCACAATTTTTTGAGCCTTAAGAATTCCACTTGAGTGACATTCTGGTGATACTATCGGAACTTTTTCGGATGGTGTGACCGTACCATCCCCATCTGCTTTTTCTTGTCTGTTTCAGTATGAAGAACTATTAGTCATGTTTCACAGTTCTGTTTTAGTTATGGTGTTAGGCCATATTTTTCTGTATATGATTCTAAGGCATTTTTTTATGAATACCTGGAATTTTTGCAAGAACACATGAGCAGTCGTCCGAATACCGTTCTCACTTTAATAAGCCTGTTATATACTTCTGTTTCCGCGCAGCCGTTTGTAGTTATTATACTTCCTAGATGGCAGCAACTATCTACATACTCGACAGTTTGACCCTGTAGCATGACATTTTCTGTCCTAGTATTGTTTATTCGGATTTGATTTTCTTGATATTTATCTTAAGTCCAACATTGCGAGCAAATCTTTCCATGCCCTCCAGCTTCGACTGCATATTAGAAATCTTATGTCATCTGAATAGTCCAAAAATATTCGAGTTGGCGTGAGAAACTCCATCTTCCTTCGAGCAGACTTTGCTAATTATGTCATTTAGCACGATGGTGAATAGTTGAGGTGATAGTGGGCATCCTTGTTCGACTCCACCATTGGTGCGGACTGGTTGGCTGATGTCCCCGTTGTGTAGAACTGAAAGCTCTGCATCCTCATACATCGCTCTAATTATTCGAAAAGTAACATCAGAAATAACTGTTTTGCAAGTAGTTGTAAAAAAGCCTTAACTCATTTCTAAAAATTCTTCTTGCAAAAACTACTAAACCTATGATAGGAGATTATTATCCAATCAAAAAATTTGTCTTTGATTTTTATTAAAACTTGCATTTAAAAAACCTTACATTTTGATAATTAAATTGAAATTATTTGAGTTATGGCCAGTGTTGCCAGAAATTTTCGAAGAGAAATCTTAATTGTTCAAAAAACAAATCTTAATTTTAGAAAAAAAAACTTCATTCATGAGAGAAGTGATATACATATACTCATATGACTGGTAGCATTTGATTTTCAATTTCCATTGGCAATTAAAAATAAAATTTGTAATTAAAATTAATTTTTTTATAGAAATTTCTCTGCCTTTTAAAACAAGAGCAATAATTTACAACTTTTTTGCTGTTGAATATTATTCCAAGAGATTTTTGTTTTATTTAAATCTTTTCAGAAAAATAAAATGAAAACAGGAATTCTATTTAAAATCTAAAGTTTTTAGCCATAAAGTAAATGAAAAACACAAAAGCATTGGCAAAAAGAATTCAAATAGAAATTGAATCGAAACATAAAACTACAATCTGATATACAAACACTTATACAGCAGCAGTAACTTAAGCTGCCACTGCCATAAATTGTAAAAAAAAAAATCTGTAAATATTCACTATTATACTATTGTAGATATACGAGGGTATACTTTCAATGCACCGCTATCTTAAACCTTATGTGAGTGACTAAAAACACCTTTAACATAGTGACTATGATACCCAGGTACCTATGAGTTTTGTGGGTTTCCCGTATTAGAATAATGGCCTTTTTCTTTCGTCTTAATAATCGTCTATTGAGTTTTGTAACTATCCATCTAAAACACATTATTCGTAATAAAAAATAAGGTTTTTAGTTCGACTTTAATTTGTATGTAAACTGCAGATTATATTTTTAGGGTATCCTAGTACAATGTCACTTCGTTAAGGGTGTTTAAAAAAATTACTTTGTTGTGCCACTCAAAATAACTTAAAGACCTTAAATAGATTTAATTTAATGGAATTTTAGGAGTTCTGAAATATAAGTTTTGGCTTTCCAGATCAACAACTTCTCACCACGATAAGGGTTAAAACGGCTGCCCTTAATTAACGTTCATTGAAAACAGATACTTGACTGGTTTTTGGAAAAATGGACCATAACCAAAAGCAAAAGAGTGCTTGATAAATACCAGGAGGACATTGCACCATCAATTTCAAGAAAACTGATTTGCCTCGTTTCGCTGCTATTGTACCAGCAATAGGTGTTCACGCCAGAAATACTCCACAAAATCTAAAGAATAATATTACGAGTACGGAATGGGAGAATATAAGTGCATGAAGTGGCTGAGACATTTCTTTCAAAGTGCCTGCGAATTTTCATGTGATCATTCCACAGTAAAACGTAGGCTAACGAAAACGCATTGTAAATAACACTAAAAGTTTTCAGAGAATTATCTTAATATTTTTTATTATAATAGACGGATCTGTGACAATAATGTGTGAAATAAAATATCGGCCAAATGCTCGTCTCGGCTTCGGTGACATACTTCTATCCGTCGATCCTTATTTTCAATAACTCTGAGATATAGTTGAGGTTCAATGCCCTTTAGCTCTTGAATTATTCTTGTACACTTTTTCTTTCAAATATCCCCAAAGAAATAAGTCCAACGGTGCCAAGCACATGATCGTGACGGCCAATTAACTTCGGCACGACATAAGACAACAAGGCCATTGAATTTCTTGCGCCAAAGCGCCATTATTTCGGTGGCTGTGGGGCAAGTGGCACCATCCTCGTGGAACCACATATCGTTCAGGTCCACATCCTCAATTTCTGGCCACAAGAAGTTCGTTATCATCTCGCGATAGCGAACACCATTCACGGTAACTGCTTGGCCGACCTCATTTTCGAAGAAGTACTGCCTGATGATGCCGCCAGCCCATAAACCGCACCAGTCACTCTTTGTAGATGCATCGGCTTTTCAACAATCATTGGTGGATTCTCATTTGCCCGAATGCAGCAATTCTGCTTGTTAATTCACTTGCTGACCAAAAAAATCACGAAGTGCAAGAAATTCATTTTGGTTTGAACGCCCAGTTTTGTAAAAGGCTTCAACAATCTTAACGTGTTGTTCAATTATGTATCCCTGGTTGAATTTATCAAACACTGAAACAAAGAAACGTCAAATTAAGTTGTGTATCATTAAGGTGTGACTCAGAATTAAACTGTGCACTAAGGTTGGATCACACTTTAGTAGTTGTCGATAATCAGGAGCAACATAAACGAGTTTTTATGCCAATTTTTAAATATTTACGATACATGGACTCAGCACAACATGACAGAAAACAAAATTTCTTCACGCCGCGACTATATGCGCAGAGGTATCACCGCGTTAAAGAAGAATATAGCCATGTTCATGATTTATTTGCCGTTTTGCAAGTGTGAACAGACTCCGTATCAATTACAGTACATCAAACACCAAAAAACAATCAGAAGTGTAGGTTTTCTTTGATGAACGCGTATCAGAAATGGCTAAGGCTGCTAACAACAAGAATTTTTTGTTCCTTTAATCCTCTTGTGACTCTTGCATGTGGCCTCCACAACACATGTCTACCTTGTTTCAGTATTTTTGTAATGTCATGTAATTTGTCTTCCAGCTAGACAAGTGATCGGTCTCCTGTAGCCTAGAAACAATGCCCTCTTTGTATTTGGTGTAGTATTGAGGAGTCTTTGTTTATTATGGACCTCCACATTTTTGCCTTTTCCTATCTTTCCGAAGGCTGACATCACCTGATCTTGCTATGATGTTATAATTTTTTTTCTTCTACATGCCGACCGAAGCGTCTTTTGTTGTTTAAAAGAAAATTTCCCCGTTATTGCTAGGATTCGAACTTAGGCTGCTATAGTCTTGTGTGCACGTACCTAACCACTACATCACACCACAATTAGAATATGTCCACAGCTCACTTAAAGATATTGCCCAAAAAAAAAAAAAGTCATCTTGGAAACAAACAACTATTTTGAGGGCCATAAAAAATTGTATAATGTTTGAAGAGAAACAATTATAAAATTGCTGAACTCACTATACCGAGGGTTAAGGTAACTTGTATGATAACTGATAACTAAAACATTTTGTGGTCTTCCTCGTATATAATTCCTGATATTTTTTCAATATAATTGCGATTTGTATGAAAATTCATATGTATTCCCGTATATAGAGTATAAATGAAAATATTTGATTGGAGAAGGGAGTTACGAAATTATTCTTTTTTCATTTATTTATATTTATATGAAAAGAGTTTTTGTTGTTGCTGTTATTATTGCCTGTTTTTGGAATACTTCTGCAAATGTGTACTACAACTAGCAAATGGATAGATGGATGGATGGATGGATGGTTGGTTGAACTGAATGAATATATGGAAATTCATAAAAAAGTGATTGCTAAAAAGAGAAAAAAAATCATTCTCCAGTATTTGGTTTTAGACTAAATACTGGCAAAAAATAATAATTTTTTTTTTTGAATTTCATTCTCATACTACAAAAAAAAAAAAAAAAAAAAAAATTTGAACACACTTCTATAAATTCCATTGAGATTTTCAATGATAGTATTTGTGTAGAAATGTTTTGTTGCTGTTTCATTAAAAGCAAACAAGAATTGATTAAAATTTATTTTCATTTTTTGCTATTTCTTCATATATAGCATATCAATTGAAATCCATGCATACTCTTTCCCTCTCACACACCCCCTTCAATATATAAAACATTTAAAGGAAATTGTGAAAAAAATAGAATTTTTTTAACTCACCCGACATATCTTCACTGTGTTCATCATCATGCATTTCATCGTCACGATCGTAGTTACTACTGCTGCCACTACAACTCCATCTGTGGCTATTACTATTGCTGTGTCCGCTGTTGTAATGTTGTTGCATTGTTCGGCCCGTAAATTTAGTCGGATCCAATATATTTTCTACCGAAAACGCTAAACGTTTTGTTGTTTCTTTATCGCTGGTTGTTGTTGTTGCTGAGGTGGTTGAAGACGGCGATGTGGTTGTGGACGTCGCTTGAGAATTGGGCACGGAACGGGTTAAATCGACGGGACAAACCTTAGAAGAAATGTTTAAAAGATTTGTATATTTAGGGTGTCAAAAATAGAAAAAAGGAAATAAAATTTTGTCAATAAAGAGTGATATTTTACCAAAATTTTATGAAACTCTTATGTATGGTTAGTGCTTCAAACTGTGTTTTGTTGCTTCTCAATGCTTTATAGGAAATTTCGAAACGCTTATTGTTGGCAATAGGAGGTTCAATTCTATTGATTCCTTAGGCTGAAGTGCGTTGATACGTAGAATATGAGAAAAAATTTACTTTTTACTTTACAAAGCATCATAAGCGGCATTTGAACAGATTAGCTGTTTGTTATAATTAGAAATAGCTCAGTAAATTTCCAGTACAGCTGACCAGTAACAAAAACAATTTTCTTTAAAATTGGAGTGCATAACTTGAAAGGCAAAAGAGCATAAAACGCGTAATTGCATAAGTGCATAAATTGCTTTAACTTGAAAATGTGTATTTTCATATAGTAATCATATTTCTTACGGAGGATATCTCTCCTATAACACATTAGAGAAAAAATTTGTTTTAACAAAACTCCTACGAAGATATTTGTGGCTAATAACCACAATCTCTTTTTCTTAAACTACGTGTATTACCGAGTCCCCGAGCCGTTCAGAGCCCTTAATTCGAGATTTAAGTCTCTAGTGAGTCCTCCAGGGTTCTCTTCTTGATAACTAGTTACCCACGTGGGGTATGTAAATCCAATTTCAGCCGAAAGCTCAAACTTCTGGTGTGAAAGACGTTACTCAGGAAGTATTTTAAGGCGTAATTTTCACCAAATTTTCCTACCTTTAAAAATTATTTATATAAGAAAAATATACTTTTTTCTAAAGAAATACTACGTTTTTACAAGGAAAGAGTATTTTTATGCCGAAGGGGTACTTTTACAAGAAAAAATACTAATTTTACAGAACTGCATCTTTTTTTATTGCCGTAAAGGAAAGGTATTCTCTAAAAGGAAAATGTACCATTTTATAGGGATAATGTATTTATTTTTAAAGAAAAAATACTTGCTAATAAAGAAAAGCTAATTCTTTATAAGAAAAATGTAACTTTTTATAATAAAAATAGAAAGAGAGAGATTTTTTTATATGGTAAATATACTTTTCACGAGAAAAAATAAAAATGTACTTCTTGAAAACTGCCCTTTTTTAAATGAAATGGTACTTTTACTAATATTGAATCTTATTATTTATTTAGATGTACTATTTGTCATTTACCTTAATGGAAACGTCTAAATAAAGTTTTTCTTTTGTGTTATAGGAGCACTAAATATGGATCGATTTATTCAAATTGAATAAAAACTATATGTATAAAAGAGGACTATAAAATGTGTTGTAATTGGTATTCTCTTAGATGCGCCAACCAATTTTGTAAGCCCTTAGACGTAAGGTGAATTCAATACTAACGTTTTTATGTATGTGCGTTTTTTGTAGGTTCATTGGTTCGCGAGTTATTGTGAATCCTTTGTATTGCATATGTTTTACGTGAAAACGCAATTTGTATTAGTATTTTAACTTTGCGTGAGTTTGAACATATTTGTAAAACTGTGTGTATAAAGAGCATATGTAGAAAGCTTTCATTTGGTGTGTGGCTTCACTATTGTTCAACTGGTCGGTATCACGCCCTAACAAAATTTGTACTTATATGTCCATATCTTTAAAACGGTAATAGTAAGAGTATCTAAATTTGACCCAAATAATTTTGTGGTCAATACAAGTCATCAGTCTAAAATTGGCACGAATTGGATAAGTGATATTAGTACCTGCCATACAAAGTAAACATTAATTTTTGTGTATCATTAGAACGGTAATAATGGAAGGTTCTAGAGTTGGTGTATATAACTCAGTAGTTAATAAAAATCATCAGTCGAATATAGGCGAAATTGAATAAGTGGATGTGGCATCTCCCATACAAAGTAAATATTGATTTTTTTATATTTAGAGAACGATTAGAATAGGAAATAGGTTCTGAATTAGGTCTTAGATAGTACAAACCATCAGTTAAAAAGTGGGCGGAATCGGATAAGTAGGCATGGTACCTGCCATGCGAATTAAATAATGCTTTTGTATATATTGAGAATGAGAGTTGAAGTTTCTAAATTCGTTTTAAATAACTTGACAGTCAATACAAACCATCGTTTTAAATAAAATATGGAATTTTTCATATGTAAAGAACGACAACAGTTAAAGCTTTCTTTATCTATCTACATCAGTCAAGAAGCAGGTATAACATAAGCAACGCAGGAGGGATTACTCTAGTGATATATAAGCCAGACAGTCTTATTTGTACAAAATTTCAGCAAATAGTTGTATAGCGTCTTAGTTCAAGTATGTACCGATCATACTATTCTTAACGTATAAAATAATTATCCTCTATATGTATGTATTTGATGTCATGTTTTTTTTTAAAATAATTTACTTAATTGTTGAACGATTCAAAAAAAAAAATCAATAGTTTTTACAACAAGGCGTTGAATCTCAATTGTGACATATTAACATCGATATGTCGTACGATAAAAAAATTAAAATAAAGTTCTAACAGATGCACTGTGGCTCATTTGGATTTTATCCGTTGCAAAAATCATACAATAACTTTTAAATTATAATTAAGATAATTTAAAAGATATAAAACGTATTAAAAGATAACACTTTAGATTTTAAAATAATGTTTACAGCATGCTACTAAGAGGACAGGGTGCACCAAAAATCACAGTCATTGTCGGACAATTTTTCTGGTATATAATTTGTATGTTTATTTTATAAAAAAATTGTGTATGTACCCCTAATAAAAATTTTTATGTTTTTAATACTTACATATAATTTAATTTATGTTAACCCGAAATAACCCACAGTTACCCTATGATAACGTCAAATATGCCATTACATTTACACGATTAAATCTAAAACAACAGAATTAGGAAAGAACAACGTTATATAATGCAAAACATTTGTGGATTCCCAAAAATATAAAGGATTTTGCTATTCTCAGTTCATTTAGCGAAGTTATCGCATGTCAAATTGAGGTGACAAAAAAAAAACGGTAAAAATTCAATGTTTTCGATATAGTACGTCAATAAGAGTACGCATTTATATTTATTTTCTTAATAATAATTACAATAATTGCTAGTTAATGAAATTAGCATAGAAATGTTTATATCTTTTTAAAAAATGTGTCAAAAGTATTTTCACTTTCATAGAAAACATGTCCTCAAGGCAACCCATAGTTACCATACGAGGTTGCTAGTTTTTTGCACTTTCCACAAAAGTGTTATAATGTGTTGAAAAATGGACTTCACTTTCGTTCTCAGGAGGTCGAAATATATAAGTATAAATCTTTTCAACGAAATATAAGACAGAAAATACTTCTGGACAATACCGGGTTAAGTAATCAATATAATCATTAAAAACGTATGTGAGTTTTTATGTAGGTTTCAAGTTTATAGACAGTATCTCTCTGTATGTCTGGAAGCAACTATAGGCTATATACATTTGAAAAATTCCAAATAGGCGGTGCCACGCCCATACAAAGTAAATATTTATTTCTCTATATCTTCAAAAATGGTAGAAGTAAGAATCTCTCAATTTGGTTCAATTAGATTTGTGGTCAGTATAAATCATCAGTCAAAAAGCGGGCGGAGTTGGTACCTCCCATACAAAGTAAATATTGATTTCTGTATATATCGAGAGCAGTTAAAGTGAAAGCTTCTAAATTTGGTATAAATGACTTCGCAGTTAATACAAATCATCAGTTAAAAATAAACGGAATTGCACAAGTGGGTACGTCTCATACAAACTCAATACTGATTTGTTTACATCTTAAGAACGGTCAAAGTAAGAGTCTATAAATTTGATCCAATTAGCTGCGATTATATCAGCACAAATCATCAGTAACAAAGTGAACGAAATTTTATAAGTGGGCGTGGTAACGTCCATAATAGTAAAATAGGCAAATAATATAAAACAAGAGAAGGATTATAGTGGGCCAGGGTTACATGTATTAGGAAGGGAAGCACCTCCTTAGAGCGGTCTACCTACGCCTCTAAATGTGAAAAAAAGTTTGAAGAGCTTTTCTAACTTCTTGTTCAGATTTTGGGCACGTCTTTATCATATGGTATACTTTAAAAATGGAAACATAATCCTTCTGATTTTTGTTTTAAGATTGCACCGGTTAACATTTTGTTTCACGGAAACTGGTCATTTATCGTGAGAAAGCTTAGTTACATTAGTTAGAGTATTGTGTAGTAAATATGCTCAGAAAAATATTAGCTTATATTGGGTCCGTTATCTAACGTTTTTTTTTTTTTTCAACAAGTGCTTATTTCGTGAATGGTAACACTAAGCTCATGTCTGATTTGACAGATAATTAGTTTTATCCTTCCGCTAAACGAATATGGTTGTGTATGCGCTTGAACAACGCTGGGAAATATTGGTTTCAACAGAATGGCGCTACGTGCCACACAGCCGAAGCTACACTCGATGTTTTGCGCCCTGTTTTTGAAGATCGCATTATCAGCCGCAGAGCTGATGTCGTTTGGCCACCTCGGAGCTGCGATTTGACATCGTTGGACTATTATTTGTGGGGTACCGTCAAAGATAAGTGTTACACCAACAAGCCAGAGACAATTGACGCTTTAAAGGACAATATTCGTGAAGCCATTGGTGAAATACAGCTGCACACAATCGATAATGTGCTTAAAAATTGGACAGATCGTGTAGGCTACTGCATGGCCAGCCGAGGCAGTCATTTGAATGAAATTATTTTCCATTATTAACCGAAAGGATTGTACTTTGAAATAAAAAAAGACATTTGAGAAAATATTCAGTAGTTTTTTTATAGCATTTTGGCCAAATTATGCCTCAGGACCAAAATCCGCTCCAAACAGTGACTCGTCTTGGGTGTATCGGCTTTTCAATGTATGCGTGCAGATTTTCTGTGCCCCAAATGAGACAATTTTGCTTGTTTACATACCCGCCAATATCAAAGTGAGCTTCATCTGAAAAGATGATTTTTTTTTGGCAAAATCTGCACTTCTGTAAGTCGATCGCAGGCCCAGATTCCCAGCGCTGTTCAAGCGTATACACAACCGTATTCGTTCAGCGGAAGGATAAAACTAATTATCTGTCAAATCAGACATGTGCTAAGTGTTACCATTCACGAAATAAGCACTAGTTGAAAAAAAGTTAGATGGCGAACCCTATATATGATATATTAATGAAGAAATAATTAAAATTATTATTCAAAATCAAAATTTTAAGTACAACTCAGTGCTAAAAAGAACTTTTTTTTGTATTGTAAAACTTAAATATAAAACAGTATCTTAAGAGAGCCCTATACCCTAATAATTGTCTGTACGAAATTTCATTTACCTACGACAATTCCTTTTGGTTTTGTCCATTCGCTCTATGGCATCGACCCACTGTGTGTCGTCACGTCTGATGTAGTTAATAAAAATAAAATCAATTGATTGCTATTAATGGATTGGAGAATGAAAGTACGTTGGGTGGCTAAAACTGAAGTCATCTCAAAGAAGCGCTTACATCACGACCACGATAGACCACGCAATTGCTCACACAAGCAAGATCATAAACGAAACTGTGTAAGAAATTCAAAGTAAATTTGAAAACAAATTTTCGTGCAGTTCTTGTATTTGGAGAAAAAATATGGATTCATTACAGTACATTGGAGACCAAAGAATAATTAAGGCAGTGAGTTTCTCTGGGTGAATTTGCAAAAAAGAGGGCTAAGGTGGGTTTGGCGGCAAACAAGGCCCTGGAAACAGTCTTTTCTTGAATGCACGCTTGAGTAATCACAGCGATTAGCCTAAAATGGGTAAAAAGAATACTGCCAAATTCGATTGAAAGCTTTCATTAATTTACAGAAAAAAAAAAACGATAACACCTATAGAAGAAAACTCATCAATTGAGCTACGTACTATTACACTATCTGGACTACTCTCCTGATTAAGCAATTTGCTACTATTGAAATTGTTTCAAGTAAATAGGTCGTCGATATATACATATACATTTATTTTGAGGACTTTAAGACTAAATGCGTCGATCTTAAGGAAACTATTGCATGAAATAACACGAAAATAATTATATATTATCCAGAAGCCCCGGAAATATCACACTCTAAAACAAAAATAAACCCGTTTATATATATTAACTTGTTTTTGTTGCTACTGGCCAATCGCTTTACCTTTCAAATTACTTATAGGCTTTAATGGTCCAATGATAATGCAATATTTATTTATCCAAACATTTTGCTTCTTTTACTTTCGAACATAAAAATGCATTTCGATTTACACACACTTCAGGTAAATTTTTTTTTATTTTATTTTTTGTATTATTTAAGAAATTTTAGTTTTTCGAAAATACAAATAATTAATAAAAAAGAAAAAAATTTGAAAAAAATATTTTCCACTTACCGACGGTGTACCCTGTGATTCATCATTGCTATCCTCATCATTGCCATCGACATTCAGTTCTTCACTTGTATCACTACGCGCATAATTAGCGGCGGCTATTTGTCGTGATGTGGCAGCCGCTGCAGCTGCTGCTGCTGCCAAACCACCCAACTGTATTCTAAAACCATAATCGCTTAAATCCGGTCTTGCAGTAGGAGCTGCCGCCGCTACAGCTGAAGAGCGGGCAACAACCGCTTGAGCTTGAGCGACCAGTTTAAGTTTTTCTAAATCCATGCCATCCTGATGGGATGCCAGAGATGGTGGTGATGATGAAATTATGGTCGACGTAGAAGAGGAGGTGGGACTTAATGAAAGATGTTGTGTGGTGACGGCTGTTAGGGAAGCTGGTGGTGGTAGTGGTATTGAGACCAATTGACCATTAAGTGTGTTGTGGCTGGCTAGTGTTGAGGATGATGAGGGTTGTAGCGGATTTGTTGACATTTGTATTTGGGGATTTTGTGCCAAATGTTGTTGTTCGGAATGCAATTGCGGTTGTTGTTGATGTTGTTGATTTTGTAGTCTGGGTGATGTAGGTGGTGATAGAGGCGAATTAACTGGTGATGGCGGTGTTGTTGTATTGTGCAGATTATGAACTGGTAGTGGTAATGTTAAGGCGGCTGTTGTGGCAGGTGCTCTTAAATGAAATGCCGCCGCTGCGGCAGAAGCCGTCGGTAAATGACCATGAAAGCTGGCATGTGGATGAGGATGGTGATGCTGTTGTTGCTGCTGATGATGTTGTGCTTGTGCGGCTACCGCTAAAAATTGTGGATTTTGCAAGAGATGTGGATGTTGTTGCAAGAGTGCCGCATGTGGATGTTGTAAAGGTTCCGGTCTAGCCAGCTGTCTGGGTAAATTAAGTGTTTTGCTTGTTGTGCACACCACTTGCTGCTGTCCCAGGGGTGGTGTTTGTGATCTTCTATTCTGTTTCTCATGTTTATTTACGTCTAGTTCCTCTGTATCAGGTGTTAAACGTTGTTGATGCTGTTCCGTTAACTGTTTTAGTCTTTCCATGGAATATCTTAAACCCTCTTCTTGCTGTTTAAGTAAATTATTGTTGTTGTTACTATTATTGTTGTTGTTGCTATTGATCAAATTTTGTTGGTTCTGCGGCGTTATTATAAATTTGGGTATTTTCGAAGTGGGTGGTGGTGATGTTAAGTCCGTATTATTGTTGTTGTTGATGCTGCTGTTATTAATTTCACTGGCATTGGATTTATTAAGATCTGGTGATGTATTCGATTTGGGTGAATCGGGATTTGATTTGGGACTCATTTGAGAGCCATTTAAAGTAGTTGTAGAATTATCCGTGTTTTTCACAGGTGACTGTAACATCACCATTTTTTTTGGTTTTTTGTTAATTTTTTATTTAAAGAAATTATTTGTATCTTCACAATTTTGTTTTAATATTTTATTACACTTTTCTTTTAATTCTTATTTTTCAAATTTTGTTTAATTTTTTTTTAATGTATTTTCATTCAAATTTTTCTTTTTCTTATATCTTTGGTTTTATTATTTACTTTTTTACACAGAGAAAATTATATTTTTTCGTCTCGTTTAGCGTTATTTTTTTCTATCCTTTTCTCTTTAGTTATAACGTTGTTATCACTTTAAAGTCCACCAATCGACTGCTTTAGACCTTTATCAACCGTTTGGGTTCATACATACGCAGTATGTTGTAATGATAATCCAGTCTGACTCTAATCTTTTCTAAGGGTTGACAGTCTTCAATTAAAGGGATTTCACTCCCTTTAGCAAAAAATAAAAACCAACTCACTACACCCCTCACGTTATTTATACGTTAAATACACATGTACTCTCTGGCACAGTACAAGTGTAGACTGAGTTGAAATCGTTGAAAACAACAAGAGATATTGAATCCAAATGTACTCATATATAACCATTGATAAATGAGTGATATTTAGTACATATACGAAAGAGAGCAAATAATCGGGGTTGTTATTTTTCTTTTTTGGGATAACGGGCTCCTCCCTATTTTAAAAAGATTATTTCTGAGTGTTTTGTTTTGTTTTTATTATTCTTGTTTTTTTCATTGTTGTTGTTGTTTTTGTTGTTGCTGTTGTCAATTCATAAAATCATCAATTTAATGTTCCAGCTCCATTAGCTTTAATTTCTTTTTGTGTATGCGTGTGTGTGTGTGTGTTTTTGTTGTATTTTTGTTTATACTGTGTTGTAGTGGTGTATGTGTGTGGTATGTTTTTTTGGCTCCTTCCTTTTTTTGTTTTGTATTTGTGGTTTAATCTTAAAAGAGTACTTGTTTATGCATTTGTGGGTGTGTGTGTGTGTGTGTCTGTGTGTGTGTGTAAGCAAGCGATTGTTATTAAAATCCTTTAGCACTCCATTTCCTTATAGTTTAGTCTCTTGGTTACTCTCTCAGTGTTTATATAAAAATTTAAGCCCTACGTAGCACTACGTTTAGTTAATAGTATTTGTTATTGTATTATGAACTTTTGTATAAGTGTGTGTATGTGTGTATAATAGTGTTTGCTTTCTCCCCCAAATATCTTTAGTTAACATTTTAACTTAAAAGGATGACTATCGCATCGAAATCCAAAAATGATTTAATTTGGTTTTTTATCCCTCGTTTAACTAAATTTACCACTATTCTCTTTGTCTCTCTTTCTCTCTTATACTCTCACTCTTTGTTCACCCACTTTGTTCCCCCTCCCGTTTATATAATGGAGTAAGTGAGTAATTGTCTTATTATTTAAAGCAAAAAACATGTTTTTTTGTGTATTTTACTACGGTTGGTTAGTTAGAAAATGAAAATTGCTTCATTTCATTTCTCCCTCCTCCTCTCCCTCCTCTTTTTCATTCTCTATATGTCTTCTTTTTCAACTGTATCTGAGAGTATTAAAAAATTATAATTTTTTATTTCCAATTGTTTCTTGTTTTACCTTCTATTTCATTTGAATATTTTAATGGCTGGTTTGTTATTAGTCAGCCATTTATGCATGATTGCATTGCTTTATTCCATATATTTTTTATATTCGTGTAGCCAAATACCTTCTTGACTGGTTGTAGGGAGTGTGTGTGTGTGTATGTGTGTGTTTGTCAAGTCACCATTTCGCGTTAATTAATGTGTTTTTCTCTGTTAAAATTCTTTTTTTTTTTGCGTATTTAATGTCTTGTTTGTCTATCAACGAGGCATCATTGTCTGTCTGTCTGTCTGCTCCCTTTCTGTACAGGGGCCATTTGCATTACGATCGCTAATTGGATGTCATTAAAATGTTCTGCTTTCGCTATAGCCAACTGGGCATATTTGAGTATAAGAAACATGAGAATACCGCTTGTTTTGACAAAATTATTAAAATCATAAAAAAATAAAATTTAATTATACATATGCATATACATAGGCATTAAAATTATTTTTTTTTTTTAATTAATGACTAATGATGAAAAGGAAATATTTGGTTATAATAAAAATTTTAAATTTTTAATATTATAAGACTTAAATCATAATGGGTCGACATATGTATACCCTGTGAATTAGTATAAGTCTCGATACACATAATATGTTATAACCAGGGAAAAATTCTCTTAAAAAGTGTTTTATGCGCATAAAATATGCAGTTAAAATCCAAAAATATGATCTAAAATTGACAAATATATGCTACAAAGCCAAAAAATTTGGTCCAATGAAACCGAAGTTTACAGCAATAAACATCAATTCATTTTTTGTATTTAACATTGTCATTTCATGTATTGCATCTATAGAGACCCCGCATTATTTAATGCGGAAAGAACTTCTAAGATCTTTTTATAATTATAAGCGTAGTAATTGATAGCCGCAAGCTAATTTTAGCAACGAATTATAACTGTTTCGGTTAGTAAAGGAAGCTCCATAAGCAATGCAAGTAACATATGTATGTTAGTATAGGGTAAAATAATTTAATAGCTTTGGTAGCTTTTATTGTATACGGAACAGCTTCTATTACAAAAAGTAAAATCATGTTTTTATTTAAATTTAAGTATTGGAATTCTTTAAAATTGCGTAAAATAAAATAAATGCACCGAATTTAATGTTTTACTTTATACACTCTTTTACTTAACTTCCACTTTATAAAATTGTACCTATACAGTATCCAACTTGTTTAATATCCGCCTAATACACCAATTAACTTAATATACAACTCTTAGTACGACTATACACTATGACTGCCAAACTATAACTAATTGATGTAGCCAAGCAACGTCCCCTATATACCTGACTGCCATCTTTGTCGAATGTTCTAGTATAGTCCGAAATATTCTAAAACTTTCTTTCTACTCAGTTATTAGTTCAACTATGCTATTACCTATAAGTTGAATTGATAACGCTGTCAAATATGCAAATAAGTATAGCATCGCCAGATTGACACATTGACAGCCTTAACACAAAGCAATAGATTGATAGCACACAATACACTTTTAAATGCACTGATGTTGGGGTATTTTCTCTTTGGGCATTTTTATTTTCGTAACAATATCTTAGTCGAATCGTCAAAAGTTATGCAATCGTGAAGTGTTCGTTTTTGTACAAAGTAACTGTCTTAATTAAGAATTTGTAGTTTTATGCTTTTTTCTCACAACGTCGAACACCTACTTGCGACATTTTTTTCCAGTGACATCAGTTGTTTTATCTACTTCATTCATAAAGATTGATCTTTTATGCATTTGCGTATATCATCTAAGCATTTTTGGTAAATATTTTTGACATACAAGCGTTAAACGCTTTCTGATCGCACTTTATAGATTGTACTCGTATATTCTTCAAAGATTGTTTAAGATCCTATATATATTTTAATTCACATAAAATTCCATGAAGGAACACCGGGGCTTTTCTTAGTTAATGATCTGCACCCGCTTCTACTTTTAGGCTCATTGAAAGCGATCTACAGTTTAATGCCGGCTCCGGACGGCAAATGCATTAGAGAAGTTTTCAGTAGTAGTAATACTCATAACCAGTTACTAGCTAATGTTATGAAGTGATATCGCTATTGAAAAACAAATTTTTTATTTGTTCAGATTGTCTGGCCTGGTATTAAAGCAACGATCTTCTGATTGGTAGGTGGGTGTCTTACCACCATATCATAGCGGTACGCGTTTAAATCCTGGTAAGCGGAAATTAAATTAACTAAAATATATGTAGATGACGCAATAAATTTAAATTAACCATAAATGGCAAAAATCCGGGATTTTTTGGATTTTATTCGATTTTATAACTGCTTCCTAATTTCGTTCAATTAGACAATACTTTTTATTTGTTAGTAATATTATGTTGTTTTAGTATTTATTATGCAATTTTGCACGCTTGATCGGATCGAGGCGGCGTTGTGTACTATGGGTTGCTAAAGCAAACTGTAATTACTTTGTACGAACCGTATATTATGGAAAACATGGCCAGAACACAAAGAAAGACATGGTTAAGTTATACATATGCATGACAACTCAAAAGTCGGAAAAGTTGCCAAACGATTGCCAGAAATGGTGAAATACCACTCCAGCCTTATTTTCCGAACATTGGAACTTCTGACTATTGGCTGTTTCAACGTATACAATATCTCTTAGCCTGTCATTGAATCACTTCTTTTCAAGAAATATAAAATCGGCTTCAAAGTTGGATCGCCTCAAAAGACGAGATGTTTTACCGAAACTGGCTTCGGAAATTGGTCCTGTGGTGGGAAGAAGTGATTTCATAATTTATTTATTCTGATTGATTTGTTAATTATCTTTTTTGAGCTAAAAAAAAGGTTGCAATTAATTTGTACTCCTAACACAAAAATTATACTTATTTCCGTTGTAAATAGACTACGATCTACTTTATATAAAAAAATTCACCCGAGTTTTTTTTATAATATAATACCAGTGGGTTGCCAACCCACAAATTAACAGATAAATCAAAAATGTCGGGGCTCAAAACAAAAATATTACTTTCACTGTAAAAATGTTTTAAAGCACAAAAAACCCAAATATGCTCTAAAAAGGTTTAAAATTTGCTTTAAATTCGAAAAAAAAGTCGAAAACATGCCCTTAAAACTGAAATATGCAAAAAATAATAAAAATAAAAATTAAAAATTCATGAAACGGAAAAATATCGTACATATGTCTTGATTGGTTCGAACGAGAAAAAACATGCAAATGCATATTTCTGGTTTACCCGGTTATAACATTCGATTGGTAAAATTAAACATGGATCGGATTCCGTGACAGTTTACCATCTTTAAAAAATTTTGCATTTGTTTTCTCCGTGACTCCTCTATTGGCTTTCAACAAAGCATTCATTGCTTTGTATCAGTATCAGTATGGTGAAGATCCTTGCTAAGTAGTGGTGGTGGTGATCCTTACTTAAGTCTGGTGTTTGTCATCATCGCCAAAGGTAAGCTGGTAGGTCGCATGGTATTCTTTAGATGGATATGACTGGAGGCAGCTTGAAGACTCTTTATTACAGTCGAAACCACAACTACATTTTTTTGGTCAATTTGTAGAACCTACAAGAATATTCGAAATTGACAATGAATGGCTATAAAAGGTGGCGCATTGCGTCTGGTGAGGGATTGTTATCGTTTAAGAATCATAAACTAAAAACGTGTTTAGGTGTAAATAAAAGTGTTGTATAAACGAATACTAAGTGAAAGATAAATACTTTGCTCTATTAAGATAAACTGTATAAAGATAAAGTGACGAAATAAAAACTGTAAAAGTACAACAAAGTGGTGTTTATTTTATTTTGACTCATTTGAAAAGAACTCAAACGTTTTAAAAGGTTAAAACGTAAGAATATGTAGTTGTATTACACTTTCTTAGTTGGTGGGATGTTTTTGTATTTCTGCATAGGTTTGTAATACGTAAAAATCACTGACGCATATCCAGTTTTAGTTAGCCAGATTGATTAAGAGTAGAATGTTTCAAGCGGAATCAAAGCATAGTTTACACTCTTAGGTTTGTAACTTACAACCGGCTTGTGTTTTTAATATACACCTTGCCCAGTACGACTGCAATTTGTTTCAAACAATGCTGAACGCTTTCATCAAAATACGTTTAACTTCAAAACAAGGTTTTTAAAAATTTATTGGACTCGTTCTAGGCCTCATAAAATAGACGAAATCTAAATGTTGCCAAAAAGATGTGAACATGTCATTACCGGTGTCCAATATTCTGAATAAATTTGCTAAAAATATTCTCGTATTTTTAAGTTATATCGGGTGTTTTTTTAGAGGTGCATAACTTTGAGTTGGCAACACTGCTTTACTTGACAACCGATTTAACAGCTGATAGTCGCTTTTTGTGTAGTTTGGAGTGACATTTCACTATGGCTAGACTTACGCCGCGAATGGCGAATGGGCTGAAACACAAATTAATAAATTCACTTGAAAGTTTTGTTCTCCGATGAAGCCCATTTTTGGTTGAATGGATACGTAAATAAGCAGAATTGTCGCATTTGGAGTGAGAATAATCTACAAGCTTTCCTTGAAACACGATTTTTTTTATCCTTCACTCCTCTAGGCAGCATATCGGCTTTCCACAAAGCATTCCTTGCTGTGGTTGTTTCTAGCTCCCCTCCTTATGATTGCGAAGTGGTGAAGATCCTTGCTAAGTTGTGGTGGTGATATTTACTTAGCATTGACCCTTCTTCTGATGTTTTTCATCATAGCCAGAGGTAAGCTTGAAAGGTCAAGAGGCTTCTTCTTTATTTTTTAGATGGAGTTGTCTGGAGGGAAGTGGAAGTTTCTTTATTAAGCACTCGAAACCACAATTAATTTTTTTCGTCATGTCCTCTGCTGAACTATACAGGGACATGATTTGAAGTTTTTCGTACCTCACAGCTGGACGTACCTCACCATATGACACACAGCGCACGCTGCAATTGATTTACTCCAAGAAACTTATGATGAAAGAGTAATTTGACGTAATGGTCCAATTAATTGGCCACCAAGATCATGTATTTAATCCCCATTGGATTATTTCACTTGTCTACGTCAATGAACCAGAGACAAGTTTATGAAAATTGGTGTTCCAGATTGTGTCTTGTACGCGCCAGCCGTGGCGGCCATATGAACGTGTATAGCCATTAATGTCATAAAATTTTCTATACACCAAAGCCCGCTTCATTTATTTTTGTGTTTTATTATGACTTAAGCTTTTGTACGAGTAATTGTATAAAAAAGGGCCGATGAACTAGACAGAAAGGGACGTACTCAACAGAAGTGAAGATAATGAGAGGCGGGTACTCTTTCTGGCCCTACGGATCTGAGACAGTCTAAGCTTTTGTTGGGTAACTATAATAGGAGAAGATATAAGAATGTCCAGAGATAACTTGAAGATACCGACCGGGCTTTTAATCGGCCATTGCAGGCTAAATGGGCATCTGAATGAAATGTGATTAGTCTCAAGCCCGATGTGCAGATTCTGTGATGAGAAAATCGAATCACCAGAGCACATAGTGGATACATGTGAGGCATTATTGCACTCTAGGAGGAAGTATCTAAATGCCTATCAGATACAAGGTAGGGAGTTATCGCGGTTGGTACCAGCCGGCATCCTGAATACCGTCAGATCGACAAGGTTGAGGGAAACCCTATACAGGTGGAGGGTGTTACAATAAATCGAACGATAGCAGTACTTTTGTACCTTAATGGTAATGATAATAACTGTATAAAAACACCAAACACTTGTTAAAGTTTAATTTTTTATTAATTTTTTGCTATAAAAAAGAAGTTTTGCTTTTTCATAATTTAGGGAATCATTCAAGTCGAACAACAACGATAATTGGAGGACATCAAAACATTTTTTTTTTTAACCACAAGTGTGTTGTAGAAAAATAGGAAAAACAATATAAAACAAAAAACAGATGAAATGAACTATTTGTACTTCATAATGGAAAATGGGGAGAGCAATTTTATAAAAGTACTTAAAACAAATATATACACAAATATCTTTACACACACATAAACAGAGTAACATATATACATACATATAAACAAATGCAGCAACAACAACAACCAGCAGCAGCACTTATGCTACTTTACTTTAATCCAAAAGATACATTACAATTATGAAAGCAACCAAACAAAAACACACACTCACCCATACCCATACAGCAACAAGAAAAGTAATGAATAGAATCCCCGATATGCTTGCTGCCATTTCCATCGTACTACCCCTTATTGGGTCTTTTCGCACTCCTCATGCCTATTTAAAGAGAGTGAGTGGGTGAATGGCTTTAGCGCAGGCGCCTTAAAAAGGGAATCAATTGAAAGAAAATTTTGAGTGAGTTTTCGTTTGAATTTTTTTTTTATTTCCAAAAGGGGATTTATTGCTCGGGTGGAGCGCAAAATATTTTTGTAATTTTTTCCAGTTCTTTTTTTGTATTTTTTTTCGGTTGAACTCAATTTGCTGTGGAAAATTATTTAAATTGACTAAAATTTATTATTATCGTTGTTGTAGTTGTTGCTGCTGCTGATGATAATGATGCTGCTGTATAATATATATAAAATGTTGTTGCTGTTGTTGTCATTTTTTTTTTTTCATTGTGCTGCACGAACAATTTAATATCGCCTTCCAATTTGCGGTTTATATGCTTCATATCTTTTTTGAAATCATAAACGTTGTTGCAGTTGTTGTTTTTATATCTGAATGCGTGTATCTATGCATATATGTATGCATATGCTAGTGACAGTATTGCTATAGTATGAGTTAAATGGTTGCACCACTTGGTTGTTGTCGTATGGGTTTGTTAAACAAAAAAAGAAAACAGGAACTGTTGTTGAGGTCCTTTAGATTTTTAATGTTGCTAATGTTGGGTTGATGTTTTACTTTTTATTTCTGCTTCTATAGTCTTTGGATTCACATACACAATTTTTTAATAGGTTTCTATTTTTTAACGAACTGAGATGGCCAAATACAAATACGGGTTTATTCGATTTAAGAACTAATTTTAAGTTGAAATTGAATCAAAATGACTGAAAGTCTTCAAAATAAATCTGGCAATCTAAGCGTTAGTTTAAATTTCCCACATAGGATATAATTTTGAACAAAAATCATTATCTCAAAATTAGAGTCATAGTAAGAGTTATGTATATGTGAGAACCTCAGCACCCTGCTGGAATCAACACGCTTAGGGCCGAAATAAGTAGATGACAAAATTCCAACACTTTTTTATTTACAAAAGTCTCAGTTATTTTTAGGGATACCATGGCTCTTTTTACATCTCATATTAGCTCTCTGCACTAATTCTAACAGACGGGTGCACAGAAATTCATAAATAGTATGGAATTTGTGTAAAATACGTTCAAGTCTTCCCTAAACAATGAGCATGGGGTGATTCGCTCTGTTATCGACGGCCTCAACAGCAATTTTCTTAGTCAAACGATATCTATTTTTATGTGGATGTGGAAACTCTGCTAGAGATCTGTCTATGCCTCTTGAGTATCTTGTATTCTTACCAACTAAACAACCTTCCTTGTTATCTTTATTCCATGCGGAGCTCCTGTTTCCGATATTACATTGCAACCAAAAAGAGGCCTAGAACGCCAAAATACTACCAATGCCAAGGCCAATGTACAGCAATCTATTAATGCCTCTTGTCTTAGTGTAAATACGTGTTATCAAACATGGGCTGTGAAGTAACACCTGATCTGTAACCTTCTTGGTTCATTGGTGTGAATGTGTCATCATCCGTGTTTTTGTCGCAGCACGTGCTACTATAGCGCCTTCGAAATCATTATTGAAAGATTAGAATGAGTCTTTTCATTTAACTTTAGAGAACATATCCCATCGGTCATATTACACTGTAAGTGATATTTCCCACTTCTCCCTAGCAGTTATAGCTTTTAACACATTACCGTAAGATTTTCTGTCAGACACCATCTTCATCTCATTGGTTAATGAAAGAGACATCTGCAGGGGACCGAACATGCACGATGAAAAATTACAATGACCTGGAACTTTTTCATGTATGATTTATCATATTTAATAACCGAACATTAGCTACGTGTAACAGCAAAAATTGTTCTGTGTTTAAAAAAATTTGCAAATAAAACTTTCTGTGTCTGAGCACAAATAAAAGTTTAGAAAGAGAATGGAAACAAATTGTTTAAAGTTAACTTTCCGAATATGAATTGTCAAGGATTTTGATTCATTTTAAAGTATAAAATAATCGAATCGGGTTGTTTTTTAAAAGGCAATAACCCAGTTAAACGGTTTTCGATTTCTGTTTTAAAAACTCTATTCACTGTCATTGGTACTTTCACGTTATCAATAATCTTTACTTCTGATTTTCCTTATAAATTATAGACTGATTTTGGTAGAAAGTTGGAACGCCTACATAAATGTGGGAGTAGCAGTAGTAATAGAGATACAATTTTATACTTATAATATCTAAAACCCGGAGTACTACGCTGCCATTATCTTAATTGTTATCTAAGTTAGAATTTTTTACCCTTTTTTCCTATTTTACCATATTCCGGATCAAATCCGAAAAGTTAAGATAGCCTTATCATTTTGACGCATTAAATTTTGCACTTATTTACATAAATTTAAATAAACATAATATAATGGTAATGGTATTTGAACGTAGAATTTATTTTTTAATATAGTGACCATACGTAACATTTTATAGTTTGGATGAATTGAGCAAATATTACGGTGACCTTATCATTTTGAAACACACCTTATATAGATAGCTTTTTCCCAGCGCGCTTTTTGAAATACCCCTTTATCCTATCGTTCCCGCTTGTTGGCTTATCCAGTTCGGTTAATTTTTTGACTAATAATTTGTATTGACCACAAAGTCACTTAGACCAAATTTTGGAACTTACTAATTAACAGTGTTTAATATATAAAAAAATCAATATTTAGTTTGTATGGGAGGTACCATGCCCAGTTATCAAATTCCGCCCACTTTTTAACCTATAATTTGTATTAAAGATATCAAAATCAATATATACTTTATATGGGAGGCACCATGCCCACTTATCCGATTCCGACTATGAAGCTGTTTTCTTACTGTTATTATTTCCGAGATATTGACAAATAAGTTGTTATTTTGTATGGGTGTAGCACCGTCTAGTTGGAATTTTTTAAACTTATGTAGCATGTAGTTCTTTCTAAACATAAAAAGAGATGCTGAAAAAATTTGAATAAAATCGGTTGAGTCGTTTAGCTGTCTATAGACATCAAACAAACATACATCCATACATACAAACACACATTAATTTTTATATATAAGATAAATTGTTATTGACGTTCTGAACAGCATTGGATACAATAATTCGTAATAATATGAAATTTTAACCATCCAACTCGGTTTTAATATTTTACCTCCAAAATCTCAAACCATTAGTCAAACCTAAAGAAAACCCCAGGATGATATCGCATGCTTAGCACTCAAGTGGAATCTGCAGAGCAGCCGCAGAAGAGAAAGGCCGGCCAACATGTGGAGCCAACTGGTAGACACAAAGCACTGGAAGCATGTTATACATGGCTCCAAATTGAAAGCCAAGTACTTGATAGAATTAAATGGAATAATTATATTCAAAATAAAAAACCTTTTACAAAAATTGCGACTGTTGGCACAGCACAGTATTGCCAATAGAAAACTCTTCAAAAATGAGCAAAATAAAGACACCAGAGTCTGTGCATTATAATAAAATATTTCAAATAAAATATATATATAGAAATATATAATCTTACACACTTAGTTAAAACATTTGTTGCATGGTAGATCCTCTCTACTCTGTTTAATGAAGTACAACGAAAAAGTTGTATTTTAGTGGTTGACCTCAACCTACGAACTCTATAATGCGGATTCATTTTTCATAATAAAACACAAGAAAAAAGAAAAATAAGTAAAAATCCAAAAGCAGGTTACAGGATTTGGTTATACTCCGGTGCGTATATATATTTTGTCCACCTATTGTTAACTATATATAGTCACCACCATACCATACTCCTATTAATTCTTTTATATTTTTTGTGTTTTGTTGTTGTTTTGAAATTATACGTAATTCGTTTTTGTTGTATACTCCTCTAAGCCATGTAAAAACTTTTTCTTTTATTTTATGATTTTTCTCTTAATTATATGAATTTCCTACAAAAAGTGTAGGTATTAAGAATATAATAAATTTGATCTAGCGTTTGTAACATATTTAAATAATGGTCCGCTATATTCACTTTTAATTGTACAGATCAATTTCTGACATCTATCCATCCAAACATTTCATGCTAAGTTTTTAATAAAACCACAGTTTGAAATGTTAAAAATATTTTTAAAAAATTGACTCAATAAATTTTAGTTTTAATGTAGCAAACATTTGCACAATTTAATATTAACATCTCTAAATATGCTAAAATGTTTTATGACTTATTTATTTATACTTGAACTAGGGGGTGGACTCGTTTTGCTGCTTAAAAAGCATAATCCCCCTGGATAGGCTGCGGAAGGACGTTCAACTTTGCTGGGTACCTGGTCACTGTGGTATTGCTGGCAATGAGAAGGCTGATGGACTGGTCCGTCATGGCTCCGCGTCAAGAGTCCACCGGACTGAGGACTCAGTTCTGCCGCCGTTGAGTCATTACATCAGTGTACTAGAGAGGTTCTTCGCTGAGAAGGCTGGCCAAACCTCGTTAAACGAACCGAGTTGTAGGGTCTCTAGATTTATATGGCCGGTTATTTGCAGTCGCAGGACGTCTGCTCTTCTCTCTATGAGCAAGGTAGAGCTGAGGCTGAGTACAGGTTTGATTACGGGCCATTGTGGTATTCGTGTGATGACCTGTAGATGGGCGAATGCCGATATTGATTACTGTTGGCTGTGCGAGGACGAGGAAGAGCCGGAGGCTTTCTGGCAGATAGCAACGACTCCAAACTCTAACCTCCCGTTCATGTACTGGCCCTACCGTTATCCTTCGGCCTGCCAAGAGCCTCAGCTGGTTGTGGCATGGCGAATGTGAGACATTCTAGCTCCTTTCAGTAGGCAATTAGGTACATAAAGAGGCTGCTTTACCTACAAATGAGTTAAGTTATCGTTTTGCTGTCATAAGTTTAAAACGTTGTTAAGCGGAAATAAAAGTGTTCTATAGGCAAATATTAAGTTATTGTATTAAGACAAACTGCATAAACGTAAATGAATAAAACTGTCACAACAACAAAATGGTTTAATTTTATTTTAACGCAACGAAACATTTTAAAAAGGTTAAAACGTAACAAAATTGTTTATTAAATAGCGTAAATTGAAACTCATTGGTTCGACTATAAGATTCTTTTTAGGAGTAAAAGAAATGAATGTGTAATGGAAATAATATTGAGTGTTTGAATAAATACGGTTAAAGAATTTATCTTTTAACTCTTTTTTAATTTTCTTTTCTCCTTCCCGCAACCTATTTTCCTCGTACCAGCACAATGCATTATATGATTAGGGGTCATCCCCAACGTGTTGGTATAAGGTGAAAAATAAAAAATTTTATATGTGCTTTATTAATAAAATACGTGTCGTTTGGACGTTAATCTTTTGTCAGTTTTGGGTTACAGCCATTTTCCATCAGTGTAGAACTTATGGGAGTTCAAATTTATACCCTTAAGGGATTTATGCAGAGATAGGAACAAACGATAATCCGAAGGTGCAAGGTCCGAATTATATGTTGGATGCATTATAACTTCACAGACAAGCCCACTCAGTTTCTGCGGGGTCATCAAAGATGTATGTGGTCTAGCATTGAATTGCTGGCTTCAATCTCGTTGATTGTTGACAGTAGGGATCAGAATCAATTGTTTGACCAAGTTGTAGAAGCTCGTAGACAATTCTCTTCCACTCCCACCTGACACACAGCATTACCTCTCTTGTTGTCAATCCTGATTTTTCCACCATCTGTGAAGCTTTGTCTTGCTTCGATTGTGATCTATTTTGCAATAATTGTCGTATTTGATGGGCTTTTCTTCGATCGCAATCAATTACTTTAGAAATGGTTTGATTTCGCTCTGTTTTCGAAGTGATTCGCAAATGGAAATTCGATCAAAAAAATTTTTTACACTTAATTCATTCAAAAGGAGGTATAATTATCCTTAAATTTTTCCTGTGATTTAATCGACATTTTTTGTCCGATTTATCGACCAGAGCAAGTTGTATCTTTAACATGAAAATTTTTATTTTGAAAACAAGTAAATCATTTCACTGCTGTTTTTCTAGTTGCAGCATCGTCTACACAAACTTTTTCAATTGCCTGAGATTCATTCTTCATCCTCTTTCATTTTTAAACGTAAATAGCTTTTCCCAGTATAATGCGCTTTAAATAATGTCTCCTAACAAAGCGAAGCTTAAAATGCCACTTTTCCTGATGCAGTTACAAGTTACATTTTATCAGACTTAAAAAATACTGGTCCATATTCAATTAAGGACATCTTATGGCGTTTTTTTTTTTTGACAAAAAATGTTGCACTTCGTTTGTTCTTTGTCAGAAAACATTGTCAAAAATTAGGAAATATCGCAAATTTTTAAAGGCAACATTTTTAGGAGCAAACATAACATCTTTTTTTTTTTTTTAATGGACACAAAAAAGTAACAGCAAAGAAGTGCAACATTTTTTTCCAGAAAAGAAAACAGTATTAGAACACATAAGTAAAATGTAATCGCTACATTTTTCAAGCAAGTTCCCATATGGGAATGTTCAATAGACCCGATACCTTAGTGAGGAGTTTATTTACTTACAGACACGAAAGTTGGGTTTCATCCATACAACAATTCAGGATATCAATTTTTCAATTAGCCGTGTCTTACCGACTCTTATTTACGTTTATTTTTCTCTTTTCGTTTTTTATTTTCTTATTTTTTGTTAACAAGACCATCATCATTTTTCTATAATTAACCACTAAATGGGGAAGAACATTATTAATGTTCAGAATGCTTGCTTCTTCGTTCGTTCATTCATTTATTCATTCATTCGTTCTTCTGTTCGTTGTAATATTTTCTTTCTCTTGTTCTTTTATGTTGTTTTTCATTATAATTAGCGTTACTTTTTAAATGGATGTTTATCTGATTGTAGTATGTGTGTGTGTGTTGTGTATTTTACTTATACATACATGTTTTAATGGAATCCTCTGTTGTGTTTGTGCTTCAATTTATTATTTTTTTTATCATGTTCGCAACAATTTTTGTCGCACTTATTTTAATTGGTCTCCATTGATGAATGATTTGTTTGGTTATAATATTGTTTGTGTTGTAACATACACTGTATAAAATATATAATAAAGTAAAAGAATTAATTTTCTTTTTTTAAATATATAACTAAGATAGCTTTTTAATTTTGTAAGTTCATCCAAGCTTAAAATAAATTTTTAATTATTTAGAAAGTAGGAAACATGAAGTGATTTGCGGTATTCGGCCAGTAGTGTGAAAATAAAGATATCAAATAAATAATTATTATAATTTCGACTTGGTTTTCGTGATTTAGGATTTTTTTCTCAAAAATTTTCAACTAAAGTGAAATAATCTTGGTTATTAGATATATAAATTTATAGATATTTTTGGTACTAAACAAATTATTTATGCTTATGGTGTAAATGCGTAAGCGTTTTAAAGATATTTATTATTTTTATTCACAATTTGCATAATCTTTCTTCAAGTGTAGAATGTACTTATATACTCGTACATATTTAATTTATTTCGATGGATGGTTGTTATAAAATTTAATGGTATTAAAACATGTCATTATTAAATGTTGCGCATACGCAGACTATAACCGCAAATTATTTAAATTGCTTGTCTCGTCATTATTCATTATTAAAGGATACATTTACAACACGTGCTTAAAATAAATGCCATTACCCATACTACCATACATACATACACACATACACTCACATATACATAAGTAAACATATGCAAGTAAACTTATACAAATACGAGAGCATTTTAAATTGTAAGCTTCAGCATATAATGATGATGATAATGGCGAGAATGAAGACGAGGAAGAAGAAGTATAAAAGGGATAACATTTAATGTTTCATTTTACATCCCAGCACACACCTACTTACATATATGAACTCAATATTAAGTGATGATATGGCTGAAATCATATATGCTTTCTGGTATATTTATAGGTATATACACTCGAGAAAATATTTAAAATATATTATATCACTTATTAGAATTTAAGTTTTAGAAACTTAATTTTTGTGGGTGTGAACAACTTATCTTTATACATATACCAATGCCCCCCATACAACATATTTACTTTTAAATTACTAATAATACTGAATACATACATAAGTAGTTATTGCCCATACTAAACGTATGTATTTATGCATCTTTATATAGGTGTGTAATATACTCGTACTGGTTATATATACTTATGTAGTAGATAGAATATTATACCCTTGTGGGTGATAAAATTTATTAAAAAAAATAAATACCAATTTATGCCATGACAATTATACACACATACAAAATGAGTGAATATCGTGTAGATAATAAGTTCGTGACAAAAGTATTCGTTTGCTGATGAATTAAACAAACTTTTAAGAACAATTTAAATAAAGGATTTTAGCTTCTGGTCTCAAAACGATGTAATTTGATATTGCTATAGAAGTTATAATATTTAACACAGGTTTTCTGTACCTGTAAAATGACATTTAATGTTATATTTCGTAATTGAAGTACCACTCATTCTTTGCATTATATTGTGCGACAAAAAAAAAAAAAAAATACGTGGACATGATACTATTTTTCTGATAGGCGCTGAACAAGGATCTGTTTTAATAATTTTCAACGCAACTGCAATATCTTGAATTACGGGTAGAAAACTGGTTTTTGGGACATTCATACATTTATAAGCTAATAACTCAGCTGAATATTATTCGATTTTAAGTTTCTTTTCAGATTTTTCATGAGTTGCATTACGAAAAAGCTTAATAACTCCGTCAATTTCCAACGGATTTCTAAACCGATAGTCTCATTTTATTCATAACTTAATATAATTCCTGAATTAGTTCATCAATAGTGCTATTCCTATTCTATAAAATAGTGAGCAAAACGCATCTTGGAATATGTGGAAAAATTTTGCTTGAGAAATACACCCATATTCTTCTACCTAAACAACATATATATCATTTAAAATTTTATCTCTCATTTATCTCTCCTTTTAAAATCCGAAAAGAAAATTAATCGGGTAATATTCAACAAAGTTATAAACTTATAAGAGCATGAAAAAAAAGTAGTGTTATTTCCCAACTATTTCAACTTCGTTAATTTTTGTCGCATTGTGTTATTTAGGCCTCAGTTGCACAAATCGCTGTATGGTTTTCAAAGAAAGTCTAAGTTGATAGCTATTTCCTGTGATTGAGGTTTAAAGCATAGCTTTCATGTGTTCTCCCCGCAAAATTTTTTTAAGCTAATGTGTCAGAATAAATTTTCCAATTTGATTTAAAATTTTCTTGTGGGGCTACAGATCTACCACCATCTATAATGTATAAAAAAACCAGTTTTGGAACTATTACAGAATTTATGTGCGTCTGTTTAACCTCCTTTACCCGGGCTAATTTAAAACTAACGCTTAAAATTCTATTCTTTAGTTTTAACTGACAGGACCCCGTGGAGAGCGCTTAAAATTTTCAAACTAGAAAACATATTGAAAATAAATAACCACATTCATACAATGCATTCTGCCGTTCGACGTACTTGAGAACCTAAAAGCGACGCCCAAATTGCGGACTGATCGCTACCCTAGAGTGGCGAAGTCTCCTTTGAGCATTACAGTGTTCCTGTAATACATAGTAGATAAATGGCGTGGTGTTGTGCTTAGAGTTCTTGAATACAACTCAAGCAATACAGGTTCGAAAAAATTTAGAGCACTATTTTATATATGTAGCAAAAATAATTTTTATTTCTTTTTTGAATATTTTTTGATTTAATTTCTACATTGGATACAATTTAAAATAAAACAATCTATAATTATGTCTTACGGTTTAGTTTTAAAAACATTTTTCTTATAATTTACTTTGTTGTCGTGACTAAAATTGTTAACGATAGTTATTGCAATATTCGACAGGCAAATATGCCATTTTTGTAGTTGATTTTCAATGACTGTCGTATTAAGTGGCATTTTGCCAACCGCGATACCCCTAAAGGGTCAACTACGATAAGAGTGATTGTTTGAGCTTTCTTAGTTTTGTTGTGAGCACAGGAATGTCTACACTATTCTTATTTTCTAGTCCATAAAGTGATATTAGGGTTTTTTAATACATCTTATGTATATATAAATTGGGTGTTTTTTAGAGGTTCATAACTTTGAGTTGGCAACATTGCTTTATTTGACAATCGATTTAACAGCTGATATTTCGTTTTTTGTTTAGTTTGGTTTGACATTTCATTATGCTTAGACTAGCACCGCCGCCAATTCGGCAAATGAGCTGAAGCACAAAGTGGACTTAAAACTTAAAATCGGGTAATATTTAGCTAAGTTATTAGATTTTAAGTAAATGAAGGTCAGAAAAAACGCTTTTTTACCCGTAACTCGATATTATGGAGTTGTTTCGAAAATTCCAAAAACAGGATCTTGTTCTATGTGATAGCGCCTATCAGAAAATCATCTCCCAACAACAACTTCGATCTTTTTTGTTGTACCGTGTTGTTTTCATTAACATTGTAACCGAAATCGGATCAAAAAACATACTATTGAATACTTTTATAAGCCACTATACGATATGTATATCAAAAATATAATACGAATGTTGTGTTTGGTTTTAGTGTTAACGTGATATGTTGTATAACAAATATATGTATTGTCATTAAGTATTGTTGTTGTTTTTATAGTGATTAAAATTATCATTAAGTTATGCAAAAAAAAAAGAAAACATAAAAAAATAAATTGTTACAAAAAAAAAAAAATCATGTCAATATGCTTTTGTAATCTTGTGATACTTCCCCCATATCGTTATTATTATCATTATTATTATTATTGAATTATTTCTCTTTTTTATCATATTTGTTGTCAATACTTTACTTTTTGATGTTCTGCTTAATGATGCTTTTTATGAATTAATAAAAGTTATTGTTCGGTTCGTTGTATTGACATTTAATTAAAATATTTTATTATTGTTTATATATATATATATTTCATTATTCCACTATATTCTCACTTAAAACAATAACCTGTGAGTTGTAAATGTGTCATAAAATTGAGTTTAATAGGGTCATAATTATTTAACTACATCAGTAGGTATTATCATTAGCAAATAGCAAAGGGTCTTTTTATAAGAGAAGAACTTTAATATGCTGAAGAGCTTTTTGGATTGTTAACACGATAAATAGAATAAAAGTTCCCCCAAAGAAAATATTCAAAACATTAAGGGCCATTATTACAACTTGCAAATAACTAAAGGCAAGATTTTAACGGGCAGATAATTTGTCTTCCATTATTATAAGTATACAACAAGATAAAGGTGCATTTTTTACTGGGTTTTTTACCTCAATAATAAAAAAACGTATTCTTATAATATTTTTGACTTACCATAGCCATAAAAAATGAACCATTTACTTTTGTCAAAGTTAGATACTTGCCTTTATGGATTACTTTACTTTAATATGCTTAAAATGTAAAATTTATATTCTTAGAATTTTTTTATAATTTTTTGGAAATAAAAAAAAAAATCCACTAATTTTGCAAGAGAAAAATTTTCCGCCAGTTTTGCAAGAAAACATTTTTTTTTGCTAATTTTGCAAGAATAATTTTGTTCGGTAATTTTGGTCAAAGTTACGTAGCTGCATTTAATTTTGAATAAAATCAGCATTAGCCAACCGACTTTCACGATTTATAGCTTATTTTATTCTCAATTTTAAGCTTTAATTTAAGTGCTTAACACCTACAAATTTCATTCTAAAAAATTTTCTATGACTTTTTGACCAAAAAAAGATTGCTCTAATTATACGCAAATTTTTTTTTTCGCAGTTGAATTGTGAATAACTCCGACTCTGTTGGAAATGCACAAAATTGATTTAGCTGATTTATGGGAAAATTTGTTCCTAAACGTTTGCATCAAAATCGGTCAAGTCGTTTTCAAGTTATGATGAAATATATTGACATAACTACCATACTTTGGGCGAAAAATTTGCCACGCTCATAAAAAAAATTTGAGCCCGATGGAAAAGAACTGAAAACGGATTTGAATACAGCGCATCAAAATTATTATATCCCATATAGTTTTATTTGAAGTCGTTTTTTGCCGTAGACCGGTGCAATTAGTAAATTATAAAGAGATCGGACGGCTATTATTCGACCGGTTTTAACCGGTTTTTTTGGTGTTGTCGAATATGGTTTTTCAAAATCTTCATTTTTCGAATACCGAATAAACCGGTTAATTTAAATAAATATAATTTTTATACGTTTGTATATTTTTTTTATTGAAAATATGCTCATCTTTTAAACATTTGTATACATTTAATTATTTTTGTATATATGATAACCTTGAACGACTCACAAAGAATGTGAAAGCCAAGGTAGATCGAAAAAGATATGCACACTTGAGCAACAATAACTTTAAATAAATTAATATTAATTTTTATATATGGAGAATAATTAAGTGGACTCATTGAAAGCCCACAAACTCACAAACGCCGGTTCCGAACGACAGATATATTAGTTAGTGAAGTTTTTCGTAGCGTAAATACACATAACCAGTCGCTAGTAATGTTGTGAGGTGATATCGCTGTTGAAAATTGTCAGATAGTATGCCCTGGGATTGAACCGACGACTTCTTGGTTGGAAGGTGGTTCTTAACTAACATACCACAGTGACAAACACACTTACTATTAATTACGTGGTGCATAAATTTACATATAGTGTTGCTCGAAATCTAAGCAAATTTTCTTGTCGAGGCAATTAAGGACTCGTATATTACTAATAGATTTATTGAAAGTAAAACATTTAATTTTTGTTATCTTAGGCACCTAAATTATGACTATAATAACAAACCTTTAATTCCATTTTCGACCAAGTAATAAATGACACAAAAACGAAATTAGCTCCTTAAGTAGCTGTTCGAAACTTAAGCATTTTTCAGTCTTTGTGTAATAAAGTTTGTTTTTTATAGCCTCCGAACTCCATTTGGTCCAGCTCTGCGCTTCAAGAATTAAGAGCAATTTTATTTAAACTAAAGAACCGGTTAACCGATTATTTGTATTATTATTAACCCAAAACCGGTTTGTTTTAAAGTGCTTCTTTTCGAATTATTCGAAAACCGGTTTTTGAAAACGGTCGAATAATCGATCTCCCTAGTAAATTGGAGTTTGTTTTAAGATGTTTCGAACAAAAATTCATCGCAGAAACACTTTTAATGATATACTTTCATAATAGTTTGTCCCAAAAAGAAATTTTTTAAAAGTAAAGTTTGTTAAAAGCCAGAACAAACCGTTAGCTTTATTATAAAAATCTTTACAACTTTGGACAGAGTTGATTCTATTCACAGTGGTGGTCGACAGAGGTGCACAACAGCCAAAGATAACTCAGAAGTTCTCAGAAAACTCCAAAAACATCAAAAAAAGGCGCCTTTATTCATAAATTAAGTAGCAGGACTGTTCAGAGAACAACTTAAAAGTTTTCATGGTACAAAGAAACCATTCATTTCAAAAAAAGTAAATAAATAAATAAATAAATAAATAAAAAATAAAAATAAAAACTGAGCCGTTCCCATAATATTTGCTAAGGAACACATTAACAGGCCCGTAAACAAATGAAGGGCAGTTCTATTTTTGATGAATCTTAATTTAAATTAATTATTTTGATGAATATATTCGAAAAACTAACATTCAGATTGGATATTTTTACTGTAAGTGGCCTGTAAAACACGAAGGCGAAAATGTAGTGGCCTGGGGATATTCTTCTGGTAGAGACGTTGCACAGTGCGTTGTCCTATAGACAAAAATCAACAAATCTCTCATTACGGATATTGCTAAATTGTATATTTTTTGAAAGCTAATTATCGGCGGAAGGATTTTTTCTGTTTCTTCTCTAGTTACCGCAACTAATTTAAAATAAAAAATACCATGTAAAAAATTGGATTTTGGGTACTTCAGAAAAATAGCCATAAAAACTCAATTTTTTAAGAAATTTTAAAAAGTTTGATTTTTAATTACTTTACAGTATTATAAGCACAACAAGAATAAAAGTATTAAATTTTGTATATTGTTTTTATTTTTTTACTGGTTTGGAAAACCTACCTATTTCAACAAAAATTTTGAATTTACCAAATTTTGAAAGATTATTGAACAAATAATAAAGAAAAATATACATGTTTTTATTGCTATTTATGAAACTATCTGATATCAAAAAAAAGAACGAACCAAGGCACATTGAACAAGGTAGTGTTGCCCGTACAACAACTAATTTTTTTATAAAAACAACAGGCAATGTATTTTGTGTATATTAGGGCAAATATCAAAAAATTTACATGCAAAAAAAAAACCTAAACAAGAGATTGATACAGTTTACACTTGTAAAGTAGAAATATTTTATTTTGTTAAAAATTTTAATTTTCAAATATTTCGTTTTTTAAACGTCTTTTAATCTCAAACGTAAAACATTGAGGTAAATATTGTTTCATTTAGTAAGTCTCTGCTGTACAAGAAAAAATTTTTAGTCCTTCGAACACAAATTAATAAAAAAAAAAAGTCAGCCGAACAGGCAATTTCACCATGGAACCAACTATATTCAACTTAAAAAATTTGGAAATTTAAAATATGTATAATTTAGAGAATTTTTCTTAAATTTTACTGATTTGTATATATATATATATATATATATATATATATATATATATCTATATATATATATATATATATATATATTATATATTTGGAATTTATGTATTTACATATATCAAAAACTAACACACCTCTATGCTTAGAAAATTTTTTTATTAAAAAAAAAAAAACTAAATATAATATGATTTAAATATATGTGGGCGGTGGGCGTGTCCGTTGTTCTATTTTGCGAAAATTTTACGTATATTTGTATTTTGCCCTAATAATTGTTTGTATAAAATTTCAATTATCTACGACAACTCATTCTACTTTTGTTTATTCGAAATCATGTACCAACATTTCGATAAATAGCTAAATGGAATATGCCCAATTCATGGCAATTCCAACAAGATAACGACACTGAAGGGAACGTCGAGGATTGGTTTTGAACAGAATAGATCAACAGTATGAAATGGGAAATTGTGAACAAGGGGATAAATCGCGATGGAGTGGGTGAAGATAAAAATAAATTATTCGAGGACAAAGCAGATTCAGATTTATTGCATATTCCAAAATGTTTTGTCATTTGAACTTTCGTCTTTTTAGTTTTTTGTTTAATAAATTTTTAATTCTGAATAATTTATGCAGATTGATCAAATGAACGAATATAGTTTATTATGTAGCAGCTCCTACCTCATTACTAAAGATATATGAACCGATTATGTCGTTAGCTGACAATCCACATGAAGTACATATGTAGTTCACTTTTGTGAATGCACATAATTATCTTTTCTTGTTCATTATCAGGAATTTTACTTGTTGACTTATCCTGTTAATGAAAACGAATTTCATTGCCCAACTATTTATCAAACAGAAAATGCAACCAATGATCATTGGGCTTCAATTTTCGACCAAGCGGAATCTTATATCGATGTAAATCAAGTTGTTGCGAAAGGTGGTATATTTATAAACCAGGATCGTTGTCAACAGTGTGACTGGAAACGAACCTTTCGTTGTTTTGTTGTTGTCTTACTGTAACGTAGTGACTAAATGTTAAATTATTTTCAAATTCATTGAATAGCGCTTTCATAGAGACGATTATATTCAAAAAAAATTACACATTAATTCCCAGCATAGATATCTTCATTGAAAGAACTGGAAAGGTGAAAAGTACCCTTCAGCTGTCAGAAATTTAGGAAAATATTTCTTTTTACGAAAAGTATTAAATTATTTTATATATAATAATAATAAATAAATAAAATGTTATAAAAAAAATAATTTCTTTAGTAATACTATAAAACTTTCTTAAAAATTATTTTTAATTTTATTTTTTCAAAACTTCTTTTCCTTTTTATGTATGCGGTATTATCATGCTTCTGTTTAATTTATTTACTTGTTCATAGTTATGAAAACAAATTATACATATAATATTTTTTATTATTTTACATATTTGTTTGCTTGTGTGTGCTTATCTTTTCATTCCTTTCAATTAATTATTCATGCAAATGAATTTAAAATCTACGACAACCATTTTGCATCCATTAAATGCAAACAATTTTAATCTGGTCATCGGTTTGTTAATTTATTTACTAATTAAATTATTTGCATTCGCCAGACGTATACTTCACACACACTTACACACACAAAAATTATTTTCAACAGATTTGCATATTTATTCTGATGGCATTATTTTAACATAATGCGTCTACCTGCGTGCATCACCTACTATGAAAGACATCCTATTTTCAATTAAGAGAAACACTGTCTCTTTGCAGTACGCTGTCCTTGTTTGGGGGGCCGAGGACTATCTAAAACTATTATCAACTTTTTTTATTGTGACTTAATGTTTTTACTTCTTCCTATGACATATTTATTCTATAAGTGTTTGCTAATATTGTTCGGCGTCAGGATTTTTCCGGGCCAGCACATCACATAATGCCATGTCGGTTTCATTCGTTTTTCAGAGAATGTGGTCTATACGTCTCCATTTTCTTCTCATAACCTTTCCTGTTAATTGGCTGCTTGCTAGTTATGGTGTTCGGCCAGAAAATGCTACGCAGGATGCACAAGAATTTAATAATTGTGTTCGGATAGCTTGAGTCACAATTTTGGTTATTAACCATGTCTCAGAAGTAGGTCAGCGTAGTTTTTACACAAGTTTAAATATGCTCAACTTCGTATGAACTAAGATGTGTGGAGATCTTAAAATCTTATTTACACGGCTAAAAGTTGCTCGATAAACGTTTACGAAAATACACATCTAAGAGAGCGGAAACTGGCCACGTATTCAAATTCGTTATTGTCCACATAAAATTTTGTTATATTACGGTGGTTTACGTTCATTGCCCCATCCTTCAAGTGTACCTAAGTCGCTGATCTTGTTCTGCATATTTTGATGTCTTTGAGATATGAGGCATATATCAGCTGCAAAGTTAAGACCTTCGAGATGTTGGTGGAAGCCTCAAACTATATCTACCTTTTCTTATTACAGATCTCGATCATGATATTTTCAAGAGCGACTGCAAACTGTAGCGTCTAGAGGGGGCAAACGAACTTCACTCCTATGTTGGTTGTAAATATTGCCATGATAAGCTTTTATCATCTTAGAGCTGCCCATATTGCATTGATGTTGAAGGCTTTTAACAAAAATAAGAGTCGCGAATTTCCCTTTGAGCATTCCAATGTTCCAATCATCTGGCAATTTCTCAATCCTTGATTAGATTGTGGTGCTGAAAATCAAGGTTCCAAACCGATATAGGACTATTTTTGGCCAATGCATTCACTATTTCATTATAGTGTCCAATTACCGAAAACAACTGGATCTTATTACAAAGCGAAAGCTTTTGCAAGGTATTTGTAGATATCATACGATTCGAGCCAAGCGCTCTTAAGACACCCTAGCAGTCAGAAAATATGTAGATGGTCATTCCCTTACCTCTCCAATTGTTGTATTCTATCAAATCTCCATCTTCTAGAAGCTTCATTATAAATCCTCTTGTCCATTCTGTAGGTAATCGCTTGCTCTGCCATAACTCCCTAAAATAAGGACGTATAATTGTACCAGTGGAATCATTTGTAATACCTCTGTCGGAATACCGTCTTCTAAAGCTAACTGTGCCGCCAGATAGCATTAAGAAGTGCAACAATCCCACACTTAATTTCGTCTTTCCACTTTTTCAACAAAAATATGTCATTATAAATATTACTTTTGTCATCGCTGACTGTTTGTTTTCCAACAGAACTGTTATTCTCAAAGATGAGCGCTTTGATCGCCAGCTGTTGGCTCAACTTCAATATCTGATGCAGGCTTCGTTACAGTTAATATAATGTTTATATACGTAGGCGTTGTGTAGTCTACTCAAAAAATTCAGACGAGAGAGCTTTTTAATATGTTACCTATCTGGCTATCTGAGCCAGCGGGGTATGATAAAATGTATGTATATGCAGTTCAGTACAAATTTTAGTGATTCGAAGCAGTAACGCTAGCTTTGAGCCTCGATCCAAGGCAGTCCCGAGTATATTAACAACGACTGATAACACTGTGGGACAAAAAAGAGCGAAATTGAATTGGGTAATGATACTACTTTACGGATAAAAAGACGGTTTTTGTGACCTTCATGCACTTATAAGCTAATAACTTAGCTGAATATTACCCGATTTAAAGTTTCTTTACAGTTTTGAAAAAAAGAGAAACACCTAACCGTACAATTTATGAAAGCATCATTTGATAGAACAATGTGTTAGTCTATCAATATTCAAAAAGCGGGTACGATTTCCACTGAAAAATTCACTTTCGAGAATATAAGCGCCGAAAATACTTTTTTAAAAATGGGCATATTTCTCTATAAAATTTATTGCCCTTTTTAATGTTCTCCAAATCGTATACAGTGTTTAAAAAAATTTTAATTTAAAATATATTTTCATTTAAAGTTATATACAAAAAAATCTATGTATGCATGTATAAAAAACCAGATAAATGATTAACTTTTATTTAAAAAATACCAAAGCATATTAATGTTAATGACAGATTTATTTAACATCATAATTATTATAATTTTTATTAAACAAAATACCTGCAAATATTTGCGAAAATTACAAATAAGCTCAGTATGAATTTTTAATAAAACAAGGAAAATCATAAAATTATACGAATAATACGTTTGTGTGTAAAATAACAATAATATGATACTCGTATAATCCCTGGTACATATAAAATAATATTATTTTTTTTTTAATATGAAATAAACGTTGCGTATACGTATTGTTGTACACAAATATGCTACATGCGTACACATTATGTATAAATGAGTCTTTCTGTGTGTATGTATGTTTGTGTGTTCATATGCCATCATAATTAACGCGCATTGACTTTAGACGCTCATTAGTTTAATTAGGATACAAATTAACGAGCCTCATTGAAACAAATAAATGAACAACGAACGGCCCATAAGCCATAGACCGACCGACCGACACACTGACAAGCCCACACCATCATTGTCATCATTGAACAAAAACGCTTTTCAAACATTCAAATGAACGCAAATTGTTGTATTTTTGGGCGAATCTTTTTGCTTTACGGGCAAAATTAAATGCGTAAATAAAACTTGGCAAACAAACAAATACGAAAACAAATACAACAACAATAATAACATTAACTTTGTCAAATATAACGACAACAACAACGACAACAAAAACTACAAAATAATGAGTACTGATATAATGGCCGTTTTAAATTTTCATTAAAAAAAAAACAAGTAAAACAACAGCAATAATAACGCAGTACTCTTTTTTTGAAAATGTATACGCCTGAGAAGATATATTCTCATGTAAATTAAAAACTCTCAAAGAATGACAACTTAAATACGGTGAAAATAAACTGAATGAAAAAGGCAATAAGATGAGATAGTTTGTAAATTTTAAGAAGCTCGGAAAATGCTAATGTTTGACTTTCGGTTCGAAGGGTCATAACAAAGTTGCAAGCTGTCATGATTACAGAATTGGTATGATACCGTCAATTCCAGTAAACATTTGATTCGAAGGCCAATAAAATATCGACAACTTGTAGACACATAATCACTTGTTTTGCTTAATACACAATTTCATAATTATAGACAAATTCTGACCACTAGGAATTTCGTTGTTACTTTTGCTCTGTTTCTTTCGAATAGTTTATAATTATAAACGACAAAAAACCGTCAAAGATCAAAAATAAGTTTCAAATAAATGTTGAATTGTTCAAAGCATTGTTTAAGATAAAATGCTATAAACTTCAGAAAGCACCAAATGTAAATTTCAATAATCAACTTTTAACTCGAAAGACCTAAATCAAATCACGAATTCGCACCATAGAATTTAATGTAATAGAGATATTGTGAACGCTGGTAATCATCAATTGGAGCACCATAACTGCCAAAAAACAAATTTTTGATCGAAGGACCACTAACAAATTCAGTTTAATAGACTAGTTGGTCTTGGCCAACAGTCATAATAATAGTCCAGTTCGAAGGACCTAAAAATGAATTAAATAACAAAATTGCTTAAGGCATTGTCCGATTTAACTGTAGATATTTTAACTGTTAAAGAGAAATTTTAAAGTAAAATTTAATCAGAGCAGCAAAATTGGTCATTACCAAAATTGGCAAAAACCTGTTTTTTTTAACCAAACCATCGGGATTTATTGGGTTTTTGATGGTTTTTTTTTGGGTTTTATAACTGCTTCCAAATTTCATTCAAGCCGCCAATATTTCTTGTTTATTAGTACAATTACGTTGTTGTAGTATTTATAATGCAATGTTACGCTCTTATTGGGATCAAGGCGGCATTGGGGATTATGAGCTGCTAATACTCGATGATCAGAGCAGACTGCAGTTACTTCTTTTGAACCGTGCATTATGAGAAAAAAGGCTGAAATATAAAGACAGATATGATTAAGATATTAGTTTGCAACACCCGGTCTCTCGTCGCAAAAGTTGCCAAAGTTATTAGAAGCGATCTATTGCGCTCCATCCATATTCTCTAAACATTGCTTCTTCTGTCTATTGACTTGTTTTGAAGCATACGATATCTTTCGGCATGCTATCGAATCACTTCTTTTGAAGAAATATAAAATCAGTTTCAAAGTGGATCGCCTCAAAAGACGAGAAGTTTTCCTAAAACGGAATTCGAAAATTGGATCAGAGGTGCGAGAAGTTGTAAACAGTGATTTGATAAATTTATATTTGATGAGTTGTTAATTCATTAACTTTTTTAAACTGAAAAAAAAAAATGACCGAATTAATTTGTACTCGCAATACGCAAATTTTAATTATCTCTGCTATAAATAAACTACGAAAACTTTTAATTAAAAGATCCACCCAGGTTTTTTTAAAATATAAAATTCAATGAAACCAGGGTGGGCTTAGTTGGGTTACCCAGTGGGTTTCCAACCCTGATTGTTACACGGTTTTGAAATAAGCCAAGTTAGTTAAAAGGAGCGGTCCGATATTAGAATGGACTATTTAATTTTTCCTAAATGAAATACTTACAAAAATAAATGACATTGCTTTTTATACGTTTTGTTGCTTTTGTTTTACACGACATTGTATAGAGCTTGTTTATCTAACGGCTAAAAATTGGTTTCAAGTAAAAACAAAATATATGTGTATCTTTTACTTAAAGTTTTATCATTACATACGAATACACTTTTTTTTGCAAAACTGAAAAATTAATTAAAAGATACTTTCATGTATCTGGCGAATGCAAATAATTTAATTAGTAAATAAAATTATAAAACTGATGACCAAATTAAAATTGTTTGCATTTAATGGATGCAAAATGGTTGTCGTAGATTTTAAATTCATTTCCATGAATAATTAATTGGAGGAAATAAAAGATAAACAAACAAATAAAGAAGAGAAAAAACGTAAATGCCTAACATAATTCCAAAAACAAAGCTTAAAAATATAGCCAAATTATTTCGATATCTCACGATTGCTTAATTTGAATTGAAAATCGAAATGAAATTAAGTTTGTATCCACAATAGAATGATCGAAGTAATAAGAGAACAACACGCCAACTTCTGTCAGAAGCTTTAACTTTTTTTTTGCCACAATACAATATCCATTTCACTGACCGGCTTAAACATTTCTTGACATAATGCTTAATAATATAGAAACTACTATCTACTGTTCATCTTACATCAAACTTTATCGCTGCTTTTATAGTTATGCGTTACAAAGATTCCTATTTCTGCCATATTTTTACTTACTCATATGCAGTGAGATCCGTGTTAATGTTTGCCTTAAAAGAGTAATTGTGACAAAAATTTACAACAATTACTGTAGAAAACTTTTGCAACATGACTACATTATCATCATTCAAACCAGACACTATTGCAGGTCACTGCGACATATGAGATCTATTGTACCTCTTCCAGTCTATAGTTTGCTTAACAGATCTACTGCCTTCCTAAAAATCACCAGCAGATCTGGTACCATAAGATGGAATATGTCAACCGGTGAGGGATATGTCAGCGTTTTTCGTCCACAATGGCCCGTAAACACCATTAGGAGTTCCAAATCCGACCTGACATATTTGAGAATCTCAGAGCAATTACAAAATTGCGAAAATTGTCACCCTAGGGCGGTGAAGTCCCATTTGAGCTTTCGAGTATTCCAAGCATCAGGCAATTTATCCATCCTTGACTAGATTGAGGATGGTAGTAAGTGGTGCCTCACAGTAAGGTTCCGATATAGGGTATCATGGAATATTTCATTACCGTTTATCCCACAGTGTACAGGTACCCATAACAACTTTACCTTATTTCTAAGCAAAAGCCTTTCGGAGCAATATTTTACCAGTCTAGATGTCATACGATTCGAGATAAGTGTCCTGAAGAAAGCCTGGCTGTCAGAGAATATAGTAATGGACTTACCTTTGAGCCCACCTGTCTAGGTCGATCTTCGCACATATAGAAATGGTTATGATCTCAGCCTAGAAGACACTCAGAAATCTCTCATCTCCCCAGTGTGATCGACAGCTTTGATTGGGTCCGTTAACACCGGTACCGACACCGTCATTCATTTTGGAGCCATTGGTGTACTTGTTTAGATCAAACCCTCTACGAACTAAGGCCTATTCGGAAATTCAATCCTGAATCTTCCGACAAAGCACAGATCATCCGAAAGCATAAGATCCAGGACCGAAGATGGGTCTCCGACCACCTTCCGTACCACGTGACTAACAACACAACCTGTAATCTTTTAAGCTTGGAATTCTTTTAACATATGACAAATTCTTTCTAGCCCTGCCAACTCAAAGCATTTATCTGGCTTAAAGTAGTTCTATGGGAAGCAGTTCCTTTCTTCATTTGTTTTCTTCAAATCTTCAAATTCTTGAACTTCCCTGTGGACTCTTCTATTGCCATTCTGTGCTCATTCTATTTTCGCAGGGTGTTTCCATCTGTATTTATTAATCATAATTTTCTTTTATTATTGTCATAAGAAATGATTGGAGTGATGTTGCCATCATTTGCTTGCATTTGAGCTGGCCAAGTGTGCAAGGCTATCAACATTCTTCGGTGTTCTTTGGTTAAGTGTGGAAAGGCTTTTCGAAATCACTGTGCCGCTGTGGTATGGTAGTAAGACACCCGCCTACCAACCAGAAGTTCCTCGGTCAATACCAGGCTAGACTATCTGAAAAAAGAAAAAGCTTTTCACCTCATAACATTAGCTAAATATTAACTGGTTACGAGTATTACTACTATTGAAAACTTCTCTAATGCATTTGCCGTTCGGAGCCGGCCTTAAACTTGTAGGTCTCTTTCAATGAGTCAAAAATAAAATCGGATACAGCTCATTGAATGAGAAAAGTCCACATGTTTCTTCATGGATTGTTACGGGAATTAATATATACGGCGGGGAACGCCGCTCAACATACTGTTGAATAATCATTCGAAGGTTGTTTATACAATTCGCACTTGCTCTGCGTGAACGCTGCTTGTTCATCACGGAGCACCAGAAAAAAAGACTTCAAGAGTTGTTTGTTTGAAGTTTAAGTGATGACCTTATTTGAGATGCTGATTAGCGTCATTTCGCTCCAATTTTTGCACCGTGTTATGACGCATGGATGAGACATTTTACCCCATACCACCTTGATCAAAAGAATAAATTACCGCCTCAACACGGTCAGAATTGTAAAAAATCGCCAACACATAGAGATAGATGTTCTCTTGGTTACGTAGCTTTTGCAAATGTCAAGCTATGTGATCAAGTTAGTATTCTGTTATTCAATATAATTTTGATCATTTTACGTATGACTAACATTTCTTTATAAATGTCCGCTAAAATATTTACTATAATTAAGGCATAGCTCAACCACTGGAATCATTGACTTTACAGTACAAATATTTTGCTAGAACTATGACTTAAACTTCCTTGGAAAGTTTGTAGTTGAATTCTAAATTGCTACCTAAATATGAATCTAAAAACACAGAATAAAATATATTTTCTCTGAATTAATCTAAATAAATTTAAACTCTTTTGTTTAGAATCCTACAATTAAATAAGAAAATTATACGTTTTTTTCCAGAATAAATCGGTTGGCAATTATAAGTGAAAGCGCCAGTAATTTGTTTGCTCAATGTTTAATTTTTCTCTGGAAAAAAATTCGCTTCAATCGTAATTGCCAATTTGCTGGGCCACACTATTAACAGCAATATAAACAAACGGCCACATAATGAGCCAACAAAACGCCATCACAGCCATTACATCGTTTAGTTCGTTTAGTTTGCAGAATAAAAGTTGTAGGGTGGCGGAGGAGAACCAGAGGAGAATCTTAGGCAAACAAGCCCCCTTAACAAGTTAAGTAATTAGAAAATGTTAGTATATCGACGCCAGCACCACGACACCATGATATCGATATACAAGTAAAGGACACACCACTACTCCACAAAATTAGTGATGTTTGAAGGCAAAACGATGCGCATCATTAGAAAACAAAATTTTAATTCGCGATTTTTCACGTTCTAATTCTCGTAACAATTTCGATTCTTTTTTTCCACTTTTTTCTGTTGTTTTGGTTTGTTTTTGAGCTAAAATCTACTGTGAATTGTGTTGGAAGGAATAGGTCAGAACGTTAACGAAACGTTAATTTATTCCCACACACCCATATACACTCTAATGCGCAACAAACACTTTGGCAAAGTGTTGGTTTTAGGCAGACTGTCGTTGTGGCAACGATACTAGTATTTGTGCCTTTCGATTCGTTGCTCTGTTTTGCCATTTTTTGTTTTTTTTTTTTTGGAGACTTAATGTGAAAACAAAAACGTGCTAAATTGCAATTAATTATGCAGGATATTGAATTTTGTTAAACGACCAGTGCCGCGGATTGTCAGAGGAAACTATACGCGTCTAGAATATAAACTATACATTTTGTTTTTTTGTTTTTCAAAATATGCGAGGGTGGTGCGGAATTAAAGAATAGAAGCAGTGTTGTAAAACATCGAATCATTTTGTATGCTATTCCAAACACTGCGAAATTTGTTCGAAACATGTTCGAATAAAACATAACATATGCACTGAAAAATCCCGGGCCTATATGTTGCACTAGTTTGTTTTATTCACCTCTCTTTTAGGTAGAGCTAATCTTCAAAAGACAGCTGTTAAAATATCATGATATTCTATTAATTAGTTTGTCCGAAGAGTAACGCTACTTTTGATATTTTCAGAACAATGAATCAAAAACAATATCGTGTTTTAGTTCTAAATTGCTTCTTGATGGGAAAAAATACCATTTAAAACTGGGATTACACGATTGTCCCAATGCAGCAAATATTGGTACAGCAATCGTTTGACCGCCCAATAAGTAATAATGTGTAAACCAAAATATCAAAAATGCGTCAATATTTATTGTGTTATTGTGCGACCATCGAAATTGACAATACGTACCAATTTTTAAATTTTGAAATTTATTTTCGTAGAATTAATTTTGATAATTTTGATATTTTACGACAATAAAGCACAATAGAAATTGTGTCATATTGGTGCATTTGCGACAATCGTGGGATCGTACCTTAAGCGAAGCAATGGCACCATCAGAAACAAGAATAAAACGTTGGTTTTGCTGACTTTAAAAGTGTTCGGTGAGACACCGTAGATGCAGATCGCAGTGGACGAGCAAATGAGGCGGTAACTCCAGAAAACATTAAATAAATCCACAAAATCGTTTTTAATGATCGAAAAATGAAGTTGCGTGAGTTAGCTAATATCATAAAGATATCAGAAGAACGTACTGATTTATATTGCATGAGAATTTGACTATGAGAAAGCTCTGTTCAAAGTAGATGCCGGTTTTTCTCACTGTTTACAAGAAACAAGAAAGTGTCTATGATTATGAAACAATAGCAAAACTACAAAAATTGAACTTCGAAATGCTCCCAAATCCACCGTATTCACCAGAATTGGCCTCCAGCGACTACTGGCTGAAATGCTCACCGGTAAGAAATTTCGCGCGAACGAAGGTTATCCCTGAAATTAAGGCCTATTTTGAAGCAAAAGAAAGATCGTTCTACAAAAGTGGTATTTTAATGTTAGAGCGGCGCTAAAATGATTGGCTGGGGACTTTTCATCCCATGTGTAATATATGTTACTCGTAATTTTAGGTATAATGGTTAAAAATATTTGAAATTCTTCGAAATTTTTTCCTACAGACAACATAATTATCAAACAATTAAAAATTTTTCCGTAAAAATGCTGATGGCCACGCGGTTAGCCCTGAGTAAAAAAAAACCCTGAAAACATAACAAGCTATCAACAGGTTATCCATTCAGTGGCTTAAAAACCGCCGGTCTGGCAAGGCTGTCACCTGATAATATCTGCCATTGTTTTGCTAATTAAGAATATGAGTCGTATAAGAACCACAGAAAGGGTAAAATTGTTAAAACTGACAACAAAAGTGGTGATCCAAACTTTCGACCAAAATTTTCTTCTCACTCTGTAGTTTCATGAACAAGCAAAATTGTAGCATATAGGACTCGGAGAACCCAGAAGTGATTGTGGAAAGCCATTACATCCGGAAAAGGTGACTGTTTGGTGCGGATTATGCTCTGAAAATATCGTTGGGAGAACCGTTACCATCAATTTTGACCGCTATGACCATAAGCGGTCATCAAAATGACACTGTATTTCGTGTGTAATGGCAAGGTCCAATCATTTTTATGATATAAAAGTTTCATTGAAATTATAGTCTTATGTGTGTTCTATTCACTTGATTGATAAGTCGTTTTTTCTTTTTGAGTTTATCCATCATAACAAAGTATTAACCTGAAAAAGCTTCGTTTGAACCATTTAAAAACTCATACTCTACAAGTACCACAGAAAATCTTCTCAATAGAAAATCTTTAATCGTGGAAACGAAAGAGTCTACTGCTTAGCAAACATAGGAAATAGATGGGTTTGGATTTGACGCATTATTCGATATCTGTATGATATATCCCTGTATCTGTATGATATATCAGGTCACAGGATAAAGTTCCCGGCGTAATCTGTTGTAACTCCTAAAGAGAGTTATTTGTTTTCTCACCAACAAACTAGCTTGATACTTAAACTTGTTATGGTGAATAAAAGATCTTCTGTGTCGTGGTGCATATGGAGTCTTTAATCAGTCAATCATGCTAACAAATCATTTAGCATGTTCTACTTTTTTTTCTTAAACGATCCTCGTATTTGGGTATTGTTAACAGCCTAATGAAAAACATTTAACGACTTCATTAGATTTTGAAATGAAGGAAAAACTGACTATTCGTTTGGTTGGTTGTGTAGATAGAAAATTAGAAAATTTTGAAAATCTATTTAAAAAGCCTTTGGGGGTCGAACATTTTCATAAAATTCCAAATGAGAGAATTATTTTTTTATACTTTTTATTTTGGTTTCAGTTGGTTGTGTTAAATCGTCATGAATTAATAATCATTTTGCGGCTGTAATTGTTAAAGTATTTGTCATGAATATTTGATTATTCCTTTTTATAGTCTACACTATCACAGTGAGTGTGAATGTAAAGCGTTTGATGCTGGTAACTCTTTAAGAAACGGTGCTTGACCTATTCTGAAGCATACCCATCAAAATGCAATTCGCACTTAAAGGGGCACCTATATTACGTTTGTTACGATTCGTTTTTTGTCATGAAAACAAATCAGTCTTATCTCACAGGAATATTTTTAAATTTCGAAACAGTAAAAGTCGCATGCTTCGTATAGTACTTGTAGCCTTATTTATCTCTTTAAACCAATATTGAATGTATATTAAATCTTTTATTAATGTGTTCGATCTGACTGACAAATTTATTGGACGTCAGATTCAAATTAGTCTCTGGTATATTTTAAGTATCGTTCACAGTTACAACTGTGCTCAAAAATTCGGATTGTAGGACTAATTTTTTAACTTTGTCTACTACAGGGTGGGCCAACTTTGACCAGGGTTGGCAAAAACCCAGGTTTTTTTTTTTAAAAAAACCTAGCCCACCTGGTTTTATTGGGTTTTTGATGGGTGCTTTTTCAGGTTTTATTAGGTTTTCCTAACTTTGTTCAATGCGACAATATTTTTTATTTGTTAGTAGTTAGAGGTGTTGAGTACTATTAGCTGCTAAAGCTGACTGCAATTATTTCCTTTGAGATGTGCATTATGAGAAAAACGGCCGGAATATAAAGACGTGATTAAGTTATTCTTTTGCATGACAACACTAGGCCTCATATCGCAAAAATTGGCAAACGGTTTTCAGAAACACCCAAATGCTGCACTCACCGTATTCTCCGGATATTGATTCCTCTAACTGTTGGTTGTTTCACACCTCCTTACAATTTCAATACCTTTTACAATTTTGCCGAATAACTTCTTTTCAAGAAATGTAAAATCGGCTTCAGAGCTGGATCGCCTCAAACGATAAGTTTTTCTGAAGCAGGATTCGGAAATTGGGTCAGAGGTGGGGTAAGGATGATAATGGTCAAATTAATAATAATAACGGTTAAATTAACAGTCAGTCAAAGTCAGGTTTGGCAACCCGCTGGGTAACCAAATTAAACCCGGGTGGGTTTTTTATTTAAAGGTTTTCGTAGTTTATTTAAAACAAAAATAGTTGTAATTAACGTATTGCGAGTACAAATTAACTCGGTCCTTTTTTTCAGTTTAAAAAAAGTTAATGAATTAACAACTCTTTCCCCACCTCTGATCCAATATCCGAATCCCGTTTTAAGAAAACTTCTCGTCTTTTGAGGCGATCCACTTTTGAAACTGATTTTATATTTTTTCAAAAGAAGTGATTCGGTAGCATGCCAAAAGATAGTGTATGCTTCGAAACATTCAATAGACAGAAGAAGCAATGTTTGGAGAATACGGGAGGTATTTGTAATTTGTATTTTTTAATATGTGATTTTTTTGCGTAGTTTCACAATTGGATGCCATAGCTCCATATTGTCCTGATGATTTATTGATAGACTATAAGTTTATTTCATATTGACATTGGAGTATGCCTTTATATGAGCCATTGTAAATTTTTAAGTTTTATTTACAAATCAAGCCACATATTGGAAAAACATATGTGGTGACCCCAGTTTAATTTGGAATCCAAGGTCATTCCCAGGTACTATATTTCGCCGAATTTTAATGCAACATTATAATAGGTACATATGGTGAATTTTTAATAGAAAAGCCGATATGAAATGATTTTTAATTATTTATTTTTATTTTCAATGTCGATGCCCAAAAAGAGATGTTATCGATTGCTAATTGAAGGTGCGTAAAAGCTTCTGAAGTATTATTTCCCACTGTGAAAACAGCATTATCGTCTGCAAACAAATTATTGCAATCAAATTATTGTCTGAAATCGGAAGAACCTTTGTGTAGATAAGATAGAACACAGGTCCAAGAATTCCAGCTTGAGGGACACCTGCCTTTATATCATACAATCAGCTGTTACAATACAAAAAAAATATATTGTCAACATTTTAATAATGCAACAGCTGCCAGTGTAAATATAATAACCAGGGTTGAGAAGATAAACCAGAATAAACTGTTGCTCGACCTGTTCACACTATAGAAGCTGTACGAATAAGTATAATTCGTAGGCTTGCCATCAAGCCGTGCTGACGAGCCGCATTGGATCGTCTAGTCCCCGCTTAAAAGTTGATCTGGAGATGTTTCCTATTGAAATTTAATTGGCTCTTGCATTACCACGGGTACAATATGCCAATCAGTCAAACGAAAATGGCCAAGCCTCTACAAATAGATTTTTTGAAAAATTCAGAGGAATTCAGAGGAGGTAGTAATTGTGAGTGTTGGTAAATTGCAAAGATTTTAGTATCAATTCTTGCCGAGTCCAAATAGTACAACCGTTAATGAGAGTTTTGTAGAACTTATTGAACATCAATAAGTGCACTCTCTCTCTTTCTCTCATCCCTTAGTGATGAAGAACATTTTTACATTGACTTCGGATGTCCAATATATAAATTTTCAATAAGACTGTTGCACATACCATACAGCTCGTGTGTCATGCAGTACAATTCAACTATTGGAGTTATATGAGGATAAATATTTATTTTTTACTTTTTCTGATCTAACATAATACAGTTCTTTACGATTTTCTACAAATTTTCTATCGAATTTAAGTATGAAGGCTGTGCAAGCCATTGTAATACGCTCGCGCTGTTATCCTCAAAACCACTCTTTGACAAGACCCGAAGTGTGTTTCGGATCATTGTCCTGCTGAAATAGTCATTTCTATGGCATTTCCCACTCTGCAAATGGTAGTATTAATTCCTTTAATACATATGTGGCAGTATTGATTTTTGTTAATGTTCTCTTTGATCAAGTATATGGACCCCTTGCCATGCTATGAGGAGTATTACCAAACCATAATAAAAACCTGCTCCGTGTTTAGAAGTTCTTCTTGTATCGGGTGGGCCATCTATTGGTTTAAATTTGAAACAGTGGTTATTTCGAATCTGCAATACGTTGTCATTCTATTCTGTCACAAAATTCAGTATATTATCTTCACTGAACGAAGTAAATCGATTTACGCTCGTTGAGATTTATTGAAAATTTATGATTGTTTAAAATCATCTTTCGGATGAAGCTAATTTTCATCTTGGTGGGTACTTTAATAAGCAAAATTGCCTTATTTGGGGCTCAGAAAACCCAAACATGGTCTTATGGTCAATGCACTCATGCGAAGGCGTAATTGGCCCATATTTCTTTGAAAGTGCGGACGGCCAATAATTACGGTCAATGGAGACACTTATCGCACCATGATAACCGATTTTTTTTGTGCTTTTCATGGTATTGATGTGATTGATTGTGGTATTATTGTGATTGGTTTCAACAGGATTGTGCAACTTGCCACATATCTCATGCCAAAATCGATTTATTGCGTCAAACGTTTGATGGCCGTTTAATTAGTCGAAATGGTGATGTCAGTTGGCCGCCAAGAAGCTGCGATTTGACACCGTTGGACTTTTTTCTGTGGAGCGCCATTAAAGATAAGTGTTGTGCCGACAACCTAGAGACAATTGAGCATTTGAAAGCTAACATTCCTGATGCCATTGCCAAGATACGACCACATACACTCGAAAAAGTTCTCAAGAATTGGTCCAATCGAATGTGGTACAGTGAGGCCAGCCGCAGCAGCCATATGAATGAAATAATATTTCATTTCTTACCGGAACAATTGTACTTCACAACAAATAAATAAATTTGGCTACATTTCAAAACGTTTTTGTTTTATTGCATTTTTAAATTTCGACTTTTAAATGGCCCCCCCGATATAAAGGGAACATGGTTGTTGGTTTTTCTATTACTTCCTATCAAATTAATCTGACAGCAGCACGTTTCACCATTTTTTCTCACGAGCATAGAATCTTCACAGGTTAAATGCGTTTTTGCAAACAGTATTCAATTTTTCCAGTGTCTTTTTTGAAGGTGGCCTTTCGAGAAGATCTCCCACATAGGCATTCCCTAATAACCTCCTTCTCACTGTCCTAGTAGGAACTCCAACTCCTAGCTCAATTTTAAAGGACGCAGCAGACTTAAAAGAACAACAACTTAACGAATATTACTTTTTAGTTTTTAATGCATTAAATACAAAATTATTCGAACTTCTTATTGTCTTAGCAATTTGACGTTAACTTTGTCCCTTGATTTTCAAATTTTGAATGATGCAACACTCAGCATTTGTGCGATGCTTTGCACAATCCATATGTTTGCAATCATAACAGTTATAATTATTAAATTCTACTTTAATTTGAGCAAATTTCCGCTTAGAATACATTTTAAGGTTCAAACACGTTTTACTCTTACGATTTTAATATTTTTTTAACTCTAGTTCATCGTTGATCAAATAGGGACAATCCTAATGAATGATATTTATTGTCAAATACAATGTACCATATTTCTTTCTTTACAAAACATTGCCAGATGGAAAGAAAAAACTTTATCATTATTTCTGATCAAAAAACTTATGATACCATCACGATTTTTTTTGTAAATTTGAAAAATTTTATGTTTTTTATAAATGATCCAACTTTTTTGTCTGTGAGTGTAACTTTCTTTAGTATTTATAAGAATCGATTTTTGTAAAATACCTCAAAAATTAAAATAAATTAAAATTTTATTTCACTTCCTTTTAACTTCTTCTAAAAGTTAATTTTTTCTTTAATACCTATTTTCTCTGCCCCAAAAAGTTTTTAATCCATTTTGCTAATTAGCCTTTTCGTTGTGTAGATTTTAATTATACTCGTAATTCGTCTAAACAACACCAACAAACCATTTTTGTTACGCGTACTCCAATGTATTGCGTTTTTTGTCTTTTTTTTTGTTTTTACCAGTTTTTATTATAGCCATTTGACCAGAATAAACAGCTAAAGTGTTAATTGCCATAAATGGCTGTCATTCTAACGGTAAATGACTATGACGGGTATTTGCATCATTGCGTCGTCAACGTTTGCCATTTAAGGGCCAAAAGCGACAATAACAACATAAAATTTTTCACACAAATAGATAGAGAAGAAAAAACAGAAAAAAATAATAGAAGAATAGAAAAAACATGACACGAGTAAATGAAGCTGCAACATTAAGCGGTGAGCTAAACCAGTTGCGAAACAAAAAAAAACAAAAAGTTGAAAAAACGTTACACATTACGGAGAACACGTACTGGCATTTAAAAAAAGTGATGATAATAGACTCGCTTTAGGTACGAAAGATTTTGCTGCAACAACTCAATAATTCCGTTTAAATTATTATACCGTTATACTATGGTAATGATGATGATATTGCTATACTGGCAAGGAAAGAAGAAAGTGTGTTTATACAAAATGAAGTACTAAATTATGCGCACATAACGTTCTCTCCATACCCCCACCAAGAGTTCCTGATTGTTAAGCTCATAACCATAAAATCTCTTTTTTTTACTCTCACGTTTTTCTTTTTAAAATACTCAAAAAGAGGGGTAATATATTGTAAATCGTACAAAAGAGAGAGAGAACACTATCATAAAAATAGAGTGACATTTGTATGCCACACCTTTGAGTGTGTTTATAACTGTTAACCAATTGCATAGTTTGGCTGTCAGAGCAATGCTATAACAATCTGCTCTCTTTTACTCATTTGAGAGACTAGAGAGAGTGAGAGTGTGATACACGTTTATGTTAACGGTATACTTATAATTTTCAATATGGCTGCTGCTGCTGTGCATACAAAAAGTCCCGTTATTCATACCCACATACACACTCTCTGTGTGCGCTCTCATAGAGTCATTAAACTAAATGACTGTCAACTAAATATACTTCTTCGAGCCCAAGTATAACTTTATCGGCTTTTTGGATTGTTTCTTAGATTTTTTATGGATTTGCTGCTCTTTTTTAAAAATTGTTTTCCTTTTTTTAAAACCATTTTTTTTACCACTTTGTTTGTAATTTTTGCGAAGAGAAAAGAGAGCAAGACAAAACAAAAAAGGACAATTTAATTTTTGTACTGCTACTACTTCTTGCTGTTGTTGTTGCTGCATTAGCTATCAACTGCTGAGCTTTTTAAGTGTCCTCAGGGGGTATGATGAAAATGATGGAATTTTCAAGGCGGCAGTGTGTTGTTTGCTGGTATTCAAGTTTCTTCTTTCATTGTCATCTTATGCGCTTTCAATTTCTTCATCAACGATGTCTTACTCAAGTTCTTGTGTTCAATTATCGTTGGTGTTGTTAAGTTGACTACGTTTTCTACTATATTGCATCCCAGCAGTTAAGATGTTACAGGAAATGAATGGTGTGTGTTGGTGTTTACGAGTATCTATTGAGGAATATTACTTTGCGGATTCATTTCGTTATTGTAACTGTAAATTGCTTTGGATATTAAATTTACATACACACAGCTCAGTACAAATCTTATTTGCCATTGGGATTATATTATAATGGTTCACTTGGAATATACATTTCGCTTCTTTAATAACATCGATATATTCGAATTCTAAGTAAATGGAGAAATTGTTAACATTTTTAAATTGCCGACGGTTAAAATTAAATTAAAAAATAAATGAGATTTTTGAAAAATTAATGAGATTCCACTGAAAAACTTCGGCAGCTTATGGGCTGTGATTGATTATTTTTGTCTCATCTAGAAGGTTTTTAAAACCACTAAACAAGTAATAGACGAATTTCCTAGGAAACTTCCTACCTAAGTTCCATTCGTTCTTGTCGGGCCATCAAAGATGTGTGTTTCTAGTCGTTCGCCGTAAATATTCCTCAAATTTATTAGTACTCGCAGTTATAAGAACAGAAATAGGTCGTTTACTAGGCCATTATCAGTAGATATTGATTGTACCATGTTTAAGTAAGAACTTCTGTCGCGGTAATTAGGCCTCTTCTATCTTAATTTGTCAAAACTTAACTAAACCAAAATAACTATAAATTATTAATAAATTTTATCACTATTTGGCATTTTTTCATCTATCTTAGAAGAGTCATTTGCTTGGTCAATTTAGATTTCCCAACTTGCGGCATATTATCAAAATTTTAGTTCCGAAAGAGCTCGACTATATTCTCATTAAGTTTTGTGGGTAATAAATAGACGTGTTAGCTTTGCTTTGAAACAGAGGTTTGGATAAATCTCAACTCTTCGGCAAGGGCCGGATATGAGTCAGTCAGTCAGACTAAACTTGTTGCGGTGAGACTAAACAACTTGTCACGCTGGTATATTATCCTCCTCTATTCTATATAAGCAACTTTGGCTACTGGGTGATTTCGACTGCATTTCATCTAAACCTGAGCTGTATGGGAGATTCCGTGTTATTATTTCTGGTAGGGATGATGTTGTGATTTCAAAGTGATGGCCATTTATTCTGCTGCAAAGTGGAACCGGAGTAATGAAGCTCCTACTAATCCGCATGCGAGGGTGGGTGTACCTCTTACTTCCGATAAGCTGTCAATTAAGCAGAAGTATTTCTTGGACGCTGAAAAAGCGTGGATGGAAGGTGACTTTTGCTTTATTTCCACACTCACCTGGCCAAGCTTGGACAAGAAGCGTATCAATCAACTGCTTAAACTGAACCGTCGGAACATCTCCTCTGCTGTATCCATTATTAGAGGTCATTTTGCCATGGGTACGCACAAAGGCTGTAATTACCTGCGAATGACTGTCGAGGCTGTGGATCGGAGAAGAGGAGAAAGGTGGCATATCGGAGCTATCGATCCTTGACATCAGGTTGTTAGTCAGGTTCATTGGGATGTCGGGCTGGCTTCCGACTTAATTTAGGATATTGTGCTTCTGAGCTGTGTCTCTGGTTAGGTGGTTATGTAAACAAGCAAAATAGTCGCATATGGGTTTCACAAAATTCACAAACAGTCTTCGAAAAACCATTACATCCAATGAAAGTGACCGTATGGTGCGGTTTGCGGTTAGGCGCCCGTATTTTTTTGAAAATGGGCAAGGGAAAGCCGTCATCGTGAATTCTTTGCGCTACCAAACTATTATATCCAATTTTTTGTGGCCACAATTGGCTAATATTGATATCAGTGACCTTTGATTTCAGCAGGACGGCGTCAAAAGAAATTTCCCGGTCGCGTAATTTCTCGATTTGGCGATGTCAATTGCCTGCCTCGTGATTTAACGCCGCTTGATTATTTTCTCTGAGGCCATTTAAAAGACCGGGTTTACGTGAACAAACCACAAACAACTGATACTCTGAGAGATGAATTTCGGCTCTTCGTTGACGAGAGAAGTGAAGCTTTGTTGGAAAATGTAGTTCAAAATTTTGTGAGAACATCGGACGTCTGCCGACATGCTAGAGATGAACATCTGCCTGACATCATATTCCATTATTAATTCTCATATTTCTATTTATATTTGTATGAATAAAACCGAATTTGTCAAGAAATTTGTTTTTAATACAATTTACTTCCTAAAATCAAATTTGGCCACCCTTTATTATAAATGAAGCGGTTTTTATCAAATCGGGGATAATGAAGGATGCAGAAACTCTATTATATATCTACAACAAAAACAAGATGACTTATTACAGACTTATCCCTGATGTTAATAGGTAACTGAAGAAAAAGAACTGTAACTTAAAATTGTACACGACCTAATACTTGTGTGGTCCTGGTACCTACCGTTTACGATTGTTATGATTTGATTGTAGAGGTCTGATCTGAGATTTGATTCAGGACAGACACTTTTATTTTATTACAGTCAGTTCTTAGATTATCTAAGTAAGTCGGCACGTAACACACTAACTTTTGTTCATAACTCAAGGAGGTATTTTCAAATAGTTTTTAACTATTTTTTTTGCACAATGTGTCATGGTTTAAAAACTATGTACGCTCTTTGGATCATTACGCTAAATTTTTATCACACTTTCGTTTAGATCACCAAATATAATAAAATACCATCGATCCATGGACATTTACTTTTAGTTACGATATTAGATACGATTTTTTTTACCATATTACTCTAAATTCACTATAGCACATAAGTATTATGTCTAATATTTATTAATTCCAATGCTTATCTAAAAAACAAAATTATGAAAATGTACTGAACAAAAAAAAAAACGACAAACTTTGCAAAACAAGAATTTGCGTCATTCAACGCTTGACTTGAAACAAATTATGAACAGTTTTATGACTGAGTTTATGTTTGTGTTTATAGCGCAAGTCTTTTCGTCTCCGTCCTCCGAAAATAAATTATTCAAAATTAATTTGATTTCATATTTTTATGATGGTGTTGCCATTAAATGAACGTTTAACACATTTAGCAATTTTTCTTTGTCAATTTGTCGCCAACGAATTGTGTGCGTTCTCTCGCTCGCCTCGTTTTGCATGGCTCTCAACGCAGAGAAGATCTTGTCCAAATGATCATATTGAGAAAAAAGAAAATCAAATGGAATTGCTTTTAAAACATAAATATGGAATTAAATTGTGCGTGCAATAAAAAATGAGCAAAATTATGTCAAAGATTTGTTTTGATTATGTTGGTCTTACGGGTGGTGTGGCCAAATTAAAAAGAAACAAAAAATATTGGAATAAAAAAACATTATAACACGACTATTTAATACACTATAATCCGATAATTGGTTATATGAGCATAAACGTTACTCTAGGAATCGTAGCCCAAACAAAAAAAAAGTAAAAATCTTGAACTAAAGAATACGCGATAAGACCAGTTTAATTATTTGTTATCATTATTCTTTTTTCTTCGTCACTCCTCTAGGGAGCATATTGGCTTTCCATAAATTATCCATTGCTTTGTTTCAGTTTCTTTAATCAATTTGATCTTTCAAACTATGTAGATGATTAATCCACTGTAGCTTTCTCCATATGATTTTGCGTAGTGGTAAGATCCTTGCTAATTGGTGGTTATCTTTACTTTAGCATTGTAATTTTTTTCCTAGTAGATGGCGTGTTTTCACGATTATTCGGCTGATGTTTGTCATCATCGCTAGAGTTATGCGGCAAGGTCAGGGGGCTTCTTCTTTATTTTTTAGATGGAGTTGTCTGGAACCACAATTAAATTTTTCTTCGTCATGTCCTCTCTGCTGGGACTCGAACATGAGTGCGCCTTAACTACTACTCCACTCTACCCTCTGAATGGTTATTATTATTATTTATTAAATTGTTAAACTGACTTTTAATTTAATTTAATTTAATTTAATTTAATAAATTTCTCTTGCATTTTTATGTTCCCACTGTTTTTTCTTCGTTTCAATTGCAATCAGATTCTTCGCACATTCTTCTATTGATCTTTGTCTCATCAAAATTGATTAGAAATTACAAGGTATGCCACATGCGTGACCCAGAACTGCTTCTGCCTATGTCACTTTGGCTGGCCATCATTTTTGCTGATATTATCACCATAAGAGTGAAAGAATATTCGCAAACTGATTTACATAGTGATCTAAAAAACAAAACGTAAAACCATACCCAACCTGATGACGCATAAATTGAAAGATTTTCTAATGACCAGTAACTAATAGCGTAGTTTTTAAAGATTATTATAATGACATTATGGAGAAATGTATCAAAAATAGATTTTTTTCATGAGACCAGTTTTAAGGGTATGACTCCTACTCATGCCTTATAAAACCAAATATGGGCCATTTAGATCGGGAACTATTTACGTTTTTTGAAGTAAAGCCATTATTCCAACAGTGTTTTCTGGGTTTTCTGATTCAATTACATTTTGCAAGCCTCTATGGAGTTTAAATTAACACCATTAAGAGAGTTCTGCGAAGATCAAAAGAAATCATAATCTGGAGGTTTCGATATTACACGGTAATATATTTGGGAAGAATAATTTCTATATTACACTGTACTATATTTGGGAACAAATAACACGGTTTCGATATTATAGAGTATTATTTTGCGACTCATACAACACTGTTTTGATACGACGTGGTACGAGATTTATATTTTCAATTTTCATTTGAAATTCTTACTATTTGGGTATTGAATGTTTGGATTTTCTCAATGCCTCATTTACATATATATTGTATGTGTAACGAAATTTCATCTTTCGCAAAAGACTACACCGTACGATTTGGTTTTAATATAGCACGATCAAGGTTTCGATATTACACGGTACCCATTGTATTAATTACTTTGTAGTTTCATAAAGCAGGGCTTAGATATAACATGGTATTCGTATAACACGGTTTCGATATTACACATGCAATTACATTGACTTTATAGTTTCGTCACGATATAACGCGGTACGAATTAAGCGTGTTATACGAGGGACAACTATATATGGTGAAAAGCCAAGCTTTTTTTACTCTCTGCCGGCTAATCAAAAATGTTTGTGGTCTGACGTTGTCATGATGGAACACGACGCCTTCTGTTGATCAAGTTTGGGCGTTTTATTTAAATCGTTTCAATATCTTTAAATGTTAACAGAAGAGATCAAATTCAATCCTTTGATCAGGTTATAGAAGCTCGTAATTAACAATTCCTTTCCAATTCCACCAGTATTACCTTTCTTTGAATCAATCCTGGCTTTGCCATCGTTTGCAAAGATTCACTTCACTTTGTCCATTATCTTTTTAGAATATTACTGTCGTAAGTTATCCAATTTTCATTAAAATGGTTCTATTTAATTTAGTTTTACCAGTATATTGCAAATGAAAATTGGGTCCTTTAAATTTTTCACTGTGGCACCCAAGCATAAAGCTTCTTTGGGTATCCAGCTTTCTTTAAATGGTTGGTAACTGTTCAATGGTTAGTTCACTATTAGCGTTCACGCTACTTATGTGACGGTCTTTCTCAAATTTTGCCATGATTTTATCTACCTTTTTTAGTGATTTGCCGTCAAGAATGAATATCAGAAACCAGCAAAACATTTCGCTGCTATTTTTCTTGTTACAGCAATGTCTTCATAACTCCGAGGCATTCCACAGAATGCGGTGTTATCTTTAAAAAACAAACTATGGTATTACTGATGCAATTAATACTAAAAATATTATATTTTAAAGCCATCTATAGACAATTTAAAACCCAACTCATCTGAGCACCTAATATTTCATTAGTAACTGAAGTATAAAGCCTTGTGTTAGATTTCAGAGGAATCGGAAAAGTTGCTTCATTACTTGCGTAATGTAAAAGTTTACAAAAGAGATTAAAACGATTTTCAACTGCCTTTAAAATGATGTTGGAATGATATTATTTTCTATGTTTATTACAAATATTAACGCAAACCTTAAAATAATATTAAAGATGTAGGGTATAAATAATAAAATATTAATAATATTAATCTTACATTTAGTTTATAAATTATTATATCAGTGCAACATTTTATGCTCTAAGAAAAGTTTCCCAACGTCGGTGGCAAAAAATTGTGGTTAAAGGAATTCACTTTTTGAAAATTTTAGTAAATTTAGAGTCCTTAACATAAGAATTTTCGACTTTTATACTAATAACACATTTACATATGAATAGAATAGGCAGAAGAAAAATAACATTGGGTCTTTATGATTTCAGTGATTTTGCTTATTAAAAAAAACAATCTTGACACCTTACCACTGATATTTATGAACTTCCTCTAACTGTCACGAAATCTTCGACACAGCTCGTATGCTGTAAAGTTTTCATCATTTTTTTTTTTAAATTTCCAAAATTAAAAATCGTTATATGAGAATTTCTTACACTATATATTAAATTCACTCTTTTACCGTTCTTCTATACTATTATCCATTGCTCTCTTAAATATATTTTTAAGTAATTCCAACGCCCTGACTACTTGTCATGCTTTAATAAGTTTTAATTTCTTCCACAATTTTAGTTTGCTAATAAAAACGGTTTAGTTATAAATTAAAATATTTTTATTTTAATTAAAATAAAATTTATACGCCCCCAACAAATTATAATGTTTGTTCTTTTTCATATGGGTGGATGTGATTTAAATTTCTTTAGAATACGAAATAGAATAAAAAAAATACTTTGAAGTTTTTGGCAAAAGAAAAAAAAGAAAATTTTATATAAATAAATGCCTCTTAAACTTTATTATAAAATATTCAACTGATCGTTTGATTTTTATGACTTCTAATAGATTTTTATATTCATTTAATTTTTATTGAAATTATCTCTGATGCGTTTAATGATTTTCACAATTCTCGAAATTTTCTTAATGCAAACAAATTTAATTTAATTAAAATTCATTTAAAAAAAAAATTCTTTGAGAATAAGCTGATATAATGACCAATGAAACAATGAAAACAAAGGAATTTTAATTAGAGGTGTTTGACTTTTAATGATTTAGCGGTGGACATATTTCGTCTATTAAATGGAACATAAAATATTTATTGAAATACGCAAGATACATACATGACACCTACTTTCGACAGCTTTGAGCATTTAACCCAAGAAACCCACTGTTTGGACTATTCTTTGGCAAAGAAGAATACATGTAAGTCTCGCCGAATGAAGTCGTTTTTGCTTTCTTAGAAAAATATTCGCTAATAAGTTTTTAAAAATTTTCAAAGTAAGCGATGTACAGAACACCCCAAGCGTCCCAGAAATCTGAGTCCAAGACCTTTCTGGCATGTTCACTCATAAAAACCTACTTTCTGATTGTTCTCTAGTTTTTTGTTACGAACTCTTTAGTTATAAAGCCTTTAAAAAACTGGTTCAGATTATGCTATACCATGTTCTTAGGTAGTTAGACAATGCAAACGATCGGTTGGGATATCTACGATCTTCGCCACTTCAAGCATTTCTTTTCATTAAAGGAGTCAACGGCTGTATCTACCCACTGTAAAAATCTTTTATTATTTTCTTTACTTTTCGCCTCCCTTTCATATAAGAGGAAATAATTTAAAACAAAAAAAATTGGTTTGCTTCTACTGAAAATTTTGGATTGACTTCCTTTACAGGTTCGTAACATAAATTCTAATCTAAAGTTACGTAATTTACAGCATTTCAGCATTGTAGTTTGATGCTTTTACTCCTCGGAATTCTAAGGCTTCTGTCCCAACCCTCGGGTATGAGGTCGAGATTAACCTGCTGTATCTGTATAAAGAGAACCAAAGTATATACATACATACATACATAGAAATGAGTTTTAAGTACGCCCGTTAAGAAAATTTTTGGGATCTTTACACTCAGATTCAATCAAAATAAATAAAATTCGGCTGATATAAGCAAATGGAAGGTTCTCACAGTCGGATTATATAGAAACAACTACGGTCATAACAAATATAAGAAAATATCTGAGCTCTTATGACTGCTGACTGCTGTCCGCATCGATGTGATTTTTATATGGCTGACTAAACAATACTTCTCGATATTTCAGGTAGATTCCATTTCTTTTCTTTACTTTTGTTTTAGTTCTTATGAAAAAATATATATTTTGTTTCAGTGCTTACTTGTTTGCTTGTTGTTGCCATTTACTTTTATTTACTTCATTTCTGCTTATGGTGTTGTCGGTTTGGTTATATGTGAACAAGTGCGTAGTTCTTTTTGTACCTCTTGTTTTTTTTTTTTAGCGATGTAATAAACCACAGTGGTTCTCAAACTTTATTTTCGTAAAAATATATTTCGTAAGCGTCACAGGTTCGACTCCCAAGACATAACGGATAAAATGTTAATGTGGTTTCGAGTGTTTTATAGCCTTTAACTTCCCTCCAAACAACTTCATCTAAAAAATAAAGAAGTTCCCCTGATCTTCCAATTTATCTCTGGCGATGATGACAAACATTAAACGAATTATCAGAAAAAAAGTGCCACCTACTGGGAAAAAAATTGCAACGCTAAAGTAAATATCACCAACAATTAGCAAGGATATTCACCACTACAAAATCATATGAAGTGGGCTACTGCGGATTAATCATCTACTTAGCTTGAAAGATATAAGAACAGTTTGTTTTTGCAACAAAAAAAGAGAAAAACCTATTTTTTGGAGTAACAGTTAATAGAGATTAATATTACACCACAATTTGAAAGCAATCCAGATTACAAAGTTGCAATCTTATATGTCTTGGATTGGTTTTACTCCATAGCCGGAAAATACGATTGTTCATGTATTTATTTATGAACAAAGAAAGCATTAATTTAAAAAAGAAACTTTCTCAATCTGGAAGCATTTAGTAAGCGTAATGTTGTTTATAATGATTTGCCGAAACTTACTGGAAAAAACTTATAAAGAAATTAGAGTTTAGACCAGAGTCAGGCCAAATATACAAATGCATTTTACAATTATGGTAGTAATTTGAGAGTCTCTAACTTAGGCTACTTTGCACTATATTTTCCACTTGTTTTGTCTTTACTACTCTTTGCTTATGTTTTGCTTATGCGTGTAAGCACGTACTTGTGAAAACAACAGAGTAGAGCAGCTCTTTGCCTGAGTCTGGCTTAGACTCTAAACTTTAGAGATTGACAAACGTAAAAAAGTAGACTATTCATTTATTTTTAAAAATGCTCCTAAATAATCTCTTATTTGTGTAAAAAGAAGTAGAAGAAAAATTAAAATGTTACTATAACTTATTCTATTAAAACAAACAAATCTGATTTAAAAAAGAAATGTAAAAATCATTTATTTATTTATTAACGGAAAAGGAAAAAACAAGCGAGAAACAGTACAATAATAATAAATGTAATGAATTTGAAAAGCTCTCGAATTCATAGTCCAACAAACATGTAAAACAAACCAATCCAATACAACAAATAATAATTCATAGTCAAACAAACATGTAAAACAAACCAATCCAATACAACAAATAATAATGGCAACACGAAAATATATAAAAAAAAATATGTAAAACAATCAATTTTTATTATATTTTCTAAAGCCGACTAAAAGTTAAACAAAAACACACTGTTATTTGTATGAACAACTAGAGATTTTTTGTAAAGCATAAACCAGTGAAGTCTGTCTGTTGTAATTTTTACTTTAAATTAAAGAAAAACGGTTTTCAGACAAAATGTTAATAAATTGACACCATCTCTACTCGTTATCTCAGTTAGTCATCATCATTATTCTGAGTAGAAGTAAAAGTGGTAATGGAAGTGGCAGTGAAAGTGTTTGTAAAACATTTGTAATGATTATTAGTTTTCTTTGTTGCTGCCCCAATGCATAAACAAAACAAAAATAAAGTTGCTCCCACAAATCTTGCCACAACCACCAAATAAATAAAAACAACAATCAAAATAGGATCAACAGCATCAGTAGCAGCAGCATAGCATTAGAAATGTTGAAGAGTCAAAGCAAAAAAAAAAAAAAATCATTAAATAACAACATGAAAATTTTGTATTTTTTGTTCTTTTATTTTTGTTCTTTTTTTCTAAATTTTCTGCTACTGTTTACACATTAAAATCACCCTGCAATCGGTATTATTTATTTACTCTGCTGCATACATATATACTAAAGGAGCACACACACATACACAGATATTACATTAACACTACGTATCAAATTTGATGGATAGGAATTTTACACACACACACACACTTATTAAAATACAAATTGATAGTATTTGATTTAAAGCAGTACTTTTAAGGAATGTAATCATTTTGCGGGTTAGTGCTACAAAGACCTGTAAACATCGGGTGATTTTTAGGAACTTATTTTTTGGCAACACTGTTTTTGGCAGCTTTTGTGTAACATGTTAGTGTCAAACATATTCAGTTTGGTCTATAACTTACGAACGAACGACGCTTGCAGATCGTCTTCCATGGTCAGCTTATTTTTGGTTGAATGGATACGTGAACAAGCAAAATTACCGTATTTGGTATGAAGAGCAGCCAGGAGCATCTCAATAACTACCAATACATCCCAAAAAAGCACTGTTTGATGTGGATTATGGGCCTGTGACATCATTAGACCGTACTTTTTCAGAGACGACGAAGGCAGGAATATTACTATGACGAGTAAAACTGTGCGATTATTACAAATTTATTTTGGTCAAAATGGAAGAGCTGGACTTGGCCGGCATATGGTTTTAATAAGACGGTTCTACAGGCCACAAAACACGCGAAACAGTGGCCCAATCGAAGGACGATTTCGGTGTATTATTTCATTCACATATGTTCCGTGGCTGGCCTTACAGTACAATTTTCGTGAACTTTTAAGAGTGTATGGGGTCGTATCTCGGCAATGGCATCATGAGTATTGGCCTTAAAACACTCAATTATCTCTGGCTTGTCAGCATAACACTTCTCTTTAACGTCACCCCACAGAAAATAGTCTAACGGTGTCAGATCGCAACTTCTTGGCGGCCAACTGACATTCTGGGCCCCAAATATTACAATTTTTCGTATTAACGTACCCACCAAGATGAATATGAGCTTCATCCGAAAAGATGATCTTAAATGATAATTCATTTCCAATAAATCCCAAAGTTGCTCAAGCGTAAATCGATTCATTTCATTCAGTGGAGAAAATATACTGAATTTTTGACAGAATAGAATTACATAAGTATTGTCAGATTCGAAATAACAGCTGGTTCAACAGCTGGGCCGATATATTTCATAATATTACATAGCTGCTAGCAGCTAAAAAAAAGATCATCAACGGCGTGTTGGTGTACTTTAGAGTTCATCTATGGGAAACCACATATATGTCTGGTGAAAATTTAATTGACTCGAAACTAGTTGACTGGAAGTAAGGAGACAAAAATCAATGTGCTTTCAGCACCAGGCAATGTATCTGCTAACACCCCCGCAAAACTTTCAAAACAAGAGACTTCCGATTTGCAGTTTATACGTTTTCGCACTTCTTGTTAAAGATGTACGAATTACGATTGACAAATCGAAAATAACCTAACCGCTAAATGTATGTATTAACCTTCAGACCATGAAAGTCCTGCTTTATCTACACCAGATACCCCGGCATTGGTTGCCTCTTATGACTCAATGTTTCAAATGCAAAATGTATAAACGGGTCAACAAAAACATTAAGGGCATTATGAAGCGTAGAAAACGACCTAGACTGAGCATTTGATAAAATATTCGAAGGAATTCAAGTTCAAGTAACGAATGTTCGTTTACAGTCTAGAGCATTATATAAATCAACATCGGTGCTAACAAATCCTAGTAACAGGATGTGGATGAAACGTTGCTTTGCAAATTATTTGTGAAATATGTAAAGATTTGGTGGTTAATGACAACCAAGTGCATTTAATTGATAGACCAGCGAAAGGTCAGGTTAGGTTAGGTTGCAAAGACAGTACACACACATCCCATCACAGAGACCAACAAGAGTTGAAATCTTCAAAAAGCAAAAAGAAACGTGACCAACAATGAGAAAAGCTAATGAGAAGTGAAGAGAAAGAAAAGAGGAGAAGTAACGAAGTAAGGGCCGGCCAACTAATGCCTAAGAGAATCGCCTCCAGGTTAGACCAACGATAAGGCTTGTAAGTAATAGGCCAGAAGCCACAAATTTCAAAAAATCTTTTATAATTTCAGTTTACTAATAAACATAATAAAGGTTTAATTTATTTAAAATGCTGCATTTCTCACTGTAATGCATATTTAAAAAGCATATTTTATATCATTCTCTTTTTTGCAGCATTTTTTTCTATTTCGTACTGTTTGTGTTGCTTTTAGTTGTTAAGCTACTTTAGACATCAATATCCGAGTATATTATGGATACAAATTCGTGGTTGTTGTTCTTATTTTTTACATTTACAATGTTTATTATTGCTGCTGTTGCTGTTATATTTTTACAGCTTTTCTTTTTCTATTTTGTTGCTGTTGTTGTTTTTGTTATATTTCAACCAAAATCGGTGTAACAAGAAAAAAACAAGTACATTTTGTTACTCATCAAATATTCATGATGCAATCTAAACTCGTGTGAGTACTTCTAAATATTTAATGGTGATACAAAAAATATATATTTTCTGTTTTGTTGTTTTTGTTTTGTTTTTAGCGTATTTGATGATTTTGTTATTTACACAAACAATAACAACAACAAAAACGTAGATTTTTGAAAAAAAAAGTCGTGAAATATTGTTGCAATTTTGGTGTTGATGATAAATGGTGATACGATTGATGGCATATGAAATAATTTTTGTAAAATTTTGTTGAAGCAACACCTAACAATTTTTTACTGGTCGCAGGAAAATTTAAAAGAATATAATTAAATTAGTTTTCAAACCCTACAGCTCAGTATATGTTTAGATTAAATTGGACCACATAAAAAGTCTCATACAGGCGCTTTGGTGCCTTAGTAAATTTTTAAATCAAAACTAGTGTACTCTGCAGCCGAAACAATCAGCAGAATTCTAGCATCAAACATTAATTATAATTATGCATGGATGTATGTACACTGGTGGTCGTTACTAAAGCAACTGATGTTACACAGCGACGTTTTAGCCAATATAGCAACTTACGCGGAAAATTTGTCCGTTTTTATATTAACAACTTATGCACGAAAATACAAATAAAAAGATTTTATCATTTACTTTTCTAACCGATATTTTCTTCGGCATAGGACCATATTACGTTAACCAACACATCTTTATATAGAAATCGATCCATTTTTCAGTTACTTGATGAGTTGATCTAACTCCAGCGTATGAAAACCAGCATCACACCATTATTAAGCTTCCACCATGTTTTACTATGGAGGAGGTATAATATATTCATTGTTTGGCCTTCTTACCATGAAATTCCTTATGTCAGATTTTTTAATATTAAATTTAGATTCATTTCACAACAATATGTATCGTCACTTGACAGCATACTAACCAATTATAGCCTTTGCCAAGAATAATATGGCTCTGCGACTTTTTTCAGAAACAAACAGCTTCTGTGATGGTGCGAAAACAGCTTGAGTTGGATCAAACTACAAAAGTTGCATTATAGTTGAATGGAATTCTTTAAAAAACTGGAACAACAAATCAATTTATATAGAAATTATAGAGATCGGACGGTTATTATTCAAATACGGTTTTTTAGATTACCGAATAAACCGGTTTATTTGACACGACTCGTGGAAAAAATCGAAAATAATAGAATTTAAAAATAAAATTCGGAACGCAAACCGAATAGAAAAGCATCAAACCCAGTTGAATACGAGAATGTCTTTAAGTAAATATTGTGTGTGTAATATGAAACATGCATGTGTGTGATACTTATTGGTCGCTGCCCGCTTGACTACGACATTCGATAATAACATCTCCTTCGAACGTTTGGCAAACAATTCTCTGATATAACATTCGGAAACGACTAATGGATGCGAAACGAAAAGACTTACCCGTCGATCTCTAACGCTAGCCTGTAATATCAACAACAAACCTTTAGCAAACCTTTATCTAAAGCGAATTACTGTGCTTTACTTTCTTCTGTTTTTGCCGTTACTTTTGCTTTTGCATTTTCTTTCGCTGCTCAATGCTAAAAACGAGAGAAGCTAAGTTACAAGACTTACTTAGTCTTACAAGAAAAAAAGAAAGCAAAGACGAACATAGAAAAATATCAGCATATATCCGATACGCGTGTTCATTCGTCGCTGTTTCAGTGCAGAGCTGCAAAACAATCGATAGTATCAATAGTTTTGTTTTTGGCTTTCCATCGATAGCTTTTTTTTCACTATCGATACTATCGCCAAATTCTAAGAGTGAATACGTAGACTAAATGTAGTCAAAGTCACATTTACAAAAATTTGTTCGACGAAGGTAGTTAGTCGTCTGTAAGTTTTTATAGTTACATAGGGACACAGTTTAACAGTTTCTTAAATTTCTATTTACTAAACTCAAATAAAGTATTGATACGAAAATGAAAATGCTGAAAGCTTAATAATCTGTATAATTACCTGTACTAATTAAGACTGCTATCATCTGCTTGGGTAACGGTGTTGCCAGTTCGATTCCTTTTGGTGTATTATAATTTTACAGCATTTGAATTAATGTAGATAAATCGAAGATTTGAGTCTGTACCAGAACATTCGAAACTAATTATGAAATGCTATAAAAGATGGCGCATTAGCTATGACGCTAAGATGGGAATGACGGGAATATCAACAGCAGATGTACCAACTTAACAAAAAAAACTAAACTCGGAGTGATGGGACCGCCACACGGAGGTTACTCCGGGAACTTTTTAATCAAGGTAGTAATCTTCATTCTGCAGACCATAGCATATTGTTCTAACAATTACGGTGCAGGTGCTGCTTCCGTTTGCTGAGAAATTATACATTTCGAGGACTCTTACCATAAGTCCGACTCCCGTACGTTTTTTTTTTCTTATTGTGCGACTTGAAACAGGAGAATAAGTTAATTTTGAGGCTTTTTGATGACTTGAAGAGATTGATCTTCGAAATACGAATTAAAAGTTGACAGCTGTTCTACGCTTTCTTCCCATAGTCTCTGCAGTTTTCTCTCACTGGATCTTATTAATTACTTTAGTCTTGTAGCACTTCATGGTTTGAACAATTTTCGCTATACATATATAAGGATTCATCTTCCAACAAAAAACTTCAATATATAAAATTTTATTACATACTGGAAAAAAATGAAATATCCCTATTTTTTGTTTCAATACTGTATATTTATTAATATTATTTCCCTTTGCCACTAGCAGCTCTTAAAAGAATCCGATAGTATTGATAATATCGATATTTTTTCGCAAGCTACTAAAACTATCGAATGGGCCGACTATCGACTAAAAGCAAATATATGTGAATTGAGAAGGAACAAAAGACTTATGAAATGTGTAATAATTTTCCATGCCCTTCTAAGCATTTTAATTCGTCAAAAATAAATATTTTTGTTTCGAAAATTCCTCACTAATAGCGAACAACCGCTTATTGTGAATCATAGGTCAAGCGGGTGCAGACAAAATATACATACAAACACACATACGTATGCACTGGTATTACGCATTTAATCTTACACAAAGAACATGAACTGCAATGGATTGCTCGTTTTCAATTCTTTTGAGTTAAAGAACAAAACTCTGAGCACAAATTGTATACTGCGAACGAATTAAAAATGAGCAAAAAAGAATTTTAATTTTTAAAATTTTAAATTTGTGCTTTCGAATCGAGCAAAAAATATGATTCGTGCTCACGAATTAAAAAATAAAACTTACGAGTACGAGTCAAAAAACAAGCGAACCAACGACAATTATGCTCACGTGCCGAGTTATAACGTTCTATGCTTGAGAGCTTTCAAGCCAAGATCCTTTCGCAAAATCTTCCATGAAGTGGAAGGACACAACACCAGTTGCTGATAACGGCGATTGATTAATTTGGATCTCTTCAATGCTTTCCACTATAGCGGCTACAACTTATTCAGTGTGCACTGTTTGGCTTCTCTCGGGATTCATATTATCAGTAAGAGTAAACGTGGTCTGAAAACGATCCATTGTTATTCGAATTAGTCGGTCTGCAGGACGATTATTTACGCCATAAAATGGACGAAGTGCACGATAAGTTTGATTTCAACAATTTGAAATCGTTGCTATGGTTTAAGTCTATCCATAATGAAATGTCAAGCCAAACTAAACAAAAAGCAATTTTTAGCTGTTAAATCGGTTGCCAAATAGGGCAGTGTTGCTAAATCAAATTTATGAACCACTAAAAAATCACCAATTACATGTTTGTCACTATTGTCTTTGTTTTTTTTACCATTTTTCGGGTAAGTTTTTAAAGGGGGTGATACATTGTCAAACATTTGTTTGCAAACATCGCAAGTAGCCAATCGCATTCAAGGAAAAGTAATTTATCCATGTATGCCATTGGCTATTTGCGATGTTTGCAAACAAATATTTGCCAATGTATCACCCCCTTAAGTTTATCCATCTCAATAAGTGATTATTTACAGTCATAAATAATCACTTATTGAGATGGATTGGCCAATTATTTACCACCAATGTCTTTTTATTCGAAACAAATCGCCTACTCCGGGCCGAATACAGTCAATGTTTAATGAGTCGTCATATACGCTTTCTTTGCATACCTCCTTTATGTAGATTATGCTTTAGCATTGAAATTTTAGTTAACATTGATCTTAGCGGTTACTTCTCATTGCACTTTGTATTCATTCAAAAAAATCTTAAGTTCAAGTGTAGATGTTTAAATCGTAAGACTTTTTTTAATTTTTCATTCTTCCTTTTAGAGAAGTCTCAGTGAGTAGCAAGAAAAAAAAACACCTGCATAAAATAAACTTTATAATTGAAATGTTGAAAAGTTTTTCCTCATGTTAACACACTATTAAAAACTTAATTACTTTAAACAATTTTAGTTTCTTGTTTTCAAACACAATAAAAAAATTTAACCATAAACAACAAATAAAATTTTGTCCCCTTTTACAGAATCTTTTAAACTTCAAAAATGAATGACAAAAGAAACGAAGGAGTAAATAAAATAAGATGGAGAGCAGTGAACATTGAAAGCTTTAACAATTTCATTTTCATCACACATCATTGTCAATATCATCGTCATCATCTGTAACATCTCGTAAACAAAATAAGAACAATATTACTCGTAAAGTAGCAGCAACAACAGCAATTTATAGATATTTTAACACTTTTGTTTTTTAATATATATTTTTTATCGCCAAAAACGCTCTGAATTTTAAACCACTAAAATGTAAATGTCACTCGTGCATTTTGATTATGGTTGTCATGGCAAGTGAGTGGCTGTTTTTGGGTTGTTCTTATTTAAAACTTAATTCAAAAATACTGCTTAACAATAAACAGAGCAACAAAAAACACAGAAATGACACAATCAAAAATATTTCTTTCTTTTATTTTTGTTTTAAAATCGTAAATTAATTTTATGCCTCATATAGGAAGAATTATGATATTGATTTTCTTTGTTGTTTCACAAAGATCATTACTGAAAACCTCTTCATTACTATAGAAATTAATTTTAGATTGTGGCCGCAGTTGGATAATCGTTATTGAAAGAAAATTTATGTTCGAACATGTATACACAAACAAACATAGCAACTTTTGAATAAACAGTTAATTTAAAACAAGAAAATACCACACCTACTTTGGTCCGAAATACAATTTAAATCCAACTAAGTTATTAAAAGAGGTATTAATATCTAGGCTAAATCAGGTTTCAAAGATGCATATACATAATATGAAAACCTGAAGAAGTGAAGACTGCATTTTCAATGTAAGCTCTGTCCATTTAAGTGCATAATATCTAAGCTCGTTGCTACTCTAGCCAAGAGCTAAATGAGCTGTCCCAGAAGCAAAAATCATATATTAAGGACGTTAACTTGTAGGGTTAGCAATGCAGGGGCTTGTTAGACCATCAAAATTTGAACATATTCTGATTTCCCGAATAGTATATAAGTGTAGATTAGTTCTGTATATAATGAAATTAAGGAAAAAATTATTATTATACTCAGAGTTGGTTTTATTGCATTGGATTTCATTTTAAACTACTTTTAGTGGTAGTGGAAAAACTAGTGCATTATCGCCCCTAATATTCAGTGGTAGCGGAAATTGAGTACACTAAATATAGTGATTTTAGTGGTAGTTGAAACTTAGTGCATTAATTCTGAATGACTAGTGGTAATGGACTACATTCTGCATTACAAAGTCATTTTTTTAAATTAATATAAACCAAATATTGTAATGTTTGTCTGGAGGATCAAATTAAAAATCTGTTGATAAAATATCATCAGTTCGGAATACTAAAATCTCTTAAAATAGTAAAACTAAAGTCAAAAGCTTCTCAACAAGGATACAGGTTCAATAAGCAAGGATACCTTGAGAACCATTAAGCAATCTGATCAATAGTATACCAAAATGACTTTGAGGTGTCATTAAATAATAAAAGGGGTACCCGAAACAAATATTAAGCAGTTATAATTTTATTCAGGAATTTATTTTTTCTAAAATGTTTGACTTTTATACTGTCATTTATCGAGTGTGAAATATATGGTACTTTAATTTATAAAAAATCCATACAAATTTAAAATTTTCTATGATGTATGTTTCAAAACCGATTTTTATTTTTCAGATACGTTACTCTTTTATATTTTAAATGAATTTTTAGAACATCTCAAGAGGGTTTTTATTCTTAGCAACATGATTATATTAGTTACGAATTTGTACTTTCAATTGTCGCCTAGTGTATATATATGTCAGATATAAAGTCTAAATAAAAAATTTATTTAGCAGTGACCTTTAATATCATAAAGAAGTTGTTAAAATATTTGATCATCAGATAATGAAAATGACTCCAAAAATTCACCAAAAATTTTATTTAGATGTAGCATATATTAAAAATTTTTAAAAAAACTAGTTTTTTAAACAACATTTTCACTCTGTGATTGCAAAATATTCAACATGTATAACTTTATGAGGCAATATTTTTTAGAAAAGAATATAACATTTTTTACTGTAATAGAATGCTTGTATAAATTTACTTCTATTCTATTCCATTCTTATCAATATTTTCAGAATTTAACCGAATTTTAAACAAAAACTTTTACGTCTGCTAGGGCTTATTATGAATTAGTATTTTTGATTTTGTTAGCTGAGCAAAAAAGTTACATAAATTGATTTGTGATTAATTTCGTTAAAAACCTATTTAATTTGGCTATTAACCTCAGAATTTTGTTTTTGATTTAATCGATATAAGTAAAGGCTAATGGACTTTTAAACTTTAACGACCATATGCAAAAAAAATCTACAAGTAGACTTGTACTTTTGCGCGTTAGTTACCACACAATTTAAGCTTAACGATTATCTGTTAAAAAAAACACGCAAAAACCCTACATTAGCCAATGATTGCATTACTAAATTTTTAGTTTTCATGCTGGCAATACCATGTATTATTTGTGTCAGCTATAAAAAAACGAATGCCACACATATGAGTAGTCGAACCAAAAATATTTTTTTTTTATTAATTTAATACCTATAAAATCTTATTTTTTAATAAATCTGTTTCTGTTTTAATTACCTTTTTATATTTTATTTAATGCTATACATAAATATGTAATAATACAAATCCTACAAAAATTAAGACAATTAATTTTATTAGTGGAATAATAAATACCCGAATAAAGAGCTTTGTGTATTTGTTTTGATTTTATGTACATCACTAACGCAAAAATGTTTTTATTGTGCTTAATTGAATAAATTTATTAGAAAAAAATTAGTTTTAAAAGAAAAAGGTTAGAAAATAATGCCGTGGGTGTAAAAATTTATTTTCAAGTGCATGTTTTAAAGTTGAACAGAAAAGTTCCTATAAAAACTTAAATACTCAATCAAATAAAACAAAACTTCACACATTTATTTACTAAGTCCTTTCAAAAAAACATTAACAAAATGTATGATATTCAAACACTGGAATGCGAGAGAGGCAATGATATAAAAGAACATGTACGCACTTAGTTTTGCACTTTTCGCTTAAATAGAGAGGAACTCATATGTATTTTTTAACACTATTCTTAGAACTCATCTTTTTGTGTGACGTTTTTAAAGAATTTACTCTCTACAATATTACCCAAAAACATAAGAGAAATCTGGTTCCATTCATATCATATTCATTGCCATAGCTTCAACATATTCCACGAAGTTAAAATATATTTTTAGGAGCTTTTTTAATACTGTTCAAAAATTCTCTATTGTATTGGAATTAGGAATAGTTGTTCTTTGACAATTTTAGCGGTTTAACTTAGATCAGCATCTCAATAAAAGATAAATTTTTCTTTTGGGTAATGGTTTATGCCTTCAAAAAATGTTCCTCGAAGACAAAATATACTATTTTTTATATTAAATATTCATAACATAAATGTCATTTTAAAGTACTTTTAAAGTAGGTAGCTTCTTATTTAAAATATTTTAAAGTTAACGTAGGTTTTACAAAGGCATTTTAAGCTAATAATCGTTTTTGCATCCAAAATTAATGAATTTTGCTTTACAAAGGCTTAACAAGCTTTATAAATTTTTTTTGCATATGTCTTAATTCTTTTAAAAAACAAAATGTGAAAATAATTCAATTTGATCGTATTTTTTTATATTTCTTTATCATTAAATTTATTATTTTGTCTTCTGCTGCACATGTTGAAAGAAATACAATCGTTTACTGAATGCTTAATAAAATGCATTTTCTTGTTGCAAATTGTGTATGCCTCTTATGTGGTTCTGCTGGCTAGTGGTTAAAGTGGCATAATTTTCAAATTAAAATTTTTTAATTTTTAAAATAATATTTTTATATGACTTTTTAATATTCTTAATAATTTTTTTTTTTTTTTTTGGCACAAGCATCAGTTGTAAAACCGCAAATTGAGTGGTTTAAAAAAAAAAAATAATAAAATAAAATGTAAAATAATATTGAATATTCGTGTTATAATATATTGCACTTTTAATAACATGAAAGTCAAAATAGATTATTTTGGTAGACTAGTCTGTAGTTGATAGTAAAATGTATAAAAAAGTTACAGTTAACCCTGATTTTTGAAACGAAACAGTTTCTCTAAAAGACAAAAATAAATTAAAGAATTTGTATATAAAAACCATTACATGCGTTCTGGCTTTCAAAGCTAGAAAATTAAAGAAAGAAATCTTCTTTTATATAAAAAACTCTCGAAAACCAATTAATGTCATTGGATCGTAGATGGCACCGTTTTGTTAAAAAATAAGAAGTCCCCTATGTATATTGATCTCAACGTGGTCTAATAAAAAGTTAGTCATGTGTTTCTAAGTCGGGCATTATTTTTAAATTACGTACACCATCAGAACTTAAAGCACAGCAAGCACTTGCACTTTAAGGAAGCATTTATTTTCGATAAATCTCTGTTTTAGAAATTGTCTAAAATTTAGCAATTGCTATTGTAGTTTTGAGTTGGAGGTGTAGATTAAAAAACTCGGGTCATCATTTATTTAATATATTAAATCATTCACACCTACACCCCTTTATGACCACCTTTCTTTCCATTGTCATATGTTGTTGTTCATATATTTGTTAAGGGTACACCCATGACAAACAACAAACATTTTCTTTTTCACTTCTCTCGAGTAGTCAAAATTCTCAGAATTTTCTTTGAAACTGTTATACAATTGAATGCAAACCAAAAAGAAAAAAAGAAAATAGATGATCAACATTTCTCAGCAAACATCTGTATAGGGGTCTATGGCATGGAATTTGAGATCGTCAGGGATAGTCGTCTTGTGATTCCAGTATAATTTTTTTTTTTACTATTTTCCTTTTGCCTTTTGTACTGCTTGCGGTTTAATGCTGTGATGATTTACAACGACGCGTGACAGATTTACAAGTTGATTTTTAACGAAAAACATTTATCATCACAAATGGATGATCATTACATTCAAGAGGGTGTCGCATACATCCCATAAGTGCCACTGTTTAAAAGTGGATTAAAAAATGTTGAAAAGATTTTTTTCTTGTAGAACTAAAATAGAAAACAAAAACACTTTGTAGAGGATTACATTGTAAATAAAATAAAATAGGCCTGTTATTTAAAAATGACAAATTTTAATTTATGATTATAAATAAGAAATATTTCAAAAAATTAAAAGAATTCTAAAAAGTATTTATGAATGTAAATAGAAACAGAAGCAAAATGTTTTCGAAATTAGTTATGGTTGGCAATTAAAATATTTGAAAAAATAAATCATTATTTAAAATTTAAATATAGATTATAAATATTGAAATTATGAAATTTCAAATGAAACTAAAATATAAAAATCATTTTGACTAAATGCTAATTTAATAAAAACAAAAATTAACTTCGTATGCAGCTTAATCTTATATAAAAAAATGAATGTGTGTTTATATGCTTGTTTGTTTGTTTGTGCCTAGCTAAACGACTGAACTGATTTTCTTGAAATTTTTATAGCATTTCTCTGTGTGTCTGGAAGCAACTATAGCCTATATATATATTTCCAACTGGGCGGTGCCACAGTGAACACTTATTTGTCTATATCTACAAAATGGTAATAGTAAAAATATCTGCATTTAGTTCAGATAGCTTCGTAGTCAATACAAATCATCATTTAAAAATTGAGCGTGAAACCCTCTATACAAATTTAATATTGAATTTAGTAGATCTTGATAACGGTTAAGGCTAAATTTTAATTATTTGGTCAGAATAACATAATACATATCATAAGTGAACAAATGGGCAGTATGGGACAAGTGAGTATAGTACCTTTCATACAAACTAAATATTGATTTCTGTATTGTATATCTGGAGAACAGTTATAGTAGAAGTTTCTAAATTTGGTTTAAACAACTTCGTGAACAGTACACATCACCAGACAATAATTTTTCGCAGGAGAGTAGCCACTGTAGTGACTAAGTGGGTGGATTAGGACAAGTAAACATGGTAGCTTCGTGCGAGATTAGATAAGTAGGCGTGGAGCCTTCTATTTATACTAAGGCGTGGTCAAACCACAATGAACGATGTTAAATGTGAGTCACACCTTAGCCTCAAGCTTTTTGCCCAACTTAATTTGACGTTTCTTTGTTTCAGTCTTTGACAAATTCAATCAAATACAATTGAGCAGCGCGGTAAGATTGTTGAAGCCTTTTACGAAAATGCGCATTCAAATTAAAATGTATTTCGTGCACTTCATTATGTTTTTTGCCTGTATAATCGATCAAATGTGTTCACAATCGGAAGAATGTGTTTGTGGTGTTTACTATTGTGGGATGATAATGTAATTCTTATGGCCAGAAATTGAGAATATGGACTTTGACGATATATGGTTCCAACAAGATGGTTCTTTTGCGCTAGAAATTCAATGGCGACATTAATTGGATGACACGATCAGGCGATTTAACACCGTCAAAAAATTTCGAATAATGATGGCCATGTGCAAAATCCACGAGTTTTCTGCCCACAGTTTTGGCCTCTTTCGGCGAATTGCTTCACGCAAACTTCTCTTTGTTTACTGTGTTGCCCTTCTGGCAAAAATTCATGATGCACTACACCGTTGTAATCCATGAGAACAGTGAATCTTTCCTTCTTTTTTTACTGACAACGACGTGGTTTTTTTGGTTTCGGATGATTTGGTGAACGCCATTGGCTTGTCTGATATCTGAATTGTGAGTCGTACTCATAAATCCACGTCTCGTCTCTAGTAATGATCCATTTGATGAATGTGGGATCGAATTCAGCCTCGCAAATCATGTCTTTTACGACCTCAACACGGTCTCTTTTTTGCCTGAAATTGAGGTCTTTTGGCACAAACTTTATTGCCACACGACGGAAACCCAAATCATTAACTAAAATGTCTTGAGCGGATCCATAGGCAATGTTCAAGTCCTCCGCAATCTCTCTGATGGTTTATTTGCGGTTATTCACCAACATTTCATTTACTCTATCAATGTTTTCGTCGGTTTTCGATGTTGAAAACTCTCGTGTCACTGGTAAACGACCGTTTTCTTTAGAGAATCGTTGCCGAAACCCTTTTCCAACATTTCAAACTTTCGCGCACTATTAAATCCGTTTTTTACGTAAAATTTAATACAAGTTCGTTGTTGCAAATTTAAATCCATTTCTAAAATTCTAAAAAATGCCAACACACATGGCTACGTAACTCTTGTAAATGTCAAACTATGACGCTAAGATTTGAGCCAACTTAACAAAAAAAGAAACTCAAAACAGATTGATGGGACCGCCACATGTGGGTTATTTCGGGAACTTGTTGATCAAGGTAGTAGCGATGCATGTAGGGTTTCAGCTAGGAAGTAATTAAAACAGGATTACACTTTGAGTATTTTTTTTTTTTAATAAAAATAAATTGGAATGTAGCTAAAAAATTATATTCAGTCTAGCCCGACTGTATAATACTTCTAAAATAAGCGACATAGATATTAGCTTTTGGAGTCAAATCTTACTTTATTTCACAGTTGGAAGAATTTTTATTAAACTTAGCAGTGTGGTGAAATGATAACAGTTGGAAAAAAATGTTTATGGACACAACTATTTTGTCTCAGGTCAATTATTAGACGACTTTCAGTCGTTAAGAACTGAAGCTTCTAATAGCTTGATAAAAAGGAAAGCTTTTAATATATGCATTATATGTACTATAATAGAACAACATCTCAGAGTTTTCTACGAGAAATCTTTTATAAAATCAAAGAATCAATTTTGTATGTTGTAAAGTTGTTCCCTTTATCCTTAATATACAATTCCCTACGACCTTTTCACACCTCATTGCCGTTACAAACAAAAGAAATAAATCCAATTAAATGCAATGAAATTCCCTTGTGATTAGCAGTTGTAAAATAAATTTGTTGAGAATTCATATAAAAATTCAACAAACCATTCCATTCAAACAGCCATCTATCCTGCCTTCATTACTGTATACAAACACGAGCATCGTTTGTAATTAATGACAACATCAAATATTTACAACATTTATTACAAATTAATTATTTAGATGCCTTATTATCCCTCCAATAATAATGACGACGAAAGAGATGAGCAAATAAAATGCTTCTGTACAATAGTATAGTAAGTATGTGGAGTTTATTTTTATAAGCATTGTGCTTTGTTCAGGCTCATTGCAGACGATGTGAAGCAGCAAAAGTCTCTGTTGTATGGGCATGAGTGTAGCTCTGGCGGCAGAGTACTATTCATATGGGAATATTGAGTGGCCTTATGTAAGTGTATATATAAATGAACCTACTTGCAGTCGTTTAACAAAATGATTCCCCCTTAAGTGTTGTGTTTAGAGTTTCACTAGTCCATAGTTTTATGCCGCTTTCCTAAGAAAGCGTGAATTAATTGTGCTTTCAGTTTAATTCTCTTCATTCAGTAGTATATCGCTTTTTATTATTCTTCTTCTTTTATTTTACATTCAATATTTTTAAATTAATTTATCACTAGTTTGAGAGTTTTAACTACAAAATCAATTTCCCTCTAATGATACGCAAATTAATGACATTCCCCTCGATAACGAATACAAGTGAAATTTTTCTAGCTGTACTCCCACCCACATTCACTGTCTGAATGTGAAGAACCAATAAAATTTATAGCAATAAATCTTACAGAAACGTATTTAACATACTTTAGTAGTCATAAAATTTGTACACATCCACTCTTCACAATTTACGACTTTTCTGGCAGAAACAATACATTATTATGGAGAATCATATTATGGATTGTTATTGACTTGTGTTCATTTTTTATTTATTTTTTAGTCTATTTAAAATTTTCATCATAATTTAAATGATTTTTATGAGATTTATAATTTTTTTTAATAAGTTATAGAAATTATGGAAAGCGATCAAGTGTGTTTTTGCATGAGATTAAGTTATTCTTGTCACTTGAATGCTCTATGTTTCATTACTCCCATAACAACTAATAAAACAGTTAATACGTTTGCAGACTGGAATAATGCTTCGGAAAAATACACAGTAGTTAACCAGTTACTTCGTAATTTATAAAATAAAGGTTTTATAATTACTACCTGTTATTTATGCGGCTGAATTCCGTGAGCCCTAAGTATATTGTGATTGAGGAATTATGCTCTAATAATCTGCTAATTTTTTTAATTTGCTTTCTATGCACTTATTCATCAAAAAATGTCATAACATTTTAATCCAGATAGACATTTTATATATCGGGTGGGTCATATACCGCTTTAAATTTGAACCAGCGGTTATTTCGAATCTGGCAATATTTATGTCATTCTTTATCTTCACTGAACGAGATGAATCAATTTACGCTGAAGCAACGTTAGGATTTATTGGAAATTTATTTCCCAAATGAAGACAATTGCAATTGAAAATGTCGTACAAAAAACTGGTCACAAAGAAGGACCGGTATACACCAGTGTATTGCTAAAGTTCGTGAAACTGGTTTCATTGTTGATGCGCCAAGACGTAAGCGTACTCGTACAGTGGGTACATACGAAAATATCGAATTCGATTTTGCCAAAGAAAAAAAAACATCTTTTCCGATGAGGTTCATTTTCATCTTGGTGGGTACTTTAATAAGCAAAATTGCCGTATTAGTGGCACTGAAAACCCAAAAGTGATCTTACAGAAGCCAATGCACCCATTACGAGTAACTGTTTGGTAAGGCTTATGGAGCGGAAGCATCATGTCTCAATCATTACGCTCAATGGAGACACCTATCACACCATGATGGCCGATTAATTAACCGAAATGGTGATGTCAGTTGGCCGACAAGAAGCTGCGAATTGACACCATTGGACTATTTTCTTTGGAGCGCCGTTAAAAAAAGTGTTATGCCGACAAACCAAAAACAATATAGCAACATTCGTAATGCAATTGGCGAGATACGACCCCATACACTCGAAAAAGTTCTCGAAAGTTCATCCGATCGAATGTGGTACTGTGGCAGCCATATGAATGAAATAATATTTCATTTCTAATCTTGTAAACGGCCCACCCGATATATTATTACCCATTATCTCGTTAGATCATCCACCTGACGGTAGGCATTTATTCTCGGAGAAATATATCTTAGTGAGATGATGTCATTGGGCGATTGTTGTTAACTGAACATCATCTGCGAGCGAGGAAGCACTGTAGGATGTATGGGAGTGATCATATGGTTATCTTTTGTAGCCACAGAAGAACACAAAAGACGGAGTGTCGGAGTGTCTGCCATTGGGCAACCTACTGACTGATGATAATAAATAATAACAACCTTTACACACCAGTTCAAAATGATAATTTTTTGAGTTGGATGAGATGTGTGAAGATCTTCACATGAGGATCAGTCGACTAAAAGTTTGGCTGCTTAAGTTCATTTAGTTTCGGACGTCACTATTAAGTCCGACAGAAACTATATGAATATATGAATACTCCCCAGATGGCAAAAAGACGAAATTTCTTTCAAATTTTGGTTCCTAACTTGAAGGCGTGTAGTACTCATACATATTATTAGCGTTAATTCGCATAATTGGCGATGCTTATCTGCAAAACCCACCATATATGTCCGCCTGTACAGAATTTCGCTTATCTTGGTGGCTCATTGTAACACACAGTTGGAAACAACAGTAAAAGGGCAGTGAAAAGAAGACACAACCTTGTTTAACAGGAGCTGGGATTTGTCGATTGACATATGATTGCGATCATGCATTACATTTGTATAAAGCGCTTTATGTCGATAATTTTTTCTTTGCAGGCGTTCGAATAATTACATTATCAAGAGCTGTGTGTGCAACGGTCTCAAAAACCTTCTCAAAATCTATAAGAGCTGAGCGAAATTCACTAAACGGACTGCTCTACAATGATTTACTAGCTGTTTATGTAATCTGTACATGGCGAGTGTATACAGAACCCTGCTTGTAGTACCATAACAGAACTACAAATTCGACTCTTACCTACACAGCTCTAATAGTCGAGTGTCTAATAAAAAAATCATTTTCATTTTCTTCATGTTTAATTTGATATTTTATTACATTCGAAGCGGAAGTCATTTAGAAGAAAATATTTCCCTGCTCATTTTGTGTGGATGGTCCTGTGAAAAATGCTTGTAATTGTCAAATTTTTAATGGCGACGTGTGCGTTGTTGTTTTCTTTCTAATGTTTGTTTGTATTGCTCTGCTATAGATACGAGCATATTAGTTCTAATGTAAGTATTGTAGTATTTGTTATTTTTTAGTTTTTAATAAACTAATGAGCTCTTAAGTGTTGAGTGTTGTTTTAATAATTTTATTATGTGATTCTAGTTTTTCACTGTAAAAATTTAATTTATTTTTTTTGATTTTTGTGCCTGTTTCTAAATTAAATTTCAATTTATTTTGGCCAATTATTTTAATATGTTTTCGTTGATGGTCGTTATTACATTCTTCTCAATTAAAATATAATAAGTTTTTGTCATTTGTGTTATAAATTGCTTTTTATACCCTACAGTGACTAAAGATAATAATACAACAGTGATTATATATAATAATACCAACATATGACAAAAATTCGACTTATCAAACTTTTAATTAATATATAAATCTGTCATGTTACTTCCTACAGTGTAAAAATGAAGTCCAATGTAATTTCCGACAAAACCATGGATGGTGAAGGTGTACTATGTACAACATCTTCTAAAAAATGTCCTAAGCTCATATTTAATTACATCCATTCATCCATTCAACATATACAAATACAAAACCAGAGTGTAAGTCGCATTTTTAAATTCAATGAATAATTCGATACAGCAAATTCTTTTTGCTTAAAATTGTTCTTTTTTATAACACTTACTTGCTTAGAACTCGTTATTATTAAAATTCCTAAAAAGGGGAAAATACAAATTAACACAAAACTTGATCTAAATTGGTTTCCAACCCACTACGTCGTTTGCTCAAAAGATAAACAAGTTTTCAACAATGTTTTGTTATTGATGAAAAAGGTAATTCAAATCTATTGGAACATACATACATATATGTATGTATATGTATAGCAAGGGTGGCCAAACAGAGAACTGCATTTCTAGTAGTAGTAGTAGTAGTAGTAGTAGTAGTAGTAGTAGTAGTAGTAGTAGTAGTAAATTTTTGCAGTGTGTGTTGAAAAAAAAGGTTCAAAAGGTAAAAGTCCCAAATAATATACTTTTGCTTACATCAACTACTGTCAAAAACTCAACGAAAAGTTTGCCAAGTACTTAATCAACATTTTGGTGTCTCTAATGTACTTTTTAAATAGTTGTGTTAGTGAGAACATGAAAATCACTTAGAGTTGCGATTGAATAAATTATTACCAAATTAGTATCGGGATGAATTTATTTATTTATTTATTTTTTTAATATAAAAATTGTAATATTTTGTGTAAAAATTTAAGTATTGTCAGAAAAATACCAGTTTAAATACAAGTTTTAAAAATCTGCTCACACTCGATATGCATGTTCAATCGTCGCTGTTTTAGTGACGAATAAAAGCAAGAGCATCCATTGCTCCATGTGTTTATCCTGCTATTGTTCAGAATATAACATTCACACAGCTGGTTACGTACGTAAAGTGCGATAGGGTCCGCTTAAAAGGTAAGCCAATGAAATTGAACAAAACTTGACAAAAAATGTGTTATGTACATTGTGTGTATTCGCACAGTCGTTGAAGCTAGCCTACGCATATTATAGTTGTGCCTAAGCAACATACAAATGAACATATTTAATACGTTAACGATATGTGTTCATACATACATCAGATTTCATTAAGTGATAGGTATATCAGTATAAGTAGGAATATTTTCGTACAATACTTTTTACCTTGAAAATATACAAAAACGCATAAAACCTGGCTTTAGCCACCAAATTGATCCTAAAAATATTATTATTCATTCCTTTAGCGATTCCTGGGGACACATAACATATTCTTTCTAGCTGGCTAATCTGGCTTCAAGTCATCAGCAACTTCTTTCTCCACCTGTCTTTTTCAAATATGTGCTCATCTTTCGATTCTTCAGTCTTCCCTTGGGTTCTGTTTTATGGTTAGTTTCATAACACTGCTTATAGATAATATATAGTGTATCAGCGATACCGATCTTACTGTTAAATTGCTTATCTTCTTGAGTCAGTATTCCTTATCGTCTGTGCTTAATAATTGTAAATCGTAAAGCGGTTTAGTTATTCATCTTCTTCAGTCTGTAATACTTGTTATCTGGACGTTGTAATTGCGACTTTTAAAAGTACCAAAAACAATATTTTTATAATTCCATAAATATTATGCAAACTATTTCAAAATTCATTAAAAATAGCTTGTATTTTGACAAAACAAATAATTATTCTCAAGCTAAACTAAGCATTAAATTTGCAGATTCATTCATTTACATTTGACAAACTCCCCTTTAAAAAAAGAAAACAATACCATCATCAGACGCCAGCCAAAGGCTATAAAAAGCCATGGAAATTGAATCTGTGCGGCTATAAGACTTTGATCATTTCAAAAAAGGCGTAAATAAATTGCTCAATTATGAAATATTAAACGAGAATCTCAATCATGACAACAATCATTTTATCAGCGACATGCTAATGTGACGCCTAGAAGGAACATCTTTGTATTTCCTTAGCCTTTTGCGCTTTGGTGTTCCATTTACTTTCCTTCCTTTGGGGAAAGTTAATTATTCATTTGTAATGTGGACTCATTCGTTTGACTACTCATATACGGTGGCGGTTAATGAGGAATGTAACTAATTAGAAATTGTCTTATTTTGCTAAAACCGAACTGAATTCCCCACCGCACACATGACAATTCATTTGTTGGAGTAAAATTTTTACACACAGAAATTAATTGAAAAATGTTTTCCTTTTTTAATGAAATGCTACAATAATGCCGAGGCCGTTTTGTGGTTGTAACTATAAATATCAAAAGGCATTGGGATACAATTGGAGTACTGCTTTTAACCGAACAGATGCTTAAATGAACAAATAAGTAACGAACACGTGGTAAAAGCGAAATAGAATTACATTGGAGTTCCGGACACCATTTCTTAAAAGCAATAAAGTTTTGTGTAGCATATAAACTAGAGTGTTAAATAACCGAAAGAAATTTAAATTCGGTTAAGCGTATCCATTTCTAAAACACTGATACTTTGATATAACGAACTTCGTTATAACGAAAAACTCGATATAACGAATTTTTTTCTGTGTTACTTTTTACAGAAATGAACTATAGCGATAACGAAGAAATTCTGGGCTATAAGATTTTTCTATAACGAGGTATTCATTCAAAAACCTGTATATATCCATGTTGGAATGAAGTAAAATGGGAAAGTCCGGGCTTTAAAACAACAAAAATCTGATGTGCTTGCAAGTGCATATATAAATCCACTTTATAGCGAAGTATTCATTTAATAGCCTCTATATAACGAAGTCAGAACAAAGCAAAAATGGAAATTCTCGTTAAATATTTATGATTGATTTCGAAACTTGCGTAAATAAAAAAATTACATAATATTATATTAGAACCTGACAAAACTAAAAAAAAAACTACATGAAACTGTATAATTTTTCATATTCTTCTAGAATAGAGGACTAGTTTGGATAAAAAACCATAGTTATAATGATTTTTTCGCATTTAGCTTTAACTAAGAATTTTGTAATCCCCTTCAAATTTGTTATATGGAAGTTTCACTAACTAACTAACTTTTAATATTTAACTTAACGATAAACGTTAGAAAATGTTAAACATGTTGTATGCGAATGACTTGAGTTAAATTAATGATTTGAATTACTCCATCATACATTTTTGCTTTTGAAATAATATTTAAGCCCCGTTAATGCACGGAGAGTTAACTTTAACAAAATTTTTTAAGCATTCTTTTGAGCTCAGACAAAGAATATTTTCTTTACAAATTGTATTTGCACAATATATTTTCTAAAAACCAGTATAATATATATAGCTAGTTTAGTAAAAGTTGTGTCTGAGTTATTCCAAAATGTATATTGCAGATATAATATAAAATAATCGCCCTTGATCGTATTTTTTGTCTTTCCTCTATGGAGCATATTGGCTTTTTAGTCTGATTAATCAAGTTGATTTTCAAGCTAAGTGGATGATTAATCTACTGTAGCTCTCCTCTATATGATTGTGGAGTGGTGAAGTCCCTTGCTAAGTAGTGGTTCTGATCCTTACTTAGTATTGTAATTTTTTTCCAGTAATTGGCGTTTTCTCCACCTTCTCAATTCCTAATTTTTTGTTTGACGACAGGGCGACTTTTTTGGCGATCTTGTTGGCTATTTTTTATAAAAAATAAGAAAAATTTAAATAGAGTTTTGATATTTTTATGTGTGAAATCCGTGAACATTGTGTATTTGAATGTGTCGATTATAGATGTCAGCCGAACTTAAGTTGTGTTCACGGCAACGAGAAATTTGTAATTGCCTATGTGGAACTGAAACTAATAGATTTTCAGGTTCCAGTTTACATATGTGATACAATTTTTGGCAACCAGCAACTTAAAAAAAATGACACAAAATTAAATGAACACATATGCCTCAAGTCTGTGAAGTATAACATCATTCAAAAAGTCTACTTCTCTCCTTTCCAAACCCACTGAAAAACCTAAAATCGGATAGTATTCAGCTAAGTTATTAGCTTGTAGGTTTATACAGAAACGAATAACCGTTCATTACATTTAATACAAGATTTTTTTTTTTTGGTAGTATTTCGAAAATTTAAAAAATTAACTCGTTGTACTCGATAGCGTTTACGAGAAAAATAGAAATTCATTCTATTCAGGTATTTCAACTTTGTTCTTTTTTGTCGCATAGTGTAATTTAATTCACATATAAGACTATGAGAAATGCATCGAAGACAGAGTGAATAGTGTTTTAGATATATAACAATAATGAGAATACTTATCTTTATCCAAAACGCATTTTATATTAACAATAAAAAATTTTTGAAATTGAATTTGGCGAAAAAGCTTATAAAAAAATTCTTGATTAAAAAAAAAAAATCTTGACAGTTAAAAATATTGGTGTTCGAAAATCTTTCATTACAAATTCTTGGCAGATGGCACGAAAATTTAATATTTTGGGTAATATTAATTGCATCAGGCAACACTAATCAGCGACGAAGTAAGGTGAAGTTTCGTAAACAGTGGCAAAAGTGTAATGCTGTGTGTACGGTGGTATTGAAAAGAAATTTAATGAAAACCGCCAGAGTTGATCAATAGTAAAGGTGTTGTATTGCTTCAAGGCAACGCCAGACCACACATATCTATGATGACCAGGTAGCAACTGAGAGAGCTTGGCTTGGAAGTTTTAATGCACCCACGCTATAGCCCAGGCCTTGCATATTCAGATTATCTTTTGTTTCGATCTCTGCAAAACGCTCTTAATGGTGTAAATTTTAATTTTGTAAGGGCTTTCAAAACTCGATTGTATCAATTTTTCGCTCAGAGGATCAACACAAAATTTGCCAAAGTGACTTTAGCATTTAGACATAGAACAGAAGATCAGGAGGTTCAGTGGCACATACTTGGTTTCAAATATAAGAAAAAGGTGTGTCTTTTTTTTGGTAAAATTTTGAAACGTTTATTTTTTAAAGCCTATTATCATTAATTCCCAGAACATTCCATGCAGTAACACGGGGACACATTTTAAGGCGCCTACAGTCTTGAATAGTAGTAATACTCATAACCAGTTACTAGCTAATGTTATGATATGATGCCGTCGTTGTTGAAAAAACTCTTTCTTGTTTTCATGTGGTCTGGCCTGATATTGAACCGAAAACCTTCTGGTTGGTTGGCGGGTATTTTACCCACTATACCAGGACGGCACACAAAGCCTACTATAAAAATTTAATTACAATTTTTTAGATAAAGTAAACTAGGAAACAAATACACTTAAAACACTTATATTATTGCTTCACTAAAATGTTTAATAACTTTTCATAAAACTTTGTGTAAGAAACACTTTAAAAAATCTTGGTAAACCATACTTTTTTTGATTCTTGACAAGCTGTACAATTTCTTGTAAATCAAGCGTAATCAAGACCAGCTGGCAACGCTAACACCACGCCACCCTTGATCGTTTAGAACATTCTTAACAATATTTAAAAAAAATTAAACAATCCAATTTGATTCATATCAACTACTTTAGGAAACAGTGTAATTTCGTATTTCCACAAAGATGAAACAATTTATTACCTTCGCTTCCATTTGACATTTTGACATAATGTTATTGTGTTGTGTTGTATTTGTTGTTCGAGATGTTTTATAAGAGATTTATGTAGTTGATAGTTTTTTTTTGGGTTTTCCTTTTATTTTGATATTTTCGTTATTTTATTATAATGTCTCTATATTTCTTAATTTTAATTTCCTACTCATCATCATCAGATTGAATGGGACACGCCGTAAGCGTAAAGTTTGCCTCTTGTGATGCCTGGCACTCATCGCTGGCAGCTAATTAGATTATTTGTCAATTTACTTGTAAGTTGGGCGAGAATTTTTTCTTTTTTTTATACATCAACTTGTTAGATTGTTTGTGAACACGAAATAATTTTGATTCTTTCGGCTAAACACTATTTATTGCTGGCTGGCTTATTACATGTGTGTTTTATCCTTATCCCCCTTCCAACTCAACTCATTCAACCTTCATCAAATCAAGAAATAGGGAAAGAGAAATGAATATTATAAGTTATTTGATGCCCTGTTGAAATCGTTGACATTTTTCTTATTAATTTCGACAAATACTAGAGTGTTGACTTGATATTTCTTATGATTCCATTTGGTATAGATATTTGGGTGTTTACTTTAGGCAAAAAAGGGGGCAAGTTCAAATATAGATTTTCAAATAACATGTGTTTGTGCTCTAAATTAGAAAGTGATTTGTAGATAGAAGCAATTTTTTGTTGTTGTAATTTTAAAAAATTTAGAAAATTTCCTTTAATTATTGAAATTACGTCCTATTAAACTCTCCTTGTTTCGTTCTAATGGATTAATTATTGCAGTAACCGTAATCACCATAAAGAGTGTTCATATCTACCTTAAACGCCTGATAGCTTCAGGTTAGTGTATGTCTTTCTAACTCTGGCATATTAGGACAATAATTATAAGCTTAATCTTTTATATTAAGGTTTTCGACTCAAAATTTGTTCAAATTTAACGAATTTTTAGCCAAAAATACTTTAATGAATATTGCCGTTAATATTATAACTTTTGTGGTTTATCAGCGAAAAAGTTAGCAGTTCTTTTTACGTAATTTGCGACTATAAAGAGAGTTTCGCAAACATTGAAACAAATGGTAGTCAGACAGGAAAATTTCAAAGTTATACGAGTGGCGTGGTGTAGTGTTAGAGCGCACGCGTGCAACACAAGCGGGCCAGATTTGAGTCCCTAGCATAGGACACGACGAAAAAATAAATAAATTGTGGGTGAGTGTTAAATAAAGAGATTTCTATCTTTCCCCAAACAAATGCCACCTATTGGAAAAAAATTACAATGACAAGTAAGGATGGCCACCAATATTTAGCAAGGATCTTCACCACGCACAACCATATGGAAGCGAGCTACAGTAAATTTAATCATCTACTTAGCTTGAAAATCAACTTGATTAATAAAGCTGAACAAACCAATGAATGCTTTGTGGAAAGCCGATATGATTCCTAGAGGGTTGGCGGAGAAAAAAAGACGGTGGAAAACTCAAATACAGTAGGTCATTAAGAATGGTCATGTGTGTCTGTTGGTAACTTTCTCTTTCTTCATCTAACCAACAAGATGTGAGCAGTTGAGATCAGCATCGAACAATTTGTCAGGTTGTAGCAACTCATAATGATTTATGGCCCTTCAATTCCACCAAATCTTTTATATCAAAATTTCCTGTAAGAAATCTTACACAATATTCTCTCCGAACACTACAAAAATTGATTCGTTATGTTTCAGCAAATAATTTATTAGATATTTTACTAATTTTCACATTAATACATAAGCGATATATTAAGAAACTATCTGAAACTAAAAAATGTCACCTTTCAGACATATGTTCGTTTAACAAAATAATATTAGAGTTGTCTGATAAATTGGCATCATTACCGTCTATTGACAAGTAAATCCGTGTATACTTTTTATGTGACTAATAATAGAGACAGTTTTTTTTTAGTTCGACAGAACGTATGAAAGCTTAACTGTCAAACAAACTGTTTCACTGCGCTCACTTTTTGACATTTATGATCAATATACACTGGCAAATCATCATGAACAGATTGACGCTTGAAGAATGCTACCAAATCTAGCCGCACAACTTATAGACAACAAAATTGTTTTCAGCGATGAGTCTCGGCTTACTTTTAACGGGTTTATTAATAAACAAATTTGTCTCATATGGAGCAAACCAAAACAGACCCTACAGACTTCAATACATTCAAAAAAATGTACTGTTTATTGCGGTTTACATGCTGGTGGCATTATTGGACCTTATTTCTTAAAAAATGGAATCGGAGATCACATTAGAGTCAATGAAGATCATTATTGCAACATGGCATTAAGCAGGGCTATTTGAAGGAAAATTGAAGAACAAAATATTGTTACGTTTTAACCTTTTTAAAATAAAATAAAACACCACTTTGTTGTTTTTTACAGTTTTTTTATTTACTACACAATAGCTTTTATACACTTTGTTTTAATACAGCAAATTGATATTCACTTATACAACAATTTTTATTTACGCCTGAACACGACTTCACTTATTAACAGCCAAACGATAACTAACTATCACCAAACGCAATGCACCATCTTTTATAGCATTTCGTTATTAGTTTCGAATATTCTAGTAAAAACACGGACCTTCTATTCAGCTACGTTACTTCAAATGCTGATAGACCATAATACACCAAAAGGAACCGAACTGGCAATTCCATTAAACATGCAGATGGTAGTACTCTTAATTGTACAGATAACCATGGCAATTATAAAGCCTTGACACAAACCAATAAAGTTTATAGCTAAAATCTCACAATAAGTTCCTGATGTGGTAAATTCCCTCTTCAGCATTTTAGTTTTCGAAACAATATTGTTCTGCTCTTTTTATCAACGTTTCACAGGCGTTTGGCAAAGTATGGCATGTCTTGTAACCCAAATGAAAATAAAGGCTATACAATTAAATTGGCTAATTAATAGAAACTCGTTGCTTAGCTTGAACTGTGAACTGCTTTTAATATGTGCTTTTTATAATGTGATATTGAAACCAATTTAGTGACATGGTTCCAATATTGAACAAATACAAAGGTACCAAAATAAAATTTTGCGACTCATAATAAATCGTTCATGGTTTATGTTATAAGAATTATCACTGGTTTATGCTTATTGACACCTTGGACCAGCAATGTTCGTAAAATTGGAAGTCCATAATACACACCGGCAAGAGCAGCCATGGTGACCATATCCCCGAAATCAATTTCAAATGCTATTGCCATGTATTGATCTTGGGGTTGGCGTGTGGAAGCGGTTAAAGCGCATGCCTACAACACAAGCGGCCCACGTTGGGATCCCAAGCAGAGGACATGACGAAAAAATTAGATCATAGGTTCGAATATTTTATAAAAAGAATTCAACCTCCCTATAGAGAAATACATCTACAGAAGTCGCTCCCCTCCCTTACTCATTCAGCTTACCTCTGGCTATAATGACAAGCAATCAGACAAATAATGAGAAGAAAACACCACCTACTGGGAAAAATTACAATGCAGAGTAAGGATCATTACGACTTAACAAGGATATTCTTCACTACACAATTCTATGGATGCGAGCACAGTAAATTAATCAACTTTATTACTGAAACTGAAACAAATCGATGGATGCTTTGTGGAAAGCCAATATTTTCCCTAGAGGAGTTTAATTATTTAATTAAAATTGTTTTTTGTGCTATTTTTTAAAATTTAAATTTGTATCGAGCTTTTATGTTGTTATTTAAGTGTATCTGAAATGAAATAACGCATTTTAGGATGTGTGGCAATTAAATGTTTGACGGATATAATGGGGTATTTATTTTGAATTGATAAGCAAACGAATGAGGGGGAGGGTCACAAAAATTTGTATGACAAAAAAATCATTTTATTTCTTATTCAACAGGAAACGCTACAAACAAGAAAAACTCTCTACACTTGCGTTTCATTCCGTTTAATTTTTCGGTTTGTGAACACACTAAGCCAAAATGATATAGCCTGGACTACAACCTTAAATTGATAGTTTATACAGAAACACACAGTGATGTTATGTGTAATTCACAATAAGGCGCCTGCAATAGATACTCAAACTTTAAAAGACCTCTAGAAAACATTAGTATTTAATTATCCTCGACACATGCCACAATTATTAAGATACTGTAGTTCCACTACTTACCACTAGGCCAGTATATGCCTATTTTGTTATTATTTTTACACATAACCTAAGCCAACTTATTAAGGAATACAGCCAGCAACTATAATTTACTTCGCACATGATACATTCTAGTGTACATGGTGACATATACATGAAATTCCACTATAGGTTAATGCTAAACAGAAGGAAATTCCTTACAAAATTTCATACCAGGTAAACAGAATATTTCGTAGGAATGAAAAATGTATGGCAAATATTTTACTGATGAGTCATATATGAAATGTGTACTGCATTCCATATGGTATGCTTTTAGTTTAGGGGTGAGTTATTTGTTCACTCTCGTTTTAGCTGGCTGGATAAGGGTAGTAGTAAATAAAGTATCTACACTAAAAATATAAGTTACTTTTTACTTTATTTTTAATGACACGATACTCATATTGTGTCATAAGCTTATTTTCTTTTTTAAGGTTTGTATTTTTGTGAACCTCCCACTGGGTGGCCCCTGTTTAAATTGATTATTTGTTTTGTATGAATGGCATAAATAATCCTGTAAAACACAAGAACAAATGAAAATTATTTTTACATTAACACTTTTATTGGATGATTTTATTTGTTATTCGATTTAATTATAATGTTTGAAGTAACACTCATTCTTTTATCCTATAATATTATTGAAAACCTTTTACTTTTTGGAATACATTTGCATGGCAAAATTGAAATTAAACGAAAGGAATAAAAACCTCTTCTAGTACAAGAAGAGTTCTCATAGTAACTGATTTCAAATAGACACGTGTCCATCAAGTGACTTAACCCTTCTTAAGGTAACGCCCAAGGAATACCAGGCAAACAGCAGTAATAGCAGTTATCAAATGAATAGCGGTAAAAACAGCCCTTGCCATAGTATTGCAGTAGCGTAATAAGTTATACACGAATAAGGGTGTGTCTCTCTAACTCAATTGTAAAATAAATTTTATAGTGTGGTGAACGGTTTAAAGTCTCTTTTGTTTAAGGGTTGTTCAATTGGCTCTTTATATTTAAGGCCTTTTTAAATAAAAATAATTTTCTTAACAAAGCAAGTAAGAGTCGATTTAGCAAATTGTGAGACAACTTTAAAACTAAATTACTTTCTTTGAAATTAAACGGATCTTCATTTTTCTATTTAGTTCCGCTATAATCTTTTTTATTCTAAGTTTTGTATAATTTATGTCTAATTAGTTTGCCTAACCAAAAAAATATATTTTTCGGCAAATATTTGTACGGCTGCTAACGATAGTTAAGGGCCGATCAGATTAGATGCATTAGCAAAAGTTTACTAAATAAATTGACTTGATAGAATATTGTCTTAATTCGAGTAAACTATGTTGCCTACCAAAAATATAACTGGGTCAATTACTGACCTAGCTGGGAGTTATTTATAGTTGAAGTCAATTATGGCAAAATCCCTTGTTACTTTTTAAGCCTTTTAAAACGTTTGAGTTTTTAAATTGCGTTAAATATCGTTTAAAATTTAAAATTTTAAAATGCAATTCAACAAAAATGGGTTGAAATTTTGCCAAATTAATTTTTTGTTGTGAACTAAAATTGTTCCGGTTACAAGTGAAATATTATTTCATTCATATGGCTGCCGCAGCTGGCCTCACAGTACCACATTCGATCGAACCAATTTTCAAATCACAGCTTCTTGGCGGCCACCTGACATCACCATTTCAGCTAATTAAACGGCCATCAAACGTTTGACGCAATGAATCGATTGTGGCATGAGATGTGTGAAAAGTTGCACCATCCTGTTTAAACCAAACATCGTTCACATCAGTAACATGAAGAGCGGGCACAAAAAAATAGTGCAATTGGTGTCTCCATTGACCGTAATGGTCCGACGACGTCCTCATTTTCAAAGAAATATGGGCCAATGATGGCTCCGCTCCACAAGCTGCAACAAAAAGTCACTCGTAATGGATGCATTGGCTTCTGTAAGACCACGTTTGGGTTTTCTGAGCCCCAAATACAGCAATTTTGCTTATTAATGTACCCACCAAGATGAAAATGAGCTTCATCCGAAAAGATGGTTTTTACAATTTTTTAATAAAAAATTTTGCCTTTGTTTAGGAAATAAATTTTCAATAAATCCCAATGTTGGTCAAGTGTAAATCTATTCATTTCGTTCAGTGGTATAGTATTGCTAGATTCGAAATAACAGCAAGTTCAAATTTAAGCCAAAAGATGGTCTACCTGATAAAATAAACAAAGCGAATTTGTTTTTTTATACAGTCTTTATTTCCAAATTATCTTAATACAGAATATCCATCTTTTTCAACTTTCACTTAATACATAAATTTATTAAACTTAACTCTTGGTACGACTTTTCTATATGACTAAAACTATAATTGATTGACTGAGAAGAATGTAGCGGCTTATATAGTTCTCTGTTTCGAAACAAGAACTTGTTTTACAACAAAAACTTTCTTTGTTGGCATATCGGTAGTAAACGATAGATATAACATACAATTGATATTCGAAAGTATGGAAAACAAAGCAGCAGTCTGTGGTCTGAATAAATATGTCTCAAAAACTATGGCAATAATATTGAACAACACAAATATCGCTTTCTAAGTATTTTCTAACCAAACACCATCCCGATTTTGATACTATGGTCTACATGAATGGTTCTAATATAGACTGTGGTGTGGGCATGGTTATCTAACTCTCACATATTTAGATTTCAGAGATCTGTACGGTTATCCGATACTTCTAGTGTTTTCCAGGCCGAAGTGCTCAGTGTGCTTAGTGCAGATTTCAGGTTTAATATTGTGACTACCTTTGAACAATTCTTACAATACATACTGCCATAGTTGCAAACAGCCGGAGAGAAGGGAAAGTATACTCCATATACACTGTGAATGCCTTGCCTTATTGAAGAAACAGTCATCTCTTGGGAAACCACTGTTTGAGGATCTCGTGGAGTGAAATAATGAAGTTTCCCAACCACGCGACTGGATATAGCAGTATATAACAGTTTTTAGCGAAGATGTGTCAACAAAACGTTGCAAAAGTGCAAAATGGATTTTTTTGATTCATCACAAAAAATAACTAATTAAGAACCATCTTGAAAGAAAACAGGCACCCACAGTCAGAATGCGCAAATGGCGATGGATCTGTTATGCCATACAGGGGCCTCAAGATTACATTACTAGAAGTACAATAGACTAGAAGCCCTAAGGCAGCTTTAGAAAAGGCCGATCAAGTCACATGTGGCGTTGACAACTACATTGATACCGAATCGGCCACAGAAAGTGTTGATCATCGCAGCAGCGGATAACTAAGAATGAAATGGCAGCTAAGAGCCGCAATGTTAAAGAAGAAGTTAGCAAGCAATTGTAAAAAGCCTTTTCGTGCTGAATGTGCCATTTTTGAACATGTGTTTTCACACCATAAGTTTTTGTGGATCTTTGTGAAAGAAAGAGTTTTTACAATGTCAATCGAATAGATTACATCCTTCAAACCTCAAATCCGCGATGTGATTAACGAAATATACCTGCCATTTTGTCAAAATGTGATAAAAGAATAAAAAATAAAAAATTTATAAAAGAATCATCGATCATCATGACCTTACTCTTTCCCATACTATAGCTTAGGTAAGGTTATGTGGTTTACTTACGGCTATAGGCACACTATGAGGACCTGTGCCTAAATTTTATAACCTTAAGAAAGAACCCGGAAATTGATCAAGGATTCAGAGTTAGAGATGGGGGAGATCGAGTTAAACTCTCCCTAAATTCAAATGCACTACAATAAAAATTTAAACACTTGGTTTTATTTTGTTTTTAAAAACAAACTTATAGTTGATAAACTCTTAATTTACGTTTATGCTCCACAAAACTTGTTTTTGTTTCACAAAGTAAGAAACATCAACTAAAAGTTTTACCATCCAGATTTTGTTTAGGATCCGAAACAACGATCAGATCTTACTAGTTCTCAGTACACTATAACGACGATATAAATTTTTAGGTTTTTCTAGAACTTGTTTTTAATTCTTCACGAAGTTCCCTTTAATATAGAAATTCGTCTGATTTTATAAGACTTAGGTGATTGTAAAACATAAAGGCTTTAAGGCAGAGCCAGCGAGCTCTTCTCTTTTGTTTTCACACGTACGTCCTCACACGCACAGGCAAAAAATAAACAAAGAGAGGTAAAGAGAAAACAAGTGGAAAATTACAGTTTAAAGTGGGTGAGTGAGAGACTCTCAAATTACTACCACAATTGTAAAATGCATTTGTATATTTCGCCTCATCTCTGTTTTAAAGGCAGAGATGATTAAAATATAGAATCTTCTGTTGTACGCTAAAAAGGCCCACCATAGGGCTTTTGTAAACTTTTTGTAAACATTCAGTTTTACTCTCACACTTTATTTATGGAAGGCACCAAAAACCTCTTTAACACAGAGGGTTTTCCTTTACACGGGTATTAGTTTTTTATCATTACAAAAGCAACATTGACTGACTGATGGGTTTTCTTTCATTATTCTTTGGTTCTATGCAGTCTCTGTTTTTTTTCCTTTTGCTTCATATGTTTAGACGACCCGCGAATGGCCTTCATGTAACTTTGTTGATTGGCTGTATTACATTACGTCGTAACTAAGAACAACCTTAGCGGAATAGGCGATCAGCAATTAAAGAAATCTGCTCATTACTGTACTGGTTACATTGTTTAGCATTGTATATTAAAATGTGGGCTGTTGACCTGACTCTAAGGGTTGTACCAAATACACCCTTTTTACAGCAACTACAATAAAAACAAAATACAACTAAAGAAAGAAAAAGAGAAAAAATTAAAACTCTCATACATATGAAAAGGGCCGTACAAGTTTGTATAAAAATCCAATGCGAGCATTTTCATAAGCTGTGGTAGTGGTAGTGGTGGTTAGATAATTTCTAATTATTCAAATGCTGTGACATTTTTTCTTCCTACAATACTTAGCACGGACTGTGTGTGTAAACGTTTGTGTATGTGTATACTTTTAAACACACATGTTTATTATTTCGTATACACACACTCTGTAGTAGTATATTTTCAACAAGGAAAACAGAATTTTTAGCCAGAGATGCTGTCTGCTCATCTATTGTACTAAAACGAACACAAAACAATCGCTAAATATATAATTTTTGAAGAACAAAAGAATAAATACAAGTACAGGCAAAATAACACACATTCGTGAAATGTGTATACAAATTAAGGCGTTTTACATGTGTATTCTCACACGCAAACATATGCGAAAATGTATTGCCGCACATTCAGTGCGTTAGTTCAAACACATAGGAATTTATTCGGGGAAGCTGCTATCAGCCTATGAGGTTGTATGTGGGTGAATGCAGAAATTTTGATTGTTTTCTTTAAAAGGACATGAGTTAGCTTTGTGTACAGCGCATGCATGCTATGGAGCTTAAAGCTATGATGGTTGTTGTATGTGCTAAAATAAATAGTAAGTATTCGTTATTGTTGCCAGAATAAAACAATTATGATGTTTTTAAAATATTCAAATATCAACCTAACGTTTCTGACCACAAACAAAATTCATATTTTAAAAAAGCACACAAATTTGCATTTTATCACTTAGCGGAGTAAGTGCCATATTTGAGTTATGTGCACCTGAATAACAAATTTCTATGCTAGCACTCAAATATCTGTCCTAAACAAATTGATGCATCAGATTTAATATTTGACCATTTCGACCAAATTTCACTGAACTTGAATGAAAAATATTGCTGCAAAAGATTGGATAAGACTAAAAGTAAGAAAGAAAATTTTTAAAAATATTAGAAAATAGTCGGAGGTTGCACAGAGGCTTGCATTACCTCTGGTTTTATTATGAACTAAACCTTACTCCCTCCACACCATAAATAGACTAATTTACTTCTTGGAGAGCAAAGCAATTTGTTCAAACTATAAAGGTATAAATATAAGCAAATATTAGCCATTATAGTATCAAAGCTTTAGAGGCAAGTGTAGTTGATTTTTGACTAGTCATTAATGATGTGTTTCATGATACAACACAACACAACACTTCTTTTGTCAATTCTAGTTGCTGTTTCTTAATTACTTCTTCATTTCTTTAACAGTAATTCAGTCAATCAAAATTCTTTAAAAGACAAATTCTGAATTACCATTACCTGGGAATTGTTTCCCTATTCCCTGTTCCTCTATTTGAAATGAAATCTTCCTGGGAAATTTTTCTCTTTTCAACTTTGAAAGTAAAAAACTCTTTCCCGCGGAAAAAAGTAGGTATTATGAGAGTCAATTAAATGGAGAATATGATGAAAAATTTTGGGAATTATACTATGGTGAGGCAATGTAAGAAAAATTTGTGTAAATTTTCTCATATTATTCTGCTTGTATTACAAAAAGAAAACTTTTTGAATTTCTGTGATTCAATTTCAGTTTTGCCATCTCTTAAAATATTAATAAGCATTACTTTATTCGGTTCTCTTATACAGAATAGATCGACCTCTTTAACTCAATTGCATTGTCTCACTTTTGCACCAGCCAAAAAATATCGAATTAACTGTGCCTTAGTAGAAAAATGTTGGCATTTTACGTTATTAGTGTGAAAAACTTAAAGATTGTGTGCGTACCAAAGTGAAGAATAATAATAAAGAGTTAAATGAAGCCCTTATCTATTGATTTAAAAGACACAGTTCCAGAAAAGGTTAAAAATGGCAATGCAACTGGAAAAATCATAAATTTCTTTTAAATATGACAGCGGTCAGTTTCTAGAATAATTTCAAATTACAAAAATTCTATTCCAGATAAAAGTTTTCGAATATGAAATTGAAGTAAGAAAACAATTACTGACGCTGAAGTCAGAGTCCTTGTTAGGCGAAAGAGCCTAACAACCAAAAAATTCAAAATTGAGTTTTTGATTGATAATTGTGTAGCGCTTTAAGGGAAATGTCTTTACATATTGTTAGAGTTCTATTTGCAAAAGAGTTCAGAAAGACATCAAAGGAGTTTTAAAGTCTCAATCTTATATATTTATTGAGGTGTACGATAAAAAATGTTGTTTTTCACTTTTCCTTTGTAGTTAGCTTTTTAATTAAGTGCGCGTCTTAATCCTACTGTTAGGTTTGGAACATTTTGGTAATTTTTTTTTTCTCTTTTTGCTTTAACTACAAAAGGGTTGAACATATCAACTTAAAGGTTAGCTTTTTATATTTTAATAAATCTATAAAATTTGTAGCTATCTGTGATATAAAGGTACAAAATAAAAGGTTACAAACAAATCAAGTTTTCTCACTAAATGAAGAGCAAATTATATTTCGTTGTATTCTGCATAAAAATTTGATGCATATGATACGCTTACTACCTCACTTAGATTTGCAGCAGCTGTATGAACATTTTTGAAATAAACGATATTAAAAGAAAAAATGTTTTATTTCTGTTAAATGTATCGGTGTATGTCAGTTTACATTCAATTAGGGTTTTCTAATACAAAAGAAAGAAAAAGATTCAGTGAGATCCATAACGACCCGCTCTAACTGACTTTTTTGATGCTGTTAATGTTTTTATTTTTCAAGGTATGGTTGGGCTTTGGAATCTACAGACCATAGTTCGTAAGAGTAGAGTGTATTTATTATCTAAAAAGAACACAACCTCGAAAAGCCGCCAACTGTTCATCAATAGTAACATCTTCGTAACAGTTATAAAATATGGAAAAATACACTTTTCAGTGATTTCACATATCTGGAAAAGGTGCGCACTTATTATTGCTTTATCTCTACCTTCTTGTCATAGTACCGACTTAGTGAAGAGCACGTGAAATCATGTTAAAATTTTCCTTACACATTATTTCTCGGGAAATAGGGTGACCAGAACGTATGTACATCGAACAAACCATTTTGCATGATAAACACCTGTAACTTCAAAATGTGTTAGACACGGATGTGTGCATATGATATTCTCGCTTATTCCATACTTTACTCCATACATCCCCATTTTCTACAGAAATTCGTCGCATTGATTTCATATACAATATATTCATTCATAGACCTACAAGCTAGAACAAAAATCAACATTGAAATTATCAGAATGTAAACTCTGCGTTCATTCACAATATTCTCAACGTACACTTTAATTATTTTTCGCATATTTTTGCGGCGTTTTTTTCTATTTTATAGTAAAATAGCATTAGTAGCTTACTTTTCGGATATTACTCTCAATTATAAAACGACTAGAGTATCCCTCCCACATTGATTTGCGTTGTACCTGCTTTTTGACTGATGTGGCTAGATAAAGAAAACTTTAACTGTTACCGTTCTTTACACATTTTTAAGTGATGGTTTGTATTGATTGTTATTTATACCAAATTTTGAAACCTCAACTCTAACTCCATATGGGAGGTACCATTCCCACTTATCCGATTTCGGCCACTGATGCCACTGATGGCTTGTAATATCTAAGAAGTTATTTAGATCAAATTCAGAACCTTTCATTTTAATTGTTCTCTAGATATACAAAAAATAATATTAGATTTGTATTTGTTCAATTTCGCCTATTTTTCGATTGATGATGTGTATTAACTACTGAGTTATTTAGATCAAATTCAGAACCGTCCACTATTACCGTGCCAAAGATATACACAAATTCATATTTACTTTGTACGGGGGGTGGTACTCCCATTTATCCAGTTCAGCTCAATTTTTGACTGATGGTTTGTATTGAGCACAAACTTTGAGCCAAATTTAGAGAGTTACTATTACCGTTTTAAAGATATAGACATATAAATACAAATTTTATATGGGCGTGGCACCGCCCAGTTTAAAAGTAGTCAAACCACACATATGATAGCAGTTTAAAAAATATTTTCTAACTCACACAAAGTTTAAATTAACAAATTTCGTTTTCAAGTAAAACATATACAATATAAAGGAGTTCACTCCAACGTCAATAACTCTCGAACCAATGGATCTACAAAAACCGCATATACATAAAAACATTGGTATTGAATTCACCTTTCGCTTAAGGGCTTACAAAATAATCGGTTGGCGCATTTCAGAGAACATCAATTACAACGGATTTTATAGTCCTCTTTTATATACTTGTAGAGATATAACTTTTTGAGAGCTACGAATTAAAGAAATGTCTTACCTAAAAATGTATATCGTCCGAAAAATAATTTTTGTTATTATTTTTTTTTATATCCAATATTCCCAAAAAAGCAACATATATATGTTGCTTATAAGTTTAAAAAATAAAATAAATATTTTAATTTCGATATTTCATTAAAATTGTAATCGATTTTTCACAGTCCACATGAATTTCTTCTCTTAAATCATAAATCTAATCCATTTTTTTAATTTTTAAACTATAACAAGTTGATATGCAATTTATTGCCAACAACAACTGTAGAATATAATAAAATGAACAATAACAAGAAGAAAACTAGACAAGAAACAAATTAATACTGGTGTCAAACAACACTGATAACACATACGCATAAAGTTAAAACAAATGGCAGGCGAATATCATCAAATGGTCTATAAAAAAACCTCGAAATAGAGTTTTCATTTCAAGGAGTGGTCCTCGTTTTAAAATAAAGAAAAAAGAAAAGTAAAGAAATGGAAAATGAAATTAAAGCAGAGACATGCAATGTCAAGAAGAAGAAGAAGAAGAATTTAATGACATTTTGACTGTGACTAGAAAAAAAATATATAAAATAAAACACAATGTAATTTCATTTAGATTCATTCATAAATTTAAATTACAAGAAGAGAAGAGGAAAGAGGAGTTTGGTTCGAAACGAATATATATTACGCTATAACGAGGACTGGTAAAAATAAATATATTTTTGGAGTGCCATTTGGCATGTTGCACGTTTGTCAAGGAAATGTTTTTACATAGTGAAAAAGTTTTCTTTTTAATTTTTATTATTAAAAAAAAAGATTTCTGATTTTTTTTAAATTTTTTTATTTATTCAGCAAGATCTGTTTACACGGTGTGACAAAAAAAAAAAACGAATTGTATGATTTTTTCGTGAGTTGCATTAATGAAAAGCTTAATAAATCTATCAATTTTTAACGGTTTTTTAAAACTTTACCCTCATTTGATTCATAACTAAGCCTAGTCTCTTAATGAATTCACAAATAGTACGGTTACTATATAAATTAAAGTGCAAGAACCAGAGTTGACAGCCCACGGGTAACCCAATTAAACCCACCCGGGTTTTATCCAATAAAATATAAAAATCCCTGGTGGGTTTTTATTTAAAGGTTTTTGTAGTTTATTTCCAACAAAAATAGGTGTAGTTTACGTATTGGGCTACAAATTTACTTGTTCCTCTTTTGACCTAAAAAAGATAATGAAATAACAAATTTATCAAATCACTGCTTACATCTTTTCTCCACCTCTAAACCAATTTCCATTCCTGTCTCAGAAAAACTTCTCGTCTTTAAAGGTGCTCTAACTTTGAAACCGACTTTGTATTGCTTCGAAGGAAATGATTCGGTGACATGTTAAAAGATAAACTCACACCTCTTTATGCGACCTATGTAGTTTCTGAAAATGTAGACCATAATTCGAATTGTAGCGTTCGGATACATTTTTTTTTTAACTGTGAAGGTAGAACGAGGTAATTTGCGCTTAAAGCAAATGTGTTCTATAATACAAACAGGCCGTTATAGCGAAATGCCATGTAAAAAACCCGTATAAAGAGATGTACCTATATATCCGTCGCAACAGCCGACGAAGCAGTGTTCGGAAAATACAGCAGATGCAGCATTTGATCGTTTGTAATAATTGTTTTGAAACTTAAATAACTCAATCATGTCTGTCTTTATATTACGGCCGTTTTTCTCATATAGCATGATTCAAACAAAGTAATTGCAGTCTTCTTTAGCAGGTCGTAGTACACAATGATGCATTGATCCCACCAAGAGTACAAAATTGCATTATAAATACTAAAACAACGTTATTGTACAAACAAACAAAAAACAAAAAATATTATCGACTTGAACAAAATTTTGAAGCATTTATAAAACACAATAAAACCCAAAAAAATCTATCAAAAAACCCTATAAAACCTGGTGAGGTGGTTTTTTTAAAAAAAACCGGGTTTTTTTCAACCCTGGCAAGAACTCATCTAAACCCGAAAAATTTGGAAAAAAAATGTGTTTAAGTAAGAAATACACCCAGATTCCTTAATTTTATTTAAATGACATATATATGTATATCATTTCTATTTTTCTCCTTTCCAAATCCGAAAAAAAAAATTAAAATCGGTTAATAATTAGCTAAGTTATTAGATTATAAGTGCACGAAGGTCAGAAAAACCGGTGTTTTACCCGTAACTCGAGATTTTGCAGGTATATCGAAAATTCCAAAAACAGATCCTAGTCGGTATTTTTTTTTTTTTTTTTTTTTGTCGCAACGTGTTATTAAATACAAATAATAGCAAAATAAAACAAAAATTAAAAATTTGGATTAACCTCTTGAGACCGCGGGTACACTTATGTATACTTGAAATTGTTGTTATTTATAACAAGTAGCGATATTGTTGGGAAGCTGCTGCACTAGTGTTTCTTGGTATGGACTCTAGAGTTTCTAAAACTGTCAACAGATGGTGTTTCTACCAAAGTTCTCGCCATTTTCTTTTACAATTAGAAGATTGTATTTTTTTTTTTTCAATAAGCACACGAGTGTTTTAATAATGAACAAAAGGAAACGATATATAAAAAAATATACGTTATCATAATCATTCCATGTTCAGGTCTAAAGAGCTTAAGCAACAAGATAAAAAATATAAAAAAATTCAAAAATAGTATAGTAAAGACAATGATTTTACAATATCATTTTGTTTTTACATCTGTCCAAATATTTTTTTTCATTAGTCAAAATTGCTATTTAAGTATAATTTGAAATGTTATCATTAAGAAGACAAACTATGTAAAAATGTTAAGACGCGCTAAAAACCAAAATAGGCTAACATTGATACATTCACCATAGTGCTCACATAAAAATTAGAGGAAAATAGAACATGTTTTAGGAATAAAAATGGACAAAATCCATTGGTTTCTACAAGAACACTTTCTAGTGAGATCATTACCTACGTAATGGTAAGGCAAGTCTTGAAAAAGAACGACTATTTATCGTTCGAGACCATAAAAAACTTCTGGCAATGTTTTGTTGGTGCATACCTAGTAAGAGAGTGGGATAAATTTGTTTTATTGAGAGTACCATTGAAGCGAATCAATACCTGTACATATTAAAGCGGCATCTATTTAGCAGCTCTAAAAAAAATTAGGTTTGTTTGTCCTGTGCCATTAAAGCTGTGTAGATACCTCTTTCGGAATTTCTTTTTATAGATTTCACAATTTTTTAGATAGTTCATTACCACATTATGGCTCTATCCGATAAAAAATATCCTTCAAAGTGGTAAACAGTAATTTTTACTATTTCCAAGAAGCTTATGTTCTTTTTCCACCCGTTTTAATTTAGTAAACTGTAGTCACTAGCTTTGGCTTTAATTTTATTCAGTTTTTATAAAAGTGTATCGCAACGGTTGGGTCGTTTAGCTCTTCTAAAGCACTAGTTCGTTCACTTACAACAAAAAGCATTTGTGTAAAACAAAAATATCATTTATGTATGTGTGAGGGTGTGTGTTTAACACACAGGTTTTGTGTTGTACATGAACGAACTAGTTCTTTAGAAGAGCTAAAGAACCCAAGTCTAAGAAATGTAAATAAAATTGTCTACATGACTAGAAAGAGGAAAAAAAGTACCAATCCCTCCCGATTTAACTGTTACCGTTCTCTACACATTCGAAATTTCATATTTTATTTTAAGTGATGGTTGTATTGACTGCTAAGTTATTTAAACCAAATTTAGGGTTTTCAACTCTAACCATTCTCTCTCCCACTTATCCGATTCCTCCCACTTTTTAACTGAAGGTTTATATTATCCAAGAAGCCGTTTAGACCAAATTCAGAACCTTCAATTCTAATCGTTCTCTAGATATACAAAAATCAATATTTAATTTGTATCGAAGATGCTACACCCACTTATCCGATTCGGCCCAGTTTTGACTGATAATTTGTATGGACCACAAAGTTATATGGGCCAAATTTTGAGACTCTTACTATTACCATTTTAAAGATACAGACATATAAATATAAATTTCATATGAGCATGGCACCGCCCAGTTGAACAGTAGTGAAGCCACACACCTTATAAAAGCTTTCTACATTTGCTTTTTATATACACAGTTTTGAAAATATTTTCCAACTCACACAAAGTTTAAATGCTGTAACAAATTACGTTTTCAAGTAAAACTTATGCAATGCAAAGGGGTTCACTCTAACGTCAATAATAACGTCAATAATTGCTAATGCGCTAGTGCTTTTCTTTTAAACAAACAGATTCGAGCCAACCATGATTTTTTTCTAATGCGGTTTCCATATAAGATTTTCTTTACTAGTTTGACGCTTCATCATATTTGAAAACGCCTGTTGCATTTATAAACAGTTTTTTAACTAAGAGTAGACCCTCCATATTGTAGTAGGTAAAGTGCTTGCATACAAAACCTATAGCAACCCAAGCTCGAATTCCGGCAATGGTTCAAAGCTTTGAATTTTAAATAAATAAAAAATTATGCTGTTCAGATTATCACATTCAGGCAGCCCCGTGACGCTCACGTTAAAGGAAAAAAGGTTAACATCAACTACAAAAGTTATAATAAATTAACGAGAGTACAGTCTCAGTTAGAGTCATTTAATTTATCCTAAGCAACTGATCAGATTAAACGTAGGATATTTTACAGCCACTCACTTCACCTTAATTGTTCTCTTCTTTACAGGGGCTAGGAAAGTGATAATGAAAATGACATTAAGTGCCATTTTTAGAAATATTAAATGATTACCATTTTCGGTAATAAAATTAAACTTTATATTAAGAAACCCCACCAAGAGAGAATGACCATCCAGTTAATTTTCTAGTTAAGCCACATACACACACATATGGCATTAGAAATTATTCTAATAAGCGTTAGATTGTGCTGACTTTTGCTTAACAAATTAGCATAATTGTTGGCCAAATAAAAATAAAAAATAAAAACAAATTAAAAGAAAAGCTATAAAATGGTCACAATAAGTATATGAAAATAAGTATGTCGGTTGACTAGCGGCGATATTAAAATGTTTGTAAATAAAATTCAAATTAAAAATTACTCGAAATTATCTAACACACACACACGTTCAAATGTTAAACAAAAGTTACCCATCCTAGAAAAATTTTTGTATCTTAAAAAAAAAAAAAATTGTCTCCCAGGGCGCAAATTATTTTGTATATTGCTAATTGTCCTTTAGCATGTTACAGGACAATAAACTACAATAAAAATAGCCTATTGCTTAAATATATATTTTACCTTAACTTTTATACCCCAGTCATCCTTGTTTGAATTGTCTGTGGAAGAAGAGCTTATCAAGAGCTAACATTTAAAAATAAAAATATATGAAAATTGTTTTGACTTAAGATAAGACCAAAAAGCACTACACTACACTACACTCATATTAAAACCACCAACCAGACCACAACTACCAATCCAGTCAGTCATGCTTAAACAAGCTGTGATAGAAAAGTATATATATTTTTATTTTTTGTAAAAAAATACTCAAAGAGTAGACGAATTAAAAAAAGAAAATAGCCCAACCACTAAATATGTAAATATTTTTTTGAAATGAATTCCTTTTTAATGACATGCCATTATTACGTTTAACTGGCCCAACCCAAAAATGATGAAGTGGTTGACAAAAAAATATAAAAAAACAAAAATTAAGAAACTTATAACCTTGTTTTCTAGCATATAAAAACAATAAAATTTATTTGCAGCGTTTATGTAACTAATTGCAAATGAAATGCCAAAAGTATTCAAAATATATATACAAAACGAGTATCTTACTTCATATTAAATCAGAGTTTCAAAACAACATATTCTTCGTTCAGTAAGATGGTGATGCAAGCCAGACCGGTAAAAGTGTCAAAGAAAAATTAGTGGTCACCATAAAGCCCACACTCTAATCCAATGGAGAATTTTTGGACAATAGTAAAAAACACATGGAAAAATATAATTTAGCTTCGAGGAACATGTTGGAGCTATGGTAACGAATATAATACAAATGGGACCATATTTTTCTCACGAGCTTGGGTAATATTTTAGAGAGTATGTATAAATTCTTAAAAAACGCCACATAAAAGGAGCTCTAGGAAAAAATATAAGTAGCTTTCTACAGGGTGTTCGCTGGGAACGAATACTAGTTTGTTTTCCAGCCATTTTGGTAAACATTAGTCTTGCCAGTTCGTATTTGGCAGTCGTGAAGTAGAGACATGGCAAATTTATTATGGAAAAATATTCAGTAAGCCAACGTGTTTTAATCGTTAAAACATTTTATCAAAATCAATCATCGATTTTCATGAAAAAATCATAATGAGTGACGAGGCACATTTTCATTTGAATGGTTATGTGAATAAACAGAATAGTCAATTCGGACAATAGAAAACCCTCAAATTATTCATCAGTCACCTTTACATCCATTAAAAGTGACAGTCTGGTGCAATTTGGTCAGGAGGAGTCATTGGACCTTACTTCTTTGAAACTGAAAACGGCGTAACGGTAACTGTCAATGGGGAGCGATATCGTGATATGATTGAAAACTTTTTAACGTCACAACTGCATGCTTTGGGCTTGACTAACATGTGGTTTTAACAAGATGGTGCCACATCGCATACAGCCAGGATTACAATGGAATTACTGCTTGACCACTTTCCACAACAAATTATTTCAAAGAATGGTGATGTTGATTGGCCTCCACAGTCGCCTGATTTAACTGCTCCGGACTTCTTTTTGTGGAGATATCTGAAAAGCAAGACTTATGCAAACAAACCAGAAACGCTGGAGCAACTCAAACGAAATATTCGTGATGAAATTAATGAAATACTGCATGAAATGTGTGAGAATGTAATTAAAAAAAGCTCGCATTTGTGAGGCTAACAGAGGCGGGCATTTATCTGATATTTTATTCCATGCATAATACATTTATCAAAAATTATAAACAAACAAAGTAGTATATCTTCCCGGCGGACACCATGTATTTAAGCGAAAAGTGCAAAACGATGGCAAGTGTTTTGGATTTCTCTCATTCCAATATTGGAATATATTTTTTTGTTGATGTTTTTTTGAAAGGTCTTAACAATGAATAAATGTGTAAAGTTTTGTTTTACTTGAATGAGTCTTTAATTTTTTATGGGAACTTTTCCGTTCAACTTCAAAATATCCGCTTAATTTTGCTCCCCACTGTATGTACATATTTCAATTTAATTACAACAAACATTTTTATCATACTTCAAACAATGATGGAAAAAGCTTTAAGACCTCCTTCTGCTCCGTTTGATTTGAGATTAATCATAACAAACTCTCACCTTACCGAAGGCTTAAACTTTAAAACAGTGATGTACAAAAATAAAAATGCAGTTATGTTACTGAGAACATGGAAATTACTCTCTCGGAGAGATTAAAGTGTTTTAAAATTTTTTTTTAAATTCGACATGCATCCGCCACACACACATATACATTCATCGCTATTTTTGAGACAACTTAAAGCAAGGATGTATGAAACTTTTTAAAATTATTTTTCTGTGCCTAAACAAATTGGGATACATTCTCCGCACATGTGCATTCGTCACTGTCTCACTGACGATTAAAAACAGGGGCGTAGGAATACGTGCGAGCCTTGAGAATTTCACTCGAGTGACATTCAGGTAATGCAATCGGCACTTTTCCGAATGATGTAATCAATTTCAGAACCATCCATTCTAATCGTTCTCTGATATAAGAAAATCACTATATACTTTGTAGAGACGCCACACCCACTTATTCATATTGACCACAAAGTTATTTGGGCAAAGTTTGGAGACTGTTACTATTACGGTTTTAAAGATATAGACATATAAATAAAAATTTTGATGTGACACACTAAATGAAGGCTTTCTACATATGCTTTTTATATACACAATTTTAAAAATGTTTTCCAACTCACAAAAAGTTTTAATGCTGTCACATATTTCGTTTTCAAGTACAACTTATGCAAAACAAAAGGGTCCACTCTAACGTCAATAACTCGCGAACCAATGAACCTACTAAAACCACATATACATAAAAACCTTGGTATTAACTTCAGCTTTTAAGGGCTTACAAAATAAAATCAGTTGACGCATTTCAGAGGACATCAATTACAACGCATTTTATGGTGCTCTTTTATGTAGTATATAGACATTGTTGAATATAAGGCCAATATAAAACAAATTGAAAGTAAGTTCACATTAGGCAAATATTTGACGAAAAGTGCATAACCACATTTTCATAGAAGTATTTGCTTTTTCATTATTATTATTTTTTAATTTAATTGCTTTTTCGGGAAATTATATAAATAATTTTTTTAAAAATGTTGACATGCATATGTAAAACGTTTCTATAAAAAGTGGTTACGCTTTTTCTGTCAAATATAGGGTGGGTCAATTGAAATTTTGCCAAATTTATTTTTTTGTTGTGAAGTAAAATTCAGAAATGAAATATTTCATTCATATGACTGCTGCGGCTGGCCCCACAGTACCCCATTGCATCGGATCAATTTTCGAGAACTTTTTCGAATGAATGGGGTCTTATATCGGCAATGGCATGACAAATTTTGGCTTTCAAATGCTCAATTGTCTCTGTTTCATCGGCATAACACTTGCCTTTAACGGCCCCCACAGAAAATAGTCCAACTGTCTCAAATCGCAATTTTTGGCAACCAATTAAACGGCCATCAATCGTTTGGCGCAATAATCGATTGTGACAAGTTGCACTATCCTGTTTAAACCAAACATCGTTCACATCAATACCACGAAGAGCGGGCACAAAAAAATTGGTTATCATGGTGCGATAACCGTAATGGTTGTGCCATCCTTATTTTTTTAAATAAATATGCGCAATGACGCAGCGAACAGGCACTCGCAATGGGTGCATTCGCTTCGGTAAGACCACGTTTGGGTTTTCTGAGCCCCAAATACGGCAATGTACCCACCAAGATGAAAATGAGCTTTTTTTGATCTTTGTTTTGGAAATAAATCGCATCATTGTTCAGGCGTAATTCGGTTCATTTCGTTCAGTGGAGATAGTAAATTTTGTGACAGAATAGAATGACATAAGTATTGTCAGATTCAAAATAACCGCCGGTTCAAATTTGGATGGCCCAGTCGATATTATCAAAATCATTCTTTATTTATATGAGTTATTGTTACTATGTCACTGAGGAATCAAAAATTTACCTTAACAAAATTATCTTCAGAAATTCTCTTCTTATCTTCTAAACAGTGTGTAATACACATATTGAAATATTAAAAACATACGTATTTATATCGAGCTCCACTACCATTCTTTACGATAAATGTTAAAAATCAATTTTTTTTCATCAAAAATGACATATTTTTATACCTAGAACAATATGTATGGATATATACATATGTATGTATTTATGTATGTATATCAGAAGTATTTTTAATCTTGTGTCATTCTCTTTTAGCTTTTTTTGCACCCGTCTAATATTTAAATAGTTCGGTGGCTTTTTAAACGTAAGGATAAGTGGTCTATTGCTTTCGTTATATAATTGTAACAGTTGTTGAAGTGAATCTTTATCTAAAACAAATCTATTTGTTGTCTATTGATCTTAGAAATGATACCGTTTCGGAGATTTCATTGAACAAAATGTCAAAATAAAAGTAATAAACGCATTTAAGTGTCGCTTTTATCGCCCTTGGTGGTATTTAATATACAAGTTTTGTTATTTAAAAAAAAATAAATTATATAAGTATTTGAAAAATAAATGGTAGTAAGTATTTTCACATGTTTTATTTCCTTAAAATAATTTTAACCACAAGGAAAGATACGTAATATCTACATTTAATAAAACCAATCAACTTAGAAAAACTTTTCAACTGTTTTTCTGTGAGAAATTGCTTATAATTTTGAGTATATTTGAGGAAGATCTGAACACAGCTCAACAAAAATTGACCTACATACCAGTGTTCCCAGAATTTTCAGGAGAAAAATCGTCAAAAACAAGAAATTTCTTTGTAAAAATTCTCAAGTCATTTTTGAAAATCGTCAAAAAATCGTCAAAATAGAAATAATAATTTGTTGTGCCTTTAAATCGTTTTATTAAAAGATTAATAATAATTATTTTATTATTATTACATATTATAAATAAATATTTATTATATTGAGATTTGAATTCACAAGCACATAGCGTCGTCAAAAACAAAAGCAACAAATCTTATAAAAATTAATAATGCCGTTTATTTCTGAAAGTATTTCATTTAGAAAAAAATGTTTTACGGTAATTTATTAACATTTATATATACTAAGATGTACACTAAAAAACTACAACAAAAATCAACAAAAATAATCGAGGCCTTCAAAGAAAAGTGTGCAAAATGAAAGCAACTAATTAATATTTCATTGATAAACCCTTATATTTTATGCTTTGCCACATTTGCGCGGCAATAATCAATAAGGCTATTAAGCACGGACTCCGAGATACGTTTCCCTTCATCTTCTGTATTTTCAAGAAGTTCTTTTCGGTTTTTAAATTAAAGCCTTCAACTTATTATACTATACTTCTACATTACTTCTCACTATACTCGTTATTAATAATTAATCTCTAATAGTGGCTACACACAATGCAATCCATTTATGCAATCTGTCAAATTTCATTATAGATTGTATCGTGTGTATCCGTGTTGATAATCTCACTACTGGTTGCAATTAAAATTTCATCAACATCAAAATATTTTGATATTTTGAGATTGTATTGATGCAGATTGCACTATCTGTATCGTGTTTCATTTTTATTTCTGTTTAGCTCATTGAAAACAAGCAAGCTTTAAACATCTAAATTAAAAAAAAAAAAAAAAATGGCGGTTTACTTCTTCTACCGTATTTCTGTTGCGATGTTATGTCATAATATAAAATACCAGAACTGATATTACGTTTATGATTTCATTGCTGATTCCAGTGTATATGTCAAAACATGTAATCTGACTGAGAAATGCGTTGCATTATTAATTGCATTGCATTTTACTATTTTGAAGGGTAAAAATCGTCAAAATGCAGAAAAATCATCAATTCTGGCAACAGTGTATACATATGGACGTAAATTGAAATTAAAATTTAAAAAATGTTTCATACAATCAATTTGCAATACAATTCAACAATTTGGAGCAAAAAATTATAATCATGGATGAAATTCGGTACATGTAATCGTTATAATTGTGGCTGTCTAACTAACAATCGTATCAGGACAGCCAAGCCAATTGCTAATATAGTAAATATCGGTTCTTAATTTAATGTAGCATTTACACAAATTTTTATCTAAACATTATAAAACCGTACTACAGCTTATCCCATCCTATAACTCTTTATTCATAGCCGGTAAAATGCAATTCAATTTATATCTGATCAACAGAAAGCGTGTTCCAAATAAATTGCACGATGTTAATTGTAAAAAAATTAAAAAGTTGTTAGAGAATTATTTTAATATTTTTTATTATGATAGAAGAATCTATGACAATTATATTATACCTCTATCCGTCGGTTCATATTTTCAATGATTATTAGACACAACTGATGTTCAGTGTCGTTAATGTGCCGAATTATCTCATCCCTTAGCTCTTGAATTGTTTTTGGCTTATTGACGTATTTTTATTTTTATTTTTGCCTCCGTCAAAGCATTCATTGCTTTGTTTCAGTTTCTTTAATCAATTTAATCTTTTTCAAGCTAATCAGCTGTAGCTTCCTCTATATGATTTTTGCGTAGTGGTGAAGATCCTTGCTAATTGGTGGCGAACTTTACTTAAGCATTGTAATTCTCTCCCAGTAGACGTATACTTTTTCTTTCAAATATCCCCAATGAAAGATATCCAACGCTGTCAAATCACATGATAGTGGCCACCAATTAAGATCGTCACGACATGAGATAACACGGCCATTGAATTTCTCGCGCAAAAGAGCCATTGTTTCGTTGGCTGTGTGGCAAGCGGCACCATCCTATTGTAACCACATATCGTTCAGGTTCATATCCTCAATTTGTGGGCACAAGAAGTCCGTTTTAATATCGCGATAGCTAACATCATTCATGATAACTGCTACCACTATTGCGAAAAACAGCAATGTTTTTCACAGAACTTACTGTGCGAACATGCACAGGTGTTACCACATTTGCTACATAGCCGGTTTGTTGAAATTTTGCGCACTATTCTACCGATTGTGAACACATTTGGTTGGTTCCGCTGATCAAAAAAATTTCGAAGTGCGCGAAATGCATTTCGATTTGAACACCCATTTTCGTGAAAGGCTTCAACAATTTTAACGCGCTGCTCAACATGGTTAAATTTGTCACACACTGAAACAAAGAAATGTCAAATTAAGTAGGGAAAAAAATTGACGTTAATTGTGCATCACAATTGTGGACCACCTTTCATAACCTTAAGAGTGTCTAAGCAACGTCACGCTTAAATTTTTAAATTTTCTCAGCTGAATTTATTATAAAATTTTATAAACAAGAAGACTGTTGAACTTATATAAATACATATATGATAGTTCATCCTAGTCCTGTATTATTTTAAAATCAGTCAATATGGACCAAGTCTCCGTTATCTAAAACTTTGGACAAATTCAACTTTTACCAAAAGATTTTTGAACAAAAAACCCATTGTGTTACATTCTAAAGAAAATTGAATTGTGCAAAGTAGCTCATTATCAGACTGTACCTGCTTTATTTATCTCCATATGCTTAAACGTGTCATGCATGGTAATGCAATCATACATTAAAAAATCTCATTATAAAAAATATCCTTACGTTTTGTCTAAAGACTTACACATTTGATTAAGTTTTCAAAAAAAAAAAAAAAAAAAATTAAATAAAATTAATTTTCAATCTTGAAGTAAATAAAATGAATATAAATTAAATTCATTGAAATGTAAAAGAAAAGTTATGGCTGAGAATAACCAATTACATCGCACACATTTTTTCTTTGATTTTACTAAATAACTTTTCAAAATAAAACGGAGAACGGAGAAACAAAAATATCATAAAAAAGCATAATTCTAATGCATTATAAAGCAAATCAAATAAAACTCTAAAACCAAGTGCAAAAGTAAAAGTAAAAAATAAAAGAAAAGAATTGAAAAAATTACAAATTCAAGAAACAAATCAAAAATCTAATTTAGATTTTCTGTTCATGATAAAGACAAGAAAGAAAAAAATGGAAAATTATGAAGAATAAAACAAAAAATTGCACAACATCTTTAGAAAAAATTCCTTAAGAATTAAGTACAAGAGAGGTGGGCGACGAAATATGAAATACATTGACATAAAATACAAGTTTTCCAAGAAATTCTGGAAAAAAATACAAAAAAGCAAGATGAAGAAAAATTTATATATTTTTTATATATTTCACCTCATTTACTTTAACAAGACACAAATGCCAAAAGCAAATCGTCATCATCATCATTATCATCGTCATCATCAACTCATAAATATGCTAATTTTCCTACACTTTTCATTCTTTTGCAGTTGCTCTCTCTCTCTGTATGTGTGTACAATTGAAAAATGGGGAATTTATTTAACACACTGACAAAGACTAAAACAAAAAGAAAACATCACCCACATCAAATAAAACTCGTAAGAAAACAGCCAAAGGACCTAAAGTTGTTGTGGGTGGTGGTGGCAGTTGTTATAAAATAAGAACAGACAGAGAAGGACAACAGCAGAAAGCCAATCATAATTTTTATGAAGTGGAATGTACGAAATTGCCTGACAACAACATTTCTAGCGCTTTGTTTATTTGTAGTGACATTTTAAGATCTATTCTCTCGTCCCTTTTTTCTTTTTTTGTTTTACTTCTTTTTCTATCTTTGTTCCTTTTTTGTTATTTCTGTTGTTTGATTTGTAGAGCAACAATCCATGTTCCTCATGTCCATTCAACATGATTATTTACATATTTTTTTAAAATAAAGTAAACTGTGATGAAAGCAAAAATTACGACACCCTATATTTGTCACTGCGTCGAGCAACATTAAGCCGAGCATTGTCACCAAAGAAAATAATGGTCGCATGTCATATTTTAACCGTTTCCAATATTCTCTTTAACCAAATCGATCTTGTTGGGTACACCACTGTTATGTTATCCAGTTATAAAAGCTTGTTATAGATGTTACTATTCCTAGTCCACACTTAACACAGAGCACTATTTTAAGGCAATGGATCTTTGGCTTTGTTGTTGGTTTTCGCGATTATCTGAAAGCCTTTATGAAGCACTACAGACGATCATCTGTTGACAATTCTTGTAATTAATTTATCATATGAGTCCATAAATTTTCTTTTTGCCTTTCCTTATCTGCAATATTTTCTTCCGATTTGATCAAATTGTTTCATATTGAACAGAACACAGCATATATAACATCCATAATTTTTCATCTCAATGGCTTTTCTCAGAGGGAGTAATTTATTAAAACTTACCGCAAACATTTTCTTAGTAGTACGAAACTTTTCATTATGCAAAAAGTTTTATAATTCTCATTACGTTCATGTTGCTTATTATGTAAGTGATAATCGCAATGTTTATTTAAAAATAATGGGCATATTTTATGAAACCCGTGCCATATCGTAAAACGGTGAAACATCGGTGTAGCGAACCTGAAGGGAATTAAAAACCTTTGTTATTAAAAAAATGGCGAGGAAAACTATAATTAACCTTCTTGGAAAATGTTAAAGATATGGCAACGAATATTATATGATTGGGACCGAATTTCTCGTACGTTTTTGGGTAATATTGTAGAGAGTACGTCTAAATTCTGTCAAAAAGCCACAAAAAATATGTTCTAAGAATAACACTATATAAAATATAAGTTCCTCTCTATTTAAGTGAAAAATACAAAACTAGGTGCATACAGATTATTTTATATCATTGCCTTTCCACCATTTCAGAGTTTGAATATCATACCTTTTGTAAATGTTTTTTGAAAGACCTTAACAATGAATAAATGAAGTTTTGCTTTATTTGATTGAATATTTAAGTTTTTATAAGAACTTTTCTGCTCAACTTCAAAACATGCATTTGGTTTTGTATTCTACTGTATGTATATAAATTTTTACACCCACTTTATTATCCTCGGTATTATTTCCGAACCTTTTTCTTTTAAAACCAATTATTTTTTAATAAATTTTTTCATTTAAGCACAATGAAAACATTTTTTCTTTAGTGATGTACATAAAAACAATATAAAAACATAAGTAATAAAGTTCAATTGTCATACAATATTGTTACGAAAATAAAAATATAAAACTTCAGAGCCTTAAAACTGTAGTGTGAAATTTTGGTATATTTGGTAATTATGTGTCATCCTGTCAATGCCATACTTATTTGCGTATCTGGCAGCACTGCCAATTCAACCATTTTTTGGTAACACCATCTTGCATGTTTAAAATTAACGGATGGAGGATTTGAGATCGTTTGAGACATTTCTGGAAATTTCCAAACTGTAGAAAATTAGGGATATAAGGAGACTGCTTTGCCTACGCAGTTTTTAGTTATCGTTTAGCTGTCAATAAATAAAGTTGGGTTAAAGCGGAAAAAATGTTGCATAAACAAATATTAAGTGTTGTATGAAAAAAAAAAAACAGTATAAACGTTATAGTGGAATAAATAAAACTATAAAACAACAAAACAAAACGGTATTTATTTTGTTTTAACGCAACTCAAACGAACTCAAACGTTTTAAAAAGGTTAAAACGTAACAATATTTTTATATGAAAAACACCAACAACATTTTTATGACAGTCATAAGATTTTTCAAAATACTTTAAATGGAATTGTGAATTTGTTAATTGGCTAATTTTGTAATTTTTTTATTTAAACAAGTTTCGAAGCAATTATCAATATTTAACGGGACTATCCCTTTTTCTTAAAATTATAATTTTTTTATCTGATTTCCTAATATGGAAGTTTTTGAATGAATACTTTGTATATGGAGGCTTTACACGTGCACTTACAACCACATTTAGATTTCGTTGTTTAAAAAACGAGACTTTCCCATTTTACTTCATTTTAACTTCGTTGTATAAAAGAGGCTTTTGAATGAATACTTTGTAATATAGAAATTATATAGCTTAGAATTTCTTCCTTATAGCTATAACGTATTTTTGTATGAAAAATTTTGCAATAAAGTGGTTTTTTCAAGGAAAAGGAAAATTCGTTATAACGCGTTTTTCGTTAATCGAATTTACACTGTAGTTATGGTATGTTGTAATTTTTACATTTTAAATCAACGGTTTAAGTAATTCACACAAAACGGTGCGAGATGTCAATTATGTTGTATGGAATGTAATATCATTTGGATACTTTTGCCTAAATATAATATATGCAGTGTGTCTTGTTATTTTCGATTTTTTCTTTGTTATCGATTTGTGATCACTGAAAATCGATTAGCATAGCTTTTTTCTGAGAACTATTGACAGTAATGGCGCCTACTTCATAATTTTGAAGGATATGAATTACAATGAAGTCACTATGCCTAAAATGGACCACAAAGTCAATTTTCATAAATGAATACTTATGGATTATTGTTAGAAAGATAACTTTTTTTTCAGTATTTTTCGAGTTGAGTTTGTATAAAACGATGCACAACAAAATGACGAACTTTACCAAATATTTTGACAGTTAATAAAATCTGACATTTTCAAAAGAGTGATAAAAGCGCTTTGTATGAAACTCAAACCAATTTAAGCTGGATGTTATCGGCAGACATTCAATCCGTCTAAAACCACGACTGAAAGCTGTTACTATATAAAAATTTACTGTCTTTACAGCCATCTTTTGAAAAACGCGCCGAATCAATTTGTACTCCCCATATTTTTGATTGTTTTTTTCAGTCCTATTTAGCAGTTTGAGAAGTCATCGGGCGAATGATCGCCATTATAGTTTTCTTTTTTTATTATAAATATTTTGTAATTTTCTTTTCCTTATTCGGATAATCAAAGTCATTTGCACCAATCGTAGCTACGTTTTCTTAATTTCTGTGTCACAGGCAGGCGCACGTAAATTCACCCAAAAATAATTTACAAATATGCCACAAAAAATTAACAGCAAATATGATAATATTTGGTTTGTAACAAGTAGACCAACTCATCATCATAACTGTCGACATTTAAGCAACATACATGTTTAATAATTTTTTGTTTTTTTGTTCTTAAACTTCTCCTTCTGTCACCCAACCAACCTGTTTTTGGCCAACATTTCTGTGATAAAAAATATTTGTTTCAACTAACTGTGGTAGCATGTGCTTTTACCACTTCCCCTTGTAATTGACATGCTCTCTTTTGATGTCATTTGCTGTTGTTTATTTTTTTCATCATCACAAGCTGCAACAACATCAAAAGTACAAAGTTAAAGCTAATTTTAATATTTTCCGTGACATGAAAATCTTTAGTAGTTTTTTTTTTTCTTTTTTGTATTTGTAATTTTTATGGTGTCACCATTGTGTCCCTTTTGTCATCTACTTTTCTATTCCCCCCATCCATATTTGCTTGTTTCAAGTTTATTTGATATTTCAATGTGTGTCTGTTTCGTTTTTGCACAATTTGTTATATTTTTTCCTAATTTTTTCTTTAAAAAATCTGGAGAAAAATGACAACATGATACGAGGTTTGTCGAAAAGCATTAATCCATGAAATATATAAACTCATCGGCCCAATAATTTTAGGTTCAGCCAATTCAATTGAAAAATTGAACTGAATTCAGTTTCTTATGGCTTGAAGTACAAATATTACCTTTTTCATATTTCGGTTAAAAAATTTCGTTGCTATAGAACATTTGTGGTTTACCACGGAAAAACTTGCACCAGTGATTTTCAGCGTCTCTTCGACTTTCTAATTTTTTCCCTTCAATAGAGTTTTGGAAATACTAAGACAAATGGTTATCAGTAGAAGAACTGGGGTCTAAACGGTGTGCACATCAAAAGTTCTCTTCTAAGTGCCTCTAATTTTTCGGGGGTCATCAAAAATGTGTGTGGCCTAGCATGGTCATAATGAAATATAAACACCTCTTTCGCTGGTCAGTTCTGTTCGCATTTTCTTAGTTATTTTTTCACACTATCGAGTTGTGGACAGTAAATTACAACTGAATATTTTGCTAGGCTTGTGGCTAATTATAATAAATACTAACTTTCCAAACTTTGTACGCCTTGATATCGTTCAAAGCCTTGTTAGCGATGAGTATAATTTTTTTGTTAAATATTACTGTTTTTTAAATGCTTTGGTGAAATTTCATTGATTTTTAGCAGCGTTTTACTGATTGAAATATGATAAAATTAATATCTTTTACATTAATTCATTTAGCACCAAATCTTAGACCGTCTTTTTCTGGCTATACTTTATTAAATGACTCCAAACTGCCATTTGGTTGTTGCCTACTGCCTCCGCTATCTTCTGACAGCTTGCGAGCTGGTCTAACCTCAGAAGTTGTAAAATTTAAAAATGTATTTATTTTTGACTGGCCAACCAGATCGAGGTGTACTTTTGACACCAAAATTTAAGAAAGGAATTGAGCTAATAATTTTTAAGTTCGCCTATCACTCACAATATTCTCGACGTAAATTTTAGACATTTGTTGGCACAATATTATCTGAGTTTTTCCTTCTTTATAGTTAAGTTCTTTTCAGTTGCCTTAAATAAAATAAAATAACAGATACGTTGTTGTTTTACAGTTTTATTTCCACACTTTATCTTTGTACAGTTTATCTTAATACAGCAACTTAATTATCTTGCACTTAATATTCGTTTATACAATACTTTTATTTACGCCTAAAACGACTAAACTATAACTATATCACCAAACACAATACCTTTTATACCAATTCATTATCAATTTCCAATGTTCTTGTAATTACTACTAATTTCTATTTATCTACGTTAAATTCAAAAGATGTTAAATTATAATATACAAAAAGGAATCGAACTGGCAACACTGTTAAACATGCAAATGATAGACATACAAGAGCTTTGTTTCTTTTTAGGCATTTTTATTTTCGTAACAATATTAAAAAAACATCACAAACTTATCCGGTGGGGAATTTTAATCAACGTCACAATATTTATATCCAGTCTTATTTCAATTCCTAAGAAATGAAATAAATGAAAAATTTCATTGATGATTCCTCGTGACAATGCCACAAACAAGGGCAGTTATGTATGGCAATATCATTAAGTCATCATACTAAAGAAAGATAAAATTTAGCGATATTGTCAGTCATGAGTCGACTTAATGCTAAAATTTAGAGACATATTCTGTTATGAGTCCACAATATGTTGTACGATGCAGGATTTTGTCTGCTACACCTTTCTGTTAACGAATAAAGCATAATGATTTTTGATGATATTGTCTGTTAGGATTTACTAACAAATCGATGTCAATTTGGCCAATTACTATTAAAGCCATGCTTTACCATTATCAGCGTTTGTCACGATGATTCACTATGACGTTCGCCGCTATTCATCAGATACTTAATTTTCATTTTCAAACCATTATTATTATATTTTACAAGAGCGACAAATTAAAGAACTGGGGACGAATTTCAAGAAATGAATGAATTGTATTATAAAAATGGGTGAACAACCAATCAATATCTGAATTGTTGCTTATAGGAATAGATAGTGTATTATACCAGCAAATACTACCGATCAAGTCATTAAATAAATTATAATTAGTTCGCTTAAAACAAGAAATATGCCAAATACTTTTAGGACAACCCAGTCTTGAACGTTATTTTAAAATTTACATTTATTTTTTCGTTTGATAAGACAAAATATCCTGAAGCAAATAAATAATTTTCAACAAATATTTGCTGCTCTATGTTATGTTGTGACACATAAAAGAAAATGAATTCCTAAAAAATATTTTATAAGGATGTGTATGAGATCTGATGAGATGAGATATGTTGTAAATATTTTGTTTATTTTAATTTTTTATTTTGAATACTACATGTAAGAATTGGAATAACTGTTGTAACTTAAAAAAAAGAAAATTAATATAGATTGATATTAGGAGAATAGAGACAGTAATGAGTAACTTTTAATATACTTCACGTTCATATTGAATATTAGTTCTTGACAATAATAACGCATTTTATTAAAACAAAACTTATTATATCAAACTACAATATCTTTCTTTTAAAAAGCACCTTCAGTATTTTAATAGCATCGAAAAGTTTTCGAAAATGTTCCAAAATTCTCTTTTATATGGCTTCTGTATAGATTTCTGACTCATCATTGAAAAATTGAACAAAAACAACGCATTTTTCAACAAAATAATCTCAGTTAGGCGGTTAGGTAAACAAAATTGTCTCATATTGGGCTCTCAAAATTTCACAAACAGTCCTCGAAACATCATTACGCCTGAAGAAAATGACCATGTGGTGCGATTTGAGATTAGGCGGTATCATCGGTCAGTATTTTTTCGAAAATGATAACCAACCAAGATTGTCAAAGTCTTTCAAAAGGCAAAAGCCTATATATGTAGTTAAGTAAATGACTGAAATAAGTTTAAAAATACCAACTAACGATTTTTCTGATATTGTTATCTTAAAATTATTTTATTCTCTATGTCGTAAAGCGGCACACATTTTTTAAAACATTTAATTTCTTTACCATTTTTCTAATAAAGTTTTTGAAAACGGTATTTAAATTTTTAATAATTTTTTTTGCAATTTTCATGTTTATATTTACATGTGTATCATCATATTATTTTTCTTTTCTTATTAAATATTTTTTTACAAGGATATGAAATTCTATTTTACATTCCTGTAGACATTTTCTAGTAATACATGCACACATAACCACACAGGCTCATGAGGACATAGACTTTTACCATATTTCAACAAAATGTTGGCAAAAACATCTACAAATGATAACCAAAATACAAAAAGAAAGAATCAGAGATAAGAAAAAAAAAATAATATAAAGTTAACAAAACTAATTTAAAAATTCAAATTCTTATTTGCCCAATATTACTTTATAACTTCACCATCTCCTCTTTAGCCAACTATTTGACTATAATGTAGAGCAGTATACATGTGCAAATGAGAGAGAATATAATGGAAATTATACTCGAAAAAATTGCTTAATAAGATTACCAAAAATTGAATTGATTTCAACGCATGACATAAGAAAGAGGAGGTAGTTCCACTCAAAATTGTTTGACAATAAACGAAATTCTTGAAGTTTGCTTTATATGTAAACATTTAAAAAAGCATTGTCACATGCAGAAAAAAGATCAATATTCCCAGAAATTTTTCACAAATTTGTGTAATTTAATCAAGATCTTAAATTTAGAATATTATTTGGAATTTTGCGGTATAAGTACCAACGTTAATTTTGAATATATAATGTATGTATGTTTTTCAGACCAGACTATTTTAGAATAAATACTAAAAGATATGTATTGAAATGCGAAATTTTAAGGTTTTATTAAAGATTTGTTTTAAGTTGTTTTCTTTTTGATTTTTATTTTTTTTGTTTGCATATTTAACATTTTGTTTTGCCTTATATTACGGTTTAATAATCGAATTCGAAAATAAAAATTTATGTGAAAAATGGGATTTTGTGAGCAGTTTATGGTAGCACAAATTTCAACATAAATGTCAGTTCGCCTTTATTGTCAAATAGTAATATGTCAGAAAAAATGAGTGGCACTACCTTCTATTTTGTTATATCATATTTCAACGTATCTCTCTAGGTAATTAGTTTTAGTATTTTGAATTCTATGGGTTGATTTTCGATATAAATTTCCTCAATTTTTTTTGAAGTAACAAAAATTTTTAATTTATTTATTTTTAATTATTCATTTTTACTTTTTTAATTTATTTTTTTTTATCTATTTAAAATTTAGTTTAAAAATTTTATTAAATATTGAAAATGATAGAAATTTATAAATTAAAAAATTAAAACTTAATTAATTAATTTAAATTAAAACTTAATTTTGAATTAATAGAAATTAAAAGGCAAAATCAAAATCTGATATCTATTGATTTTCAAAAATTCCGTCTTTGTTATAGGAGCTTCAAGGTAACAGAAATTTTAACATATCCATGCTACATTGTATTTAGAATGGAATTTAAGTATTTTTGCATTATCATTTAAATTAATCTTTAGTCCTTCAATACAGCAATATTTTGTCTGCCTGTTTATTTATTTACCTTCTTACCTTTCGTGGAACATCCAGGCAATTCTTCGGTTACCCGCCTATTTAAAATTCTGCACCTTAAGCTGGGTTTCCGCATACACCATAGGCGCTGCTAACGGAATGTGTCGTACTTTGGCGCATTGGATGACACTACGGAATCTATTCTGTGGAACCAAGTTGTCAATCGAACCTAACCTAAATATAAACGCTCTACAAATACCACTGATATATAATCTTTCTAATGATATATTATTTTAAGATCGAATAATTTCGAGTGTATTTTTTATGCATAAATGTAATACGTTTTTTTTGCACATGCATGCATTTATATTATACACACACTGTATGGGACTGAAAGTGTATTTATGACAGGGTGTTTCTCTAATGCACTTTAGTGTAGAAAGTCTCCTCCTATTGGTGTAACTAAATGTGAGAAACTTCTTATTGTGGCTTAATAGATAATTTGTATTCTTGTGGGTTTTTATTGTAAACATTTTCTTGTTAAAGTTCTTTGCTTTTTTACATACATACTGCATATACTTGTGTTATGTTTTATACATTCCCTTAAACTACTTTAAAAAAAAAGTAAAAAGTAGAATACATTTCAGTACCAAGCTCTGTCTTCTTTTTTTTGCATTTTTATGTAGAAGAAGAGAAATAGAATAGAAATGGAAATTACCATAAAATGTGTTGTATTTTATTTTAAATTTAATTTTACAAGTTTTACTGTCTAGTTTAATTTTTCTATGTATTTTCTGACAGTCATGCTGCTTTTGTCTGTTTCCGTAACTTTTAAAATTCAATTTAGTCTTTCTAAGAGCAAACGTTTCTCATGATTTGTAGTTACTACTACAAAAGTATTGGTTAAAGACATAGTTGTTAAAGTTGCTACATTTCATGGCTATTCTGTTACCCTAAACTGTAGGTTATTTTGTATAGATATGTGTTGTATTAACTTGTAGGCTTTTGCATTTTTTGAAATACTTTTGTTGATTTATATTAAAAGTTCATAGGCATAACAGAAAATCTACCACCCAAACAATTTATTACTTTTTAGTTAATGGCCGATTCGTTTTTTTCTTCTTAATGATGATCATAAAAAGTACTGGATTATGATATCTTTATTATTCTGTTAATATTTTTTAACTAGACATAGAATTTTTTGAAATACAATTCTTATTTCATTTTTAAGTCTACGATTTCCTGATAAAACGTACATTTCAAGGTTAAGAAACAATTACAAATAAATAAATATAATTATTACGAGTCGAATGACTAATGTCATTTCGCTCACTTACTTCCATACTGCTTTACAATGGCGATTCTAAAATGCTCAGGCGTAACAAAGAAAACTCAAAAAAAAAACATTGACAAATTTACTTTACTTCTCAATAAGATCTCAATATTTCTCAGCATAGCTCGATAGAAGAATAGCTTCGATACCTTGTTTATAATAAGAACTGTCTAGAGCTATCTGATCCGATTTTCTTAAAGTTTTTACAGTATCTCTCTGTATCTTTGGAAGGAACTAAAGGCTATATGCCACACCCACACAAAGTAAATGTTAATTTATCTATATCTTTAAAATGGTAACAGTAAGAAACTCTTAATTTTGTCCAAATAGCTTCGTAGTCAATACAAATCATCAGTCACAAAATGGGCGAAATCGGATGGGTGGGCATGGTACCTTCGATACAGTATATGTTTTGATTTTTGTATATCGCGGGAACGATTAAAGCTCCAGTTTCTGACTTCATAGTCAGTACATATCGTTAGTCAAAAAGTTGGCGGAATTAGACAAGTGGGTATAATTCTTACCACACAAACTAAACATGAAATTTGTATATCTTGACAAAGGTTAAAACTAAGGTATCTGAACTTAGTGTAAATGACTTCATGGTCAATACATATCATCAGTCAAAAAGTTGGCGGAATTAAACAATAAGGCGTGGTATCTCCCATATGTTGATTTTTGTATATGGAATGGTAATAGAAGTTTTTAATATTGGTTTAAAGTTTGGTCGTGGCCAATACACATCATCAGTCAGTAACTGAGTAACTGGGCGTGGCACTTTCCGTTTTTACTAAATATTGAATTTTTTTATATGTGGAGGATGACATTTTAAGCTTCGTTATCTATCCAAAAAGCGGTATTGCACAAAGCACACTAGATAAAAGCTATCTATATATGTATCTTATATATATATATATATATATATATATATATATATATATGAATGAATATAATATATATAAATATATATATATATATATATATATATATATATATATATATAAATATATATATATATATAATATAATATATAAATATATATATAATATATATATATATATATATATATATATATATATATATATATATATATATATATATATATATATATATATATATAAATGAATATTTGTTTGCATAAAGACTATATGCAGCTAAAACCTACAGTATTTTTATGGATGGATCTATAGGCTGGATCGGAAGGGGAAAAATGGGGTAAAAATAGTAAAAATGTGACTAAGATAGCATATAAGATAATAATTAAGATGGGGTGGCGAAGTACGACGGGTTTAGCTAGTAGCAAATAAAGCTAAATCTGAAGAATAAAGTGTGTTGTGAATCAATTCGGTCTTTAATTAGTTGATTTTGGCTATAGCAGTATAAGGTGTGTGAACCGGTGCATTGTCTCGATAAAACAAGACTTTCTTTTTCATCAAATGCACATGTCGACTACTCCAAGTTAGTAAAATATTCGACATGGGTTTGCCTGCAAATAAAACACTCTTTGCCTTCTTTGGATATGATTCTCCTATTCCTCTTCTACTTCCACTTTCACTGTTTCCTTTGTCTCAGGTGTAAAGTTTTAGACTCATTTCTCATACAAAGTTATGAATTTATTTCAGATCTTCACATCTAAAAAATAGATTCTATTGTAACCAATTTCCTGCTGAATATGTGATGTATAACACTTTTCAAATGTGTATTATAATAGCTAGCTCATGTACTTTCCACCGACGATCATCCTTTAGAATTTTGCATATTTTCTTAACTATTACTGGCATGGACATCTTTATTGGTCGAATACTATGGTGTTCGTTTTGAATGCTCGTACAGCTTCGTTCAAAATCTGCCACACAATTTTTATAGCCGTCAGCGAATACGCAGATTGCCATAAAATCTAGCTCGGCTTAAATATCGTATGAACTGATTTGGATTGAGTATTTTTGATGGCCTCAAAACACAAAAAACATAGTTACTTAAAACATATTGTTACGTTTTAACCTTTTTAAAACGTTTGAGTTCTTTTAAATTATGAAAATAAAATAAAATGCAGCGAATTACTTTTTATACCCTCTTTATTGATCACAGTAATTAAAACACTTATTTTACATTTAATAAACAAATAACTTTCTTAGCATTTTCTTACGTTCCACACTGCTATTGAATCAGTCATAATTCAATGATACTTCACTGATGTAGGCAAACCAGCGTCCCTTATTTACCTAACTACCAACAGTTTCGAAAGTTCTAGTACATTCTATAACCTACTACTCATTTGCGGTTAATAGAAATTTAAAAATTTAGTATAGAACTGACTCATAGCAGTATTAGTAACGCTGTTCAAACAGATAAAACAGTTGTATATTTAGCAGGGTGATTAGTTAATGATTAATGTATCATTAATAGCTCTCTAGCATTTTTTATAAAGCAAATTTTGATGGGATTTGTTTTTAGTCAAACACATTTTCTTAACAATATGTGGAAGAATGTGATGCGTTTTTTGGAATTTCATTGCGCATGTTTATAATGGTACCAGCGATACTTCTTCTTCAGATCTTTGGGGACATTACAGGATTTTTTTTATAGAAAGCTAAGCTGTTAAGTTGCTATTGATTTAATATTGTAATGAGCGTAATACTGACAAATCTGATCCAATCTCCGATAAGTCAGCTATTATCCAGATGAAAATGTAACAGTGGACAAACAATAATTTCCATTTAAAGGTCAAAATAGTTTTACTGAATATTTATCTGCTGTTGTGTAATACAGCCAATAGTCATCCTTTGAATGGACTCATTTACCGTTCAGTGACAGAAAAATGTAAAAGAAAATTTTGTTTTTTTTTCAGATAATATGGAATAAATATGATAACAGATAATTCGTGACGTCACTCCCTCTGGTCAGTCGGCTTAAAGTTAGGTAAGCCATCGGTACTCGTCGGTAAAATAAGGGCTATATTTCAAAAGAGCTACAGCCAAACCCAACGGATGCTATATTTACACCCCGATATGGTTTCAAAAACAACGAAACTCTTTTGTCTGTTGTAATTAAGGAGATGTATGCCGCTATGGTATAGTAGGTAAGACACCCCCCTACCAACCAAGAGGTCTTCGGTTTAATACTGGACCATACCATTTGATAATTTTCAATAGCGGTATCACCTCATATCGTTGCTAGCGACTGGTTATGACTGTTTACTATGTTCACATGACACCGTTTTTTCATCATTCGTTCTTTTATTCAAGATACAACACCCGATTATGAAATTAATTACACAAATTTCCATATAAAATCTTAAGGCAGAATCACTCAATTGTAAGTAATCCTTTGTATTACTTCAAAATCAGTGTCAAATCTAATTTTTATAAAACTTAGATCAAAAGAGTTTCTCATACTTATTAACTCTTAATCAAAATGTTTTAGTTATAGATATAACATTGCAAATTCATTAAATTGACCTTCCTAAAGTATGCTGTCAAGTACAAAAACTAAAATAAACGAAATAAAGACAACAAATAAAACAATGGCCGCCCGTTGCGCTGACTTCATATGCTAGCAGTTAAAGGGTGCCGTGCGAACAGTAAAATCCAATTAAGTAATACAAACATAGAACGAAGTAATCCACAGACTCGTATGAAAGTAGCATAATGCATATGAATATGAATCGGTTGCAGCTCATTGATTGAGAGATTGAGCCTCAATCCTTTGTTTCACTTGGGATGTCACAGGAATTATGTATATATGTCAAGGAGATGAAGAATCTGTAGTTTCTATCAACAACGAATTTTACTCGAGGGAAGCAAGTTTTTAATAGTGGAAAATAAGAGATAAATGAATTCTAGAATAAAAAAAAGGTGGAGTTGATATTACGGACCAGATGGTGTCCAAATACAGCATCAAACACAAAACAAGTAGATGGCCATTGGCAGTGAGGTGGCAGCACTGGGCGCATTCTATGTATATTCTAGCCTCATCACAAGCGCCATAAAAAAATTGATTCTCTTGTTAAGGATTCTTTACTTTACTTGACGTCGAGTTGGCAACTAAAAAAATTAACGAATAAACCAATCATAATTAAATAACATGATACGCTAAAGTTCAAGCAGCTGTATGGCCCTAAAGAAGTTTGCCCCGATGATACAGTTCCATCAGATACTTCTAAGAGGAATACCAGTTGAATCCGTTGCAGGGACCAAAAATAATTGCACCGCCAAAAAATAATATTATTTTTACATTCTTCATACAAATATTTATGGGTACTCGAGTACCATTATTATGAGGGTGAGGACTATTTGACTTTAAATATATCAATAGAGCTAAGGATGACAAAAAACTTTAAAAAATGTTAAGCTTCTTGCAGAAAAATATTACTTTAAAGGACCTTCAGGTACCTGGATACCCGTGTCAGGAGGGTTGGGTTTAAATGAATCTGCGTTGCGAGTTAAACAAATATTTTGTTTAATATTATTTTAAATTTTTTTAATGTGTACATATTTATTACTTGTAACTGTTCTAAAATTTCTAATAATTTATTCAAGAATGCACCTTTACTACTTGTAACTTTAATTAAAAAATCTTTGTTATACACAAAAAACATATTCAAATTTCATTCCATTTCATTGCTAACGAGCAATTATTCTGTGCAAATATTATGCAAATTAAAGCCATAAATAATCGAAGAAAAAAAGAAAAACTAATAAAAAATTGCGAAATTTGAAAAATATATATTCGAATTGGAATCGTAAAAATGTTTTACACAAACAATAAACTAAACAATGTAACAAAACTTAATAGACCCGAAAATGTATGCAAGAAATTTCCATGTACAATAATCAGTAATATCCCATTTAAAACAAGAGGCCTAAAATGGTTAAACATTAATAACGACAATTATTGTTTTGGAAAAGCAAAACTAAAAAGGATGCAAATTTTATGCTCATTTATATCAATCAATTGATTAATAATGTAGACATAAAACAACAACAAGAATAATAATGTTATCTTGTGGATTGGAGGTCTACAAAATTAAACTAATTTTGTATTGATATCATAATAATGAGTAACTTTTGTTGAGACAGAAAAATAAAAATCAAAAAGCAAAAAAAGAATTATAAATCCTTTTTGGGTACAAAGCCAGCGTATGGATGAAGTTTAATAAAACATAAGCCACTCTTCCTACCATCCCTTTTGAAATCATTTGTAATGATGTGGATAAAATTTGATGTTGACTTTACTGTTTGAGAGGGAGACATTAATAAATCCTTTGACAATTGTTACATTTAATGTCAATAAAAGCAACCACAATAACAACAAAAACAAACTTTTATTTATGTACATATATCCTTTATTCCTTTCAAACTTAAATATTATTTTGTTACTGTTTTAATATCGTATCGACACTAAATGCACCCCTTTTTGAGTTTATTTGGTTTTTACTTCATATTCCGGTGTCACTTTTAATGACTGGAATTGAATTGATGATGTCGACGATGATGAGGAAGTAATGATAATAATTTTTGTTGTTATTATTGTTGATCCTGCTGAGTCTGAAGTGTTTAATTTTAATGTCATACGTCTTTACAAACAAAAACTTAACAATACATTGTTGTCGGAAAACAAACAGTAACAATAATATTTTAGGTTGTTGTTTTTTTAAAGTTCTTCAACCTTATGCAATACCCTACACAAGGCAACTTGTTATATATCTATAATATTGTTACGTTTTACCCTTACAAAACGTTGATTTCTTCTAAATTACGGATAAAAAACCAAGTGATTTTTTATTTTTCATACAGCCTTTATTGCTCAGACTCCATTAATAGCCTAACCAAAACTACAAGGAAAAATTTGAAAATTTCTTTACTTGTATTTTACTAGTAATGCAAAAAATGAAAAGAAATAAAAAATTAATGGAAAAAAAATTGTATAATATTTTCAAAATAAATTTATGACAAAAAAAGAATTTTATATATTATTTAATAACTACACCTTTCACTACTAAAAAACATAATGTTTTATAACTGTTCCCAAGAAATTTTTAAAATTTGTCAAAAACTAGGTGTTCCCCAATTTTCACGACTGTTTAAAATGGTTTAATACATGTAAAAATTATTCGGCTTAACGCTATTTACTCAACACTTAATGCACAAATAATTTGCTTAATGACTTTTTACGTTTCACACAACAGTCAGTTGAATTATGATTGACTCAGGCGAGTGAAGCGGCTTATATTAGTTATTTGACAATCATTTCGAAAGTTCTAGTAAATTCTATAACCTACTATAACATTCAACTACTGATAATTGAAAATAATGATGATAGTAACTGATGTCATATTATAAATATGTTCAAATAGATACAACCGTGCCGCAGATATTTAATAAGATGATCTGAATGATAATTTATCAGTTATAACACTCGTAGCATTAATACCTGCCAATAGCTCGATTTCCACAATAGAGGTGAGTTTCTAAATTCTATGTAGCAAATATTGACAGTGCTTTCTAGAGCAATTAAATTTCATAACAATATACACCACCTCTTAAAGCTATAAACCTTATTAATGTGGAAGTTATTCTATTGGTTGGTGTCAAGGCTACGATGATATAATGGTTGTATAACTGTTGTATCTATTTGAACAGTGCTACCGAAACAAGGATGAGCACATGTACTACATCTTTCAATTTGAATTAACCGTAACTGATAGTAGGTTGCAGAATGTACTCGAAACTGCTGTAAAACAAGTATAAAAGCCGTGACACTTGCCTCAGTCAGTTATTTATAACTAACAGTCGTAGAGAAGAAATCGTGTTAAGAGTTGAGTTTAATAAGTGTTGAAACAATTTGTGTTTTAAGTGGAAGTTAAATAAGTTGAATATTGTGTATAAAGTTAATTTAGAATTAAAGACTAAAAAGAACAAATTCGCTTCGTTAGTTTTATATAACGCACTTTAAAAAAAAAAATCCTATATTAAAAGAATACAAACGTTTTAAAAATTTACAACGTAACAATATGTTTCACCGTCGTACAGATGTTGTTCAACTAGTTGTAGCTGGTGGCGTCAGGGCTTTGTAAATATTTATGGTATGTCTACTGTTAAGAGCTACATGCATTTAAATCTGAAAGAGACAGTTGAGCACGTTAGTTTTAATTAAATTAAATAATCTGTGCTACTGAAAAAATTAATTAATTTAAATAAAGATCATATTTTTAAATGTGATTTTTTTGTAGCTCATTTTATTGTCGGTTTCTACCATTGCCTATCACATTTTACTTTTCATTTAAACTCATTTAATATTAACTTTAAAAATACACATTGTTTTGTCGAATATACTTTTGTTTCATCTCACAGTCACAGTCAGTCCAAGTTGTTCAAAAGGGACACTTTTCAATATGTTGTCATTTTATTCAACCATCCTGAACGACAGACACATTGAGACACACTCACACAAAGAGTCATTCAAAGTGAATGAAGGCTTCTTGCACCAACCAGCTTTTCAGTTAGTTAGCGAGAGAGTTATAAAGCTAACCAATGACAAATGTATGGAACAACAATCAATTTAACAACAACATTAATCTGTCAAATTAAAAAAAAAGCAGAAGTTGTATCTACAAACAAAACTTTTTGGTATTTAAACTACTGCCTTTGAGTTCATGTAATTGTGTGACAGTTGAGGTTGAGGTAATCAATCAATTTAATTTACTTTGTCTGTCATAATTAACTGACACTCTATTAAAATTATAAAGAGATATTCAACACAAGTTTTAATATCGACACTTCACTTTATAAACAGTTTTGTTTTGTTATTTAATATTGAAATAAGATATGGCATGAATTAAAAATCATTTAAGGCACAAGATCTGCATTTGCAAATGATAATTGTTTCTTGATTATATAAATTTTCAACTCTGACAAATAATATACATATTTCTTATATATTTAATTAATTTTTTTATTATTAGGCATACAGAGATTAGAATAATTTATTCTCTTATATCTCACATGCAAAACAAATAAAAACGTAGACTTAAATTATTGATTATCCCCACCTAAGTATATGTAGATGATTACGATACCATATATCGTAATATATTAATATATTAAAAAAAAGTTACTACGCAGTTAATATACACTATTGGACAAAAAAGTGCAAAATATCTTTGTTATATTTGATCGGAGGAAAGAAGAGTAAAACTCAATATTTTTGCTAAAATATTCATAGAATTTATTAATTTCTTTAACATATCTGTATAAAAAATATAAAAAAACGCTACAAAATATAGAATGCGTAATGATTTGCTTTAATTACACCAAAAAATTGTTTTCATCAATGTCAAAATAACTTAATGAAGTTCATATTCATTGGAGTTATCGACTTCTTATTAGAATCCAGTTTGAATTGTAAAAATCGTTGATTTACTTTGTTTTATGTACGCATACTTTTGCGTAGATATAAACGTGCCATACCATTGTTTTAAGGTTGCTTATCATCAATAAAAGTGTCTAAATAGAGTTGATACTTCAGAAGAATAATTTACCACTCGTTGGGTAACTTGGCTAGGGGCCATCCATTACTACGTTGAAAAGATCTTAGAAGTTCTAACCAAAAAATATAAATACAAAAAGTGAATTGATTGTTATTGCAGCAAATTTCGGTTTCATTCAAGGTAAGTAACTTAAATTTCTGCAAACCAATGACCTAACATTAGTTAAGCAGTATGCAATATTAACTAACGTTAATATTTTAAGTTGGGTAACTTGGCTAGGGGCCATCCATTACTACGTTGAAAAGATCTTAGAAGTTTTAACCAAAAAATATAAATACAAAAAGTGAATTGATTGTTATTGCAGCAAATTTCGGTTTCATTCAAGATAAGTAACTTAAATTTCTGCAAACCAATGACCTAACATTAGTTAAGCAGTATGCAATATTAACTAACGTTAATATTTTGGGTTGGGTAACTTGGCTAGGGGCCATCCATTACTACGTTGAAAAGATCTTAGAAGTTTTAACCAAAAAATATAAATACAAAAAGTGAATTGATTGTTATTGCAGCAAATTTCGGTTTCATTCAAGATAAGTAACTTAAATTTCTGCAAACCAATGACCTAACATTAGTTAAGCAGTATGCAATATTAACTAACGGATCAAAATATTAGCAAAATAAAAGATTGTAATGCAAAACATCATATTAAAAACTAATATAATAATATATTAAAAACTAAAATATATTATAGCACAAAACGATGATGTAGTAAAATTTATATGTCAATATCTAATAAAGATCTTAGCGCATCTTCATCAAATTAAGTTCTAAAATATGATCTTAAGGAGTTGTTATACTTTAAATATGATCCCATTGTAGCAGTAGATATTGAAATGACAATGTATAAAAGTTAGCCCAAGAAAGAAAATACACCACAGCAGAAACTGTATTGTGAGATTTTAGCTATATACTTTATTGGTTTGTATCTAGGCTATTGTGTATCTGTCAGTGCCATAATTGTCTGTACTATTAAGAGTGCTACCAAGTGTATGTTTAACGGTGTCGCCAGTTCGATTCCTTTTTGTGTATTATAATTTCAAAATTTTTGAATTTAACGTAGATAAATAGAAATTTGTAGTAACTACAAGAATATTCGAAGTTGATAATCAATTACTACAAATGGTGGCGCATTTCGTTTGGTGTCATAGTTATCGTTTTGCAGTCATAAAGAAAAATCGTGTTTAAGTGTAAATAAAAGTGTTGTACAAACGAATATTAAGTGCAAGATAAATAAGTTGGAGACTGTATACTTTAATTGTATAATGGAAAAAGTGAGAGAATAAAACTGTAAAACAACAACAAAGTGGTGTTTATTTTATTTTGAGGCAATTAAAAAGAACTCAAACGTTTTAAAAAGGTTAAAACGTAACAATATGTTGAAAAGTTATTGAATTATTGAATCTTTTTTTGCTATTATTTAAGAAGAAATTTTTGTTTTTTTAAGAGCATATTTTAAAAGCTTTAGATAATATTCTCAGAGTTTTACTGCATATTTTATGCGCATAAAACATGAAACACATTTTTCAGAAGTTTATCTGTAAAATAGAACCAGTTTCTGAAAAATACCGTTATTTCTTACTACCACAATCAGACCTTATAGTATGCTAAATAGTCTGTACGCATATTAATGCGGCCGATTATAAAGTTTTGAAATCGAACTAATTTTTTTTTTTAAGTTCAAAGACCATGTTTAAAAGTGCTTACTTGTATGGAAGGTATCTAAAATTTTGGATTATCAATGATACGACGAAAAAATGTAGAATTCTTTTGATTGAATTGTGAACCGTATTTTTATTAGATAAAGAGATGGAAATAAAACACGTCGTTCGACTCAAACAAATTTTCTTGCTCTTATAAATATCAGGTGTTTTTTATTTAAAGGCTCATTACTTTAAGTTGGCAACATTACTTTATTTGACAACCGGATTAACAGCTGATATTTGGTTAGTTTGGTGGACTTACATCAGAGCAACGCCTACAAATTGTTGAATTTTTTTTATTAAAATAATAGTTCTGTTAGTTGATCGTAAAATGTCTAGACACTAGTGAACCTACCAAGACGAAGAATCTCGGCTGTGGTGGGTATGCTTTCGGGCCATGTGGGCAGGCCTAAGGTGCGTCTGGAGCACAGTGATCTACGTTGTAGAGCTACTACTGTGAAGAGAAGGAAGTAACATCGAGTCTCTTGCTTCTGGAACGCTATCGAGGTTTAGGCTTAGGATCCTGGGAAGGTACCGCTTCGTCATCGAAGCCGATTTTGTCTCGCTGGTCATGTAGAACTGTGTTTTCTCCTTTCTTTCCCACGGTCATTGTGCAGCATCACAATCGACCAGTTTAGCCTAAGTGGGCTGGTTCTAGTAGCGGCGGCCGGATTTTAAACCAACCTAACCTAATGGTTCTGTTCGCCAAAATTCAAAATGTTGTTTTATGATGAAGTCAATTATTGGTGAATGCGTACATAAATAAGCAGAATTGTAGCATTTGGAGTGAGGACAATCCACAAGCTCTTGTCTAAACACGATTACATTCACAGAAAATTACTGTTTGGTGCCCTTTATGGGCTGATGGAGTCATTGGATTATAGGGACATGATTAAAAATTTTTTCTTATCTCAATTAGCCGGCATTAATTTGCTGATATGTGTTTCCAAGAGGACAGAGCCACATACCATACATACAGAGGGCGCTGCAATTGATATAATTAAAGACTCTTTAATTAAAAATTAATTTCACGTAATAAACCAATTAATTAGCTACCAAGATGGTGTGATTTAACCCCATTGGATTATTTTCTTTGGGGTAATATAAAATCACTTATCAGCGTCGATAAACCAGAGACAATTAAACACCTAGAAATCAGGATTAAAAGAGTTATTGCCGAAATACGGCCGCTTATGCTGCGAAATGTTTGTAAAATTGGTGTTCCAGTTTGACTGCCACATGAGGAAAATCATATTTAAACATTAATATCATAAAATTGTCTATCTTACAAAGCTCGTTTCATTTTATTAAAAATATATTTCTTTGTTTTATTATGATTTAAACTTGTGTAAATGTAAAAAGCACCCATTACACACATTTGAAGCTAGATCGAGGTCTAAGATAATACGATTACAACAAAGTAAAATAAAGTATGTATTTCTTAGTATTAAAAATTTGTTGAAATTGTGTTCATTTCATAAGTAGAATTTTAATTTTCTAAAATGTTAACTCATTTTTTCTTAAGATTAAAATGTTTAATAAAAAATTTGACAAAATTAATGACTAAAATTAAAAAACAAAATCTATTTTTCTTGAATAATCCTCCTCATATTATTGGTGTTTGTGTATGTAGTAGAATTTTACTTAGAATGTTAAAATTATGTGATTATTTCCATATATTAAAGTTGGTTATTAGTTTTCTTTAAATTCTATACTTAAATGAAATTTATAGGCCAAACGGTCTCCCCACAAAAATATCGCACTAGCAGATACCATAAGAATATTGCAAGCAAATCCCAAATTACTTGACAAATGCTTATCATTACAATAAACTTTAGAGCACTTATCACCGTCATCATTGTCGTTATCATCAGAGAAAAAATGTTAAAACTGTGGACACAATAATAACTCAATTAAAACATAATTACTTAATCACTCAGCTGAAAAAAGAGTAAATGCAATATATCTACGTATGTATAAAAATGTTTCGTTTTTAATTTTATTTTGACAATTAAACAACTAAAAGCTGAACGCGTCATACGCATTTCAAAAAATGGCTAAAAGCGTAATTACACACAGTGTACTCGTAATTTCATATGAAAATATATTTAAACCAATTAGCATTTTAACTTTTGCAAAACAATTAAATGACATGCGTCAACGCAATATCATTTTAAAAATTATATACCAAATGGAGAGACGAAAGTGCAATATTATATTTTTTTAAATTATAGAATGAGTGACTAAATGACAGTCGAGAAGAGTAAGGGATGGTTTGTATTTAAAGTACTCTGTAATAATATTTAAAACAACTGCCAACACAATTTGGCAAAAAACGAAAACCAAAAACAAAATTCATAGCAAAGGAAAGGAATAGAGCCAGTAAAGTCATATTTTATGATACTCTATATATGATTTGAATCACAGAAATTGGAAGATGACGTAACTTAACCAAATGCATTTATTTTCTATTAATTTATTCATTAAAATCTATCAATACCTATACTTCTCCTTCAGTAAAAGTATCATGAAACCATGTCAGGTTAATTACTTTGATTATTATTATTTGTTATTAGATATAACAATGTTACAATGTATATTAATTCGGGAATAAGTAACTGGTGGGCCATCTATTAGTTTGAACTAGTAGTTATTTTGAATCCGGGACTACTGATGTTATTCTATTCTGTACATTCGTACACATTTTGGTCGCAGAGAAGGACCAACAGTGCCCGGTATACGAAAGTTCATTGATAAATTTTGTGAAACTGGTTTCATTGTTGATGCGCCAAGACGTAAGCGTGCTCGTACAGTGCGTAAACTCGAAAATATCGAAACTGTGGCTGAGAGTGTGCGTGAGAATCTATCAATATAAACTTGTCATGGTTCTCAAGAATTGAACATTTCACGCACAAGTTTACGTCGAATTTTACGAAAAGATTTCGGAATGACGCCTTACAAAGTTCAATTGGTTCAAGGGTTGAAGCAGCATGACCAGCCGCTTAGTTTTTGCTTCGCTAAATGAGTCAACGACAAACAGTACGATGATGTCGACTTTGCCAAAAAATCATCTTTTCAGATGAAGCTCATTTTCATCTTGGTGGGTACGTTAATAAGCATAATGGCCGTATTTGGGGCTTAGAAAACCCAAACTTTCGTAATGATATTGCCGAGATTCGGCTCACGATACACTTGAAAAAGTCTTCGAAAATTGGTCCGATCGAATGGGGTACTGTGAAGCCAGCTGCGGCAACCATGTGAATGAGGAAATATTTTATTCTAACGGGAACAATTGTGCTTCACAACAACAAAATAAATATGGCAAAATTACAAACCGTATTTGTTTTATTGCATTTTTTAATTAAAACTTATATACATTTGTATATAACACTGGTTTAAACACTAGATCGTAGCAGTATTTTGGTAAAACACATATTGCTGATTTTTTAATAATTTCCAGTGCTCTAAGCCATAGTAGTTAAAAAAAACGGCAAACCTCGCAGAGTTAATTACACAAAAAAAAAAAAAAAAAATAATAAACTGTTTACTAGGCTTTTTTTTTCTTAAAAATAAGTCACCAAATCAAAAGTATGAAAATGTTTTCAAGAATGTAATTAAATCTCCACCGCAGTCAAACATTTTTGACCGACCAAGTCAGAGTGAGGTCTAATGTGTATCATCTATTATAAATTGAACAAAATGCGTAAGGTATTTTTTAAATATTTTGATCTTTCATGCAACATAAAGACTAACAATATAACGATGAAAAATTTTGAACCGTTTTCTGTTTTATTCTCTTTTCAAATTTTTGATACAGATTTCCTTATATCGTTTCACTCTAGGTATGTCGCATTCTTACCGACTGAAGTCATTACCATTTCTCGCTTTAGGTATAACATCACAGAGAGGAAAAGACCTACGACGTATCTATACTGCCATTGCCGGCGTCGTAATTACAGCGGTAACCTGTTGCCAATTCTAATTACTAAACAGTGTATCTCTCTTACTTACGATTTAAGTCTTCTCACTCAAAATTACACATGATCTGTACCCTCTTCGACTCCCATTTAAGTAGGAAAAAGTGCTTTCTGAAGGAATAAATACTTTCTTAGTTTGCAAAAATTGCGTCGGCGTTTTTTTGTGAAAATAAAACAGCAGTTTTTAATGGAATAGTAAAACCATTTCATTCAAAGCGTTGGCCATTGCTGGCTACACATTTTTCCCATCTTTCAAGTAATTTGTGGATTCCGCGAAGTGCTGCTCAGCCAATGCGTGTCCCATTGATAAAAACAAATAGTATTCAGAAGGAGCCAAGTCTGGAGGATATGTCGTTTGGAGTCGCAGCTCCCAGCCTCGTGCTTTGTTTGTAATCCGAACCTGTTTTGCTTTCTGTGCAAGAGCATTTTCGTATTGTAAAATTAACTTGCCATGTCTTGTGGACCATTTCGGTCGTTTTTTGATCAATGCATGGTTTCAATTGATCATTTGTTGTCGATAGCGGTCTGTATTAACGGTTTCAATACGTTTTAACCTCCAGACACACAGCATTGTATTCCTGGCGAATCGATCTGGTTTTGCAGATGATGAATGTCCCATATTAACCGAAGATTTTTTTCTATTTAGAGCATGATCACCATATGCCTCGACAAGCGTTCGATGCGACTTTGCAGCACTTTTCTTCAACTGAAAACAACAAATTAATGCTTTTCGCAAATCATAATTTTCTGGTACAAAATTTGCCATCTTTATTCACCGATTTGATGTATACTGAATATGTTTGACACATGTCATTGTCAACAAAAAAATGCTCGTTCACAATAAATATTTCCTATGGAGACAAATAATACTAATAATGAGTTTTGTTCTTGACGCTTAAAAACTGAACCCAACATATTTAACCAGTATTTGCTACCACTGATAATAAGTATATCAGGATTTTCCTATACATAATTCTAGCAACATCCCACATAAATCAAGGGGGACTTCTCTCAATCAGTGAGCTGCACCCCATTTTATTTTCAAACTCATTGAAAAGGATCTACAGCTTAACACCGGCTCCGAACGACATTAGCTTACGTTAGAGAAGTGTTTTATAATGTAAGTACACATGTTTTTTCTACAATACCACAGTGACACAAAATAAAGGTTCTATACGATTTAGAAAACGTTTGTGAGATTTAGGATTTAGCTCGAACACAGTATACCTCCCGAATAGATAAAAGTGCGAAAAAAAAAAATTAAATTTTAAAAACTTTGTAATAACATTGTCCTTTGAACCAGTGTAGGGTGTTATGAAATGCCAATTAAACAATACTTTGAACAATAAACTAAAATGATAATTCAATGTGCGTAATTGACCAATTACATATAATTGTGTAGAGACGTCACTAAAATCAAACTACAGCTCACTGACATTACGAAAAATTTCAAAAATGTTTAACTACAATAAAAAATAATTAAATTAAAAAAATGTTGAAATAAATTTCTAAATAACAACCACTTGATATGAAGTGCAAGAGAAATAGGGCAGAGGGTGCAACGTTTTAAAACATATGATTTATGACAACATTCGGAAAAGGTCATCATTATTGAACTACAAACAAAAGATGCAACTTATAAGAACTGATCCACTTCAACCACAATAATAAAAAACATAAAATCGACCATTTGAAAAACCAAAAATTGTTAGTTCAATAAAAACTTGTTAAATTTTTATTAGCCCGTGCATGGTCTGCATTCTATAAATAAAATTGGTTTTAAAACATAAATTAAGTCATAAATTTGTCAAGACTATGACTTTGCAATAAACTGAAATGGTATTTACAATAGAAGAATGTTTCTTTAGGTGTAACTACTGTTTTATTTCTTTCCTGCTGCTTCTAAAAACATTCGTCACAGATTATGAAACACATTGGCACACGCATTTTACACATTTTTAAATTACAAAAAGGATGTGTTGTTAACCTTTTTATTAAAAAAAAAAAAAAAAATATTTGCCTTAAATATCAAATACGTTTTCGTTGTTTTATACCCTTGATGAGTTCTCCGGTTGCTTGATGATCTTGCATTACCTAAAAAATAATAATAATAAAAAAAAACAAAACAGAACATCACGATTGTTTCGAAAATTATTGAATTTAATAAAAACTAAATAAAGATAAAGAAAAAATTGAAATTTTGTAAAAACTTATGCAATTAAGAGCAATAAGATAATACAAGTCCATTGCATTTCAATGTACTTTTAAAGGGTATTTTTTATTTATTTAATTTATAATTCGCTAGCCTTTATTATTTTAATGACATCAAAAAACTACCACTACTGTCTGTAACATAGCTTATCCTACCAGTAAAATTTTTTACCACATTTTGAAAATCTTGAGGTACATTAAAGAAAAAAATTTTTTCATTCTCCAATCGCTCAACAGTCGTTGGGGTTACTAGCATAATACATGATACCAACAAATGGTTTAAGCTTAATGAAGAACATCAAGCACATAGCCTTAACTTGTTGTGTGCACCAAGTTCACTGAGAGATGTTAGACAGTCCATAACAACCTCGAACATTACCTTATAGCATGACAAAGCCTTTTAAGATACCTGATAGACTAACGTCAGGTCTGTCGATTCGATTCTCTTCAAAAAACCTATGCAGCACAGGTAAGGATGGCATTAAATTCGACATGGAAAATTAATGGGTATTTTCAACCAAATAATGCTCTCTGAAAATTGGGACGAACCATACCCCAGCGTCACTTTCACTGCCAGTCTATAGAAATTGTCCATATTTATATAATTAATTTAAAAAAAAAACTCATTAAACATATTACATATTGTATGTCGAAAATATACTTCATTCTTTTCAACTGCAGGTCATACTTGATTTCGTAAGATATGAATAAGTGCTTGCGTAATTTTTTGGCAATTTCACCATCACCAAATTCACAAATTGCTCTATTAGTTCTATGAACAGAGCTCCAATTTATAAATTAAATTTCCATAATCAAGCTGAGTTCCAGAAACATAATATTGTTTATGGGGATTTGCCATAATCAACTGCGATATAAACGGAATGGTATAGCAGTTATCTATACTTAAAGATCAGTCGAATTTAATTTTATGGAGTTGCTTCCTGATTCTAAAGACCTGCAACCAAATAAATTTTAAAAAATTTTAATTTTTAGTACAGTAATAATCATGCACTTTTTTTTCAATCTTAATTTTTTAGTACAGCCGAATACACTCTTCAAAAATATATTTCATTTCATATTCTAGAGAAATAAATTTTATTTCTCTCCTCTTCCTTTTTTCAATTTCAATTGCTTTTTGTTCATTCATTTGTAAATTTTTGCATTTATTTTTTTATTTTTTAGTAAATCATTCCATATATCTTGCTTTTATCATTTTTTTGTTATTGTAGTTGTTATTGCAGTATAAAAATATTGATCACTTTTTTATCCAGATTTATTCATTCGTTTGAAAAGTAATTTCTTTTCATTTCTTCTTTTAGTCTCTGTGATATACGTTTTTTTTTCTTTATCCAAAGTTTTTAGCTTTTTTGATGTTATTGTTGCTATTGTTGTTGTGTTTTATTTTAGAAAATTATGAAATCGTAAATGATGACTTCCTTTGTAGTCGATTTCGATTTGAAATAAAAATTCTCACTTCAGTTGCATTTGTGTTGAAAAAAAAAAAAAAATTAAAAAAGAAAAATTGTAAAAAAAAATATCGAAAACAATACAACAAAAGCTGAGTTCTGACGCCCTTTTTTCGATTGATATACTCACTTTTTTATTATCTTTAATTTTTTTTTTTACATTTTTCTACATGAAGTGCTGGCAATATTTATTTTTTCATGTTGCAAGTTATTGTTGTTAATGTGTATCATTTACATAAAGAAAAATATTTTTTTAGAACAAGTGAGGCGTATAAATAATTCATCTTTGATAAAAAATTTTCAATATCCAGATGACAAGTTAAGATATTAGAAAATGGACATTCCTACGATATAAACGAAGTATGGAATACGAAATGCCAACTCATTGTATTCTGAACTTCATTATAAAGGGTGGGCTAAGTTGAGGTTATGAAGTAAATTGGCTTAAAAACAATTTTTTTATTTTTTTTATTTTTTGACAAATTCAGTTTTATTCATACCAATATAAAATATAAATATGGTAAATAATAACGGAATATGATGTGCGGTAAATGTCCCCCTCTAGCACGTCGGCAGACGTCCGTTCTTTTCACAAAATTTTAAATTACATTTTGCAACAAAGTTCGCTTATCTCGCCAATGCAGAATTTCATCTTTCAGAGTGTCAATTGTTTGTGGTTTATTCACGTAAACCCGGTCTTTCAAATGACTCCAGAGAAAATAATCCAGCGACGTTAAATTACAAGATTGAGGCGTCCAATTGATATCGCCAAATCGAGAAATTGCGCGACTGGGAAATTTCTCATGCAATAACTGAATTGTTTGGCTAGCTGTGTGTCTTGTGGCGTCGTCCTGTTAAAACCAAAGGTCACTGATGTTAACATTAGCCAATTGTGGACACAAAAAATTGGTTATCATGGTTTAGTAGCGCAGAGAATTCACGGTGACGACGTTTCCTTGCTCATTTTCGAAAAAATACGGGCCGATGATGCTGCCTAACCACAAACCGCACCATACGGTCACTTTCGAGGACTGTTTGTTGATTTTGTGAGCCCCATATGCGACAATTTTTTTGATTATATAATCGCCTTATTGAAATTGAAGCTCATCATTAAAATTGATTTTGTTGAAAAATGCGTTGTTTTCGTTGAGTTTTTCAAGCAGTAAATTTTAACTTGTTCAAGAGTGTTGCGTTCCATATTTAAAATTTCACAATTTTTTACTAAATAAGTGACAAAGGTTGACCACAATTCTTGACATTTCATCATTTGACGGCCAATTTACTTCCTAACCTCAAATTTGCCCACCCCTTATAAAGCACTGTTCGAAAATACAGCGCACTTAAGAATTTTTTCGTTTCATTATATTTTGTATATTAAACTGGCATCCGATGGACCTGATGACTAGCAGATGGCTATTATGTCTACGATAAGGTTGAAAATGGCATGAACTGATAAGAGTCATGGGCGCGCAGTCATCTTGTGGTATTAAGATACGATTCCTGTCGCGGTGAATTACTGTATATCTTAACTCTTCCCCGATAGAATGTTCTCTGTGAGCATCTCACCAGAATCAGGCATTGGATTTAATTCTGCTGAGGTGTACACTGACGGTTTGAAATCCTCGGAGGGCGTCGGGGATGGTATCTTTATTCCCTAATATGAGGTGAAAGTATCCTTTAGTATTCCGGACCACTGCAGTGTCTTACAGGAGGGGATCTGGGTGATAAAGATAGATCTGTACGGACAGTCAGGTTTCGCTAAGGGCACTTTCCGGTGTTTACTCGATATCGCGACTGGTACGTGAATGCCGGGTGTCTCTAAATGAGATAGCAAGACATTCAGCCGTAGAGATTATCTGAGTGAGTGGTTACTCTGTCACTTAGGGGAATTTCGTGGTGGAAGAACGAGTTTATCATGTGTATGCCGCGACATAGGCTGAGAATCCTGGTGACTGTTAGCACTGGACACTGGGTGTAGCGTTCAATGACTACTGTAAGAATTGTCGGGATGAGTAAGAGGAGGAGACTGTCGAACATTTGTTATGTCAGTGTCCGAATCTTTCGGACTGCTGTCCTTGGCAGTTTGCTTCTGCATGCCTCATCGGCTGATGTAAATGTCAGCAGGCTTTCTACCTTAGACCATTCGTCTGAGTGCTTCGCTTCGGACACGTAAGTCTACTTGGACGCTATCTTTCTATGGGCATCACGGTGGGATTAGTGAGCTGGACCAGTGACTGGCTACCCGATATTTCTAACTAACCTAACTAGCCCTCCTGGGTCCACATTTATCAGAAGAAACCTCCCATAGAAACTAGTAACTCAGATGTTTCAAGACTTTTAATAGTACTGTAATATGTATCTAAAAACTTGGTATTGAAAGTTACTCTTTTATAAGTATGAAGCTTTTAAAATCGCTCTTGTCAGTGTTCGCAAAGTCTCTACCACACGAAACATCTTAGTTGCAGTTTGGACTATAACTGTCTTTTTAGATATTACATTTTAATTAGCTCATAGATCAGAGCTGAATTTTTCAAAGTGAATAGAAACTATTTAGATGTTGTTAATAATTTTAATAAAATTTAAAAAAAGCACTAGTCGCGGCGAGCATAAGGCCAGTTAAAATTCAATAATTAATTTTTATCGAAAGATCAAAGGGGATTAGAACCCAAAAACCATCCAAAGTACGAGTATCTAAATTCATTATTATTCGCAAGGAAACTTTACGCCAAATGCTTAATAATAGCTTTTTATTCTTACACTCGTTGTGATCAGAACACAAAAGCTCATTTCTTTCTATTCAGACAGTCACTTTTATTTTTATTTTTTATTTTTTTGTGCAATACAGTACTACTACTACGGTCCCAACATTGGCCGACCTAACAAAGATAATACAGAATTTTTTGAAAATGTTTTTCTCTATTTCTCGATATTTTTCTCCTTAATACACTTTTTGCAGCAATATTCAATAGCTTCAGTAACTTATTTATTGACCGCAGACACTACCGCTTGTTGAGCCATTTTCCAAGTTTGAAAAAAATAATAGTCTGTCATGAAGCAATTCAAACTTTAATTCGTTGATTTTGGCTATCGCATCGCATTGTTTCACTTAACTTCTTCTTGTGAAATGCACCCTTTTTCTTTTACGGGTAAAAACCAGTATTGCGTACCTTCATGAAATTATAAGCTAATTAACTTAACTGTATGTTAATTGATGTTAGAAGAAACATACCTCTTAAGAGATACATATATTCGTTAAAATAGTCTTAAGGAAGTTGTGTTTATTTCTCGCGCAAATACATTTTTCATTCAAAGAAGAACGTTTAGTTGGGAATAATCAACTTATTTATTAACTTAAAAGTGCATAAAAGTACGAAAAGTTATTTACTCGTAATTTAATATTTTGAAAGAGTTTCGAAAATTTCTAAAACAAATTCTTCTTGCTTAGTTGGAACTCAATGGGACTTCGTCACTCTAGGGTGGCGATCAGTCCGCAGTTAGGGTGTCGATCTGTGGTTTCTAAGTATGGCATGCCAGACTTGAAAATCCTTACGAAGTTTCTTACGGTCCACTGTGAACTAAGAACGTATCTGATGGCGGTCACAGATATGGATGTTTGTAGACTGTGCTTACAGGCATCAGAAATATAGGAAACATATTGTGTGAGTGTGTGGTTCTTTATTATGATCCACACACTATAGACCGGAAGAGACACAATGGATCTCGTGGGTAGCAGTGTCCTGCAATAGTGCCTGGTTGATATGATAATAATGATAATGATCCATTCACACATTTTAAGATTTTATGGATTTTTTAACGGTATCTAACATAAGCACCCTTGGTCGACCAAAACGGGTTCGTTTTGGCAACTCGTAAGGCTTTAAACTCTGTCACCTAATATTTAATAGTCGTTCACAGAGGAACGGTTTTCTCGAAATTATATTTAGATCGGCCTTAATATTGATTAGACTGTGGCCCTTCAAATTTAATTACATAACGATGACCAATTTTTGTGATGTTCACATTGAGATCGTTTATTTTTGATAGCTCCAAAACAAATACCTAAATACGAAACGCATTGAAAGTTAAAACATATTGTTACGTTTTAACTTTTTTAGAACATTTGGTTCTTCTTAATTGCGTCAAAATAAAATAAACACCACGTTGTTGTTGTTTTACAGTTTTAATTTCCTCATTTTATCTTTATACAGCAACTTTTTTATCTTCCACTTAATATTTGTTTATACAACACTTTTATTTACGTCTAAGCATGACTTTACCTTATGACAGTCAAACGATAACTATATCGATATATACCTTCTTTTATACCTAGTAGCCTACAATTTAAAAAGTTTCAGAAGTGTCTCAAACGCTCTCACATCCTCTATTTTATGTCCGTTAATTTTCAACAAAATTGGTTACCCAAATATGTTGAAATTGGCATTTAGACATTTTATTTCTACGCACTTTTATTTTTATTTTCGTACCAATATGTTTTATAATATATTTTTACCAAAGTGATTTTCTTTTCTTCAAACTACTGCAGCCATCCATACGTCAGGTTGGCTAATTTTGCCACTACCCACCTAGCTTTCCAGCCAGCTTTAAAAAATTTCAAATACAACTAAAACATGTAATAAAAACGATGAATTCGAAAAGAATTATAACGCAAAAAAATTCTAAATAATAATAAATAATATTTAATATGCTAATAAAGACAAAAATTACAACAACAGAAAAGCATATTTTACATATATATATATATATATATATATATATATATATATATTATATAACATATTAACAAACAAACAATACGAACAGAAGAGAATGGCATTGGCAATGCTATTAAAACCATAAAAAAGGACATTAAAATTGTTTTCTTCTAACATTCATATGAATATTAACGAATAAATAAAATGCTGATACATTTAATTAATAATGGATACCACTAAAAGGCTATAACTATTGCGTATGATATATCAACAAAAAAAAGGTTCGACAACTAAAACGAATTAAGATATGAATAAAAATACATATTCAAACATACAAAGATAGAAAATTAATTTTGTTATAACTTTATAAGTGTGTGTTAAACTTTTCCTTTTTTTTGGAAGAAATAAAAACAAGAGCCAATTAAAATAAGAAAAAATAAAAAAAAAATTATGAGATAAGCCTTAATTTTTATTTATTAAATAATATTCAGTAGTAGTTTAAAAGACCAGCACGAAATTCTCTCTATCATTTACCCAAAGGTGGATGATGATGACAATGGTGATATTTAAAAAACGGCAAAAGGTCGGTCGCGAGTCATATAACCAATTTGATAATATCACGTATGGAAACTAAAAACAAGCGAATGGAATTACTTTGGAATGAGAATTCATTCAACTTCTCATAAACATAAAAACGGAAAAAAAATTTCCAAATACATTTTATTTAAACGTGTGATGTCTATCATGCAATTTATTTTGGTAATTAAACTTTAAATTTCATTTAAAAAAAAAAAAACATGTGTGTAAACATCTATAAATTTAATTAAGCAGTTACAATTAAATGAAAATAAAAAAACTGATAAAATAATATTTTTTTCGAAAGCATTGATAATGAGTTCTGGTTAAACTATTAATTTATAATTTAGTTCTATACCTAAGCAATGACAGATTTTACATGAGGTGTTTACGGCACACACAAAATAGTATTACAGGATCGTCAGCTGAAGCTTGGGTAGCTGAATTGATGGCTATTTCAAAAGGCGCTTTACATTGCATGTAAAGTTTTATCTGGAGGCAAGGCGATGATGTCTGTTTTATGTGATACGTTCTGTTTTCATTGACTACCTCCAAATAGTAATAACAGGCGAGTAATATGCTAACTTATTGCAGCACTTAGGTGATGAAATGCATCAGAAAAGTGTTGTTTCATCAAGGCGATGTCACAGTTTATACAGCCCCTATTACTATTAGGTATTTAGGGGTGATGGGTATCAACGTGACGGGGGACGTGGTGGACTTTAGTGGGGCTTTTGCATCGGACTATACAAAGGATTGGCGGTATCTTTAAGAGGACGGATAGAAATATGAATGATAGGTTCTTTTGCGACATCATTTGCAGTAGATATTCCCTGAGCGTACTCTGTTAATAATGCCTGTCGGGTGTGCCTGACAGGTTGTGTGTTTGTTCGCTTGTGTTGTTGCTTTAATTTTTCTGTTGCTTAATTGGCCACCATTCCGGAGTCATTTGAGACTTAAACTGGTAGTAGCACTTATGTTACGGAGTCTGACCGTAGGCTTAATTCTAATATCAGGACCCTAGGTCTCTGCCAAACTATGGTGAGGCTAGTGTTGCTTGATTCATCATTGCAAAACTCTTGAGTTTTCTTAAAAAAAAATTTTGATTTAAAAAAAAATTTGACAGTCAAAAATATTAGTGTTCGAAAATCTTCGGTTAAAATTTTCGGAAGATACAGTGGTGGATATTGGGTTAGCACATTACCTACGTGTACTTTTTGTAATTATTGTTTTTAATATTTATTTTTTTTTTCATTTCTACATCCTGGTGTATCACTCGTATTCCAAGGAATACGTAGCATTAGTTTACTTTAGTTTTGTTCGTTTCAATTCGTTTATTTTGTGTTAAAATAGAGCAGAAGCCAAAAAAAGACTGGACAGCAATTTAGCACAAATTAAAAAAAAAATATTTTTGGCCAGATAATAAGCCAAACTTCTTATTTATCTTATTTAAAACTAAGTACTGGGTAGGATAACCCTTTTTCTTAATAGCATCTTCTCATCTCCTAATCATACTGTATATAAGTCCCACGCAACGTTCCTTTGGTATTGCTTACCATTTCTTCCATAGGTTTAACAACTATAATGTGCTGCTCTACATTATTCCATGGATTCAATACAGGACTGAGATCTGGTTATTAAGCTGGCCATTAAAAAATGTTGTTTCTATTTTCTACTTCACTGTACATAAAATGTGTTTTGGATAAATATCATGCATAAAATACCATCTAAGTACCATGTTTTTCTCTGCAAATGGAGTGCAGCCATTACATTTTCTGCACTATGTTTTACTGTCATCGATGTGTACCTAGAGTTGTGTTGCATATCATTTTCTACCAGATCCTAATCGAAAAAATTTTTTTTCCAACAGAGCGGTGGCTTTTCTAAATGATCACAAGAAAATTAAATTGGGTACTTCAAGTTCTTTTTTGCCTTTTTACGTGTGCCTTATACTCTATAATGCATTCAAACAATATTTTTTAATTTTTCTTCCTTTAAATTGTTCGCGAGGAGACGTCAATACCAAATTTTGTTGAAATTTCCTTTTTGAATTTGTGTTGAGGATTTAAAGGGTCTTGCAACTGAGGCTCTATAAATAAAGGAGTACTCTTTACGAGTTGTTTTTCCAAGCCTAGCGGATTGTGTATTACTTTTATATATTCACCATCTTTTTTAGCAGTTTAATAGGGGAGCAATGTCACAAACAATGGTTCCTCGCGAGATTTTTTGATGAATATTTTTTGGTAACTTGTTCCATTTCTATTTCTTGTATTAAAACTTTTGAAATTAATATTCACAAAATTTACTAATTAAAGACTTCAAACAAAAAATTTGTGAATAATGTCAAAATTTGTAATTTTTTTTTAAATAAATTTAACATAAAAATGAAAACCGCGAAAGAAAATAAAAAGAGGCTACGTTAAATACCGAGCACACATAGACAAACAACACTTGTAGGTAAATACTTTACTCAATTTCGATGCCTAGCAAAAAATATGCGCTTTTCAATGCAGCATATATGAAATGTGCTAACTCAATGTCCACCACTGTAGTTCTAAAACGTAAAATCTCTGATAAAATAAATAGCATCAGGTAACTCTATGATATGTGGACCAATAATCTCCGACACTTTACCAAGCTGAAAGTCATGTTCAAATAACAAGCTCGGTGGTAAAAAATGTGCCAACAGAGAAAGGGTTGAAGTCAGCGGTTAATGGCAATTTTAAGAAACTAAACAGTTTTTACTATAAACAAGGTATCGAAGCTATTGCATATCGCTGGGAAAAGTGTATCGAGCTAAAAAAAGGTATTTACGTTGAGGACTGAAGAAAATTTATTCTTAATTTGTTGAGTTTCCTTTGTTAGGTCGGCTAATTTTATTTTATGTTTCAACACGAATTTTTTAATAACTAATTTAGGCAAGAAAAATCATAATTTTTTAAATTAATTTGAGCTGATTTGGCTTTAGTTTCGACATTCTTAATGTATTTATTAAATGCCTAAAACTTTCTTAAAATGGTTCACCCAATCCAATATGAACTCTTCGTGAATTTTAAATTATCTCTTGACAGTCTCATCATCATTGATGTCTAAATTGTAATAAATTTGAAATTATTTCTGTTCGCTTTGCCTTGCCTGTCATCACTTTTGGTAATTGTTTTGTTAACAAAATTGTTTTGCACATTGTTGCTAAAATCATTAAAACTACATTTTTGTATGGCTGGGTGTATGTCTGTGTTTATTTAACTCGATGTCATTAAAATGCAATTTTTCTTCATTAAAAGGCAAAAAAAAGAAGCACCTTAAGCTCCCTAGTTTGGTTAAAAATGTTTGAAACATGAAAGCGACTAAAGTAGGACCCCTCGCTGTGTATATATTGGCATAAAAACGTAAAATTGAAAACAAACAATTGTTTTACTACATTTAGAGTCTTGTTTTCTTTTACGAGCCGTTAAGTGCTAAATGTAGTAACAAAAATGCCTAATGAATGTGTACGAGTAACAAGAGTTTTTGGGTTTTTTTCTGGAGTAAATGAATTTCGCTGAAACATAAGCATTTTTTAGCTTTCAGTCTACGTCTGAAATTTATGTTGTAAAGGTGATAAATGTTGCAAATTACAAGCCAATATTTTGTTATTTTGTTTACATTTCTTTTTCAGTTTTTCATTTAAAATTGAAACAAGATTGCAAATATTGATAAGAGACTCTATAACTGATATCTTAGGAATTAAGCCAGTTGTTTAAGGCTGTAACCTTCTCATTATGATAAACGTTACAAAATTCTTTACTTGAATTGTTTATGCTTTTCGCTTTTTTTTAATGAGTCACTAATTTTCCAAGGCATAAATTAAAAAGAACATCAATGAAATCATTTTATGTTGAATTTTAATCAGCCAATTTCATATTTTAATTTTCGTTAAGGTCATAAAAGGTATTATGTTTTTTCAATTTCTTAATTTATGACCATAAAATGTAGTAGCATTGTCGTGTACATTTTTTTATTTCTATAGCTTTCGACATGCTAATATGATGTGTTCATGATAAAAAAGTTTTTGTTAGAAATTTATCACTGGAATCTATGAAATAATTTCAAATTTAAAAGAACACCGTACAATACAAATTAAACAAATGCTTCTAGTTTGAAACGTTAAAACGTATTTTAGTGCATTGCCAACCATTGATTTCAAAAGAATACCATAAAAATGAGAGTTACGAGTAGTTCTTGTTTTGAGCAACATTTTCAATTTTAAAACCACAACTTTTGTTTTTGATAGTAATACCACCTCTCAACTTGCAACTCTGTCCGAAATTAAATTTATAAGTTTTAATGGCGAAGTTACATAGAAGTTTTGAGAAAGTAAATTTTAAAATCATTGCTCAGTTGCAGTCACTTTTAGATGTTTTTCTATCGGTGGATCTTGTGTCTTTTCACTGTAATGTCGATATCACTTTAAATAAGGCCTTTAAATCTACCATGTGTACTTACTTTCTGTCAGTTTGAATAAATTTAACTTACATTGATTCGGGTTTCATTTTATCAAAAGTTGTAAACATTTCACGAGAATGTATAAAACAAGTGTAAATAACTTTCAGTACCACTTGTAAAGGCTTCGTATAAGCATTGTTTTTATATGCAGATAACAAGATAAGTCATGAATTTCACATGTAAGATTTGCTGAAAAATTTAATCGACACGAATGCAATGTGACCCTGAAGTTCTGTAATAAAAGGTCGGTAGATGGCTCTGAAATTTAATATGCGTAATACACATTATTTGCATTAGGCAACACTGTAGGTTGTTTGAAAGGTGAAAGTTTAGGCTTCACTTTGTTAGAAGACACTATAACTATCTCCTTATGCTGTGAAAACTAATGTACGCTTAAACATTTTATTTGGCTTTTTTATAGAAAAGTTCAGAGTTTGTCACAGGTAGCTGAAAAAAATTTTAAAATTTAAGGAGACTATAACTAGGAAAACAGATGATGGCCGATCAGTGAACGAATAAATGAAATGACCGTCACATAAGTAGTGTGGACTCCGCTAGGGAACTAGGCGTTCATCAGCAAATCAATCATATGAAAAAAGCTCGATACACAAAGAAGTGCCATGTTAGAACGGAGCGAACTCGAATCATTTCTAAAATGAACTATTACGGGCGATGAAAAGGGAATTAAGTAAGAAAAAGATCATGGATGAAGCAGGATTGACACGAAGAAAGCTAATGCTGTGAGTTTAGTGGGACTGGAAGGAATTGTTCATTATAAGCTTCAGATATTAAAAATAATTTTATTTCAGTTTATTACAAATAGATTCCAATCTTTTACACATAATATCAATCACGTTTTTCAATAAACTGTTGCGAATGGTTGATATCCGCTTGATAATGTTTGTTTTAAGCTCTTGAACTGTTGTGGGATAATTGCTGTACACTTTCGATTTTAAAAAACCCCTAAATGTGTCAAATCACACGATCGTGCTGGCCAATTTACTCTTCCTCTAAGAGAAATTTTCGATTTTCGAACTTTTCTTTCAAAAGATCCATTATTATTCCTGCTGTGTGACAAGTGGCGCCATCCTATTGAAATCACATATTCTTTACGTCTAAAACATCAATTTTTCGCCACAAAAAGCTTGAGATCATCTTCTAGTAGCGATTTCCAATGACCGTAATCGCATTTTCATTTTCGTTTTCAAAAATATATGGTTCTCGGTTGAGTGACCACTACATTAATAAATTCTGTTTCTGTTATCATGAACGGATCCAGTTTCTTAAAATTTCTCAACCATTAGCTTGATGGCACGATATGTTGGAGTATTTCTCTACCGAATTTTTTTTTCTAAATTTCCTAATTCCTTCGTATAACGTTCCGTATTAACTAATCGGAATGTATTTAGAATCTGAAAATAAAAGTTTAAAATAAAAATTACAATTAGAAAAAAAAATTACAACAAAATTAAAATGATAACTAAATTTTAGACACCCAATAAATTATTGTCATATTAGTTTTACACAAAAAGTGAGATCTGACTAATGAAGCATGTATCTCAGTGTAAACACAAAAAACTCTATGAATTCAGTGTAAATGTTTATCACAAAAAATAAATTAATTTCGATGTCTTCCTAATAAATAGAACGTCTGACTTAATTAGCGTCTAAAAAGCCAACAATTAACTTTAAATGACATTTCGTTCTTATTGGCAGCGGTAATAACAAACAGGACAAGCCAAAAAAAATAAATAAAAATAAAAAATAAAACTAAAACGCTGACACGTGCCCCTTAACATTTAAACAAACAAATTAAAAGGACAAAGTAAATAAATGAAGCCACCACCAACTGTTCTCTTTTTTCATGGCCGTATGAATACAAAATATTTTTAGAATATTTTTATCTCAAGAAAACGCTTAGTACTCTAGCAGTCTTTAAGATATTCCAGTAAGATCATTGATTATTTCCTCCATAAGGTTACATCAGAGGACTGTTAATCTAACCTTTATATTGAATTTATTATCAGTAGTCAACTCAGAGCAGAAAAAAATTATTTGGAACCAGTTAAATGCATAAAGAAGTCCTTTTTCAGACTTAAATTTAATTAGGAGGTGCAGATTCTGTCCAATTTTAATTTTATAAGGAAAGCAATTTTCTGGACTCCAGGACATGAACTTGATTAAACGTTATATATGAACAGATGCTAAACCAAAGAAATTATCACGGATTGGCAGACAACATGATATATTTGATTAAAAAATCCAATTTAAGTATACATTTGTATACCACCTTGATCAAAGAGTTCCAGGTATTTATTCAGAAAATTAGAAATACAAGTTTATTCACCGAAATCTATATCTACAGTGCTTCCTGCGATTTTTCCATTATTTCCTCTTGGCTGAAACGTGTTCCCGTAATGGTTTTTTAACTCGATTGAACAGAAAGAAGTCACAGGGAACCAAATCAGGAGAATCCGGTGGCTGTTGGATGGTATTTCTGGCATTTTTCGTCAAAAAATTTCGAATAATGATGGCACCGTGCAACGGTGTGTTATCATGGTGCAAAATTTACGAGTTTTCTGCCCACAAGTCTGGTCTCTTTCGGTGAATTGCTTCACGCAAATGTCTCATAACGCCCATACAATACTCCTTGTTCACTGTCTTGCCTTCTGGCAAAAATTCATGATGCACTATACCATGAGCATTGTCTTCTTTTTTGACTGAAAACGACGTAGTTTTTTTGGACTCGGCTCATTTGGTGAACATCATTCACTTTCCTGATGTGTGCATTGCGTGTCGTACTCATAAACCCATGTCTCGGATCGGATTCAGCCTCGCAAATCATGACTTTTGACCTCAACATGGTCAATTTTTTGCAAGAAATTGAGGTCTTTTGGCACCAACTTTGCTGCTACAAGACTGAAACCCAAATCATTAACCAAAATGTCCATAGGCCATGTGCAAATCCTCCGATATCTCTCTGATGATTAATTTGCGGTTATTGGCCAACATTTCTTTTACTTTTTCAATGTTTTCGTCGGTTTTCGATGTCGATGGTCTGCCACAACGTTCATCATCTTCGATTGACTCACGACCACTTTCGAACCGCTCGTGCCACTGGCAAACGACCGTTTTCTTTAGAGAATCGTTGCCGAATCACTTTTCAAACTTTTACAAGGTTCGCGCACCATTAAATCCGTTTTTACGCAAAACTTAATACAAGTTCGTTGTTGCAAGTTTAAATCCATTCCTTAAATTTTAAGAAATCGCCCACACATATAGATAGATAGATTGTACTCTTGGCTACGTAGTTTTTGCCGATGTCAAGCTATAACGCTATTAAATATATATATCGGAACGATGGGACCGCCACACGGAGGTTATTCCGAAAACTTTTTGATCAAGGTGGTATGTATATGTATATCATATATGTGCATATACTTAGAGGTAGATCTGGAACTAATGCTATTAGCTACTACAAGCAACAGCATACCCCCGATAGTTAGTGTAATGCATTGAAACCGTATGGCATTGAAACCGTAATAAAATTTTTTAGTTATCAAACGTGAAAATTCCTTAATTAGCGGAATTGTTTTTTTGTTTGACAAAAGAATTTTTAAAATTTTTACCAAAAAGTACAACAATTTAAGCCTAAAAATATATTTGATGGCTGCATAGGGTATAAAGTAGAAAAAATGTTATCAAAAATGTTTTCTTTTAATGAAGGTGCAAAACACACATGTCCATTAAAAAGTAAAAAAAGTGTTGCTCGCATTTTTTCCACTTTTTCTTCAAATTTTTGGTGAAAAACCACTAATGAAATATTTACAACAACATTTAATTTTATTTTTTGGCCTAAAGTCATCCTTTGCGTTAACACCCTCTCTTCACAAAATAAATGGCCAGTTCTTTTAAGTGTTGGCGTGTGCGTGCCTGTTGGTTTATGAAAATTTAATTTTAAATTCCAAATTTCATTTCATATGAGAACGAGATTGTTACGAATTTTAATATTTATGACTGAGTTCGTGTTCACACCCTTAATTAAAAGTGTGCGTGTTTTAAAAGGTTATTTTTCCTTTCCCTATTTGTTAGTTTAAGCCACTAATTTGTTTTTAACTTTTTTATTATTATGATTTGAATGTTTTATTTTAAGATAATTTTTTGATAGACGAAATACAACTGTCGTTTAAGAGTATACGCTTATGAACACATTATGTAATGTCATTAGGAAGTTTTAAATATTTAACTTGCTTTTCCGCTCTTTAACCTTAAATCCGGCGGATATAACACATTCTTTAAAATAATTGTCGTTTATTTAGATTTAATTGTTTTCTTTTTTTTCGATTTTTTACAGATTGAATTATTAAAACAACAACTGTGTGGTAAGTCAATTAGAATTATTATATTTTTAATATTTCAAAGATTTTATGTTATAGAATAAAAAGTTTCAGGGCAAGTTTAGAGTAATGTTAATAAAAAAATATAAGCACCCATATTCATAAAAATTAAACTATATTTGAAACATAATTTACTAAAATTCTATATGAAAAATTCGAAATAAAATATACTTCAAACTTATATTAAATTTTCGAAATATGGTAGTAATTGGTGGTCCAACCGTAAAATACGGTGTTAATTATGAGTAACACTCAAGGTCGCTTATAATAGTGTGGCCAGATATATATATGGCTTAGAACCACTTGGATCAATTTCCAGATTTTCATATCTAATTAATCGCATGAGCTTTGCTAATCTTCTGAAATTTAGGACTCTTATCTTCCTACATAAAATATCAATTTCTAAGCAACCAGTTGATCTTTTCGAGGTTTTAAGATTAGGCAGGTCCATACGGGGAAGAACATTAACTCAACAGAAACATCGAAGAACCTCCTCACGGCGACTTTTTGTAATCAACTACCGAATCAAATTCAAACAATTGACAACGCAACCAAGTTTAGTAATGAGCTCTTGATGCATTTTGGCTGATTAACCAATTAGGTAGTTTTGTATACGTATTTGGGAATTTTAACCGGTTTTTTAGTTCTTAATAAACGAATAAACCGGGTAAATTAACACGAATAACCGGTTAATTTAAATAAGTATAATTCTTATGCGTTTGTATATTTTTTTTTATTGAAAATATGCTCATTGTTTAACTATTTGTATGAATTTAATTATTTTTGTATATATGACAACCTTGAACGCCTCACAAAGAACGTGAAAGCCAAAGTAGATCGAAAGAGATATGCACTCTTAAGCAACAATAACCTTTTCTCATCTTTTGTAAATAATTTATTGATTTTACAAATGGAGAATGGTCGACTAGGCATATTGAAAGCTAGAAAATCCACAAATGCCAGTTCAGAACTGCAGATATATTAGTTAGTGAAGTTTTTCTTAGCGTAAATACACATAATCAATCGCTACTAATGTTGTGAGGTGATATCGCTGTTGAAAATTGTCAGATGGTGTAGCCTCGGATTGAACCGACGACTCCTTCGTTGGAAGGTGGGTTCTTACCCAACATACCACAGTGAAACATACACTATTAAATACGTGGTGCATAAATTTACATACAGTGCTCCTCGAAATCTAAGCAAATTTTCTTGTCGAGGCAATTAAGGACTCGATATTACTAATAGATTTATTCAAACCTAAATTACAACTATAATAACCAACCTTTAATTCCATTCTCTATCAAGTAATACAACAAAAGCGAAATTAGCTCCTTGAGTAGCTGTTCGAAACTTAAGCTTTTCTCAGTCCTTTGTGTAATAAAGTTTGTTTTTTATGGCCTCCGCACATCGTTTTGGCATGGTTTTTATGAGATTTGTTAGATTTATTATTAGTTTTGATTGCCACTTTAATTTTAAGCTCTCCATCAGCTTCCGCTTGTTTTTAAAACGACACGGTCCAGGTCTGCGCTTCAAGAATTAGGAACAATTATATCTATATAAAAGAACCGGTTATCCGGTTATTTGAATTATTATTAAACGAAAACCGGGTTTTTAAGTGCTACTTTTCGAATTATTCGAAAACCGGTTTTTAAGAACAGTCGAATAATCGATCTCCCTAATGTATGTATGTATGTAACTCTTTATTTTTATTCTTTTTTTGTAAATTGAATTATTTTTAAATTTATTTATTTACTTTAATCGCTGCTTTTTGCGAAGCTAAATATGATTTTTAGTTTGTAATTCTCATTAGCACTTTAATTTATAAGATATCGATCTTGTTGTGCTATACTCATTACACAAATAAATAAATAAATAAGAAAATATTAACCATTTTACACTATCACTTGAAAACCGGTTGTTGATAACCGCATACGCCAAAATGCCTTATTATTTGTTTATTGTACAGACTGTTTAACAAATGCTGATAATTATGCAACTGTCACGATCAGTATTTAAATGTTTACCTTTAATTATAGACTGAAAACCTAAGGCAACTAATTGGTTAAATAATTTGTTATATAATCTTTTACATTAAAATCTTTACGGTATGCTTAAGATATTCTTGAATAAAAATATTTTTTTATAAAACCTCTTAGAAAAGCTTATACTGATAAGGCGTCATAATTAGGTTTATTTTTAAATAAAATCGTTTATCTTGAATTATTAAATGTCATCAAAATTTCAAAAAACTTTACCGGTAAATGTGAAGAAAATTTTTTCAAAACAAAAGTCCCTTAAAACAAATATAAAATTTCTCAATTTTAAAAGAGAAAAAGGAACAAATTTTTGATTTGTTAACGAGGGATTAAAATAAAAAATTTTCAGTAAAAAAGAAAGTTAATCTTTGATTTCTTAAGTATGAAAATGCAAAATAAAATAGAAATGATTTTTCTTATTGCTTAAAAAAATCGTTTTTCTTAAGTAGCGATTATGACACTTGATATGCCACAAATCATTGCTTAAAAGCTGCTGTTGCTACTGTTCAACCCAAAAATCAGCATTTGTGTTAAAAAAAAAAAAACATTAAAACTGGAGAAACAACAGTTTAGAAAGACAGACAGCCTACTTAAGTTGAGATGTTTTTATTTTTTCTGCTTTTAATGTTGTTGCTGTTGTTGTTGTTGTTGTTGTTGTTGTTATTTTATTCACTTTTTAAAAGAAATATTTCATAATTTTTATTTGAAATATTAAAATGTGGTGCAAGTTGAATTATGTTATTTTTATTTGGGGTTGATATTCGCATATGTTTTCCTTATTTTATTTATTTTCTTCATCTTTAGCTAATGCTCTTATTGCTCTTGCTGTCGCTGCTGTTCTTCTTGTCATTTGTTATACAAGTATCTCTGCTAAGTTATCATCTTAAAAGTGTTTAATAGTCGCTGTTTACTCCTCGCATAATGTGTGTTGTTTCAAAGCACTTAAAAGTCTAAAGGGAATATAATATTTCTCTTTTTTCTTTTATTTACTTATTTTTTGAATTTGAATTTCGCTTTTATTTTTTCGCCTAATGTATGTTGTATTTTTACAAGAATTTTCTTAACAGTGTAGCAAAGAGTCGAGTAAAGTTGAAATTCGTGTACTTTTTTATTTTGGGGTCGAGAGAGGCGTTTCTATGTGTTGCACTCGCATTAAGTTGAGGTAAATTTCTTTTTTCATTTTAGATTTTGTTATTAAAAAAGTACGCTGCGGTTGTTTTTGTGGTGACAATTGTCACAGATGGTTTAATTGTGGTAATTACACAGAGTAAATCCTTAAGGATTTTATTTAATATTTTCATCATCCAGATTATTATTATCCATTCTGTCTCATACACAACATAACTTTTTAACCTAAAATGGCAGCAAAAATGAAGTGCTACTTGTAGTGGAAATTAAAAACATTTTTTTGTTCATTGTACTGTGGTTTGCTTGAGTTTGAATGCATCGATATTGGATATAATATAAGTATTTTGAATTACTTCTTGTAGAAATAAGAGTAAAAGGTTTAAGACAATTATGTAAAAGAAACTATGTATGAAAAAATGTCTGTTTTTTTACCCAAAACTTCGATTATTCTTATCAACATCAGCATCGTATGATTCCAAAATTGTAGTGTAGAAGAAGAACTCGTTAAAGGCCCCCAAATTTGCCGATGTGCTAGAGATAGACATTTGCCCGACATTTATTCCATTATTAATTCCAGTATTTCTATTTTATGTTGCTATGAATAAACCTGAGTTTGTCAAAAAACAAAATGTGTTTTTAAGCCAATTTACTTCCTAACCTCAAAATTGCCCACCCTTTACATACTCGTATATGTATATGTACATAAATAAAAATAAGTTCTTCATTTTATAACTCAAGAGTCACTAAACCGATTTGCAAACCAATACTTGCGTTGGAAAGGTATACTTTCACTGATGATTTTTGTCAACTTGGCGTTGCCACGTCCATATAAAATTTTTATTTATATGTTTATATCTTTAAAACGGTAATAGTAAGAAATGAGCGAAATTGGATAAGTGGGAGAGGCACCTCCCACACAAAGTAAATATTGATTTTTTTGATATCTTCGGAACATTAGTAGTGGAAGGTTCCAATTTGATCTAAATACCTTCGTAGTCAATTCACATCGTCTGTCGAAATATGGGCTAAATTGAATACGTGGGTGTGGCACCTCCCATATAAAGTAAATAGTGATTTTTGTATATCTAGAGAACGATTTGAATGGCAGTTTCTTAACTTGGTTTAAATAACTTGGTAGTCAATACACATCATCAGTCGAAATATGGATTAAATTTAATAAGTGGTTGTGGCACCTCCCATACAAAGTAAATAACTATTAAATTTTGTATATCTTGACAATGGTAGTAGTACAAGTTTCTACATTTGGTTTAAACAACTTCTTAGACAGGACACATCATCAGTTAACAACTGGGCGAGATTGGATAAGTGGACGTGGCAGCTCCTTTTCATACTCGTACTAAATAAGGAATTTTGTATGCATGGAAAATGGTAAAAATTAAAGTTTCGTTATCTAACCACATCAATCAAAGAGCGGGATATATTTGATAAGCGGGTATTGCACGAAGTACACCGGGTAAAGCCATTTATGTATATATGTATTCTTATCTTCATGTATAAAAATAAGTTGTCATTTTGTGATCATGTGTTTTTTCTATATTAAATCAATGCATTCCGTTAAATTTTTCTTATGAGGAACACATTTGATAGGTAAACAACCCAAAGGCCAATGGAAAAGCGGGAAGGGTTACTCAAATAAATTATAAATATTAATTTATTCTTATTTAGGTACTCTTTAAGGGAGTGGTGTGGTGTAGTGGTGAGAGTACTCGCGTACATACAACACAAGCGATTCGAACACACAGCAGAGGAGAGAAGTAACTATAGACATAGCCGACTCAAGCACTTTTACTCTCCTATCGCCCAATATCATTTCATGGCTATTGCCGATTATTTTTGACGTGACTACTTTTTCTTGTACAACAATAATTGAGTAAACTACTTTTTAATAATAGAAATTAGTATCCAATAAGCCCTTCTTTGAATATGTTAAAAAATTCTAAATAGTATTTAATTTTTTTACAATCTTCAATATAAACGATGTGAATGACACTGCAAACATCATAAAACAACTGTGGCCATGTCTTTTTGGGCGACAGATCCACTTTGACTTTATTGAATGCATATATCCGAAAAACCATATTGGTTTGATTGTTCCTTATTATAATCATTATCAACCAGATGGTTGCTCAACTGTAGACACTCCGACCTAAAAGATCTTTTGTGTCCTACTATAGTTACGAAAAAATGACCCATATGATCACCCCAACATACACTCGTCAGTCTTCCCAGATGATGTTCATTTAACCACAATTGTCTACTGACAACATCCCACTTAGTTGTCCTTCATATAGAAAGCGAAATCCATGTTCAAGAAGCAATCCTTGATAGGAAAAGATCTGGTCTTCCTATATTGAGTTGATCCCGGTTGAAAATAACCAATTTGGTTCTAGCCAGAGAAACACATTGCACCCTTTGTTTTTGTCCTCCTCCAGACGTCGCGTTCAGACGTAACCTATTGAGATGATAAAACCCACAGCCATCTGTAATATATACCAGGTGTACCGGCATGAAATGCGCGTTTTATTGTGAAAATATAATGGGTAAGTAAAAAGCATTTTTTTCAAAATATTGGCTATTGCTGACTACACATTTGTCCCATCTTTCAGACAATTTGTTGACTCCGGGCAAATAAAACTGTTTATCTTTTGAAGCAAACCAATCACTCACCCAATTTTCACAGTGCTGCTCAGCCAATGCGTGTCCCATCGATTAAAACAAATCGTAGTCAGAATGTGCCAAGGCTAGAGAATACGGCGACTGGCTTAGCAGCTCCCAGCCTAATACTTTGATTGTAACCAGAACCGGTTTTGCTTTGTGTGCAAGTGTCTTGTGGCACAGTCTGGTCGTTTTTCGATCAATACTTGGTTCAAATTTATAAATTGTTGTCGATAGCGATCTGTATTAAAGGTTTAACCAGGTTTTAACCACAGCATTGTCTTCCTGCCGAATCGTTTAGCTTTTGCAGCCAAAGTTGATGGTTGCCTCGGATTAACCCATGATTTTTTCCGCTTAGAACACTGAAAATGAATACATTTTCATCGCCAGTAACAATTCGATGCAACTCTGACGCATTTTTTTTTTTTTTTTTTTAATGAAAACAAAATATTAATCCTTTCCGCAAATCATCATTTTCTGGTACAAAATTCGCCATCTTTAACACGAAGAAAAAATATGATGTTGCTTGTTCACTGATTTGATGTATACTGAATATGTTTGACAAATGTCTCTGACAACACAAAAAAGAAGATTGGTTCACAATAATTATTCCCTATGGAGATATTTCGCACTTGGTCAACAAGAGGGTATTAACTCAAAATTTTTTAAATATTACTTTTTGCAAGAAATCAACTTACAACGTCAATATCTATCTTCTGTAAACATTTCAAAGTATTCCGATTACTCTTTCATCTCGAAAACCACATTTGAGACCATTTTCGTGATAGTGTAGAGACTACCTTAATATTACCAAAAAGTTATTATTTTGAGTTAATACAAAAGTGGAAATAGGAGTGTATCGTATATTTTCTTAAAAAAGATATAATGATTTTGCTTACTATGATTTATTCGGACTTTCAAATTCTCTTAAAATGTAACCACAAAAAGTTTTTCAGCTCTACTGAAAATTTTAAAATTTTGAGTTAATACCTTCTTGTTGATCAAATGAAATTTGTATCTTGACGCTCACTTCATACCGGTACACCTGGTACAGCTATTCTTCATAGAAGCAGACCAAAATAACTGCAGTCCTTGTGTTCCTTTCCAACGTGCAATCCTGTCCACTCTTGATTTGACCTCCGCCCAGTTAATACCACAAAAACAGTTTTTTTGCTAGAAACTCAGCAATATTCCGGAATCCAGAAAAGCACGACCCTGTTAGCTGCACAGTGTTTTTTCAGATAGTCAAAGCACTCCTCTACTAGCCGCGATTTCATTGAACATGAAGTGGTGTCTGACTATCTGCAAATAAAATTATGCGGCCACCTTTGGTACCACTGTAGATTTATCCTAGCGCACACTGAAATTGTGTAAATTTTCGCCTGAAAGACATTTGGTCATTTGCCCTTAGGTACGAATATCTTTGTATTAGGTCCAAAGACTCCCGTCCTTACATCCGTAACTGTCTTCAATCCATCCATAATTATCACTGGTATTTTGTGATAAATGGTCCATAGCTATATTGTGATAAATATTGTCCCAAAATTATGTTTGAATTCCTCTCGTACATCGTCCAATACTTGCTTGAAATAGTCACAGAAATTTTCATTCATTAATCGACTATTTCTCGTGTGAAGCTTTATTTTTTGTCTTCCAAACTTTTGGTGTCATTAGTCCTGGATCGACCACAACATAACTTTATGGTTATAAAAAACAAACTAATACTACCTCGATCAAAAAGATCCCACATTCATCAAAAGGATCATTACTGGAGACGAGATGTGGGTTTATGAGTATGCCACGCGTACGTATAGCATTCCCCAAGTGAACCGGGAGCAAATAATCACGTCGTCTTCAATCAAAAACGAAGGCAATGCTTACAGTTTTCATAGATTACACCGGTGAATGAATTTTTGGCAGAAGGCCAGACAGTAAATAAAGAGTATTATTTGGGTGTTATGAGACATTTGCGTGAAGCGATTCGCCGAAAGAGAAAACTCGTGAATTTTTCACCATGATAACGCACCGGGCACAGTGCCATCATTATTCGAAATTTTTTAACGAAAAATGCAACAAATACCATCAAACAGTCACCTAATTCACCTGATTTGACTTCCTGTGACTTTTTTTTTGTTCAATCGAGTTAAAAAACATTACGGGAACGCGTTTCACCTGTCGTTTCTAAAATTGTAAAAAATCGCCAACACACATAGAGATACATAGGTTTACTCTTGACTACGTAGCATTTGCAAATATCGAGTTATGACTCTAAAATTTTCAGGAATATCAACAGACATGCCAACTTAACAAAAAAAAACTCAAATCGGAACGATGGGACTGCCCACGGAAGCTATTCCGAATTTTTGTGATCAAGGTAGTAGACACAGGTCATTCAAATTTATGGATTACAGTTATATTAATAAATTACTGTCAAGGAGCGTAATGTTACATTAAAAGTTACTGCTCTGAAAATAAAGTCACGATATGATTAAACTGCCATCGCTTTTAATTTCTTTCTTCATCCGTTTTCGATGGCTGTTTATACCACTGTGCTTCCCTGTTTTATAATGCCTTTAAAATTCGTTTATTTTATGATCAAATTATTTAATTAATTGTAAAAATAATTTTGTTTTGGTTTAAAACCTTTCCTCTTTTAAACAGGATTAATTGGCAGTAAATCTTTTGTTTTATCACATACTTTCTCGCACTCTATCTCTCATTCTTCTCATATAGTATGCTTCCCCCTTTAGCATTACGAATATACTTTTGGGTTGTTGCTGAAGCAGCACCCCACTGTAAGAGGGTTAATATTTAATTTTTGTACTCTTAACCCGTTTTCCCTTTTATAATGTGTAATTGTAAATTGTGTGTGTGTGCTTTTTTTAAATCAGGACACACAGTCCAAAAGATGGAAAGAGAGAGAGAGGCAGTGTATTTGTAAATGTATAAGTGAATATAAACCTTAATGTTTTTAAATGACAACTACGTACAATTACAATTAAGCTCATGTAGCTCTTGTTTCTACTCGTAAGTAGGCTTTCGTAAGGTTGGTTGTAACTCTCTTGATCCTTCTGTTTAATTTTCATATTGTTTGTTTTAACGAGCATACTCTGTGTGTGTATAATTATTTATTGTGACTTTTAATTTCATTGACTTGTTTTTTTAATGCGTGTGTATCTCTCTTTCATTTACCTGTTAATTTCAACGCATTTAACCCACTTTTTTCCGGATTATTTCTTGTTTGTTTCCTTGATTATGTTGTTATTATTACATTTTCTTTTTTCAATTCCTCTTGTTTCCTGTCATTTATTCATTGTCCTCTTTTCGCTTTTTTTCAATTAAATTTATTTCCCAAAAAAATAAGCTGGTTTTTCTGGATTTTAATTATAATTTTTTAATATGATTTTAAGGGTTTTTGATAATAAATAAATGCGTAAGACATTAGGCCACTTCAATTTTAGATGCTGGTTTTATAAAGGTATGTTTCTAAAAGGTTTTAAAATCCCTTTTTTTGAGATCTTTATGACATAAATTGCTCATAAAAAATTATGAATTTTATGGCACTATTCAAAAGAAGTGATGTTTTGAATGAAAAAACACTTTTACGAGTAGCATTAATTATCTGCTGGTGGTAAAATAATATTTCATTTCATAAAATTGTATGTTTATTGTTCAAAAAAAAAAAATTTATTTCAATTATAAAATGTAAGTTTCTACTTATTTCTCAAAGCCACCATAATTGGCAACATTTCCATTTAATTAAAAAAAATCCTCAACAATTTTCGAAACTACGCACACATAAATGCTTCATTTTAAAGTACATCGAAACACAAATCCTTCCAAGATTCGTTTTAACTATGCTTATTGAAAAAAGGAATGCGAATTTTAATTTTTTTTAATATCAGTTAAGTTACAAAGAAAGGCCTTTTACTTATACGAATAAGTTCCTCACTTCAAGTTTATTTATTTATTTATTTCTTTTGTTATTAAAAAAAGCAATAATTTATTTTTATTTTTAATTTAAGAATTTACACAAAAATGAACCCACACTCAAATGCAACGTATATTTCTCTTCTAAACCAATATTTTTCACATGGGAGAATTTGTAGCAATTGCAATTTTTAGGGGAGGGAGTGGAAAAGAGTAAAAAGGATATCAAAAGCAACAAAAGAGCATGGAACACAAAAACTCATACTTACTCTAAAACAAATACTATTGTACTACAGTTCCATATTAAAGAAACAAAAAGCAATCAAGTCAGTGCAATCAGCAACGTTTTAACCAAAGACATAAAAAATTCATATTCTCTTATGTGTAAATGCATGAGTGTGTGCGTGTGAGTATAAGTATGTAATTGTATTGCATATGTGTATGAGATTGCAATTTTTTAAGTGGGTGTGAGTGCAATTTCTTTTTTAAATGCACCGCAATCAAGAAGCAATCGACACTAGGAAACAAACAAATTACACCCATACACTTACATGTGCACATATACATACATACATACATGAATGACATGTTCAAATGTAAACACACATACAGATCAGATGTATTATTATAAACTGCTGATGCTTTTGATTGCTTTGCTTATAGAGCATAAGTAGAACAATAGCTTTGCTGGAGAAGATGAAAGGATAACAAGAAATTGAAAAAACAATCAACAGCAAATAACTACAATGATAGCAACAGCAGCAACAACGATTTGAACAAGAAAAGTAAAGTTCAATATCCACCTAAAAACAAGAAACTCATACAAATGAACACACATACTTGCACACTCTAGTTCAATAAGTAATTCTTGCACTTTCTCTTTTCCACTCTCTGTTTCTCTTTTTCTCATTGTCTTAAAGCTAAAGAAAATCTTGTTGTTGCTGTTGGTTCCAAATAAAAGAGCAAAAATCATACTTTAATAAAAGAGCTGTGTGGGTGTGTGTACACTTTTGTGTATGTGAGTGAGTTAGGATGTAAGCAATTGTTTAAGAGTGTGAGTGTATCACTTATTGGTTACACTCTGCAAAACGTTTAAAAAATTATTCCCATATGAACTTACTCGTATGCAATGACAACGCCAACAACAACATACTTTTTTCTCTGCATTTTCTTATTCATTTTTCTAAAGGCTTTGCAATTGGCAATGTGTATGTGTATGTGTGTGCTTGTGTAAGACTCAGTATTAACTTAAGCTAAACACAAGCAATCAAAAGAAGAATTTCAAACGAAAATAACAACAGTGCAGACAAAAAAAAAATTTTTTCACACACACACACGCAAACACAAAATACTTCTAAACTGGTTGTTCTATTTTTGCAAAGATTCCAATTGACTTCGTAGCGTAATAAGTGGGATGAGTGTTTGTCTATCGTTATGAAGAGACAATATTGGTAACAACTTACTCTATGTATAAACGATATTTTTGTTGTTGCTGTTGTTATTATTATTGTTGTTTACTCAATACTAGAGGTAACAATTTTTCCAATTCCAAACAACAAAGTGTTCATAAGTGTTCATATCTCAACAATAAATGAAATCTGCTTCTATTGTTGCCAATGATGCTGTTGTTTTCGTTGATAATGTCTGATAGACAAACAATATCAGTCAGTCAGTCAATCACATCACATCTCCCTGTTGCAAGTTTTAGATTGGTTGCACAAATCGTTATCAAGTTTCTTTGTGCAACAGCAACAAAACAACAATAATAACAACATAAGCACACAATGATTGCTTCTGTTAAATTATGTTTTCAGTTTGAGTTTTGAGATTCACATCGTTAGAAACAGAATGAAATTTTTCGTAATTCTTGTGCTTTAATGGTGACAACAAGCAAGTGACTTTTTAGGAATTATTCTATTATGAGGGTTTATCGATAAACATTTGGAAACAAGAACATTTTGATTTTCTACAATTTTATATAAAAAATATGTAATATATTTCGCATTTAAACGAGATCTTACTATTGCAATGCAGCAGTTTTTGTGTCAATTGTATGAACAAAACTTTATCATTGAAATCTTTATTATCATTTTATTTTATTATCAATTAAATTGAAAACAAATACGGCGTCTGATGTATGAAATGTCTGGAATAATGATGATTTATTGACTGGCAATATGACTTCTAGAACTCGTATCAAGAAATGACGATAAGCACAATGTTCTTGTCCACATACAAAGAGATATGTCGGGTTTTATAATTAAGCAGGACGTCAAGAATAATTTGGAAGCTCTTGTCGTTGACTACGGTTAGTACGCATGTAACAAGAAGCCGAGAATTCTTACACTCGGCAAGCAATAATTTACTGGGTCTTCCAATAAGAGGTTTAATTTTGATATGTAAAAAGCAGCTATTTTTAAGTGAAATAATCGAATGCTGATTTAATTGTAAATAAGAGAGTTCATATCGCTTATTTACTACAATAGTGTCAAAAGTTAAAAAAACATGATTTTTAGTTAAGTATCCAAAAATGTGCGGAATATTGTGATCTATGTTTGTGTACAAAAATCTTTGTGATACAGTACACGAACAAAATATTTAACATATTGTTACATTTTTACCATTTTAAAAACGTGGTTTTATGAGTTCGTAGATTGTAGTTAAAATAAAATAAATGTTGTGTTTGGTTTTAATTAAAAAAATTTTTATTCAACACAGTTTTGTGTACCGCTGCTTGTAATCTTTTTACAAGCAATAACAATTTTTATTCTTAATTACTCTGTCTGTTTACAACTTTGTAAACAATAACAATTACTCGACAGATCTTTCTTCCTAAAGACCTTCCAACCCGATCGTAGCTATAACTTAGGTTCGATCACAACCTTTTCAACTAGAGGTTATCCACACTTAACTCTCTTTACTGAGTTAGCTCTAACTAAACTGGTTGTTTTTTACTTTACGAGTTTACTCCTTATAAACTCCCTTCACACTAACTGCTCTCGCTGAGTTTACTTTACTTAAACTGCACTCACTGAGTTTATTGCTGTGCGCATCGATGTGCTTTTTATATGGCTGAGTAAACAACACATCGAAAGCTCTTGAACCTTTCGATATTTCAGGTAGATTCCATTTCTTTCTTTTAATTTCTCTTTTAGTTCTTTTGTAGTCATGCGTATGTGAACATATACCTCTTTCAGCTCTTAGTATTTGTTGTTGCTTGTTTATTGTCTGTTACTTGTTTTCTTTGCTGCTTAGTTATTGTTGTCGCCGTGTTTTTTTATTTACTTTGTCTCTGCTGATGGTTGTTGTTGTAGATTTGGTTATTTGTAAACAGCACGTATAGTTGATCTTGCAGCATTTGTTTATTTATTTTAGCGATGTAATAAGCGCAGGGATGCCCAAACTTATTTTTTTGACAATATTAAAAATGGAAATTTAAAACAGCTTTTCTGAAATATGTTATTTGTTTTAGTTATGACACTATTATATTAAATGAGCGATATGTAAACCATTAATAATTGAAAACAGTATCAGGCAAATGGCCGCCTGCAGGACTATATATTTTCATGAAATTTTTAATCACCAACTTGCACATTTTCGGCTGAATGTTCTCGATAACACACGAACTCCATCGTTGAGGTCTTGAGTCGATTATAGGCCATTGGCTTAGATCTTGTGTTTTTCGTATCCCCCCCCCAAAAAAAAAAAAAAAATGTTTTAAAGTCTAAGTCGCCTTTTCATTAAGTCATAAGATCTGGAAACTTTTCAAGAGCAATAGTATCGTTACTTGTGAAGCACGTAGTATAGTCTTGTTGAAAGTAAACGTCGTCTCTAGCAATAACTTTCAATTTAAAATCAATCATCAATAATCAACATTCGAAAGCGCAATCTATTCACCCTAACAGTGACTCCAGCCTCGTTATCGAAGCAGTGTCCAATGACCCTGCCATACCAAAAACCACACTAAACAGTTACACGTTGAAAATGGAAAGGCTTTTTGTAATAATTCTTGGATCTTCCGAACACCAATTGCGAAACTCTACTGGTTAACGTAGCGTCCGAGATGAAATTGGGCCTCATTGCTCAAGATAATTTTTCGATAAAATTCCGGATCAGTTTAATGCGTTTCAAAGACCTAATAAGTAAAAACACCATATTGTTGATAGTCGATAGGTATGAGTTCTTGTGAAAACTGTTTTTCGAACTGTGACCGCAAAATGTTCTCTGTTTTAAGTAGAAGGTTAAATTTTTATTAAAGGAGTAGTTTTTACTTGTTAGACTGATGATTACTGGCAAACTGATGACAACTGTTACAGTGGCGATCTATTAAATATTAAATTTGTAAAGAGTTATTTGAACACCCCTTATTTGGAAATCTAAAAAGTTCCAATCCATACAATCCGATCCCTTAATCAATCCGTGGATTCAATCCAGTCAATATCCAATCGAATTTTCGATGTTATTTCAAGCAAAGGCGGTCCCACGCATTATTAATTACCTTTAATACTGTTCAAAATATAGTATTTAAGAATTAAAATGCTATATAGTTGCTTAAACTACTGATTAAATTGAAATTATGGTTGATGGCGCTATCCTTATGACAAATTTTTTCAGTACGTTTTTAGTATAGTTTTTCTAAGAAATTTAATAAAAATACTGTCTTGTATGGTACAGCAGTCATTGTTTATTTTAGAGGGAATTGGCTATAACTGAATTCGTTCAGATAATATTTAACATTAACCGTAAGTAAGAAGGGGAAGGAAAGAGGTCGCTATATTGATCACGCGCAGTGTATGTATCATTTAAAGGGTCTTTTTTTCTTTCAAAAATCGAAAAAACTTAAGTTAGTTAATAATTAGCTAACTTATTACCTTATAAGTGCATGAAGGTTCGAAGGACCGGTTTTTACCCGTAATTCGAGATTTTTAAGGTGTTTCAAAAATTCCAAAAACAGATCCTTGTTCTACTCGATAGCGCCTATCAGAAAAGTAATATTATTCCCAAGTATTGCAACTTCGTTCTTTTTTGTCATACTGTGTTATTTTCTTTGGGGTTATGTAAAGTCACGTCGATAAACTAGAAACAATTGACGATATAGGAACAAATTTTAGATAAAATTAAAAAATTGATTAATGTTTTGCTTCTCTAATAAACAGCTGATTTTGATTTCTTAATAAAAATTTGAAATTAATTTCGAATGATACTAAAACGAGTTATTTGCAGAACACCAAACAAACACATTTATTTGATTTTAAAAATCCCTCGATGCGGTTTACTTAACAGGGCAGTATATTCGGCTTTGGCCATAAGAAATATATATTTTTTTTTTAGTAAACCGATAAAAGCATTTAAAAAAATAAGATACAAAACTTTTGAATCTAACGAAATCAATGTTAGTCTAAGTCAATCTAAAAAAAACATAATTTTAGCTCTAATTGTGTAAAGCTCTTAATTATAAAAAATCTCTTATATAAAATCATAAAAACTAATAAAATCCCATAAATAATCAAATGTCATTATCTCATGTTAAAACGGGAAAATTTTCTTAAAAAAATTAAACACAATTTTCACACATAAACATCCAAAATCTTTTTTGGGATGAGTACCCTTTAATTTTATATATTCACTTGAATAAATATTTTCTAAACAAAAAACCACTTACAAATAGTCCAACAAACTATAATCATCGGCTTTTTGACATGAGACGTGTGCATCATCTGGTTATTCTCCTCGAATATCAAATCAAAACGTTTGCTAACGTAATGAAGTCGTTTGACAGTTTGTTTAGAAAATTATGGGCTTTTGGCATGTTTGTTTGTATTTCTTCTTCTTTTTTTTTTTTTTTTTTGTTAGTACAAGAAGTGGAAGGGAACATACAAGGGAGGATAAATTATCGAATGAGCAACAATAGAGCTGAAGTGGTTAATGGAATTTTGAACACCAGCTATGCAAACAAACGAGTCATGTCAACAAACATACTCTGGCATATCGACCCAAAAAAGCAACCATTTAATGACACGCCCACTTATCAACAATTAGTTTAACCAAATATGTAACAACAATATATAAATATGTTGTTATTGTTACTATTTACAGCATAATATCATTAAAAGATTGAGTCGAACTCACAAAGCATACAACATACGCTCGTTAATTTGCGTGTTTGCCAATGTACGGTGGTTGCTTAGACCCAGTTACATGGAACATGACAACAGAAATATCGTTCTGCTATAGCAAATACAACACGCGCCTACAAAAACATATTCTTCTCATTCATTGCTTTTCGTTCTCATTCTCATATTTTTTTCACTTTCTTTGTAAACGAGTGTGTTATAATTATATTTCATATGCATGCCACGTGCTGACTTCGTCAATGTTGCAACAACATTTAAAGAAAACATCTTCTACAAGTATCCATTTCCGCATTTTATGTTTTCAAGGGCTTCCTAATTGCTCGCCAAATGTCGAACTGATGTGATGCTTTTTGCTTTTTCACATCTTCGATTTGTTACAGTAAAATTTTGCTTCAAAGCAAAAAGGGGGTAAATGTGTATTGCTTTTCAATAACAATATGTTTTTTTATTTTATTTTTTTCGGTCTGAAGAGAGCCTCAAGTGCCAAATTAAGTACCCACTTGTTTAGATATTTTAATGAAGTTCATAAAATTGTGATTCAATAATTTTGCCCGTTTCACACATAACAATGTAGTTTGTAGCCTTTACTGTTGCTGAAAGGGAATTTGTAGCATAAATCTTGGGAATATGTGGCATAGACCCTTTAATATAAGCTTAAGAGTACTTATGTGGCACTTCTAGAATATTAAACGTGGGAATATATTTTTTACATTGATATTAAACAAGATATATGTGACTTAACTACCGTAGTACCCACCATTGGATTTATGCTGATAAATAAATTAGGGACCAAGTAATTTTAATTATTTTAAAATGAAAAATTGAAAAAAAAGCAATCCGTTTAAAGACGAGGAGGTGGCATTGCGTAGCGGTTAGAGTGCTTGGATTTTACATTTTTAAGAGGCTTCAACACCCTCCAGATGATCCAATAAACAAGTCTCCGGGTTCCCTGAAAGCAAAAGACAAAGAATATCAATTACTAAACATCATAGAAAGTTCAGATAACGCTACCTATTAGGGAAAAAAGGTATTAGTCTGTGTTGAGCAGCAGTAAGAAGAAAAAAAATATTGTCATCATTACTTTGATCCATCCAAGAATTACCTGGGTCACCCCTTTCCTCTGGAAGATAAATAAAAATAATGTCAAATTTTATAAAAAGCAAGAACGATCAGATAACATTACCTCTTAGGAGAAAAAAGGGGAAGGAGGGAGTCTGTGATGAGCAACAGCAGCAACAGCAAGGCTCCGAACAACCACTACACATAATATATACATTCATTCATTCAAATCAAAATGCGCTTCATACACTTCGTGATTTTGTTGGTCAGCATAATCTACCAAATTTGTCCACAATTGGCAGAATTGTGCGCAAAAAATCAGTAAGCCGGATCTGTAGAAAATGTGGAAACACCTATGCTTGCTCGCCCAGTTTGTTCTTCTGAAAACATTGCTGTTGTTTAAGATGGTGTGGCAGAAGAGCAGTCGTCGTCGTGCCCAACAATTGAACATCTCACAAACATCACTGATGTGGATTTTAAATAAAGATATGAATTTACACGCTTACAAGGTTCAATTGACTGAAGAGCTGATACCTACTGACCACTTTAAGCGTCGTTAATACGTCGAACGATTAGTTGAACAGGGAGAAGTGAATGGCGACCTTACAAAGAATGGCATCATCAGCGACGAGGCACACTTTCACGTCAGTGGATTCGTTAACAAGCAGAATTGCAGTATTTGGGCAAATGAGAATCCACGAGCAATTGTTGAAAAGCCCATGCATTCACAAAGGGTGACTGTTGGGTGCGGCTTATGGGCTGGCGGCATCATCGGGCCGTACTTCGTCGAAAATGAGGTCGGCCAAGCAGTTATAGTGAATAGTGTTAACAATCAGGAGATGATAACGGATTTTTGTGGCCAGAAATTGAGGATATGGACCTGGACGACATGTGTTTCGAACTAGATGGTGCCAATTGCCACACAGCCAACGAAACAATGGCTCTTTTACGCGAGAATTCAATGGCCGTGTTATCTCATGTTGTGGCGATGTTAATTGGCCGCCACGATCATGTGATTTCACACCATTGGACTTCTTTCTTTAGTGATATTTAAAAGACATCAATAAGCCAAGAATAATTCAAGAGCTATAGGATGAGATAATGCCGAACATTAACAACATTGAACATCAATTATCTCTGTGAGTCATTGAAAATATGAACCGACGGACACAGATAATTGTCATAGATCATTCTGTGACAATGAAAAATATTGAGATAATTCTCTGAAAATTTTTTGTTTTATTTACAATTAACGTCATGACTTTTGGTTGGACCACCTTTTAGAAGGCAAAATGACTACAAAGGAAGAGAAAAAATCAACTTTTTGGTCATACTAGTTATCCTAGCTTTTTGATCATTTTTAAAACTTCATATATTTGTTTTAATAAAAACCAAGTTTGGCCTTTTTTCGTTTAGTTACATAATTTCATCACTACAGAGCAAGGTTGGCAAAAACCCTCGCTTTAAAAAAAGCCTAGCCCGCCGGGTTTTAATGGGGTTTTGATAGGTTTTTTTTTTGGGTTTTACAATTGCTTCCTAATTTCGTTCAATTCGACAATATTTTAATTTGTTTTTAGTAAAATTACGTTTTTTTAGTATTTATAATTCAATTTTGCGCTCTTGGTAAGGAGGTGTGTACTATGGGCAGTTAACGTAGACTGCAGTTACTTCGTTTGATTCGTGCATTATGAGAAAAATGGTCGGAATACAAAGACAGACATTATTTACTAATTCTTTTGCATGACAACGCTCGGCCTCATGTCATAAAAGTTGCCAAACGATTGTCATAAACGCTCAAATGCCGCACCCGACGTATTATCCTATCATCGGTCTGACTATTGGCTGTTTCACTAACACAATATCATTTATTTTCAAGAAATATAAAACCAGAAGTTTTTCTGAAACATTTTGTAGCTAAAAATAACGGACCAAATTAATTTGTACTACCAATACGTAAATTATACTAATTTTTGTTATAAATAAATTACTAAAAACTTTAAATGAAAAACCCAGGTGGGTTTTTTCAAATAAAATACTAAAAAAACCAGGGTGGGTTTAATTAGGTTACCCAATGGGTTGCCGTCCCTGCTATAGAGCTTCTAAGCAAACAATATATCCAAGCCATTTTCAGCGGCTCGTCTATTCGACAACGTTTTACCATCAGAAATGCTGTGCAGGTAACAATACAATGTATGGGCTTTACGTTGGACGTATTAAAACTTTCCAGGAAAATGAAGACTTTTTTAGCGGATCATCAAAGATGTCTATGATTTTTGATTACTTTTTTGATTACTTCACTTAAACTTACGATCTGTTCAGACATTCAAATTCAAAAATGTTATTAGAAAAAAGTTATTATTTATATTGGAATAGCTTTGAATTTCAATTGCTATAGATCAAGGTTGCAAAAGTTAACAAAATTGTATTTTTTTGGTACAATTTCAGACTCAAAAGTAAAATCGTAAACAAATTACTTATTACAATTAATGAACTCCCTCAGCTTATTTTTTAATGGAATTTAATAGTTCATCATTTAATTGATTTACAGTGTCAAATCATCTTTACTATAATTTCTTTAAGATTTAGTTTTTGAATTTGCCGGTTTATTTTCAAACAACTGCAGCCAAGTATGGGAAAGTTGGTACAATTGTGCGTTTTTTAGCACTATTTGTAAGTCAAAAGTACAATAGCACCCAAATGACTAATTTAATTTAATTATTTCAAAATTACACATTCGTATGAAAATATAATAAAAACCAAAGAAAGGAAGTGACCGTTTCAACTGTCTCCAATCTAACCCAAAACAAATGATTTTCTGAAGTCTTCTAATTCGTGTTACTACAGTTAAGAAAAGAAAACTTCTCTTCAACTAATAGTCTTTTATCTACCTTTTGAAATTATGCATTAAGTGTTAGATTTACTTACCGTACTTAGAACAAATAAGCTTGTAGTACCTTTTGGCTAAGTTTTGACACATATACGTATTGTATGTATGTATAAAACAAAATTTAAAAAAAAGAAATCAACAAAAATTTTGTGCAATCGGACTGCTAAAAGAACACTTTTTCATGTAAGTAAGTACAATTTGAAAATCTTATATCTCATCCCCACTATAGATTTAAGAGAGCTGCAATCATCGTTTCATATTTTTAAATATGATATTTGGCCTTTTTAAATCTTGCAAAAACATCAACCCAAACATACCATAATATACCCTTACCATCCTTATAATGGTGCACAAAATTCATTCCATTTAATTTGTAGATAATAGAAAACTAAAACGCATTTAAATGAAAAGAAAAGCACAAATCTAATACTCAATAACCGAATATTCTCTATACAAATACAAATTATTAATTTAAAACAAAATCCTAAAGATGACTATAAAAAGCAGTAAAGCTTTTATTAAACAAAGGATATGCCACCAATCCTATAAGAGCACACAAAGTCTACAACTAAATCCACATCTCCATGCCACATTTCTTCTTCTCTATCCAAATTGAGCAACAACAGAATAATTGAACAACTAAAGCTGGCACATTGGACCCCAGGGAATTCTTTTAATATACACGCTGTACACACCACTACAAAGCATAAAACAAAGGACAAAATGGAATAAAATAAAATGAAATTCTCTAAACGCAATTTCAATTTCGAAATACAAAAACCTAGCAAATGAAAATGGTTAATAAATGAAGATATTGCTGCGATGTTATGCGCTGACAATCTCACTCCGTATAACTAGGTCCCTCATATTCAAGTACTTCTGTAGAGTAATATTTGTATAAATGCTTTGTGTCTCTTGCTCGTAACATTATTAGTGTTATTGTTGTTATTTCTGTATTTGTTGTATTTAGATTTGTCGATTTTGTTTTTTTATATAAATTGTACTTATGAATCTATTATAGCTAAAGATACTATATTGTGTTGTATTTCGATATTAATGTTAATGGTATAAAATCCTGTTAAGTGCCCTGAAAATAGCTTTTTCAACCACAAACCTTGCACTGTTATTGGCACTGTCGTCTACCAATTTGGTTGGTCGTTGAATTCGATTCCCTTATCTCTCCTCTCTCTCTCTCTCACTCACTCTCCTTATGCAATACTTTGATGTTTCTATGCGGGTGTAACGAAATTAAGTGCTGGCCATTATAAATGCATGAGAGGGTGGTAGGTTGAAAAAAAAAATAGAAGAAAAGATATTTTAATAAAAATTAAAAAACAAATTACTATGTGGTGTTATTGAAAATATTTAATACAACAAAAACTACAACAGAAAAAAAGAATATTTTCGAAAACAGACAACTATCAATTAAATTGGAGACGCTCGTATCGGGTAATTTTTAGCAACTTTATTTTTGGCAACACTGGCTTAAGCAGCTCAGCTGTTTTTGTGTAACATGTTGCTGTCAAACATTTACAGTTTGGTCTATAATTTAATCATGAATCGACTTACAAAAGAACAACGCTTGCAGATTATTGAACTTTATTATCAAAGTTCATGCTCGGTTAAGAAAGAGCATCGTGTATTTCTTCCATTCTATAATAAGCTTATTTCTGATTGAATGGATACGTGAATAAGCAAAATTGATGTATTTGGTGTGAAGAGCCGCCACAATCATTGCAAGAACTGCCAATTCATCCCGAACAATGCATTGTTTCGTGTGGATTATGGACTGTACTTCTTAAAGATGACGAAGGCAGGAATTACGAATTACAAATGGAAGAGCTGGATTTGGCTGACATGTGGTTGCAACAAGACGGTGCCACATGCCATACAGCACGCGATACAATGGCCCAATTGAGGGGCGAGTTCAGTGAACAGTTTATTTCACGTTTGGAATCGGTCAATTCTTCGCCTAGATCGTACGATTTAACGCCTGTAGACTATTTTTCTGGAGCTATATTAAGTCTCATGTCTATAGGGTAGGGAGATCGAACGGTTATTATTCGATCGATATAAGCCGATTTTGTTGTTTTTATCGGATACGGTTTTTTAAAATGTTAATGTTTCAAATACCGAATAACCGGTTATTTGTGTTAAAATAAGCTAATTGAAATATGTATAATTTTTATACGTTTTTGGTTTTTTTTTATTGCAAATATGCTCATCATTTAAGCATTTTTCTAAATTTAATATATAACGTCTTATTTTTTATATATAACTACCTTGCACATGTCCCAAAGAACATGAAAACCATGATAGATCGAGAAAGATATGTACACTGAGCAAAAACAACTTTTTCTCATTTTTTGTAAATAATTATTAATTTTTTAAACTGTGGCTACAATCCAAACTCGGACACTAAAATAAACTAATTTTATTGATAAAAATCAAATTAATACATAGCTAAGGAAAGCTTTTGTTTGATTCTTTATTAAATATATATCTATTATCTTTATTATATATATATATATATATATATATATATATATATATATATATATATATATGTATATTTATATTAAGCTATTAATAATAGAACACAAAATTAAAATTCAGTAGTTGTAAGTAGAAATAAACCAAAAAGACTTCAATTTGTTAAAAAAAAAGTTACACAAGCGAAACTGTCTGAGAATATTACTTATTATAAAATTAATATTTTGTGTGCAGACCCTTGTTTTTTATAACCATTCGGAGTCTCTTAGGAATATATTCGATCAATTTTTGGCATTAACCAGCTGGTATTTGTTCCCATTCTTCTAACAGAACCCTTCTTAGCTCAGATTTGCCGGGAACCGACTGATGCTGAACTTTTTTATTGAGATAATCCCACAAATTTTCAATAGGATTTATGTCTGGGTTCTATGGTGGTGTTTCCATGACTTATGGCACATTATATAGCAGCCAAGATCTTATCTTGTGTTTGTTGTCATTATCTTGGTAAAAGTTAAAAGTTAAAAGTTTTTTTTTTAAATGTTTAAATAAATATTTTGATCCATGATAATGTTAATAAAATGCAAAGATCATGAACCTGATACAGACAATAAGCCCCAGACAAGCACTTAACCATTCCCATGCTTTACTGTCGGTTTCAAGTTATTCAAGTTGACCATCCGACACAGATACGTTAAATTTTCTTTCGTCTGTGAACATAACGCTTCTCCAAAAAGAAAAACCCTTATTTTGGTACTCTTTTGCAAATTGAAGTCTTTTGGTTTGATTGGCTTACTAATAAGAGGTTTTTGTCTAGCTTTTCTACCACTAAGACCAACTCTTTAAAGCAAGTTTCTTATTGCGCTCTTACCAAGGTCACTTTCAGCAGTAGCATCAAGTTTTGGAGCGCTTAGGAAGGGATTTGCTTTTATTGTTCTCACAGATAAAAGTTCTTCTGCCTCAGAATATATTTTGCTGTGGGCATGTTTTAGTCTTTTTTGCACTGTTTTATTGACTTTGAATTCCAACAGTTTTTGAAATTTTGCGAACACTTTTTCCTTTCCTTTCATAATCAATAATAAGCTGTCTTACTTCGATACTAGTTTGTCCCCGTTGTCCAGCCATCTTCTTGATTTTAGCTCTGTGTATTCTGTATAATTTTCGAAAACTAATCTAAAGGGTTTTCCCCTAAATATGTAAATTATTCAGAAATTAAGTCCGAAAGCTCTTAAAAATCACCTTTTACAAAGAGTTCAATGTGAAACAATTATTATAAAAACATTTGAAATAAAATTTAACAAATCTTTTACATTAAAAACTTCTCTATCTCATAATAAAAATTAGGTCCAAATATCTTGACAAGCGTCGATGTTCAATTCAAAGTAATTTTTTTTTTTTTTTTTTTTTGTAGAAAGAGAAGATAATTCTTTATACAATCTACTACTGATCGCAGCGAAAAATTAGATAAATTTCTTGGGTTGCAATATATCGAATTAAAATAAAATTTTATAAAGAGAAATATTACGTACAAATTTACATGAAATTCATAAATAGCTCCATATATCATATAAGTTATTATTAAAAAATTGTTGTTGGAACACTTTGTGATAACGAATAATTTATCCCAATTTTAACACTAAAGATAAATATTTTGTTTATCCATTTATTTAATTTTTTGATTATAGTAAATCCTTTACAGCGCAATAAATACCTTAAAAGGTATTCTACAATAAAATAAATACATTTTAATTATTTCATTTCTTTAAAAAAAAACCAAATTAAAACATTTAGTTATTTTAATAAGACTTCAGAAAAAAGTAAAAACTTAAAGCTAAAATTTTAAAAAAGCAAATATATACACGGGACAATAAGAATTCATAGAGTTGTATTATTAATTAAAAATTTTTAGCGTTACACACATTCATTTGAAAATTAAGCCAAAAATGAAATAGTAAAAAATATTACAAATACAAATAAAGAACAGCAAAATCGAATACATGTATTGACAAAACAAATACTGAAAATAGAAAATAATTTGCCTTAATCCTTAAACAATATCTATGAACAGTTGAATATTGAAAAATTAATTATTTTTGCAACAAATAATAAAAATACAAGGTTTATGGTGAATTTGGTATACCCTACATTCCGAAAACTAAAAATTTTAAATTTTCTTCTAATGTATAACGGGGTTTTCAATAAAACTTTGTTTTACAATAAAGGCATATCGGAATAATATGTTTAGTTGTTAACATGTTAGTAGCAAAGGCTTTAATAATTATTACAATGAAAATCAACAATAAAATTCATATTTTCGTTAAAGATATTTATTGAAAAGTTAAAAATTAATAAAAATTTGTTTAAAAGAAACGTACATTCTCCATACAAATAAAAATATTATGCTTTTCTGTATATTTTGTATGAAAACGTACACTGCATACTTAGCATATATATGGCGTATTAGTATGAAAAATTCAGCGTTTTAGGTTCCCAGAATGTCTCGAAGTACATGCATGAATTGTTTTGTTAAGGATTGACAATTGCGACGAATGGTTACAGAATAGTGGCAGTTGTTCAATTCTAGGCGTTCTTCTACGGGTCAATGGTCCATTTGCAACAGCTGCACCATATAGTAGTTGGTTTCATTCCATTTTTTGTCAAAACCAACACATAAAGTTTACAAGCATTTGCCGAGTATATTTAAAAATAAATTTATAAGCAATGTCAATCACCACTTTTTGAATTATACAGCAATTTTATAGTTAGGCAACGCATTGCCAAGTAGATCCTCGCGACCCATTTGATTGTTGGTATGATGTGAAAAATTTGTTAAAAAACCAACTGAGAACAGGTTAAGCTCCTACCATAGAGCTTTTGGTCGGTAAGATATACTTTTGATGAAGTCAGACACCATGTCAAAAGGAAAGGGTTTTGATTTAATAAATATTTTACAAGAATATCTACCGGCTCGAATATTAAATGTTTGCTGCAGAGTAACCAAAATAATAAAAATGCATCACATTTACATATAATATTTTTTCCAGTTTTTTTATAATATAACATCTGCAAACATAACAAAAACATTTGGAATTAACTTTTTCACAGTTTTTTTAACATAAGCGAACCTTAGCCATTTCTGTTGGGATAAAACTCAAACATTTTTTGGTAACCGCTGTATCGATATTGTACCAGCTTTAGGCAAATACCTGTTTCATTCCATAATTTTCGTTATTACCCGATTTTTTACTCGCCTATACAAATCTTCCCATAAATTTTTGATCGAATTAGATCTGGCGATTGTGGCAGAAGTCCTGGAACGTTTAAAACTTTGTACAATATCTAGCTCCATACACCTAACATGCCTTGTCGAAACATTGTCTTTAGTCAATATCAACTATTAATAAAGTAAATTTCAGAAGATTTTGTAACTACGTTTTTGATTTAAGCAAATAAAAATAAATAAAAATTTTTTTTTTTTTTTTAAACTAAAACTTTTCTGCATCTTTAAAACCGAGCAAAACAAGATAAACCTCTTGCAATATGACAACACTGTTGACGACTAAAAACAAGAGCGTTATAATACGTGTGAATTGAGCATCAACAATTGTTGTATGAAATGAAATCGTCGTTATAACAGTGCAGTGCTTTCAACATGCGAGAACTTGAAAACTAGAAAAAATCTTTAAAAACGAACCCGAATTCGAACTCAGCGCCTCAAGTAACGTTAAGATTTATTCACATAGGTTTTGATCCACAACTTGACCGGTATTTTTAAACTTGCGTATATGTGATAAAAGTCTTAAGCTAAAACCTGGGGTAGCGAACTCTTTCCTAAATATTATCTTAACTATTATATTAGTTATCATTTTTCTCCTTTTTCCGATTTTTTCCCTTCCTATAAAAATTAATACTTACTTTGTATGGAAGGTACCATGCCGACTTATACTATTACGCCCACTTTTAGACTGGTCATTTTTCTTGGCTATATTGCCATTCAGGCCAAATTTAAAAACTTTAACTTTAACCGTTCTTGAAATAAACAAAAATCAATATTTAGTTTGTATAGGAGGTACCATGCCCACTTGTTCTATTCCGTCCACTTTTTGACTGATGATTTGTATAGTCTATGGAACTATTTGGACTAAATTTAAAAACTTGCACTGTTATCAGTCAAATAAATATTTACTTTGTACGCGCATGGCACCGCTCAGTTGAAATTTTTGAAATTTGTATAGCCTATAGTTTCCTCCAGGCATACAGAGGTATAATGTAGAAATTTCAAAAAAATCGTTCGGCCGTTTAGCTGTCTATATATACATAAATACATACATACATACAAATACACATTTATTATTATTTAAAAAGTAATAATTTTGTGGTATAAAGGTGCGTTTGAATGCTGCAAATATTTGCCTTTGTAATGCTTCTGATTTCATATTCAGTTATCAAATGAAAGGAAAATAAAAAATCGGTGTATCGGTTTTATTAACAATGTTTCTCGATGTTTATGAGAGATGTTGCTTGCCTAGTTTTTACAACTACGATAATAAATGTCACCCAATCACCAAGAAAATTAATTTTTAGCAAACCAAATTTCTCGATCGCATAATATCATAAAGTTTAGCTTTTAATTGACTAGAGATTGAATTGAATTGATTTTTTTTGTGTATAAGGCAGGGTTAACAAAGCCTTTGCACTTACAATGATTGTCGTCGACTGCGTTCAGTGTAACAATATATACAACCCCTCCTCCTCTTCTAAAGGAATCGTTCTCTGCATTAGTTAGCGAAGGCACAGAACGACGTTCTCACAAGGAACGTATTTCGGTCACCCACGTCTGAATTCGATGTATTTATTTTTTTATTTCATACTACAAACTAATTAATTACAGACTTTAATAAAAGTACAAGATAATACATATGTAAATATTTCAAACAATAAATTAACTATTAAAAATATTTACAACGCATCGTTTAATGAAATGTAAATTAACAGAAAAGTCCATCAAATGGTAAAGATCATTAAAATTCGAACAGATTCTTTTCAGTGTTTACGCATTAGCATAGTTGGTTCGAAAATATCTTATAGCAAGCGGATGCATGTGACGAATATTAAAAATATCCTTCCCACAGAAATTCAGATTTTAAGTCACCTTTGATAACACTAATTAAGAATGAAACATTCAACCTAGTTCTCCTGCTTTCCAAGGTCGGTAACTTGTGACTATAGGCTGGTAGATTAAGTCTTTGATTTCATCGTAAGCTTCGCAGAGAGAAACTGCTTCTGAACGGATTCGAACTGATCAATGTGAATGCTGTGAACAGGATTCCAAATAACGGAACCATATTCCAGTATAGGTCTTACTAAAGAACTAAATAGCAGCCTAATAACATAAGGATCAAAAGCCAGGATCACCCTATTAGCTCATCTTCCTGAGTTTCGTTGATGTCTGTGGAGATCTTGTTTCTTCTTTCGCAATATACATTCACTGCATTCCATCCGCTCTGAAGCATTTCGCTCAGCAGATTATCAGGATCGAAATCACCAATCTGCTGCCTCAAGTTATCCCTTACAGTACGTCAACTTGCGCAATTAAAGAATGTGTGATCAGCGTCATCATTCTTTCTCTCACAGTAAATGCAACCTAGGTCTCTTACCTTTTCCGTACGGTGCAAATAACTTCGAAGCTATCCGTTGCCCGAGAGGAGCTGGGTCATAGCCTCTTCGAAGTATTCTTAGAGTATCTTCTCATATTGGGAATAAGTCTCGCTGTTAAGCTGCCTCTTGTCCCCGCGCACCGTCTATCCTACCATCGTTGTATTGTTTGGTATTTCAGTTCAATGACAATATGTTAATGCTGAGCTCTTTTGCGCACAAATGCCAGCATATCGATGGGTATTACTCCACTTATCATATCCACACTCATGCTGTACTTAAGCACAATAAGTGAGTCTACAGTCGAGAGTTATTCCCAAATATTTTACCACCTTTTACGTGACAATTTTGATATCGCCAAGAAGTATGGTGATTTTAATCCATATGTAACCCCGTGCCATCAGAATAACCTTCGTCAGAGATCGGGTTAAGCTTTCTTCAAGCATCATCTGTATGCCTCGTTAAAATAACTGCATCCTCGTTTCCTACGAGGTGTGAGTGTCATAACATACAGTCAGCGTCAAAAAAGTGCACATCCTCGTTCTCTAGAATTAAGTTTTTATTTCAGTCTTTAAAATGCGATTTATATTCTTTAAGACTGTATATACGGCTTTACAAAATCCATATAAAACAACAACAAAATTTTTACAAGATACAGATACGCACAAAATTAGATATACAACAAAAACGAAATGTACTTCATTTTCTACGCATCAAAAAAAAAGTAAAAAGTGTACAAGCCAAAAAACTATGGAGAGAAAAAAAGTAAAAATAACTGTGAAGCGATACCATTTTTTTTTCAAGGTTTCTGTCGAGTACAAAGAGAATCTGTTTTCAAAATTTTCAAAACATCTCCAAAACCCTGAGTTACGGCACCTTCAAGCACTTATAAGCTAATAACTTAATAGCTAAATATTATCCTATTTAAGATGTTTAGAAGATATGGAAAGAAGAAGAAGGGTCTTTTGAATGTTATATAGACTCTGTGTATATTGCTTAACTAAACGCATATTTTATCTAATTCATTCCAAATTAAATTATTTTAAGAATGAAATAAAAACTTAATTCTAGAGAATAAAGGTGTAATTTTTTTTTACTGTAGCTGGGACCTAAGATAGAGCCTCAATCCGCATAAGACGTAATGCCTGTACACTCGAATTGATTATAAGCCTTAGACTTTGCAATACAAGTTTGAATTTTGAAAAGTTGAATTATTGTCATAAGACCTTTCCTTCCTTAGTTTTTAAGAACAAACTTCTTGTTGAAAACGCTTTTATTTCTTCAAAAAGGCCTCTAGACATACCAAAATTCAATTTATTTAATCAAAAGTCAATCAATGACAATTCCTAGGGTGCTTTAACTGTACAATTGGTAGATATGCTGCTATTACCAGTTAAAAAAATATTTTTGAAACATATGACACACATTACTTATGATACCGCTTATAATGTTTTCAAAATCAAATAAATTTCGTAAAAAATAAAAGAAAAATTATCATGAAAAAATATGGCTTGCGAAAGACCAAAAAAAAAAAATATATAAATAAAATTACTAAAGCAGAGTGACTGACTAAACATGGATATTACATTTACAAAAGGCATTCATTACAATATTTTCAACTTGTATCTAAAATATGCTTAAAAAATTCATTACTTTTTTCTCTTTTTGCATCTCTAGTTCAATTTGAAACCATATGTTAATTAACTAAAAAATCAAAAACACAAAAAATTGTAATTCAAACGAATAAACAACAGTGAACTAAAAAATTATGAAATGCCTAAAGGGTTGGGGCGGTAGCAGAAGAGATTTGGATTTTTTAGCGATTTTTTTTCAGTTACATTTGAATATCACCTATATAACATACATTTTGTATGCACAAATACATAAAAAGATGAATGAATGTATGATGTGTGTGTGTGTTTACTAACGTTGATGTGATGTAAAAGATTCATTTTTTAGTTTCATTCTCTTTTTGTTAGCCGTGTGGTGGCACTCATTAAAATTGATGAATACTAATATGATGGCTAAAAAAAACGAAAAAAATATGACAAAAACTAAACAAACCCACACCCGACTCTCATATACAACCGAAAATGTCGGTATGAATTTCATGTATTTCCAAAAAAAAAAAAAAAAAAAAACGAGAAACAATTCTAAAAAAAGGACATCATCATACATTCATTTCATATTTCATTTCAGGATAGGATATGATACTGGAAAAAATTCTAAAAAAATATCAGCCTTCTATTTTCAAAGGATAGAGGCTGACAAAACATATCTATGTAGGTTTTTTCACCAGTAATCAGTATAAAAATGGCACAAACATTTTGTAAATGGTGGAGCCTGTCTAATATATGAATATGATTTATAGGTTCCTTTCTTCTGTAATATAGTTTTGAAATAGAAAAAAAAATTGGTAAATTATTAAAAAAAGTTGAATTAAATTCAAAACAGTGTCAATTTGCAATGAAAAATTTTTATGAATAGTTTTCCCATTAAGCAAATATAAAAATAAAAAACGAAAAAGTACAGGAATTATGCAAAATAATAAGCATGTAGATTTTTTATTTGAAATTGAAAAAATAATCCATAAATATTAGTACGTGTATTAGTGATTTTAATCAGAAACTAATATTCAATTATATTACTAATCTCTCTTATAATGTCATACAAAACAAGGGATTTAAATATTAATTTAAAGTTTTCATATAAGAAAAAACCTAAAATAATAATATTGGATTGATGTTGGTAAAGACCACTGAAACTAACATGATTTTATATTAAATAAAATATATTGATTCCTATGGTTCCACAGTGAAATAAAGGACCGCAAGAAAATTCTTCCATTGTGACTTGCTCTGCGCCATAAGCTTCACTTCGGACCAGGTCCTTCTCATCAGGCACGCTTCGCTTTCAATTTGCCGATAGGGGTGTGCCTCTTCTTCAACTAAGTTGAGGATTCGAGCTAATGGCCATCTTAGCTACGAATTCGTGACCTCTCCGCAAGACATGACCAATTAAACTCCACTTTCCCTTGATGATTCAACTTGGATTGGTGTAGACGATCCAGTGCGGCTTGTCTGCACGCCTTGATGTAAAACCAACCAGCTCATGTAATAGCATGTTTGTCGTGTTTGTCACATTCGCAAATCCGAGCTGATTAGCTAGTTGGCTTGCCATCAAGACGTGTTGACGAGCCGCGCTGGATCGTCTAATGGCCGCTTAATATAAATATCCTCCTTATTCTCCTCTTTGCCAATGTATCACCTCCTTTAAACCGCTGATACGTTGGCAAACATTTGTTTGCAAACTTCGTGTTTGTACGCGTGAAAAATAAAAAGAGCCAATTACATACATGGAGATGTACACATAACGTATGCGTGTGCCTATTTTTTTACTTTTCACGCATACGTACACGATGTTTGCAAACAAATGTTTGTCAATCTCTCAGCGATTTTAAAGGTGGTGATACATTGGCAAACACATGTTTGCAAACATCGAAAATAGCCAGTTGCATACATGTATAACTTACTTTTCTTGAATGCGATTGGCTATTTGCCATGTCTGCAAACAAATGTTTGCCAATGTATCACGCCTTTAAAGAATGGTTGATGAATACTTATAGAGATTGAATGTCGTTAGCGAAGGTATTCCATGGTTTAAGGGGGTGATACATTGGCAAACACTTATTTACAAACATCGCAAATAGCCAATAACATACATGGATGACTTACTTCTCCTTGAATGCGATTGGTTATTTGCGATATTTGCAAGCAAATGTTTGCAAATGCATCACCCCTTTTACAATCGTACAACAACACGGAACGTACGTTCGAGGTAAAAAGGCTGAGCTTTGGTTTCAAGTGTATTTGTGGAGATCTCCTTATCCTTTGAAGAAACCCAAACGCTTTGTTAGCCTATTTAATGTCTCTCTCGAGTCGCCTGATGAGAATATGATGTTTCCCAATTACTGGAAGGATGAGACTCTCTCAAGTTCCGCACTGCTTATAAACTTTAATGAATTATGCGGTGATATCATATGCAATGATGAAGTTGTGCAATATCCTGTAGTTTGTTCGCAATATCTGCGAAATTAATTATGTCCTAGCAGACGTATGTCATCGGCATAGTCGAGATCTTCGAGTCAGCCATCCATGTCCCAAATGATACCTCTCCTATTAATGATGGGCCTGCTCTATTGCTGGGACGGATACTATGTTGAACAGCAGAGGAGATAAGATACAGTCTTTGTAATCATGAAGAAGAAAACTAATCTACTGAATATTTTTTCTGTCATTTTCCAACATTAACCTTGCTTTGTCAAAGAAGAGTCTACGGCAAGAACTATCTTGCGTTCATAAAATCAACAAATATTGGCCAAGAATTAAAATACGCCGCTATTATTATACAAATGGGACTCACTCATTTGACCCAAGTGAACTGAGACGCAAGCAGTTGCTGCAAGAACTTGAACTTTTTGCAAAGATGCTCATTAAAGACGGAACATTTCAGCAATGTTTCGTAAGTTTCACGTAAAATATATGGGAACGAGCTACGCTGCCTAAATTCAAAAAGCTTACCTCAAGCCATAGTGAGCCTACGATTTACTTCATAGATAATTAATCTATAACACATCCAGAAGCTGATGTACCATCCGATCATAATCTTTTGTTTGCATGGTAAGTATTTAACCTTGGCCTTATTGGCCAATAACACTAATGATTTACAACGTTTGTTAAATGCCGTTAATGCAAAAAGTAACTATTTCGGTCTGAATAATAATATAGACAAAACGAAGTACATGATAGCAAGCCAGCCTAAAATATAATCAATATTGTTACGAAAATAAAAATGGCTAAAAAGAAAATACACCAAATCAAGGACTGTATTGTGGGATTTTTATCTATTGTCTTGTGTCAAGGTTTTGAATGTGTTACCATGGTAATGCCGTACTGATTTGTGTATTTGACGGCATTGCCAATTCGAACATCTTTGGGTAACACAGACTTACATGTTTAAAATTAACGGACATAAAATAGAGGATATGAGAGCATTAACACATTTCCGGAACTTTCTAAATTGTAGGCAATTGGGTATATAAGAAGGCTGCTTTGCCTACGTCGATATAGTTATCGTTTTGCAGTTATAAAGTAAAGTCGTATTTAGATGTAAATAAGAGTGTTGTATAAGCGAATATTAAGTGCAAGATCAATAAGTTGCAGACTGTATAGTTATAATGGTGTACTGTAAACCAAGGAAATAAAAACTGTAAAACCACAACTACGTGCTGTCTATTTTATTTTGATGCAATTAAAAGAACTCAAACTTTTTAAAAATGTTAAAACGTAACAATATATTGGAATGAGTTTAAACATATAAAACAAACCTCTCAAACGATTATCACAACTTAAACATTTGAATGTTCACATAGAAACGGCTAGAAGCTCATTCTGTAAATTTCAAAAATTACTAACAAGTCGGGACATTAATATCAATCTCAGAATAAGATGTATGAAATGTTATATACAGTCAATACTTTTCTACGGAGTCAAAATATGGACATTAGAAGCTGCTAATATTAATAGACTAGTAGCTTTCGTAAAAAATTGTTAGTTAGTTTTTTCTACTGACCCAAGTTGCCACATGAATTTCTAAATTATTTGACTCTGAGTTTAAATGAAATAAATGACTAACTGACTACAACTTTCATAGGTAGCTTTTGCTAAATATGTACATTATTTGTACATATACATATGCAATAATTAGTTTAAAAAAATTAATCTGTGAAATTTTTTTAATAAAAAATTACTTTTTTTTTAATAAAATGTTTCTCTTAAAACAGATTTAATAAAACGTTCCTTTTAAGAAACATTTCATTTATGACAAACAAAACCTAATAAATCAATTCATCTCATTCTCTATTAAGTTTTTTTTTTAACTTTTTTAAACTCTTTTTTCAACATTGTTAGTTCTATATTCCACCACACATACATGTGTGGATTTTTCTTTGTTTAAGGCTTCTCTATTCTATTCTACATAACTTTAGCTCAAGCTCTTAACGGTGCCATTAAAAACGCTGTAAAAATAATTCCCCAAAAAAGACAATGGCAATTTGTCTTAGATAATATGTTTGAAAAATAACGAATTGCAAGTTACTGGAGGTATTTAAAGGGCTTTACCATTTTTCTAACTATTTCTCTTTTACCTTTCCGAACAAGAAGACAACAGAAATAGAAAATCAGAATCAAAAAAACGTTAACGTGTCTTTTAACAATATCCCAAAGCGAAAATTCATGTTGCCTTACAATCTATTCTTTTTTCCCACTTTTTTTTATTTTTTGTTTATTAAACGGCTTTATTCGTTGATTAATTGAGAAATGGATTTTCGTAGTCATGGTATCTCTATCAAAAAAACGTGAAGAGAAAAATCAACAGAACATACATATAAAAAAAATTGTAAGTTTTAGAAAATAATGAAAGCAGCACTTGTTGACTTTTTTAAACAAAAAATGTAATACATTTTTAAGTGCATATTTTAAAGGCTAAAATTTAAAGAAATTTTTAAAGCAGTTCTATCTACTAACACGTTTTACCGCTGTTGATTTTGCTTCTTCTCATGTTAGATTGTTCTGTCTTAGTTTCTGGATAACTATGCGCCCCAGGTGATCCTTAGTCAACCACGATTTCTTCAGCCTTGAGAATTCCACTTGAGTGACATTCTGATAACACTATCAGATGATTTTTTTTAGCAATTTTCTTTTTGGCAACACTGTTTTTGTAAGCTCAGCTGTTTTCGTGTAACATGTTAATGTACATGTACATGTCAAACATGTACAGTTTGATCCGTAATTAAACCATTACAACCACTTACAAACGAACAGCGCTTGCAGATTATTAAATTTTATTATCAAAATTCATGCTCGGTTAAGAAAGTAAGTCATTCACTTCTTCCACATTATGGTCAGCTCATATCTGGTTGAATATATACGTGAACAAGGAAAATTGTCGTATTTGGTGTAAAGAGCAGCCAGAAGCATTGCAAGAACTGTCAGTGCACACCGAAAAATATACTGTTTGGTGTAGAATATGGGCCGCTGGCATCATTGGACCGTACTTTTTCAAGCACGACGAAGGCAGGAACATTACTGTGAACATCAAGCGCTACCGTGCGATGATTAAAAATTTTTCTGCCCAAAATGGAAGAGCTGGACTTAGCTTATATGTGGTTTCAACAAGACGGTGCCACATGCCAAACAATAGGCGAAACAAGAGCACAATTGAGAAGATCGTGCGATTCAACGCCTTTAGACTACTTTTAAGGCTAATTTCTATACGGGCAAGCAACGGTTGACGCACTGGAAGCCAATATTGAAGATTTTTTTTCGTGAGATACCGGCCGATATGTTGGAGAGAGTATGCCAAAATTGAACCCAGCCTATGGACCATTTAAGGCGTAGGTGCGGTCAACATTTACATGATATCACCTTTAAACATTGAATTATATTGATCCTTCTATTGACTCAAATTAAGATTTCTCTAAATTTTATGTGTTTTTTTTATCAAATCCGAAACCATTTAAAATTTACCAGATATCTGCACTTTTTCTTTTACTTATCTGTTTTAGTATAGGTTCCTCATTAGTCATGCTCCGCAGTTCTGTACTACTTATATATTGTGTTACCAGAATGTTCTGCACATGATTCTAGGGCACTTGCTAGTCTGTCTGGATATATGTGAGCTACTCCATACTGACTGCATTTCTCTGAATGCTGCTCTCACTTTATTGAGACTGTTATCTACATTTGTTTCTGCGTCGCATGATGTTTTTCGTGCTAAAATTTTTTATTCTCATGGCTTTGGTTTTCTTGATATTTTATCTTAAGTCCAACATTGCGAGCCTATTTTTCTTTTTCCTCCATTTTCGACTGCATAATGGAAATCTTATGCGAGAGTAGACAAATGTCATCCGCATAGTCAAAATCTTCGAGTTGGCGTGAGAGACTCCATATTATCCCTCTTCTCTTTGAACAGACTTTGCTCATTATATCATCCAGCACGATGGTGGACAGCTGAGGTGATAGTTGGCATTTTTGTTTGACTCCAGTTTTGGTGTGGAATGGATGGCTGATGTTCACGTTGCAAAAAGCTGAAAGTTCTGCATCCAGGTACATCATTTCAATTATTCGAATTTTTGTGTGTGGTACTCCTTTTGGTCTTAGTGCTGCCTTTTTGCGGGGGCGCCTCGTCTCTAAGTGGCAGACAAGATGGACGAACAGTAACAATGGAAGTGTAACCTATGAGTTTATACCGGATGTGACGTTCGTACAGGAACACCCAGACCACGGCTTTGGCTTAAGCCTGGGGTTCATACTGACGGAACATGGCTTTTTCAATGCACTTTTGCATCGGATTGGGCACACTGAATCTGCAGTATGCCGGTGTGGGTTGTGAACTAAGGACTGGAGGCATATACTGACTACGTGCCCGGACTATGTTAACATTAGGGACTTAGACAGTATGGGTATTACTCATACGGAGAGGGTTTGGAATATCAGTAAGTGCTTGCTGGACAATCGGACTCTTGTTAGGTTGGGTCCTTTTGCGCTTGCTGTATTTCAGAGGAGAAGACTGAACGTTAGAAACAAGTTGTCGTTTTGCAGCTCACTGGCACATGGCAGTGTGCACTCGTTCACTGTTTGCTGTATTCCTGTTTGCTATTTGGTATATTGTTAGTGTTTCCTGTTTGCTGTTTGCTGATTTTTCACCTTCATCTTGGCCACCAGTCCGGAGTCGTTTGGGACTTACATTGGTAGTAGCATTTATGGTACAAAGCCTGATCCGAGACTTAATTCTGGTACCACGAGTGTCAGGAGCCACAGGGACTTTGGCCTCTGACTGGCTATGGTGAAGCACGTTTGTGGGAGCAACGTGGTGGTTGTGGTTTATACCCAAATGGCGGGGAGAGCTATGCTGGCTTAGTGTGGAGTTACATTCTTTACTAGGTGCGGTGTCCCAAAGATCATTAGAAGTTTACATAGTCTCCGACACCTTACTAAGGTGTAGATCATGTTCAAACAACATGGCTTAGAATTACTGGTGATTTTAATCATAGGTGGGGAAGTTTTTGGACGCATTGTATTTACTCGTGCATTGGCATCGTGTGATAAAGTGCTAGGACAAGCACTCATGTTAATCAACTGACTCATTGTTCCAAGTGTTTTCAATATTGCGGTTCATCTGATGGTATCAAATGTTTTCTCGAAATCGACGAACAGTAGATACAGGGTAGGCCATTCTATACATTGTTCAATAATTATTCGTTAAGTGTTGGCCTGATTTACGCAGCTTCTATTCGGTCCGAAGCCTGCTTGTTCGGCACGTAATATGTTGTCTATTTCACTTTAAAGCCTCCTCTGCATTATGACTGCAAATATCTTATATGTGGTGTTAAGTAGAGTAATTCCTCTCCAATTATTACAGTCTTTCAAGTCGCCCTTCTGCACGTTGGAGGCAGCCGCACTTTGTTGAATTAATCAATTAATTAGATATTTTATTCGTAATCATTTCCTTTTGCATATTTCTTTTATTTTCTGTAATTTTGCATCATTCCAATAAAACTATTAACGACATCTTTTTATTGTCGGCACTGCTTATTTCCCTGGTCTTCTGCTAAGAACTCAACGTACTCGTACAAATACAAAAGTGTGGAATTCACACTCATCGTATTCATGAAACACAAAAACGAAAGAAAAAGTATTATCTTTTCAATTTTTGTAGCTGCTGTTGTTACTACTCCGGCTAATGTTGTTGCTGTTGCATTGTAGTTATTTTTCACAAGGATGATGACGATGGCAATGATGTCTATGATGACGATGACGTTAAAGTTGTTGTTGCGCTTACTGATGAGAATGATGAAAGCAAAGTGGTTATTTTTATATTTAGCAGCCCGTTGGCACTTTATTGTTGCTACTGATACGAAAACATTCCTCTTTTTTATTTCAATTTTTTTAAGGCTAAAATTTAACAATTCTACGCTGGGGATTCTGTTATGACGACGTGAAAATAGAGCTGAAAAAAAGAAACAGATATTAAAATATGGTTGAGAAATAAAGGTGTTTAACAAAGACCACGGAAATAACGAACAAGCAAAACAACAACAACAACGGCAAAATAAAAAATATCAGTTAACAAATGTTTATGAGCCTCTGTTTTGTCTCTGTTTTGTCAATTTGGCCAAAGTGGTTTTTCGCATGTTTTAATTTAAATAAATGCGGCTGAGTGATGACTTACTGGCTGCATTATGCCGCCAGAGAGGAATAAAAAAAGCGCAACATTTTTTTCTTTTGCTCTTAACAAATGTTTTAGTTATATTACCGGGAAGAGAAATATTATTCTTTTTTTTAAGAAAAATGGTCATTTCATAATAATAATTTCTTCTTGTGAAGAAGTGAGAAGGATTACATTTCCTTTTAATCACTTAAGAGTGTAGTTTACCATACAAAGCTTCTACGCGGATTTAAATAAGAAAAGTGTTACATAGAAAACAGAGCCTCGACGCGTGCTGTAGTAGTTGCCTTATAACAACAACATTAAATATTTCCACTAAAGTAACGTTGCATTGTTGCAAGCAGCGTCAGCACTTAATACATCTTCTTTGGTATTTAGAGAAAAACAAACGAAAAAGGACATTTTTTTCCATCTCTTTTTCTTCAGAGAAATTAAAGCTTTTAACATAATTGAACTTTATTAGGGCGTAAATTAAAATTAAGTGAAGAAGAGTGGCATCTATTCCTGCCAGTATTACAAAGGCGTAAGCATAGTTGTTGCAAACACATGTGGCACATGGTTTGCAAAGAAAGGAAGAAAAAACTTTTTAAATTGTTTACAAAAATCAATTTAAAGTTGGAATTGATTTGAATACGAAATTGTGCAAATACACACTAAAAACATTAACCAAAAGTTAATTTGAAATGAATGTGTATTTGGTTTTATATTATTTAAAAAAAAATACATTACTTAAAAGAATGATTTCTACTTTGAATAAAAGCTATTTAATGAATTTCAAATGATTCCAATTGAAAAATATATTCTTTATGGTTCGTTAAATTAAATAAATAATATTAACAGTGCAGACAACATTAGTATGATGCAGCGATATTCAGCCTATTTGCAAGACCGGGCTTTATTTCAAATTTTATTTTTCTTTTCTTTCCTTAGTTAATGGGGTGTGTAAAATCCCTGTTTACTTTACCAATCCAGTAGCGTAATTCAGTAACTTTAACTATACGACATTAGCAGAAGAAGTTGCAAATTTTTGTTGTTTGCAGTAACGATTATGTAATTCACTATTCACTTATATTTAAAAAAATCACAAAGGTCAATAAAAAAAGAAGCATCTTTCCACACATTTGGCCATATCGAATATTGGCAATAAAAGTTAAAAACAATGCGGTTATCATCAAAATATGTCAGTGGATCGTGCTGCAGGTGCTTTTTTTTAAGTCCTCAAATTCGTAACTGATATCCATACGCCAAATAATTCTGTCAGCACTACTTGTGTATGACTAGAGCCTCGATGAAGCAAGCTAGTTGCTAGTTCTTATAGCAATTCCTTAAGGTCTGAAAAGTATCTTAAGCCATAGGCACAAGAAGTACGCGAACTGGTTTTAGTTTAGTGTTGTTCAAGAATAATAATATAGTTGTGTTAGTGAGAATGTGAAACTTATTCTCTCAGAATTAAGTTAAATGGGTAATTACCGTTATTAGTATCTGAATGAATTTATTTTTATTAAAAAGATAAAAATCTTAATATTTTGTGTAAAAATTCAAGTATTAAGTCAGTGGTTTAACGTGAGTACCTGCCCTAGGACGTTACCTCGCGGTGCCAAAGCACGAGTGAATACAATGCGTCCACCAACGCCCCCACCTATGATTAAAATCACCATTGAGTACCAATTTAAAGCCATGTTATTTGGACATGACCTCACACCTTGGTAAGGTGCCGGAGACTATCTAAACTCCTACCGATCTATGGGTCAGGGCACCCGGTTAAAAATGTAACTCCACACCGAGCCAGCATAGCTCTCCCCGTGATTTGGGTTTAAACCACAGCCACCACGTTGCTCCCACAAAGGGGGCCTCACTATAGTCGGGCAGGAACCGAAATTCCTGGGGCTCCCGACACCCGTGGCACCAGAATTAAGCCTCCGGTCAGGCCTCGTAGCATAAATGCTACTACCAGTGTAAGTCCCAAACAACTTCGGACTGGTGACCAAGATGGTGATTACAACAAACAAGAAACACTCAAACAACACAACAATAATCGGAGCCACCCTCACGGGAGAACTCAAAGTGACATCGTGCGCCACGGACACAATACACAAAAACAAGAACAATATGCCCTTAAGCAACATCATCACCGTTTTATCCACTGCGACGTCCACACCAACTCCTACACCCCACTCACAAGCAATGCGAATGGCCTGGGCACCCCTTCTCTCCAGCTCAGCACGAGACCGGCCTTCGATCAGGATGAGCAAGTCATCCGCATACGCACACAGTTTGAATGTCAGCCCAAGCTGCGTCAACAGAATATCCATCATGAGATTCCAAATGAATGGACCACAGATGAACCCCTGCGGACAACCCCGAACAACCTCCATCCAAACTGTTTCGAAGGATCCAACAACACACGCTTTTTTATCCTCGAAATAGCTGCTCCAAATGCCCATCTCACGACAGCCAACCTCCGATAGCCTTCGTAAGACCTTGTCCCACGAAAGATAATCGAAAGCTCCCTTAAAATCAATGAAAAGTCCAAGCACATACTTCGCAGATGATTGTTCGACAGAACTCTTCACATGCATCCAAGCATCCTCGACGCATTTGCCTTCCCTAAAACCAAGCTGGTAACATGAAGGGCCCTCGCTGTAGCATTCTTTGAGTCTGTACACCATGCTTCTTTCCAGCACTTTTCCAAATACTGGCAAGAGGCTGATGCCCCGATAAGAGCGAGGATTACTCCTCACTCTATCAGGCGACTTAAGGAGTACCACAACACGAGCAAATTTCCATGCCTTCGGGAAGTAGCCCTCATTAATGCACCTACCGTACACCGCCTCCAGTTATTCAGGGATGGCCTTCCAGATGTTCTTACACATCTCTCCGGTCAACCCATCCAAGCCTGCGGACTTCCTGCTTCTCACCCGACAAAAACAGTCATCTAATTCCGACCTCACCAAGTTTGGAGGGTCAGCAACCTCCACCAGTGGGGGAGGATAGTTGCCTGGCTCCGCCCTTGGAAAGAAAACCCCCAACAATGCGTCCGTGCAGTCCCTCCATGAAGACAACACGGTATCGCCAATATGGAGGCATCCTATGTCCACCTGACTCTTTCTACCCCTGCAGATACGGTAAACCCTACCCCAGGGGTCATCCCTATTGTCCTGTACAAATCTCCTCCACTCGTCCTCCTTAACTGTAACAACCATGTCCTTGTACGTCTTAAGGCTGCCAAGATACTCGGTCCTACGCTGAGCTAGATCTTCAGCATTGGTACGCCTGGAAACGTCTCCGGAGGTGTCGAACGCGCCGCCGCATCGTCTCCAACTCAGGGGTCCACCATTTGACCCTCTTTGGCTTCGCATAACTAGCTCGGCCCAACAGTGCATCATTCACCGCAGATGCCGTCCGGACAATCTTGTCGACCTGGTCGTCAATCGTTAGTAGCCTAAAGTCTTCAATTGGCACCGATGACAATGCCTCCCTAAAACAGTACCGATAATGGTCCCAATCAACGTCACGCGTTCGCCTCGTAAAACACCACCAGTCTCCCTAGTCCGTTGTGGACAAGTAACACTAATCTCGATGAGATTATGGTCACTTATCCCCCAATCGTCACAAACTCTCCAACTAAAGTCTAAAGCAGTAATTGCCGCCCCATTCGCAGCTGTCACGTCAATGTCACTGACGCCCATTGGCCCATCGAAAGTATATAGCTCACTCGGCTCATTCAACACGCTCAAATCTCGCGAGAGCAACCATTCACTAAGCACTCCTCCTCGTATAAGGTTCGGATGTCCAGACCCAAGTCTGGAGATCTTACTGAACCACATACGAGAGGAGGCGTTCGCATCTAGGCCGAGGATAACAGGAATACTACTCGCCGCGAGTAGTACCGTATCCATATACCCTAGATAGGGTTCCAATGAAACGCCAGGCCTACAGTAGATGCTAGCCAGAAACATCTCCCCAAACCACCCTTTTACCCTAACACACACCCCAAGCTGGCTATCAACTAATTTCGTACAGTCCACGTCGCTGTCCCTACCGTCATTAAATACGCGAAACCCCCCCGGAATCCCCCTAACATCACCATTCGCAAAGTACGGCTCCTGGATCAGGGCAAATCTAGCGTCCAGCTGACACATAGCTTGCCCCAGCTCGCACATCACCGCCTTCGAGCGCTGACAATTCAGCTGCAAAAGGCGCAACTCCATTAATGTCTGGCGTTCGCCCTAGCAACCATAGCCGAGTACGTGGGACACGCAAACGACAGCATACTGTGGTCCGCTGGCAGGCCCCTCATCTCGCAGTTACGGCACCTCACCGTGTTTACACAACGTGAGGCCAGATGCCCCATCGTCCCGCACGTCCTGCACACATCCTGCCCCATCCTGCACTCACGCTGCAGGTGGTCAAAGCCGAGGCAGCGGTAACAGTGCGGGATCGCATCCTGTTGCCGCAACCTGAAGCTGAACCACTTCACATAGACCCTACCGACATCCAGGAGCGCGTTCGCAGCACGCTCACTGCACTCAAATACAACGCTGACCTGTCCGGCAGGGTCAGACCTCCAGGGACTGGTAACCAGACGAACGCTCCTCTTGAACACCTCATAGCTCATACGTTCCTTCAGGTTCATCTCGAAAAACTCAGACATAAATTCGTCAGGAGTGATCGCCGCATGCACTCCGGCAACCACCACCCTTGGACCAAGCTTTTCGCTAACAGTCACCTCCAGGCCGACCTCCTCAAACTTTTTATTTGAGGCAATCCTCGACCTCTCCGCCAACGAAGGTGTACGAATGACCGCACCGCTAGTCCTCTTCAGCGGCCGCATCTCATGCACTCTGACTCCAAGGGTGGGTCCGACCTGTTCGACGACCTTACTCACTACCTCCTTGGAAGTTGCGCCCTTCTTTTTGTTGCGAACGACCACCGACCAGGTTTCCACAGGCTTGGGTGTAGGCCTGGGAACCGCGACACCCTGTGCCCTAATCACCGCAGCAACCGTTGGGGCTTGAGCAACAGGCCTAGCAGACTGAACCGGCCTGGGAGACTGGAGGATGTCCAGCCTACCCCTCAACCGCTCGTTGTCTACCAGCAGTTTCATCACCAACTCCTCGTATCCACTAGCCTGACTCATGAGTCTGCCCATCGTCTCCGCACTAAGGTTCTCACCGAACAGCACCTCACGGAAACTGTCAGTGACAACCTTGACGTCGGCCACAGTAACACCACCATCACACATAGAAAAGGCAGCAGCCGAAGCCACAGCCCTTTTACGCTGTCTGCTTTCCCTGCCAACAGATGGCAACGGGGGAAACGCCGCAGCAAAACCACCACCAACCGCAGAGCTATCAGAGATAGCAGCAGCAGCACCAGCATCCGACGTGGTACATACGACAGAACCAGCAGCACCACCAGCAACACCACCAACTGCACCACCAGCAGCACCACCAACAACACCACCAGCAACACCACCACCAGCACCACCACCAGCACCACCACCAGCAGCAGTACCAATAGCAGAACCGCGACCAGCACCACTCTTAGCACCATCAACAGCAGCAGCAGCAGCATCAGCAACAGGAGCAGACTTAAAGCGCTTGGTGGTCGCCTTACCACCACTCGCCTTTACATCAGCCTCCGACCCCAAGCTGCTCAGCTCGCTCTCCGTATGTCGGAGACGAGACTTCGCAGGTGGAGGGGGCCCCATCACCTCATCAGTGACTGCCCCAGACGCAGCGTCAGAGGCATCACCCTTCGCCGTCTTGCGAGGTTTCCCCCCGCAGGCGGCATAATAATAAAAATTCAAAAACCAGAAAACGTAACGACTCACCAAAGTCAAAATAATCACAGCCAACAGGAAGTCAATCAACACAGCCAAGTCCGTGACCAATTCCAAATAAACACGCCCGAAACCGAAATACAACCCGAAATCCAATGTCCAATAAACACGCCGAACCGTCAACAAAACACACTCTGGTAGCACCAAAACCCACCGCATGAGTATGGTAACTCCACTCCGTTAGTCCTATCTAACCTCACTTCTTCAAATTGCTACTGACCTTGAAGTCAAAAACTGCGACACCACAGAAATTACCCCTGGGAGTCTCAACTTTATAACAACAATTCTTCACAATTTTATCACTCACACTTGTAAACACTCGGTTTTCACACACGAACAGTTTGTAACAAACTTAAAATTCTCCGCTTTGAAAAAACATGTTTTTACAATCCGACAGCCAAATAAATAAATAAATAATACAGTTTTAAATAAAAAATTAAAAAAAACTTAGCATACACCCGCCACGTATGTTCACTCGTCGCTGTTTCAGTGACGACTAAAAGTAGGAGAATAAGAATACATGTGTGTCAAAAATTGTTGTATGAAAAGCACACTAAACCGTAGAAGTAAGCGAAGTACTCAAATCTCGAGAAAGAAGTAGATACTACATGCAGGTTGTATTGCTCTATATTGGCAGTCGAATATCTCTTATTGTAACGGCTTTGTGGATAAGTTCAGATGCAGCGTGTGTTGTTCAGTGTTAAAAGCTTCGTGCTATTAGTATGCTACAAATGTAATGTAAGCGGATAATTTTTTGCCGTTCGGGTTTTAAAAATTGAAATCAAAAATTGCAAAAGTAAATGAAATATTTATTTGGAGCGATAAATTAATGCCATTAATTGACTTTTTTAGGACTATTACATATAAATGTTGCCCGGTTAGTAGGTTAATAATATCGAAAGCCATGTGCCATGTGGCATAGTCATGTTGAAACCACATGTTAACCATCGTTTTATAAAATAAAATCTTTATTTGAGTCTATATGTAAATTTTAACCGCGGCCGAATAAATTCTTCCATATTGGCTCCCAGTGCGTCAACCGTTAGAAGCTTCTTCATATAGACACAATCCTTAACACAGCCCCACAAAAAATAGTCTAAAGGCATTAAGTCACATGATCTAGGCGGCCGAACTCGCTTCTCAATTGGGCCATTATTTCGCGTGCTGTGTGGAAGTGGCACCGTTTTGTTGAAACCACATATCAACCAAGCCCTGCACATCCATTTTGGGCAAAAAAATTTGTAATCATCGCACTGTACAGTTCCTGCTTTCTTCTTTTTTGAAAGCGTACGATCGAATGATGCCACCGGCCGATAATCCAAACCAAACAGTGCATTTTTCGAGATGCATTGCTAGTTTTTGCAATGCTTCTGGCTGCTCTTCACATCAAATACGGCAATTTTGCTTGCTTACGTATCTGTTCAACCAGAAATGAGCTTCGTCGCTGAACACAATTTTCCGATAAAAGAGTGGACCTTCATCCAACTAAATTTCGATAATAAGCGTTGTTCGTTCGAAGGTCGATTTATAGTTATATTATAGACTAAACTGAACATTATAGAATAAACTGAACATTACCTGTTACATTAAAAAAAACTGGAAATAATGATAGATCTATAACTTTAACTAAAACTTAATAAAATGTAAACCTTTATATATCTCAAAATAAAAGGAAATGGTTTTGCCCACTTTATAAATAAATAAATAAAAGGTTCATATGCATTTTTGAAATAAATAAATAACATTTAAATAACATTTAATTCTTTGCCACAACTGCTATTTCCCCATCAGCAAACGCTTGTAGTTTTACACCAGCTGTTTTATTCATTCCTTGTTCATTATCAACGTACACACATACGAAGGGCATTTAAACAAAATAAGAATTAAAAAAAAAGAAATTCAAAATCATAAGATAAAAATAACAAAAAATTCACAAAAACTCACAATCTTTTGTTAATTTCACTTCTGTTTTTTCGGTACGTTGTTGTTGTTGATGTTGTTTTTATTCACTTCATTTTTTGTTCCAAAAGTCTTTTATATATATAGACATAGGCAAACAAAAAAGACGTTCTTTTTATCGTTCTTAGCGTCATCAAAATTGTCGTTATTGCCAGCTTCTCATCCCTTCTTTCCTTAGGACTCTTCTTTAATTCTTTAAAAGAAACAACAAACATACAGGGATACACCAACACATCATTTTTAAAATTTGTTTTAATTCAAGTGCTTTTTAATTTCTACCCTCTTTTAGAAATAATTTTCTGATTGAGTTTGGGTTGCGTAGTATTATTTTTACTTTTTATTTTAAGAATCAATCAAAAGAGAAAAAAAGTGAAATTAAAATTTCATTGTTGTTCGTTTCGTAGCTTTGCTTTTATATTTTATGATTTTTTTTTTTTTACCAATTATTTAAAGGTTTATTGTATAGAATATAAAAGATTTTATGACGTGTGCTAAAGATGTGTAGTCAGTCCTTTGTATAGAATGAATTGAGCAGTCGTCCTTAAAATATATAGATGCACATAGAAGCTGTCCTGAGTAAGGAAAGGATTTTTTAAGTTTTTCATAAATTTTCTAATAATTTACAAATAATTTTATTTTGAATTTGAGTATAAAGCAAAGGGCGAATTTAATTTCTATGATTTTCAATTTGTATAAGACACATGTGTGAAGATATTCAAAATGTTCAATAACATAGAGTAAACCACCAGGTTTATGTACTTTATTTTCTATTGTAGCTCTTATGTCAGTGTTGTTAGCTTCTAGTGGCTCAGATAGACCTTTTCCGACTTAATGTTCTAGCTACTGTAGCATATTGAGCCTATCTACGAGTATCTTACGCAGTTTGGCTCCTGATTAGAAAGAAAACTTCGGTGCCTGTTCGCTAATTGTGTGCGGATGGTGATTTAGAACTAAACCATTGTTTTCGTGTAAAGTTGCATTGCAATCAAGGATGCAGCTAATTTTTTGATCAAAGAAGGATATTACATGTCAACAATGTAGTCCTAAATTGTAACTCTTAAGTATAGTAGAGCCACAAATGACAATAACCGGCGTTAAGAGCACAGAGATTTTAAGTCTCTAAGAGAAAACATATGTTTGGGTATTCCGATTAATAGCCACAAAAGAAAAATCGTACTAAATCACACGATTATCAAAATATGGTATACAGTTACTTGTTGATTGTTTCTGTTGGTGTGTGATATGTTTTGAAGCCAGAGGTCTCAGAAAAGTTTGGTAATCATGTACAAATAGAGCTTTATTATCATTGAAGGCCAATTTTGACTTCAGATCACTGGGTATGATGAATATCGAATCGATATATAATGAAATAGGTTTTATCATTTCTTTAGTTCTAGTAACTCAACTCATTTAAGTACTATTAGAGAGGAGATGTTCAGGCAACTCCTCTATATCATTGCAGCCTTTGTTTGTCAGGCTTTGGGTATATTTTCTAAAAGTCAGTTATAAAATGCCAGTTAACAAGGATAGTTGTAACACTTGCTTATTTCGAAGCCATTTACATTTGACCAAATATTGGGTGTTTAAAAATTTTCGGTTGCAAATTGTCGGCAGATGACTCTAAAATGTAATATCTCTGGTAATTTGGCAAGACTATAGCTTGTTTGAAAGGTGACATTTTTAACTTTACTTTGTTAGAAGACATTATTTTGTGAAAAGTTATTCACATTTAAACATAAGTGAAAATTCTCAACACTACCGTTATATTTTGCTTTTCTCTTCTAGACGATGTTGTATCTATTGGGTGATTTTTTAGCAACTATCTTTTTGGCAGCACTGTTTCTAGGAACTAAGCGGTTTTCGTGTAGCATGTTACTGTCAAACATGTTCAGTTTGATCTATAATTAAACCATGAATCGACTTACAAACGAACAACGCTTGCAGAGTATTAAATTTTATTATCATTTCTGATTGAATGGATACACGAACAAGCTAAGCTGTCGTATTTGATGTGAAGAGCAATCAGAAGCATTACAAGAACTGCTAATACATCCCCAAATATGTATACACTGTTTGGTGTGAATTATGGGCCGGTGACATCATTAACCTGTACTTTTTCAAGGACGACGTAGGCAGGAACGTTAGTGTAAATGACGATCGCTGCCATGCGATGTTTAAAAATTTTTGTTTGCCCAAAATTGTAGACGGGGCTATATGCCACACAGCACGCGAAACAATGGCCCAGTTTCACGGCGAGTTCGGTTTACAGTTTATTTCACATTTGGAGCCGCCTAGATCGTGCGATTTAACGCCTTTAGGCTATTTTTTGTGGGGCTATCCTAAGGCTCATGTCTATAAATACAAGTCCGCAACGGTTTACATGAAATCATTTTTAAATATTGAATTATATAGATCGTTCTATCGACTCAAATAAACTTTTGTTTGATTGTTGTTAAAATAAAACAAATTATTTCGAATTAAGTATTCTTTTATATGAAATATAAATTTATTAATTTTCTTAAATGCATTTAATCACGTTGCAAGTCCTTTTGTAACTGCCGCTAAAAAATTCTAGAAAGTTTAAATACGCCATTTTTATATGCTGAAACAGGTTGCCAGATGTCTTTTTCTAATAAACGCTTTTCTGTAGAATATTCGCAGTGTTGTTCCAACAAGTTTCATACATTCCCCCAAAATTTTATGTTTTTTCAAATCAAATTCGAAAGCTTTTAAAAAATCACCCGATAGAAAAGCATCAGCGAAATCGTTTGCCCGTTTTCGCTCTGGTAATTTTAGTGTTAAAAATACAGCTCGCTATAGTCAACCGAAAAAATAGTCGATGAAATCATGAAAAAATTGAGAATGACCAACACATAAGTAGCGTGGACATTGCTAGGGAACTAAGCATTATAACAGTTATCAAGAATTCGAAGCAAAGAAGAAGCTCGATGTTTAAGTGCCGCATGAATTATTTACGATTTACTGCTTTGCAGACGATCGCAACGCCAGGATTGACACCAAGAAAGGTTATGCTGTGCGCTTGGTAGGATTGGAAGAAAATTGTTCATTATAAGCTTTTACAACCTGGTCAAACGATTGATTCTAATCTTTATTGTCAACAATTAAAGAGATTTGAGCAAACAATTCAATTTAAACGGTAAGAATTGATCAATTGTTCCCTCATGACAACGCCAGACCACACATATCTTTGATAACGCATTCGAAACTAAACGAGCTTGGCTGGGAGTTTTGATGTATAGAGTATCCATGAATCTACAGAGCTCTCTTAATGGTGTAAATTTAAATTCAGTAGAAGCCTGCGAAAAGTAATTGGATCAGTTTTTCACTCTGAAAATCGAAATCGAAACTGCACATAAGTTTCTTTCAAATATAAAAGAAGGTGTTTCATTGTTGGACAAATTTTTAACCAAACTTTTTCGAACACCCAATATTTCTAGTTTCATACCAATGGCTTCCTTTGCCCACTGATTATTCGCTTTACAAAGTAGTTCTACCGATATCAGTTAGGTATTCTTTTTTTAATTTCCAAAGTGATATCCGCTTATACAACTTCAGCCGCTTCTATGTCCCCATGTCCAGCAAACCACTTTAGCCTTTCTAGTCACTCCCATGGCCTCTTTGCTATCCACAGTTATGCGAATATACTGCCTGTACAGCGGTACTATAGTCTGGCAGTTTTGGAGAAACTCTGTTACCTAGCTGTTCATAAAAAACTATACAAAAAAGCATGTCATGTCTTTTTTTCATTAAACGATGCAAATGCTGTGATACCGTGATCAATCTGGTAAGTCAATCTTGAACTCCATATTGCTTGGAATTGATTATTACAACACGCAAGCAAAAACGTTTAAAAAGACTTTAAAAAAAAAAAATATTAAACACTTTCATACCTTTCAAAACAAATATATGAACAAATTTTAGAGTTAAACACGTCTCCGTACTTATGCTTTGTCGATTTAACAAAGGCGTTCGACATAATGACTACAAGATGTCATTCTGCTTTTGAAAGAGAGAAGTATTCTCAACTACATATTGGCTATAATTAAAGATCTTAATGACCTACATCAAAGGTGATGATATGTTGACAGATAAGACGTGATTACAGCCTCAGCTCAATCCTTTTCAACATCAAATCGGCTGAATCGTTTGACAAGCATATTGCTATGGAAAAAACGAAATCTCTATCCATAGCAAAAGAACCAAGAAGATGTAAGTTAGCAGTCAACAAAACATCGATCGAAAAAGTTTTGGAATTCAATTCTTTGCGCAGCAGCCAAGATCTCAAAAAATAATCGAAGATGCAGGCTAACAAATCTGTAACATCATCGGGATGCCTAAGAACTGGTACACAGAGTGAAAAATCACATTTTAAAATCGAAATGGGTCATTTTGAACTTACAATTTTACGATACGAATTTTTAGAACGTTAATTTAACTTTTAAAGTATGTAAAACCACATTATCATTAAATTAACATATTCATCCTTAAAACAAAATTGTTTTTGTTAATTTGAAAATGTTTAACATTGATATAACATAAAAATGTCTGATTCCTTAATCAGTTTAATATCAAAAACGACAACCGCAAGTTGATAAAGCTCTAATGTCGATTTTAAAAAGCCAAAAAATATATTTAAATGCGTACGTTTTTAAATTAACGAAGTACGTTTTCGAATCAATGTGAAAACACTTTTGAAATCATAATGTACGTTGTTGAAAATATTTTCTATTTTGAAGTAATGTGCAACATGTGAAAAATGCACAATTTTAGATTTCAGTTTGGCCAACGTTAAAGCAAGTGAAACAATCTTAGATCAAAGTATTCTCCACATTGATTTTGGATTTAAGTTGTTTCTTGAAACACATTGTTCAGTTTACAATTTTCCACCTTGGCTAGTTTTCATAGTTGTTTTTTGTTGATTTAACGTTGTTTTAGTTAGATGCCTGCTGTTTTTTCTATGGGCGTATATGGCGAAACAAATATATGAGCAAGGACAGCGAGATGAGAGAATATAAAAAATGAATTCGACCAGTTATAACACATCCGTGCTTAACTTGAGCGGACACCACTACTATACAGCAAATATGTATGTATCTAGAACTGCCGAAATGAATAATCTAAGAACTATTACCGGATACACAACGTTCAATAGAATATCGAACGAAGAAATTAGACGAGCCGGTAGTATAAAAGACGTGTCCAAGCTGATTAGAAGAAGAAACTAATGGAGTAATCACGTAAGAAGAATGCCTGAGAATGGCTAAAGCAACATGTGAAGGAAGAATCTACAACAGCCAACTCCTGGGCCGCTCCCTAAAAAGATGACATAAATGTCGAAGAAGAACGTGTATTGTGCTTATATTTATATGAATATTAAAAGTGTACTATTATTTGAATATAATATAATTCTAAATAAAGAAGAAGAAGAAGAACATTGCATTCATTGTGAAGTAGCGCAATATGTAGTCTTGCTTATCTATGTTTTTTACATTTACGTTTTTTTTTATTAACTTCAAGCACATTTTTAAGCAACATATGTTAAGACATGCATTTACTCTCTTTCTATCTCTGAACATGTCAGTGGATTAGGATTTCTAAACAGCGACTGTCGTTATGGTCACCACAAGCTTTTACACTGTGTGTCGGAAATGACTTATGCCACTATTACGTGTAAAATTGTTATAATTCTTGTGGTTTAATCTGAAGTCACAAATAGAACGAAAAAAGACTGAACGAAAGATTACAGGGGAACTGACAGTGGAAATGGCAGTGTGGTTGGTAATAAATTTCATTTCATTTTATTAAAATGCATTGGTTTTTACTTGAGTTCTTTTCATTGTTGTTGATTTGATGCACTTTCTTTTGATTTCATTATAAGTGAGAAAGCAAAAAAAAAAAATCTACAACAACAAATGAAGTGTAGTGGGTGGAAATTAAATTCAATTCTGCTGTTGTTAATGTGCGCCTTTGAAGTTGAGTTGTTGCTCCGGAGTAAAAAAAGGGAAGGATATGGCTGTATTATATGTAATTGGGGTGCAGGATGAGAAAATTAGTAATGGAAAATAGGTAGGGTGGGCAAATGTTTTGACCATTAATTACTTAATTTCAATGATTGAATGTTTCCTCTGATATGATTACAATTCACATTAAAGCAACACACACACAGAGAGAGACCAACAGAGGCACATACAATCTACTAAACAAACATATTTATTCGCATTCACTTAAATAGAGAAACGGTGACAAACTAACAGACACAGATATACAGTACGCAAGAGAAGAGGAAAAATGTAGAGAAGGTGAAGTGTACAAAGTCCAATTAGATTTATTTAGTATGTATATAGAAAAGCAATTAGTCAAATGATTTTATGAATTTAATGCAAGTGCTGATGTTTTCGCATGTATTGGTTACCAAAACTGTTTAACACTCCTTGTTTGCGATGCTAAGTAACGTAAATAATTGTAATATAATATCATTACCGTTGAAATGAAGTCATGTTTACAGATTACTACAAGTCTCTGTGTGTAGGAATGCTCCGGAACTCACAAGAGGCAAATCAAAAGGGTACGATATCAGAAAGCTTGTGTGTAATTCTTTTTACAACGAACCAACATCAAACAGCAGGTATTCTTTTTTCAATTCGGAACCCTTTGAATGTAACTACAATATAATTCTAAAAATTTTGAATTCAATTTCCCTGCTGGCATAAAATTAAATAAAAACAAATACTTATTTTTAAAACTAAAAATGTTTTTTGTTATCATATTCGTTTTTCTCACCCAAAATTGGTTGTTGATGATAATTATTTTCTATCAAGTGTGGTTCAATCCATTTAAAATTGTTAGAAAAAATATTTCAGATTGCACTCTAACCTAATAAAGGGTGGTCCAACCAAAATGCACGATGTTAATTGTAAATAAAACATAAAGTTTTCAAAGAATTATCTTAATATTGTTATTATGATAGAAGAATATTGTTATTATGATATGACAATTATGTGTGAAATAAAATATCGCCAAATTCTCGCAACGGCTCTGACTCTGAGATATAATTAAGATACAATGTCGTTAATGTGCTGAATTATCTCATCCTTTAGCTCCTAAATTGTTCTTGGCTTATCTATGTACACTTTTTCTTTTAAATATCAACAAAGAAGAAAGTCCAACGGTGTCAACGGTATGAGCCACGATATAAAATAACACGGTCATTGAATTTCTCACGTAAAAGAGCCATAGTTTCGTTGGCTGTGTGACATCATCGTGTCGAGGTCCATAACCTCAATTTCTGGCTACAAGAAGTTCGTTATCATCTCGCGATAGCGAATACCATTCACGGTAGCTGCTTGACCAAACTTATTTTCGAAGAAGAACGGCACGATGACGCCGCCAGCCCATAAACTGCACCAAACACTGACTCTTTGTGGATGCACCGGCTTTTAACAATCACACGGGGGTTCTCATTTGCCCAAATGCGGGAATTCTGCTAGTTAACGAATCCACTGAGGTGAAAGTGTGCTTGTCGCTGATGATGATATTCTTTGTAAGGTCACCATTCACTTTTCTGTCTGTTCAACTAACCATTCGGCGTATTGACGATGCTTGGATTCAGCTCTTGTGTTAATTGAACCTTGTAAGCGTGTAAATTCAAATCTTTATTAAAAATTCGCATCAGTGATGTTTGTGAGATGTTCAAATGTTGGGCACAACGACGAATCGAGTTTGACGGCTTTTCTGCTACACTATCACGAACAACAGCAGTGTTTTCTTCAGAACGAACTGGGCGAGCGTGCACAGGTGTATCCACATTTCCTACAGACCCGGTTTGTTGAAATTTTCTCACAATTCTCCCGATTGTGGAAAAAAAATCACAGAGTGCACCATATGCACTTTGATTGGAACGCCCATTTTCGTAAAAGGGTTCAACAATCTTAACGCGCTGCTCAATTGTATGAATGGTTGAATTTGTCGAACACTGAAACAAGGAAATGTCAAATTAAGTTGGGCAAAAAACTTAACGTTAAGGTGTAACTTGCAATTAACGTCGCGCATTATGGTTAGACCACCCATTATTTGACAGTCTGAGCTCTGTCTTCTTCGGAAAAGTGATCTACTGCTTTTACTCTGATGTTCTGTAATGAATGTTTCATCGAAATCGAGGACACGCTTACCATGCAGCTTACTAGCTTACTTAAACAAAATGCATTAAGTCAATTTCTTCCAAAAATTTTACGGTTTAACAGTAAAATTTTAAAATAAGTCCTACTTTTTAGATAGCTAGGAAGTCTAAATTAAAGCTTTCATAACTTTCATTTTAATACAATACATGTTGATGATTGTTCTTCGAGCCATTCTCTTCTAATAGCAAAATTCACAAATCACGTGCAACAGTAATCAAATACGCAAATACATATCTTATCGGTTATATATTATATATATACTTAAGTAATACTGATCAGAATTATTTTCGAACATTCAACATTTCGGTTGACATGCATATAATTCAAACGGTAAAAAATTTCGATATTTCGTTTTTTCAACAGCGTGTGTACTCATTTCAATATTCTTTATTTATTTACTAAATGTGAAGCACAAAACATTTATTAAGACATTTAGCCTGACGTTCATTTTTCATTGCCATCATTCACGGCAAAAGTCAACTAAAAAAAAAACTTTGCCCTTCACTTCAATGGTAAAAGAGATTTTTCAACTCAAGCCCAAAAATATTTTCAACTTGAGTGGGTCGAATTATTAAAACAGTCCCTTAGGGCAACATTTCATAATATTTTTTACCCACATTATTACATCAATTCTGGAATATATATATTTCTTTTATTATGTCTTTCTATTGTTGTTGTTATATTACTGCCACAACTGCTAATACTATATACAGTGGTGGACATTGGTTTAGCACATTGAAAAGCGTATATATTTTTCCAAGCATCAAAATTAAAGAAAGTATTTACCTACATGTGTCTATGGTGTGCTCAGTATGTACCGTAACTTCTTTTTATTTTCTTTCACGGCTTTTACTTTTATATTTAATTTATTTTAAAAAATATGCAATTTGCACTGGACAGCAATTTAGCACATTTTACAAATTTGATATTCTTCCATAAATTTTGATTTGAAATCTTAAATTGATTAATTTTTTGGACGATTAATTTCAAAAGTTTTACTGAAAACCATAAAACAATAAAAATAAGTCAAGGTAAATAGTACATAAGGGGCATAGTGTGAAGTCATTGATCAAATGAGCCAGAGAGAAAACATCGTTTGTGACATTCTTTCCTTATTACATTACTACAAAAATAACATGTACAACGTATTCATACATATTGAAGCCCATGAAAGATACAAATTTATTACACAGTGCGATAGCCTTAGAAAAATAACTCATAAAAGGACTCCGTTTTTATAGAGCCTCAGTTACAGGCCCCTTTAAGTCCTCAACTCAAATTCGAAAGGAATTTTTGGTATTGATTTCTCCTCGCTCACAATTAGAAGAAAGAAAAATAAGAATAATATTGCTTGGATGCATTGTAGAATAAAAAGCACACATATCAAAAAATAACTTGAAGTTCCGAATTTTAGTTTTAGTAAGCAACCGCTCTTTTGGAAAAATGTCCTCTATAGTGACGAAATCTAATTTTCTCGATTATGAGCTGACGAATAGGTACAGGTTCACATCAATGACAGTAAAGCAGATGCCGGATATGTGATGATTTGGTTCGCATTTTCTGTGTACGGTGTTGATCGTATAATTAAAATAGGTACACAAGTGGATCAGTACGCTTAGAAAGAAATACTTTTGAACACAATGACTCCATTTGCAGAGGAAAACATGCCACAACACGAAGGCATTCTATGCATGATCCATGATTATCCAAAGCACATTACACGTACAGTGAAGTGTTGCTTAGAGCAAAATAGAAGCGAAATTTTTAATTGGCCAGCTCAATTACCAGATCCTGTAGCGAACACATGGAATGATGTAGAGTAACAATTTATTGTGGTTAAAACTAAAGTTGTAAATGACTTATCGACAGATCTCTGAAGGAAATGGTAAGTTGCGTGGGACTTATAGACAGTATGCCGAGAAGATGAGAAGATGTTATTAAGAAAAGGGATAATCCTACCCAGCACTTACCTTTAAATAAAGTAAATAAATAGTTTTGTTTATTATTAATATTATTATTATTTTTTTTATTTTATTTTTTTTTTTTTTTTGGTGCTAAAAATAATTTTTTTTATTTGTGCTATTACTGTCCAGTCATTTTTTTGGAGTTTTGCGCTATTTTAACACAAAATAAACAAATTGAAACAAGCAAAACTAAAGTAAACTAATGCTACGTATTCTTCGGACCACGAGTGATACATTAGGACCTAGAAATGATTCAAATAATAAACACGTAAAAAAAATGTGATTCCATAAAGTATACGTTGATAACGTGCTAACCCAATGTCCACCACTGTAGGTATATATTGTATATGTTGTTTTTTTTTTACTTTCTGAATGGTATTATTAAATGCACTTTTAATCTCTAAGCTGTTCTTCTTTTTCAAAAATTTTAGCAGTTCAATATTCATTGTTTATATTACCCCTTAGATGGGCAAAATCATAACCCAGTAAATTTTTAGAGGTGATATTTTCATTCAAGAATGTTTTTAATAACCCAGCAGTATAAAATTTATTAAAAATTGAAACTCATCCGATTGTATACTATAGGTTGTCTGCCGGGAAGGTATACTACTTTGTTTTGCAGCCATTTTGGTAAACATTAGTTTTAACAGTTCATATTTGGCAGTGAAGTAGAGACGTGGCAAATTTATTATGGAAAAATATTCAGTAAACCAGCGTGTATTAATCGTTAAAACATTTTATCAAAATCGCTCATCGATTTTCATGAAAACATCATAATGAGTGACGAAGAATATTTTCATTTGAATGGTTAAGTGAATAAACAAAATAGTCTATTCTGGGCATCCATTAAAAGTAACAGTTTGTTGTGTAATTTGGTCAGGAGGGATCATTGGATCTTACTTCTTTGAAACTGAAAACGGCGTAACGGTAACTGCCAATGGGGAGCGATATCGTGATATGATTGAAAACTTTTGAACGCCACAACTGCATGCTTTCGGCTTGACTAACATGTGGTTTCAACAAGACGGTGCCACATCGTATACAGCTAGGATTACAATGGAATTACTGCGAGACCTCTTTCCACAACAAATTATTTCAAGGAATGGTGATGTTGATTGGCCTCCACGGTCGCCTGATTTGACTGCTCCGGACTTCTTTTTGTGGGGATATCTGAAAAGCAAGGTTTATGCAAGCAAACGAGAAACGCTGGAGGAACTCAAATAAAATATTTGTGATGAAATGAATGAAATACCGCGTGAAATGGGTAGGAATGTAATGAAAAATTTACTCAAAGGGGTCGCATTTGTGAGGCTAACAGAGGTGGGCATTTATCTGTTACTCTATTCCATACATAATTGCCACATTGAATAAAACATTTATCAATATAAGATCCTTTCTCTTTCATATAATCAAAAATTATAAACAAACAAAATAGTATACCTTCCCAGCGGACACCGTGTATTATTTATTACATCTTTGTAGATATGGAAGAGTAGCTTAAGTCGAAAAATGAAGGTTTGAGATATTCCCAATTTTGTGTAATTTTTATATAATTGTTTTTTACAACAACAATCCTAACAATCCTAACACAATCACTCAGTTTGAGCGTATGACGACTCAAGCTACTCTCCCATATCGACACAGATTTACTTATACTTTAAAAATTATTTTTCTAAAGATTTTGTGAAAATAAAAATTGTAAAAATTATTAATTAAGTACAATTTGCGCTGGGTTATTTTTGCTACCACAATAACACAATCTGTGTGTGTGTTTGAATTTAAGCACACAAAGGTACTCGTATAACGATTATCACCCTTAAATGGTACTTATGAAAAAGAATGAAAAGCAATGAATTTTTTAAATATGGAAACTAATCTCTCTCTTGTCCTTCAGTTTCTCCCGTATAGCCAAATATTCCCCCACAAAAATGTACAGACATATTAAGAGTTATTGCAAAAACCACATTGCTGAGATTTTTGCACAATTACAAGCATTTTAAAGAACACACGCATGTTATTGTTACCCCAAACCCAGCAAAGACTTTACTGACTAACTATATATTATATACCTGTTCATTGGGTTGCCATACAGCAATGTGAAGTTTAAAATCGAAGGTACGCCAACAATAAAACGAAAGTTTACGGGACTTGGGCTATTAACTTGAAATACTCATATTGTTGTTTTTCATTGCAGGCACTCTCATTGGTATCATTTATTGTTTTAAATGAAAACAGTTCTGCGTTTCGTTGCAATGAAATGATGGTGGTTGTTGTTGGATTGCTTCATTGTTCTAAATATTTTAAATGTTCGTTTAAAACAGTTTACAGTGGATTGCATTTATTTTGATTTAATCTATTGGAAAATTTATCTACAAAGAATTTCGATTTCTTATCAATGGTAAAAATTTTTAAAAAAGGATTCAAATTACTTTGATTGAAAATTCAAGGACATGCAGAAATAAGTTTCGTTTCCTAATTCATGTGATAAATACGATTGTGACATTTGGTATCTTTCTGCCTTATAGTACCGAAGGTATATGTTGGGTAAATTGGATTATTGCTGATGTTTGTAACAATTCTAGATAATAGTTTACTTTAATTAGTCTAATTGAATAAAAACTTTGTTCCTTATAGAGGTAGCGCATAAGCTATATCAGTTGCATCGGGTGTTTTCTTTACAGTTATACAAGACATAATAAAACAAAGAAATACAATGGTGAAAACTTGTGGTAACATATTGTATCTCATGTATTACTTAAAAACGCATTAAGTCCTGCAAAATATGAAAAAGTCAACCTGCTTTTCTACTAAAACTATTTATTATGATCCAATTAAAAGGCAGAATTTTTTTTTTAATATTAAGTTTTACCAAAATTTTGTCCAAATTCGTCAAAAAGTCAATGTATCCACTTTTGTCCGTTCAAAGAAAACTAAAGTAATCCCTCCAGCGTTACTGGGAGCCTTTGTGTTGTACCTACTTGTTGACTTATGTTGATAGACAAAGAAAGTTGTAACTGTTACCGTTCGCTAAACATGCAAAATTCCATATTTTGCTTTTTTATTGATGATCTGTATTGACTGCCAAGTTATTTCAACCAAATTTAGAAACTTCAACTTTAACCATTCTCAAGGTAAACAAAAATCTTTATTTTAGTTGTATAGGAGGTAACATGCCCACTTTTTATCTGATGGTTTGTACCACCTAAGAAGTTATTTAGACTAAATTCTAAGCTTTCGTTCTCTAGATATGTAAAAATAAATATTTACTTTGCGTGGGAGGTGCTACTCCCACTTATCTAATTCGGCCCAATTTTTGACTAATGATTGGTACTGGCCACAAAGTTATATGGGACAAATTTAGAGACTCTAACTATTATCGTTTTAAAGATATAGACATATAAATACAAATTTTATATGCGCGTGGTACCGCCCAGTTGAACAATAGTGAAACCACACACCAAATGCCAAAGCTTTCTAGATATGCTTTTTATATACACAGTTTTAAAAATATTTTCTTACTCACACAGAGTTTAAATTCTATAACAAATTTCGATTTCAAGTAAAACTTATGCAATGCAAAGGGGTTCACTATAACGTCAATAACTCACGAACGAATGGACCTACAAAAACCGCATGTACATAAAAACCTTGGTAATGACTTTACCTTTCGTTTAAGGACTTTCAAAATTAAATCGGTTGGCGTATTTCAGAGAACATTAATTTCAACGCATCTTATAGTCCTCTTTTATATATATAGGTTAAAAAAATAACCTTATGCAAACCCATAGCAAATTTTTTTTAATGTCACTAATTTTTTAAAAAATTTTATCTTTTAATAAAAGTGTGAAAGATTTCCGCTGTTTTACAAAATTAAATTACTGAAATGGCAAAAAATAGTCATTCTGCACATTAAAAATTGGCCACCGAACAGTGTTTTAAGCAAGAAAACGAAAAAATATTAGTGGACAAGGCCCAAATTGGCGACGAAGTTTGCTTACGGAGAGAGATGCTCGGGTCTTGGAACATTTATTAATTACGAAACAGCAAAAACATCAAAAGAGACAGCAAACGCCATAAGCAATCCAGTTAGTGATGGCGCTAAGCAAAAAAAATAAAAAATCAACACCATTGGAAAAAAATGTAAAAGCATGGCTGCTAGAGTTATGTAAAGAATATAAAATCAGGAGCGTGGAAGACTGGAAATGGGTAATATGGTCAGATGAAACCAAAGTAAATCGTTTTCAATCGCATGACAAGGAATACTACTGGCATCATTCTTATGAAACACTTAAAAAGGACCAAGTAAAATAAACTATGAAGCATGGAGGTGGAAGCCTGTTTTACTTGGTGGCACCTTGGTCCAGTGGTAAAAATTGAAGGAATAAAGAAACAAAAGATTACTCTGGTCTTCAAAAAACAATAAATGTTCTGGCCTTTAAATAAAACTATATGGAGTATAATGATTTTGATGCGCTGAATTTAAATCCGTGGGCGTGGCAAATTTTTCGCCCATAACATAGTAGTTATGTTAATATATTTCATCATAACTTGAAAACGACTTGACCGATTTTAACGAAAGCAAATGTTTATGAACAAAATTTCTTATAAATCACATGAGTAACATTATTATTCATAACTTAGTTCGAATTAATGTCCGAATTCCGTCTTAGAAAAACTTTTCTTTTTTTGAAACGTTACACTTTGTAGCCGGTTTTCAATTTCTTCAAAAGAAGTGATGGCACTTTGCCACAAAACACCGAGCGTTGTCTTGCAAAATGAAAACTTTATATGTTTTTCTGTCTGTCTTCATATTCTGGCCGATTTTCTCATAATGCGTGGTTCAACCGAAGTAATTGCAATCTGCTCCGAATATCGGGTTTTAGCAGCTCATAGTACACAATGCCTCCTTGATCCCACTAAGAATGCTAAAACAACGTAATTTTATCAACAAACAAAAATATTGCTGAATTAAACGAAATTAATAAGCAGCTATAAAACCCAATAAGACCCAAAAAACTCAATAGAACCTTGTGGACTGCGTTTTTTTTAAACTCGGGTTTTTGCCAACCCTACTATAATGTGCCAATAAATTTAATTGAACTTTGGTTCCGAGTCCAAACAGTGTAGTCAAATATTCTGAAGTAAACCATTGAAAATTTGGTCGAGAGTATGCCAAGACGTGTCAGAAGGGTGCCAAAAGCAAAAAATATTGAAAATTACCATAAAAGAAAAATGTATTGTTTTTAAGCGTGCAGGAGTGGATACTTAGGATTTATTCATGAAATTGCATAAACCTTTAGTTTCTCCTTAAATATTATTGAATTTCATTTTATTTTCTTCAATTATTATTTTATTGAATATTTTAAATAAGAATTTGAAATGGTTTCTCTTAAATTGAAGTATGATATATTATTTCGGTCTTAAATCTTTCTCAACAAACACGTATCCACAAGTGCTCGCTACTCTATATCTTAAATATCAATGAAACTGACTTTATTTGATAGAAAATTTTATGAAATTAATGTTTAAATATGATTTCGGTCACATTGCACGGCTGGCGCGTACAAGACGCAATCTATAACACCAATTTTCACAAACTATTCTTGGCATATGCTGCCGTAATACGCCAATAACGTTTCAAATGTTGATTTTCAGGTATTCCGATGTCTCTGGTTTATCGACGTAGACAAGTGACTTTATGTTACATAGCTCCAAAGAAAATAATCTAATGGGTTTAAAGCACACGATCTTGGTGGATTGGACCCTGATGTAAGATTATTCTTTTATCAAAAGTCAATTGTTGCGCACGTTGTGTGGCATGCGGCTCCGCCTGTTGGAACCACATTTCAGCAAAATTAATACCAGCTAATTGAGGCCAGAAACAATGTATAATCATGTCCCTATACCGTTCACCATTGACAGTAACATTCTGACCAACATCGGTTTTGAAGACAAATGGACCAATGACACTGCTAGCCCATAATACACTCCAAACAATAATTTTCTGTGGATGTAATGGTATTTCGACAAAAGCTTATGGTTTATCCTCACTCCAAATGTGACAATTCTGCTTATTTATATACGTACCCATTCAATCAAAAATGGGCTTCATCGGAGAAGAACAAAAAGTTGAACAATTTACACATTTTGCTCTGGCATAAGTCAATATATAATGAAATGTCTAGCCGAAATCTAAACAAAAATCAGATGTTAAATCGGTTGTCAACTTAGAGTTATGGTCCTCAAAAAAAAAAACACCCGCTATATTACAATATATTTTAAATATGTTAGGTAGCACTAAGTTTTTCATGCATTATTTTTAAAATTGAAAATTCTAGGCTATTGCGTAATCAATACAATAAAGGGCGGTTTGATACTCGCAAAAATGGATTATATTGCTATGCAAAATAGAATTAAATAAAAATATTTATTTTCAAATTGAACAACATGGCTGCAATTGTAGGGGCAAATAGCTCTGGCTATCTTCGGAACAATGATGTTCGGGTAACCAACGTATGGATGAGCCTCTATAGAAGAACAAGTGGCCAATATATCACAAGAATCTTATGGAATACAAAAGTCATAGTATGAAAGGCACAGATGGCCTATTTGTAAATGTTGTTTAAGAATTTATTTTGGCTTGTGGTAGTTAGTGGTAACCTTCAGAAGTTAGCTGTTAAAATTTCATGATATTCTATTAATTAGTTTGTTGGTTATTGTGCTAAGGGTGACGCTGCTTTTGTTATTTTTAGAACAATGGATCAAAAAAAAAAATTTTGTTTTATTTCTACACTGCTTCTTGATGGAAAAAATACCGTTCAGGCGAAGCAATTGCCCATTAGAAATAACAAAAAAACGTAGGTTTGCTGACTTCAAAGGTGGTCGTAGAGACACCGCAGAACGCAGTGGACGTGCAAATGAGGCGGTAACATCAGAAAACATCAAAAAATCCACAAAATCGCTTTTAATTATCGAAAAGTGAAGTTGCGTGAGTTAGCTGACATTGTAAAGAATTTGTTGGCTTTATACTGCAAGAGTATTTCACTATGAAAAATCTCTGTTCAAAATGGGTGCCGCGTTTGCTCAATGTTGACCAAAAACAAGAACGTGTTGATGATTCTGAAACAATGGCAAAACCAAATGAGTTAATTTCGAATTGTTCCCACATCCACGTATTCGTTAGATTTGGCTCTTAGCGACTACTAGCTGTTAGCAGACCTCAAAAAAATGCTCGCCGGTAAGAAAATGTGCACGAATGGCGAGGTTATCGCTGAAACTGAAGCAAAAGATAGATCGTTCTACAAAAGTTGTATTGAAATTTTAGCGTGGCGCTGGAATGATTGCATTGCTCTTGATGGAGCTAAAAGCTAATTTTGAACAAGGCAAAAATGCTTTCTTTGTTAGGTCCGAAACTGTTCAGTCCATGTGTTATTCCTAGTCTGATGAATGAATAGTTTAATAGGTTTAACTTCTATATTTAGTAAGTAGGTATCTGTCTTGATTTATTATATAGCCGCATAATGACATATTTTTAATAAAGAATATATTTTAAGCAGCTTTTAGAACCTTATTTACTTACAACTTTGTTAACAAACATAATACGTTATATTATTACATATTCGAAATTTTAGTAAAATATTAAACCATATGGTCATATTTTTAAATCCAAATCACCTTTGGGTATAAAAATATTACTAAAATATATTTAAAAAAATAATACATCTAATAACCACTAAGCAATTAAACAGGCTATTCAGTAGCTTAAAACACACACAGTTTGACATCGATTTAAACAGATTGTTATTGCGACGCATCAAACAAATGGAAGACAAAATAAATAATCGAGGCAACGAAGGGCATCCAAGTGTGAAATTGAAAGATTAGCAATTATCACATTCGTAATTTGTTTTTGAAAACCCGTTAGTAGAAGTGACAAAATAATAAATTGGCGTAAAGATTTATTTTAAAGAAAACAGTTTTTAATACGTTTATGTCACAAAATAATAATGTATAAACCACAACCATATTTTTGAAATTAACATACTCGTACTTAACACATTCTTCTGCCAATTCGTATAATAAAGGCTAGAAAAATGATTTTTCCTCTTAAGATAAAAATCTTATCAAATTATTAAAAAAAAAATAATCATTTTTTTGAAAATTTAAAAAATGCCAAAATATGTGTGGCAAACAGTAAATGTGGTTTTAATGTTTTTTAAATATTATTAAAAAAAAAAGATTTAAGTTTTTATTCATTTATCACAGCAATAATATCTTTATGGTATTAAATTACTTTCAACCGTATGAAATGCACGAATACAAAACGTTTGACTGTCTCGATAAGCATCTTTGCCTTTTTGGCAAGATGGGTGGTTGTTATAGACCAAATCAAACTTATGTATGGAAGAAATGTTTTAAATTGTTGGTTATAGGAAAATGTAATTTCATAAAATATAATTGTGTATTATACAGAAGTTAGCAATTAGCTCCTGGCCTAATTGTCAAGTTATTGTCATTTTAAACTATTGCTTAATTATACAAATTTCAGACCTATGAGCGAGAAATAGCGACAATTTATATTTTTTTATATTTAGTTGAAGATGTGTTCACAGTTTAAGCTGTATTTTTTCTCCGTCACTCCTTTTAGGAGCATATTGGCATTCCACAAAGTATCCACTGCTTTGTTTCAGTTTCATTAATTAAGTTGATTTTTCAAGGTAAGTAGATGATCAATAACCTGTAGCCCGCTTTAATATGATTGTGCAGTAGTAAATATCATTACTAAGTGGGATGGTTATCTTTACATTGTAATTTTTTTTTAGGTGGCGTTTTCTCCTGGTTATTCGTCTGATGTTTGTCATCATCGTCAGACAAAAGCTAGAAAGTCAGGAAGGCTTCTTTTTCGTTTTTTTCAATTTTTTTTAAGCATCAACTTTACTCTCTCTGAGTGAGTAATTTCCATGTTCTCACTAACACAGTTACATTTTTAGTTTTTGTGGAAGGAGGTTGAAATCTTTTTATTAAGCACGCGAAACCTCAAATTAAGTTGTTTCGTCATGTCCTCTGCTGGGTCTCGAACCTGGGCCGCTTGTGTTGTTATGCTTGAGCTCTAACTACTACACCGCTCCACCCCCTTATAAGTAAGGCATTCTTTGCTGGATTTATACTGACATGATATCCAGGACAGAAGATGATTCTTCCACCACCCAGTTTAGAATGGACAGGCTTCCCGACGCATTTCAGGATTCCTTGACATTTTAGTTGACTCATGTCGAGTAATTTTTAAGGTTATTTTAGGCTTAAGGTCTTTGACGAGGCCGTTTGTTTTGAAAGCACTTAGCTTAGATTAGATACATTCATATTCTGCAAAGACTGTATAAGGTAGTATTTTCATATTATTATGAAGATAAGCTAAAAGTGTATAAATTAAACTCGTTTTATAACCAGCAATTAAAAAAAAAAAAAACGGAGAAAAGAAACTACTTATTTAAAAACCCAACAATATATTTTACAATTATCAACCTTAACAAAACTACAACTACAGTAACTCGCGTACCACCCTCAAGACAAAAGAAACATATTTTCAGCTTTATTGGACGAAAATACCCAATTACACTTATTTATTAGTGAATCTCTAACTTTATATCTCTTTACACGTATGCAATAGTTACGAATATTGTTAGACTTAATGCTCAAGTTATTGCCACCACCACCTCCGCCTCAGTTTAACCATTTTTTTAACATCTCAATCATCGTTGTTGTCATTATCATCTCTTAGTGATTAAAACAAGGCAAGGGGCAAGGGAGAAAAAGCAGCAGTTGGTCGTTTAAAAAGTTGTAAACCGAGTCAGTCAAAACATAAAAATCAAGATAAAATACGAAATTCAATCTGTCAAAAATATATTACCAAGCAATTACATACTCTTTAAGGGTTGTCATTATTGGTAATTTGCCCTCACTCAATGAAATTATTTTGGTTGTGCTACAATTTTGTGCCGACTGTTGTCGACGTTAAAGTTGTGTTGAATAAAGATGGTTGTTGATGCTAAAAATGATAATATAGTGTTTTTGTTGATAGTCGTGCTTTTGAAAGCATTATGTTTTGAGTGGGGTAGCATTGGACTTTTTATCTTTTCCATTAGTTGTTTGTTTACCACATGTTCTCCCAGTTCGTATTAACAGGTTACTTAAAACAAAGGTGACCAAACTTGAGAGCCGAAGCTTAATCGGCTTCCTGTATGTATACACCCGTACGAAAACAAAAATATTGAATAGAGAATAAGAAATTAACAACAATTTCATTCAGTTGTGTGATAGTATTCGATTAAAGCAGATGTATTCGAGTTGACTATTTGTTTTCTTGTTTAAGTTTCGTACTACTACTAGTACTACTACTATTACTACTGCCACTACTACTAGTACTAGTACTACTACTACTGCCACTACTACTAGTACTACTACTACTACTGCTACTACTACTACTACTACTACTACTGCCACTACTACTACTACTAGTACTACAACTACTACTGCTACTACTACAAATGCAGCTCTCTTCTTGGCCACCCTTGACTAAAAATACTATGAATGTATGCGTACGTTGAAATATTTATATGTATTCATTTAATCGACACCACTCTGTAATATTTCCTTCCGTCCTCTGACTGTATCACTTCTTTTATTCTCATATACAACTTTTTTGTAACCATTTCGATTTTATGCTTCAACACAACAACCTGCTGTTATATTATTAACGCTGTCCTAAGCCTCTACTGATGTTCTTTCTCTACTACTGTATTTACAAAAATTACAATAAAAATAGGGTTCTATTTAATAGAATGAATTTTAATTATGTTATCTAAGCAATAACAACAAAATTAAAATAATGCGATTTTTGATGCCGTTGCTGCTATCAACTCAGGGCTTCGCTTCTGAATTTCATTTCAATATAAAAGGAGGAGAGGTTACGATTGCACAAATAAATAATTGTTTATTTATATTTAGAAATGTTATTTATTCTAATTCTAAAATATATAGGTAAAATGATGATTGGATGAAAGATTCTCAAATTTTTTTTGTAACTACCCGTTAATGTTATACATTTTTTTTCCACGACTCCTCTAGGAAGCATATTGGCTTTCCACGAAACATCCATTGCTTTGTTTCAGTTTCAGTAATCAGGTTGATTGTGTGCTCGTGTGGGATGCTTGCAGTAAATGGAGGCTTAGATTATCTAAGACGACTAAATCCATATAATATGTACAACTGAAATTAATGGAATGCTTCTTATAAGCCCAGAGTTTAGTTTAGTCATACTAAATAATATATTTTCCGGATGGGCAAAAATGCATTGTTTTGTATCGTTTTGTTTACAATAAGAAGCTTTTGGATAAAAATTGCATTGACTTTATAAATTTATATAAAAGCCTACTGCCATGTACTACTGAATTATAAAGTTTGACATTAAAATACTTCGGTACATAAACTTTCATAATATATTTAAGGCAAAATTTTTAAATTTGTTAAAAGCAAACTAGTTGCAAATAGTATTTATAGGCGCAAGAGTTCGCTAATTTTTGTTAACCAGCGAGAATGAACAATTTGTTCCGATCTCATGCTGGCAGTAAAAGCAGTAAATTTATTTTTTACAAAGGTTAGCGACACATAAATGGTTCTTCATAAGAGATATTTGCAAACTTTTGTCAAAATTTGTGAAATAATTTTCAAATTTACCGCTTTTTATACACAGCTCAGTACTCAAAAGTGGTTGACCAAATAAACAGCCTAAATAAAGGGAGGATCACACGATTGTCATAATGCACCAATAATTAGCCTTATTTTATATGTAAATCGTGTGATTATACAATTTATTGGCTCATGCAGCAATTCACAATATTATTGTGCTTATTTATACCAATAATATGCAACCCTGGTGCGACAATCGTGTGAAAGCTTTAAAGACCATCTTTCACCAATGTAAATGCCAAAAATACACCAATATTGATTGTATTCTTGTGAGGGAATTGAAGAAGACATTTCTCACCAAATTTTATTTTTGTTTTCTTTCTGAAAAAACACGTATTTGTACGATATTTATAATTGTCATCGCTTAAAATATGCAATTTTTAATTATTTATATGTAAATTACATCACAAACTTCTACTTTTTTCATTATTTTTACTTTTTTTATCAAACGGACACACGATAATCAAGGCCGATGTAATTTTAATTTTTTTAGAGAACAAATCATTTTTACTTTAGAGAATTAAATATAATATGTAATTATATTCCAATTTAAATAAATAAATATTTTAGTGAAATAATTTTTTAAATTTATTTAAATGTTTTCTCATATAAACCATCAATCGCCCTTCTTGTGAGCCAATCTCTGACCAACACACTTCTTTTATTTTATTTTTTTTTTATTTATTTGTTCATTTAATGAGCTCAATATATATAAGAGGACGCTATTTTCTTTTTTTTTAAAGAACGAACCATTTTGAACACAAAAAAAATTAATTTACCACAACAGCTGATTCACAGAGTTACCGTAAACTAGAACAATCGTGTAACAGCGTTGGGACAATTTTTGTCAATACATCGTTTCACGCCATCCTGTGACAATAAATTTTTTATAAAATAAGACAACCGTGTGAATAAACAATTCTAAATTGGGACAATTCTATTATTGTGCGCTAAACACAATACAAATTGTACTAGATTGGTGTATTTAAGGCAATCTTGTGGTGCTAGATTAAAACTAATCAGCGAATAGTCTAATGAATATTACTTGTCTCTGTATTTGATATTTACAGACTTTATGATTGCCTTCTACTCCGTTAACAGCAACATAATATGGATTACACTGCGAAACAAGACAGTCTCGGACAAATCATCAACGGCAGCGTAGTCTAATACCAGGACGCCTTTGTCAGAGCTATGCATTATGGAAACATTAGCAAATCTTTCCCTGTACTTACCCGATTGACACAAGGATGTCTCCTGTCCACTTTTTTTTCACAGACACTGAATTGCATCTTAGCATTGATTGCTGCTAGAAAAGAATGAATAACGTGTGCGACCAGCCAACTCCTCTAGAAATACTTATAGTTCTACTCGCTGTTAAAAATTGACGACCTATATACCATAGCAGTGCAACTGGACAAATCGAAGTCGCAAAAACTAAGGCATGCTTTATTACACCACCTAATCCTACCATCTACCAAGACGTCCGAAGCAGAATAATTAAAGCCCGCACTGCTTTCGTCAGCATACGCAACATGTGACGCTACTCTATGGCATCGAAACGTGTCTGGTCAACGCAGATTAAACGGACGCTATTAGTATTTTGCAATTGATACTACTACTAACTGCACAAAAGGATATCGACTCCATTACCAAACTTCTTATGCACTTAGGCCAGCTTTATTTCTTGGTTTCTTTTCTACATCATTTGAGATCTTTGGAAAGAATAAAAAAAACAAAAATACGATCGACCAAATAAATCAAACTAAAAGGGGACTATGTATGTTATGAAGTAAAACGCTTATGCCTCGAAATTTTTGAACAGAGTTCATATATGAAAGTAAACAAAACCTAGCACAAACGCCGCTTATACCACCCAACAATGATAGTAAAGTAAAATTATTTTAACACGTTTATCAACTAATTCATTCAAAAATAACCCTTTACTCTAACCAATAGCCCTCAACTCCAGCTCTTTATTGCAAACTCTTGCAATATATTTTTAAAACTCTATTGTGTTTTTAACTTATTTTTTTTGTAATTTTAATCTACATTTGTTTTTCTGCTATTTATTTAACTCGGTTGTATTGTTTCAATTTATATTTTATTTGTAACCTGTAATTTTCACACCGATATCCTTTTTCGTCCAGTGACCATAATTTACACTGTATGTCTGCTTTACTGTCTATAATAAAGTGTTTGTAAAACATTTGGTTTCGCTCTGTATTTTTTTATTTTTTTATTTTATATTATTTTTTATTTGTCACTTCATTTGCAATCCCATTAAATTGATATTATTTCAACAATCAGGCAAATAACAATGAAAACAACAACAACAACAATAGCATAAAACAGTGTGAATATACAAATTGTAAAATTTTGGGGCGTTTTTTTGATATTTTTGTATTGCCAAAGGCTATTTTTTACTGTTTGTTGCAGCACGTAAGGACTGTGCAACAACATTTTCCCAATGTCAATAATGTTGAAGGTAACAAAAATGTTGTTAAACTTTTTTTTCATTGCTGTTGTTATTGTTGTTGATATGCTATGATACTCAATTTGTTGTAAACCATGAATCAAACAGAAAAAAAAACGAGCCGTAGTTTGCATATTTTTTAAATGAGAAACTTTAAAAAAAAAGAGTAAATCGAGTGGTTGCAGTGGCATGTTTGTTGGATGAATTTAAATAAATAAATAAATTCTATTTATTATGCAAAGTAAACATTCCAAACTATAAGTACACATGCATGCGTTTTTATACTTTTTCATACGCAAAAAGGAGATTTTTTTGTCCTGCTGCGTTTATTTGTTTGAATAATATGGTATATTGTCCGTATTACGGGTTAAATGCTGAAATCCCTATTTTTAATGTTCAATTTCAAAGGAATGTTAAGAATTTTTAACTGATAGCCAAAAATTTACTTTGAGTACATTTTTGTTTTGCTTTCAAATTGGTCGTTCTATTATATATTTAGACTACTAAAAATGTATACAATAGTATAGTATTAAGCTATCAAATAGATGAAGCAATATAAGTTTAATAGACAAAAATCAAAAAAACACTTATCACGAATTTTGATAAAATACGTATTTTTTGAAAGCTAATTATCGGCTGAAATTATATTGAACGATTTTTTTCGATTAAATCTCTATAATCTCTGTAAATACTATGTAAAAATTTGGAGTTTAGGTACTTTAGAAAAATAACTAAAATTTCTATTTCTTTAAGAAACTTTTAAAAGTATGTTTTTTTAATTACTTCACAATATTATAAATAAAACATTAAACGTGAATTTTTAATAAAAAGTAAAAATTTCCAAAATTTGAAGGAGTATTAAAAAAATATATGATAAAAATATATATATTTTTATTCCTATTTGAGAGAGTACATAACATGTTCAATCAAATAAAAATAATTTGAACGAAATTTATCCTACAACCTTTAAATATTACAAATGTATAATTTAGATATTTTTTCATAAATTTTGCTGATTTTAAGTAGTTTAAGGTAAATAAAAGAGAAAAAAGAAAATGAATTATCACTTTAAATATGATATATTAACCCAGAAAAAGTTAAAATTATTATTCAAACTTAATATTTGCAGTACAACAATGTATTTTCGCCAGATTACAATATATTTTTAATTGTTTTTACAAAATCCACAAAATTACTTCCGTTAAAAACTTGTTGGTATTTGGAATTTAGTCATTTATATCAGTAACTAGCACAACTCTGTGCTAAAAAACCTTTTTTTAATTAAAAAATTTTAAAATAAAAAGTATCTTTAGAAGGGCTTTTTTGGATTTAAATATATATGGGAGGTGGGCGTGTCCGTTGTCTATTTGGTGAAAATTTAGCAAATATCTATACTATTAATTTTATGAACGAAATTTCATTTGTTTAGGACACCTCCCTCTAGTTTTGTACATTGGCTCTATAGGACACTGAACAAAACACCACGAGTTTCTGTAAGGGTACAATTTGTGTTAAGAAAACTTGGGGTAGTTATGGACTATTTTGTTTCGCAATTAAAGATAATTTTTTGAACGTGCTTAAGGAGATTTGGCATAGTAATAAAAGGTTACCTATTCCGGCCTAAACTACTGACTTCCTCCATTCCATTCTTATAATCATTTTCGTTTCTCAGCCAAAATAATTATAATATATTATTATTATAAAATAGTTTCATCGTAAGCAAGCAGAATTGTTACATTTGGAGTGAGGATAGGACAAAAGCTTTTGTCGAAACACCATAACATTACAGAAAATTACTGCTTAGTGCGCTCTATTGGCTGGTGGAGTCATTGGTCCAAATATATTCATTGGCAAACGGTATAGGGACATAATTAGAAATTTTTTCGTACCTCAATTAGCTGATATTAATTTTGCTGACAGGTGGTTCCAACAGGATAGAGCTACAATTGATTTACTCAAATAATCTTTTGATGAAGGAGTAATTTTACTTAATGGTCCAATTATTTGGCCTCAAAGATCGCGTGATTTAACCCGATTGGACTATTTTCTTTGGGGCCATGTAAAGTCACTTGTCTACATCCATAAACCAGAGACAATTGAACATCTGGACATCACAATTTGAAGAGTTAGTGGCAAAGTATGTCCGCATATGCAGTGAAAAGTTTGTCAGTTATGTAGTCCTAGAGTGCGCCTTGTACGCACCAGCTGTGGCGACCACACGCATGGCCGAAATCATATTTAAGCATTAATGTCATAATATCCTGTGTCCAACAAAACCTTTAAAATATAATATCTGTGGTAATATTATTGCATCATTCAACACTATAGCTTGTTTGATAAATCCGAAAAGTTGTTTGATAAATCGATGAAAATTGGATCACGTACGACAATATAGTGTGAAAAAGATCATAGATAAGTAAGGTGAGCCATTGCTGAAATTGCAAAGCCAGGTTTGACACCAATAAAGGTGATGTTGTGTGTTTGGAGGGATTGGAAAGGAATTGTCTATTATGAGCTTCTACAACTTGTGCAAACGATTGCTTCTGATCTCTACTCTCAACTATTAACGAAATTGAATCAAGCCGTTGTAAGGTATGTAAGACACTCGCCTACCAAACAAGAGATTCTCGCTTCAATCCCAGGTAAGACTATCCAAAAAAGAAAAATTTTTCAACAGCGGCATTAGCTCAAACACAAGAGGCTTGCAAAACTCAATTGGAAATTGAAACTCTTTTTTTTTTGAAATTCTACACTGATGGAATAGTGGCTTTACCTCAAAAACAGCAAAAAGTCATCGATCAGAACTATACATACTTAATTTTGGTATTGGTTTAATAAAGCTCGTTTCAAATACAAGTGAAGGTTTTTCATTTTTGGTCAGATTTGTAAACAAACTTTTTCGAACACCTCTAATAAAAATTTAACCATAAATTTTTTGTATAAACAAAAAACAAATACCGTTGAAACGCTTTTCGTTATTAATTCACTAAAATGTTTAATAGCTTTTACAAAACTTTCTATAAAGAACACTTAAAAAAATCTTTACAAACTATATATTTTCTTGATTCCAGGCCATCATAGTATGAGTCTAATACCTATTGCTTGCTTTGGCTTTAATAACTATCTTCCTGTAAACTAGGTTCACTTGTACATGTAACATGTACATTTCGCAGCCTAAACACAACCACTGACTAGAAACCAAAGTAAACACGCAGTGGCTATAGTATTAAAAATTAATTCACTGGTTAAGCCGCGAAGCTAATTTTCGGGCACTAATTCTCCCCTTCAATGGCTCAAAGCTATGGTATGATAGGTCAACAAGAGTCTAGCGCCACCTTAAATTTTTTTGACTAACTAAACAAAATAATCTTTATCTATTAATATTTAAAATTCTTAAAGGACTTCATTACGGACTGTATCGTTTGTTAATCTAGCCACTTAGATACCAAATGATATATTCACGGCTGCTTCCCCAAAAGACTTGAAGGTAGAAGCTCTATAGAGAACCATAGAAATCAGGAAAAATGATAACCTACTGCCACAACACGTAAATGGTTCAACACATTTATTCCTTATCTAAATAGTTTTCTTCACATACAAGTGAAGAACTACTTCATAGTGCTACTGCTGGGATTGAAATAGCACTTGAAATATTTTACCGCGCTGAAATCTTACCTCGTTAAAAAAGGTGTCTCTTACCGAAAGGTTTCTTTGGCATTAACAGACTTATTGTACTAAACACAAAGTTTAAGAGTATCCTGCACGAATATTATGGCGTGACAGCATTATTCACACTTATTTCTTTATTAAATTTTAATTTTTAAACTTTTTTTTAATATAAGCCCCATAGCGCCTTTTGGCCCATCCCTAACCTATTTTTTTCGTTACCCCTCTTGGGCGCACACTTCTTTCACAAAGCATATTCATCTTACACGGGTTGTCGTTGTCTCTTCCTATTTAAAATTATTTTGCCCTAGCTTTTGTATAATTGTGCGTCGCTGTGGTTACTTGATCCTTGAGAATTACACTCAAACGACATCCTTGTAAAACTATAGGATGTCTTCTTTTATGTATGGCCGATCTACCACCACATCCACTTCCTTTGCCTTATCTGCTTTAGCATGCGCTCTTCATTTGTCACATCCCATAGTTCTATGTTGCTTACAGTATTAGGTCAGAATGTCTTACATCTGATTCTAAGAACTTGTTGGTGCGTACCTGTGACTTTTACATGATGATATTAGACGCATTAGGTTCACTGCCGTACAACAGGATTGACTTTTCACATAAGTCGAATATTCTGAAATATATGAGTTTCTCCATACTGACTGCAGTCTTCCGAATGCCACTCTTGCTTTGTTTAAGCCTGTTGTTAATGTCTGTGCTTCCCAGATAACAGAAGCTATCTATATATTCAATTGATTGTCCCTATAGCACGCTATTGTTCTTAATTTCCATGGTTTTCTTAATATTTATCTCAAATTCAACAATGCGACAATCTTCTTTCTCATCCAGTATAATGGTGAATAGTAGAGGTGAAAGTGGACATTCTTGCTTTACTCCAGCGTTAATACGGAATGGTTGACTGAATTAGTACGTATTAAAAAATTATTTCTTCCAAAATTCAAAGCTATTTAATTACAAGCAGGAATGACTTGTACTGGACAAAACCAACAACATTGTTTACTAAATAACAAAATTTCCTAAACTAAAAAAGCCAATAAAAAGTCATCGACATGCCCATAAACATATTTTAAGCCTAACCTTAATACAAAGTTTCAACCCTTTCTGTGTGAAAATATTTAGACTTTATTAAGTCATGATATACCATCACCCAACACAAAATATTATTTTGAATCTTTGCTGTTTTATTTACCAGAACAAACACGACAAGTCCAATAAAATACTTACTTGTCAACAGCAATTAGTGATTAATTCGTAATTAAAAACTAATCTTTAAAATGTTTGAAATTTAAGTACATTTTCATAGTGGCAATAATAGTTTAGTTCTTGTAAATTCTAAGAATTTACTCGCCCTTTAGAAAAATTAAATTGTCACCAATAATAGCAGAAAAGTATTTTCCTCTTTTTCTATTTAAAACAATAAATTTCATTATATGTAATTATGCTTAAATTACACAAACATTTAAATAGCAGCGTTTTCCTTATGTAGAAAATAAACAAAAGGGAGAAGAAAAAAATAACAAATTAAAGACGAAAAATTAAAGGGACTTTCGAAAAAACAGAACATAAGTTCTTTTATTTCAGAAGGACACAAACAATCGAATCAAATTACAATTTTTCATCAAATTTAGATTTATTGTACACAGAGAAAAAAGCAACTGACTTTTTGCTTATGGTATGGCATTAGTTTAAAAAATGAAGATGTTTATAGTGAAATAAAAATATAAGGTAATAGACGACCTTGTGAAGATATATAGTCTTAGGAGTGCAGGTTAAATTTTGTGGGAAAAAAGATAGTTTTTACGTCAAAACGTGTTTCATTATTCAGCATAGTCATTCTTATTCTCGATAAATGAAGTCTAACGTCTAGAATACCTCGAAATTAGTGGTATACAAACCGTGTAACATCCTGACCTTACGGTTCACGTTTTAAAACTTTGCAGCCAAATGCAGCCACTTTCTGCCGGATTGTTATAGATACGTTTGTATATTATATATTGTTGGGTTTTAAACCTTTTGAAACATTTGTTTTCTTTTCAATTGTGTCAGATAAAATAAATAACACCTAGTTGTTGTTTCGTTTTAGTCTCTTTATTTCCGCATATTATTTATACAGTATCCAACTTATTTATCTTACACTTAATTCACAAATTTACTCAACACTCTATTTGCGTCTTAGCACAACTTTACTTATTGCCTGTTATATTACAGCTTACTGACGTAGGCAGAGTAGCGTTCCTTATATACCTGACTACCATCAGTTTCTAATGTTCTTGTATGCACTACAATGCTCTATTCATATACATATCGCTCATTTATTGCAACAGTGTCATAACTCAAAAAACATAATTTTTCAGGAGAGCTGTTTTAAATTTCAATTTCCCATTACTAAACATGGAAATGGGAATAAACACTTTGCTCCTGTGCTCACAATTTTATACGAATCGCAAAGAATTTTTTACACAATATACATCACAATGTTTCGAATATTTTAAAATACTTAACTAATAAACAAAAATTTAACTGGCAACACCGTTAAACACGCAATCGGTAACCCTGTGAATAACACAAATAATTACGGCGTACATACACGGGTGATACATTGACAGACTTGACTGAATAGACTGAAATCCCACAATTAAGATTTAAATGTACTGATGTTGATGTATTATCGTTTTAGGCATTGCTTATTTTCGTAACAATACATACATATATACTGATGGTATAGGGTGTTTTTTAGCTGAATGAGAACTATGGATATCGATAACTATGATTTAACAACTGAGAATGTCAAAACCTGTTGCCATCTCTGTTCATTAAGATTTGGCAAGTCGTCATTATTTCCAAATTGTGAAAATTTACGTTCAATAAAATACATCTGTTCGCGAAGTTCATATCAAAGAATTGTGTTTAGTAACGAAGCTCATTTCTCGTTAAATGGCTACGTCAATAAGCTAAACTGCCGTATATTGAACGAAGACAATCTCAAGACGTTAGCATAACATCCATTAAAATTGACTGTTTGGTGCGGCTCACACACTCACAACATTATCGATCCTTATTTCTGTCGAAATAAGCAAGGAGCTGGCTATATGGTGAACGGCAAGCACCATCGAGTCTGGCTAACTGCAATTTTGCTTTCAAAAATTAATAAACTAAGCATCAACAACATTTAATTTTAGTTTAGTTTAAGATGGATCAACTTGCCATATAGCGCGCTTAAAAGTAGATTTATTGTAAAATAGATTTGAAAACAAATTTCTTACGAGGAGTAGTACTGTTTACTGGCACCATCACTCAAAGCATTCTAATTGCACGTTGTACACGTTTTTCAGCATATTTGTACAGCGTTTTATATCTATTTCATAGTAAAAAATTGAGGTGCGTGGAGTAGTGTTTAAATTGCTTGCCAACGACACAAATCTCAGGTAGGACAAGAAAAATTTTAATAGAATTTTAGATAATTAAGAGTCTTCAGCCCTATCAAGATCATTCGTCCAAGAAGTCCACTGATCCTCTCTCTCTCTGGAGAGAAAAGAAAAGGCTCAGGCAGCTTAATCTCTTCGAGAAAAAAAGGTAAGGAATTAGTAGCGGCATACCAAATATACAGAGAATGTTATTTCTAGGCAACCACAGATGGTAACACCAACATCTAATCTAGAAACAAGCTATGTGAACTGATCATCTACTTAGCTAGAAGACAAAAAAAGAAAGTGAAAAACGATGCATTATGAAAGCTATATTCTCCTAAGAGAATTTATGGTAAAAAAGATTAAAAGAGCATCACATAGGTATTTCTTGACATATTCCATTCACTTTAAAATCAATATAACTTTTGGCAGGAGCAACGAATTAAACATCTATCTTTAGCAAATATGTTATCTGATATGTTACATTTTAAACAAAAATGAAAATAAGGGTTTGTTTCGTAGTAACTCTGGAAGACACCGCGGTCATCACTTGATTGGTCTCATGCGTGTCGATTCGTAGAGCTTATTCGTAGTTACAAAACAACTTAAATATTTGCTCGGAATATGCCTGAACATAATAAAATATTCTTTAAAAGTGGTCCCATGGTTAGGCTTATTGTCGATTGTGCGCAACTTTTAGGAAAGTAAACTCCTGTATCAGGTTAATACATCAAATAACCTATTTTCGTTGCCTGTACATAGCTATTCTTTGGTTCAAATCCAATGATGTGGCATAAATTAAATAAAAAAAATTTTAAGTACTGTGAGCGTCAAAATAAAGTGTACAGCTCTATTATCTAGTATTCAGTTTTTATTTCCGTCTTTTAAAATATGATGAATTTAAACATTTTATGTTCTTTAGGGGAGTATCTCGGGCTTTTCAAAATTCTTAAAAAACTAAAACAAAATGCTTACAACAACTAAAGTTGTGCAACAAAAACGAAATTTACTCTATTTTTACGCCTCAAAATAAAGTGTACGAATAAAAACCATTCCACAGAAAAGAATAAAATAGAAATACTAATAAGTGATACCATTTTTTCAATGTGAAGAAGCGGCTAGTGCAACAACCGAAAAGCCGCAAGAAATGGTATATGAGACGGTAAGCACAAGGGTTGACGTCGATGCAAGATTGTCAAATCTAGAAAAGACTATTGATTCAAAATATAAATTGCGTCAGAAGATTCCGCTAGAATAAAATTCCTTGCTTCGATGGTAGCACTTTTCTGGCAGTATTTAGATTCCAATACAATACCGTGTCAGCAGAAATAGATGGGGTGGTAAAGATAAGGCTCTGGAATTATTTTTAGCCCTTAAAGGTACAGCAACAGAAGTTCTTGCCAGCTGCAGGGGCAAATACGACGAACTAAAGGATCCGCCAACTAAAGTTTTTTTTCAACTAGTGCTTATTTCGTGAATGGTAACACTTAGCTCATGTCTGATTTGACAGACAATTAGTTTTATCCTTCCGTTGAACGAATATAGTTGTGTATACGCTTGAACAACGCTGGGAAATATTGCGACATTACTTTGAAAATCATGGTAATGTTGCAGATGAAGATCATTTTGATCTTGGCCGGTATGTAAACAAGCAAAATTGTCGCATTTGGGGCACAGAAAACCCGGACGCATACATTGAAAAGCCGATACACCTAAGACGAGTCACTGTTTGGTGTGGATTTTGGTCCAGAGGCATAATTTGGACATTTGTCTTCGAAAATGAGCAAGGAGTGGCCGTTACAGTCAATGGTGATCGTTATCGGTCCATGTGAACGAATTTTTGTTCACAAAAATTGAAGAGGAGGATATTAGCAACATTTGGTTTCAACAGGACGGCACTACGTGCCACACAGCCGAAGCTACATTCGATGTTTTGCGCCCTGTTTTTGAAGATCGCAATATCAGCCGCAGAGCTGATGTCGTTTGGCCACCTCGGAGCTGCGATTTGACAGCGTTGGACTATTATTTGTGAGATGCCGTCAAAGATAAGTGTTACGCCAACAAGCCAGAGACAATTGACGCTTTAAAGGACTATATTCGTGAAGCCATTGATGAAATACAGCTGCACAAAATCTATAATGTGCTTAAAAATTGGACCGATGGTGTAGGCTACTGTATGGCCAGCCGAAACAACCATTTGAATGAAAATATTTTCCATTATTAACCGGAAGGATTGTATTTTCAAATAAAAAAAGAAATTTGAGAAAATATTCAGTAGTTTTTTTTATAGCATTTTCAAAAAAAAATTATTTGGTGGACCCTGTATTTATGGCACAACACCGTAAATTCGGTAACGAATATGAAGGTGACACATATGGGACGAATATGGTAGTGATCCAATTTATAGATCGAAATGGTGAATTTGAATAATGTTAAGTTCGCAATAGCTAAGTTGGAGAAGGAATAACAATTGCACTTACTCCTTATTTAAATGATAGCTATTTAAATTAATTGTAGTACAAAAAGTGTATTGCCATTTTGTTCCTCAAAATTGTCTTTGTTTGGCCACTTTGTTCATAATTCCTATAAAAGAAGGAACACTGATACCATCCAAGTTTATAACACTAAAAGTATTTTCAACCATAGGAAATCATATGTAGCTTAAACGATGAACTGAATTACCCTTTAAATGCCCATTGTAGTGTACACTATTTAAACGTAATTTAATGCAATTAAATTTAACACTTTTGATTTTTTTCTGAAATATAATTCAAAAGAAGATTTAAGGCTAATTTTCGTAATAACAAGGTCTTCAGGTTACACAAATAAACGTTAAATAAATGGAGAAACAACAACACTAACAATACAATTTCCTGTTTGTAAATGACATTAATATACAAACACAACAACAACAGCAGAAGGAGGGTTACAAAAAAACATATAGAAATGAAAAATTATTACGTTTTACAATTGAATGACAATAAAATAAAATATTTAAAAAAAATCAAACTCGAACTACTTATTATCAATATTCAAGTATTTTACTCAAATTCAGATATTTTTTTTAATTTTATTTTTTTTATTTTTCCTTTTAATGTCATTTGAAGCCTGGTATTATATTCTCATTATAAAGTCTATGCGAAATAAAACGAGGAAAACAAACGAACAAATGATGGTTTCAACTTTATTCCGGTGTTGTGTGATGATAATGTTGCAGCACTTTTCTGTTGCTGTTTAACTACAAATAAATTCTTTTTTTTTGTAACGTTTACATACACACACACAGAAATGCACAAAAAATATCATGTACAGGAAATTGTTATTAACGCTCCCAGGATATGCTCGCTCAGGATATTACTGTGTGTATAATTTGTTGCTGTTGTCAAACGCTTTCCTGGTGGTACATAGAATCATTTCATTTACATTCATCCACGCACAACCAACTTTCATCGTTTTGTTATTGCATTTTACCGCTTCATTCCTGCTGTTAAAGCTCTTCTTCGCCTCTTACATTTGCTCCGTGTGTACAAATTGAATGTCATTTAGCCTGCGGCCAAATAAACGTCCTCTTTGTTGCACTCTATGTAGAGGGTAAAAGGCTTGTTTGTATGCCAGCCAAAAACGTTAAATGGGAGTGCCAATGTTGTCTGCAATGAATTTTGCAAATATGAGTTATTTTTTTAATTCTGTTTCTTTCTTTTTTTAATTGTTAAATATTTACAGGAAACAAAGTGTTTTACAACTGATTACGCGATGTCGAAGACGAAAAATCTTGGAAAAAAACCAGGAGCAGGAAATGAGACAAACTAATTAAGATGTTTATAGAACTTCAGTTAACAGATAGAAAAAGACAAATTTGTATATTTATTTATTTATTTATTCATGATGGTGGTGATAGAGCCTAAAACTGGCAAATTTGAGTGTCCCGGAGGGGTACCAGACATTGTTTTCTGCTTCTTTACACCAAACATACATTCCTAGTCTGTATGATATCATGATAATTTACCACACAAAATTTTAAGAGTGAATCACTAGACTTTTAAGTAATTCAGTTTCAATTATCGAATTTCTAGGGATTAATACAAAATCAATGATATCTCTAGTTTTTATCCATGCTAATTGTGATTATTTAGTTTCCCACCTTTTTGTTCCATTTCTTAAAGACAATTTACAGACAAATTCCAATAAGGAAGAAGAACCATCAAAACGAATAAAAATGTGTCATGAACGAACAAAGTAATTCGAAAGTCTCTTATAAACAGTCTTGATAAACTAAACTAAAAGGTATCTTTTCTAGCTTTCAATGTTGAAGACCTTATAGAGTATAAACTTGTTTAGTGTCAATGCGGTGTGGATTGTTAGTCAACGGCATTATCTGTCGATATTTCTTACGAAATGATATAGGAGCTGTTTGTAATTTTAATGACCAACTAGATACACATCGACAACTACTTATTTCACCATGTTGATGATACGAAACCATCAAATTATTGAAAAGCTGTTGGTCTTCAAGATCATGTGATTTAATTTCTTTGGGAATAGAGTACATTTTATATAAATTCTATATACTGAACTAGCCAGCCTTTTTTCTTTCCTAGCAATCTAGGGCTTAGCCTCGTAAAATGACCAAAGCTTTAAATCTGTCTGACTGCCTGACTGCCTGCCATCACATAAGTACTCAAACCCTTCGATTTTCTTCCCTAACGCTTTTCAACACAAATGAAGACAACATATGAATATATAGGTGTTACAACAAAATAATGCTATAAACACATACACGACAGCAGGCTACTGACTACAAACTACAAAAAATAAAATACACACGTTTATATGAATACGATTATTTTGATAGCAACACAGCTACACGGCTACTCGACTACTTTTGCTGCTGTAGCCAACTTAGGCTTATTTCTATTTTGTTTGGCTACAAAATTTAAAATATATAAAATAAAAATTCTAAAAAGTATTGATAATCCAAATATGTTAAAAAATTATTGTATTTGTTCTCGCGTTATAATAATTTTTATTTGTTAGGCAGCTAAACGGCTGAACCGATTTTCTTGAAATTTTTACAGTATCTTTCTGTATATCTGGAATGAACTTTAGGCTATATAAAAATCAAAAACTCCAGCTGGGTGGTGCCACTCTCATACAAAGTGAATACTGAATTTAGTACATCTAAAGAACGGTTAAAGCCAAAGTTTCAGAATATTGTCTGATCGACTTCACCAGTCAAAAGGACGGAATTTGACAAGTTAGCGTGGTAGCTTCCATAGAAAATTAATATGAATATTTATAAGTCTTAAAAACGTTAATAGTAAAAGTTTCTAAATTAGTTTTAAGCAACATCGTGAGCAATACATATCATCAGTCAGTAACTGGGCGAGATTGGATATGTGGGCGTAACACACAGTTAAAGAACATAACAAAGATAAGCGTAGCGAAGCACGTCGGGTTTTAGTTAGTAAAAATATAAAGAAAGGAATGCGCACTGAAAGAAGTTGCTGCAATTCTAATTTGAAATTTTATTTATCAAAACGTTAATTTTTTTTCTTTTTTTTAATACTGCTTATTATGATGTCGCTTCCAATATATTTAAGTAGCGGACTACACGCTTACAAACGCTGCTTACGAATATTGTAGTCCTATAGTCGTGTAGCCTGCCGTTGTCTATATGTTTATAGCATTATGAAAATTTAACTGCTATAAAATCTTTAAGATTATGATATAACTCATAATTCCATCGCTGTAGAAATTTTCGGTTTTGGCATAGTAATATCAACGACTATTATTACAAACACACATACGAATAATGTTCGAGCGCTGAAGTGCTCGGCCTATATGGTTATTGCATTAAAATTGTTTGGCCAAGTGCATTTTATTTTTAAATGATCATCCAAATATGATGTAACCCGGCAATGCCATGTGAATAAAAAGCCTTATCTGGTCGCTTTTCCTTGATTGCTTCGTTCAAACAATCAAGTTGTGTTTGGAATTAAGATCAGTTGTAGAGGATCATAATACTAACAAGCCACTAACATATAAAATTGAGAAACGGACGTGAGCAAACTTATACTGCATGCGGCATTTTCGTAACACACTTTAAAAATATTTGAGGTTTTTTTTTTCTTTCACATCACAGAGAGTTTTTGTAGATGTACATATACATATGTCACCGTCTTTTACATCAATTTACTTTGTGGTCCAATCATAATGCACGATTTTAATTGTGAGGCAAATTAATTTGACATTTCATTGTTTCACTGTTTGACAAATTCGATCATGGAGAAGTACACAATTAAGCAGCGTATTAAGATTGTTGAAGTCTTTTACGAAAATGAGCGTTTAAATGAAGATGAATTTCGTGTGCTTCGTGATTTTTTAGTCAGTATAATCGACCAAATGTGTTCACAATCAGGAGAATTATGCGCAACTTTCAGATAGAAGTATGCCACCGAAGCCGCGGCGATCATTTGCCCGATATTTTGCTTCACACACAATTGTCGTAGATCCTTTTATCATAATAAAAAATATTACGATAATTCTCTGATAATTTTTTGTTTTATTTACAATTAACATCGTGCGTTTTGTTTGAACCAAACTTTACAAGGAGCATCAAGTTAAAGACCTGTCTTTATCAAATATGAATTAATATATAGGGTGTTTCTATAGCCTGATAGAAATGAAAATTAAAAAAAATTAAGAAACAACACAAAAATTAAATTTTAATCCAAAAAATCTTTTTATTAGAGAGATCGTTCAATGCATGTCATTAATATTTGAAATTGATTTCGTGCATATGGCCATCTTTGCGGTTCTTGACGAAGTGCATTCTGTACGTTCAATTTTGGCTGCTTTTTCTAGCATTGCATGCAGTATGTCACGAAAATATGAACAATATTGGCCACCCAGGTGTCAATTCTTGCTGGTTTATCAGCATAAACCAGTGACTTCACATGGCTACACAGGCAATAATCGAGAGTTTTCAAATCGCACGACCTCTGAGACCACTTCACAGATGAATTTCTCGAAATAAACTAATCACCAAATTTTGATTTCAATAAGTCGATGATTACGCAGAGCCATCCACCTCTTGCCCGGATCATGGATCATAGTACAGCAACAAGGTCTAGTGATGCCACCACACCTAGCGGTGAATTTTTCTTGATGTAATGGAGTCTGTAGGGTTTGTTATAGATTGGTTCCATTACATATGAGATTTTGTTTGCAAACAAGCCGGTTGAGATGTAAATGAGCCTCAACGCTGAACACAATTTTGTCGTCTACAAGTTGCAGGAATTGTTACTGATTTTCAAAGAAAATTTGGATTGTTTGGTAGCATTGTTTAAGTGTCAATTTATTCATGATGTTTTTCCAAAGCATGCTGATTATAAAAGTCAAATAAGAGAGCGCTGTATGATAGTTCGTTCGACAGTTAACCGTTTCGTAAATTCTATAGGCCAATATTTAGAAATTTTTAAAATTTAGAAATTTTAAAACCAATTCTTTTTTACATTACGCACTGAATGATTTGCAAACAAAAGTACATGATTGCCTTACTCCTAACTTAACAAAATACGTAGAAGTGAAGTTCTTTTATTACAAATAATTTTATTCACTTTCTCTTTTATAGGCTTCTAAATTACGAAGCTATAAAAACGTAAAGAACTGCAGATTATTAAGCCATTAACAATCAGTGTTGATCATAAAAACAGCCCAAAATAGTTGTAACGCAACAATAATGGATGCTGTAGTGATTGCTGAAATACTCTTAATTGACCAGTTGGACGTGTACCAACTGTCAAATATATAAAAATAAAAGTCTTTAAATTAAATGAATGATTCATAAAATTGTACATTTTATGGCATCCTTTTACATATTACAGCCTACTTTTTTGACAACGAAAACTAAAAAACAACCACAAACACTCAACGCACTCATCCTAATGTCCAGTTTTATTTTTATGATCATTTAAAAAAATATCTGGTTTTTTTTCTAGTGCAAATGTTGGTCATTTATTTTATTTTTTATTAAGGCATTCATTTAATTTTTTTTTTCTGCCATAGATTTCATTATTACACAATTACTGGTTAGCATGACGTTTTTCTTTGGGTGTTTTTTTGCGCTCATTCCGCTCTTGTTTTACTTTGACAGTTTCTATTATTTTTTTTTTAATTTTATTATTCATTTTGCATTCATCAGACACATAAGAAGCATTTTTATTTCGGAATGATGTTTACTTCCTTGTTATTCTATTAAAATGTCAGTAAATGATCGTAAAAAAGAGGCTGCATTTTTGTGTCTATTTAATATGTTTATCATTCTATTATTGTCTCATAAAAAAGTAAAACACCAGAGCAAAAAAACAACACCCATATCTTTACTGAAGAATGCAACACATTTTGTCGAATAAAGGTATACGAATATCAATCATATAAGAGCAATACTTGCATGAGATCAAATTATTGTTTTAAAACCTGTCAAGAAAATAGTTCAAAGAAAAATATCGAATTTCCCTCAAAAATATTTTTAAAAACATGATCAGAAGATATGAAAAGTTTCTAATTGCTGCAACAAATGTCTTTTTATATGACACCTTTGCTTAAGTAAAACCATACATAGTATGCAAGCCAAAGTACAAAAATAATTTCTTTAATCGGAGGAACTCTTTGTCGCTAGAATTTATCTTTTTTCAAGAAACTTGTTTTAAAAAAATACATTATCAAGATAATATAATTTGAAATTAATACATCGCATACTTTTATATATTAGCAATGGACTTTCAAACACAACATAGATGTTTTTTAGATGCACTACATCGCAAAGGAGCTTTATCACAAAGATTTAACGCAAACCACATCGATTGTAATGGGTGGTCCAATCCAAAATTGCGATGTTGATTATAAATAAAACAAAAAGTTTTCGGAGAATTATCTTAAATTTTTTTATTATTCTTGAAGGATTTATGACAATTATGTGTGAAATAAAATATCGGCCAAATGCTCGCCATGCCTTCGGTGATATACATCTATCCGTCGGTCCATATTTTCAATGACTCTGAGACATAAATGAGGTTCAGTGTAGTGAATGTGTCGAAAAATCTTAAACTTTAGCTCTTGAATTGTTCTTGGCTTATTGATGTACAGTTTTTCTTTTAAATATCCCAAAAGACAGAAGTCCAACTAACATCGCCACGATCTGAGATAACACGGCCATTGAATTTCTCGCTCATAAGAGCTATTGTTTCGTTATCTGTGTAGCAAGTGGCATCATCCTGTTGGAACTACATATCGTCTAAGTACATATCCGCAATTTCTGACCACAACAAGTCCGTTATCATCTCGCGATAGCGAATACCATTCGCGGTAACTAATTTGCCGACCTCAATTTCGAAGGAGTACGGCCCATGAATTGTACCAAGCAGAGTGTGGATAAATAGGCTTTTCAACAATCATTCGTGGATTCACATTTTCTGCTTGTTAACGAGTCCACTGAGGTGAAAGTGTGTCTCGTAACTGAAATCAAAAAAAATCACGAAGTGCACGAAATGCATTTTGATTTGAATGCCCATTTTCGTAAAAGGCTTCAAGAATCTTAAAGCGCTAATCAATTGTGTAAATCTTCATGGTTGAACTTGTCCAACACTGAAACAATGAAATGTCAAATTAAGTTGGTCATAAGGTGTGACCTACAATTGACATCGTGCACCCTATACTTACAAGAAGTTTTATTACATTAAAAAAAATGTAAATTTAATTACATTTCAAGCCAAAAATTAAACCAAATCAGTGTCGTGCAGATCGATAATTTTTTGCCATTTTTAGGTTGAAGCCATTATTCCATCAGTGTAGACCTTCTGAATTTACTGAGCGTAAAACTTATCCAATGGCGTTAATCGAAACAGAGATCGACACAAATGATAATTTAATTTTTTAAGGTGCAACCTCTGAGCTATATGGTGCATCGAAAATTCGCAGCCAAACCATGTCTGCTTCTGGCGAGTGTGTATGGTCTAGCGGTGTCATTTTGGAATACTACACCTTCTCTATTGATCAATTCTGGTCGTTTTAATTGAAATTCTGGCTTCAATCTCGTTAGTTGTTGAAAAGAAAGATCAGAATCAATCACTTTATCAGGTTGCAGTAGCTCATAATTAACTTCCAATACCTCAAGATTCGTAGCATTCATTACATTGCTTTGTGTCAATCCTGGCTTTGACACCGTCCCTGTTTTGCACATGATTTTTTCGCTTACTATTATCGTACTTGATTCACGTTTTATCGCCTGTGATCAATCGTTCCGTTTTAGCAGTGAATCGCAAATGGTAATTCGATCCATTGAATTTTTCATTGTCAATTCATGAGACACCCAATCCTTAAGTTTCTTTAGGTATCCAGCTTTTATAAAATCGTTGATAACTGTTTGGTGATGAGTGCCTAGCTCCCTTGCCACTTCCATGCTGCCTATGTGCCTGTATTTCTCACTTTTTTCCATGATTTCATCGACATTTTTAGTGTTTAGCTGAACAGAGCGAGATGCATCTTTAAAATCAAAATTATCGGATCGGAAACGAGCAAACTATTTCGCTGCTGTTATTTTTAGTAACAGCATCGTCTTCGTAAACTGCACAACCTGTATGATGATGGTAAATATGATGGTAATGTTCTGAATTTTCACTTATAGTGTTGCCTGATGCAATTAATATTAACAGAGATATTGCATTTTAGAACCATCTACTGACAATTTGTAAACAAAATTTTTCAACCACCCAATATATCCCAGTATCACTTTTCCACCTTCCCACCTTCGTTAGATATTTAAAGGCGATTTTATATATTATAGTCATTTCAAATTTGCAAAGGCATATACTTTCAGTCTTCCGACATGGATCCTCAAATAAACTGAAAGTTTATCAGACAATATATCTTCTGATTTATTACACTTCCATGTCAGATGTGCATACGTGGCATCCTCACTCAACACTAAAATATCATTAATAGAAAAACCGCGCAAATATATACACGTATTATGATTTTTATGTATCATGATTTTCGGTTAGTGGCTTTAATCTTAAATTATTGTTTGATGTTGTTGTATAAAAAGGTTAATATTGACATTTGACAAAGCTTGTCTATAAAGTATTTGTATTACGTTTTTATTTTCGATGCATCGAATAAAAAGCATCGGTGTTTCATCGATGTTGATCAATTAAAAAAAACATCGCATTGTTTCAATGTATCGATAAGTTACATCGAATGGTAGGATTCCGACATGATTATAATCAGTTGATTGGAATGATTATGAAGCAGTTCTACTGATTTAAATATCATTCCTAATTAACGAATCCGTTCAAATGCAATTCACCACCAAACTCGATATCACCCCTTAATTCGGGTTAAAATTACAATAATCACGCAGATCCTTAAAGAGCATCGACGTAGATGAGCAGATACTAAGGATCTTGTAGTCCGCGAGTAAAATATTTCGCAGGCTTTGTCACTTTTATCAGTTATTCACTTTTTCTAACATCGAAAACTATAATTTCTTTGACTGCTCTCAATGTTATTTAAGCCCATCGTTACCCAAACATAAACGTTTAATATTTTTCCATGGCAGTTGTAATTTTTTTTGCACTTTTTCCTCATTTTCTAGCTTATATTGTTTGAATTTATTGCCATTGTATGTTTAAACAGTACCTGCCGGTACTTGCAAAGTGAAGTGAATGGAATTGAATAAAATGGAGTGGACCATTAATCAACTTTATACGCACGCAATAAGGATATTCCTACAGTTCAGATTGCATAAATAGCTTTAAAATTTTATAAATAAATTAACATCTTGTGCTAGTAAATAAGGGTTGCAGCTAGCAGCAAACAGTGCTATAATATTGTACGCTACTCTGTATGTCATTGTAATTGAGCTGTTTTGATATGAGTTTGGATGCTTTTAAGGGTGGATTTGTTATTGTCATTGATGATGCATTGATATGAAGAAAGCAGAAGCTTTTAAATTTAAAGGAAATAATTCTCACAACAGTACTGAATTTAAGCATATATTCATTACTTATTGTGTTAGAAATGATTCTTTTAAAATTCTGTTTGCTTATTGCATTTTAGTTGACCACTGATTGCAATTTTATAGTTTTTCTCTTTTTTTATCATATTTAATTTACACCCATTATTGTTGATGACGATGATATATCGTTTGTTTGTTTTTTAAATATATAATTTTTTATGAGGTCCTTATGGTATTGTTTATGAGTTTTTTTTAATGTTCTTGATTTAAGAGATATTATTTCATTATTGTTATTTTTTATCTTCCAATAGTTCTTTTTTGTGTTTAATGAGCTCTAAATTATTTTAAAAATTAACTTTGTCTTTGTTGAGCACTATATATGTAAGTATGTATGTTCAGAGGTGGACATTTGGTTAGCACATCGTAGATGTGTACTTAGTGTATATAAATTTTTTTTACATGTTTATTATTTGATCACGCGTGGTCCAAGGAAAACGTATTTTATGTTAAAATGGAGCAAAACCCAAAAAATTACTGGACAGTAATATAGCACAAATTAAAAAAAAATATTTTCAGCAAGGAAAAAAACTACTAATTTATTTTAATTAAAAATAAGTGCTTGGTAGGATAACTGTTTTTCTTAATAGCATCTCCTCATTTCCTCAGCATACTGTCTAAAAGTCCCGTTCAACGTTCCTTTGGTATTGCTTACCATTTCTTTCAGATTTCTCTCCATAAGTCACAATAAATTGTTACTCTACATCATTCCATGGGTTCACCACAGAACTGAGACCTGATGATCGAGTTGGCCAATTTAAAGTGTCGTTTCTACTTTGCTCTAAGCAACACTTCATTGTACGTGAAAAGCGTTTCGGATAAATATCATGCCTAAAATACCATCTAAGTATCATGTTTTCCTCTGCAAATGAAGTTATTGTGTTCAAAAATATTTCTTTCTAAACATACTATTCCATTTGCGTACCTATTTTAATTTATACGACCAACACCGTGTCCAGGAATTGCAACCCCAACCATCACATTTTGGCAATATGCTTGAAGAATGCCATATATAACATTTTCCATCAGGTTCAAAATGGAAAAAATATGATTTGACACCCTAGAGGACATTTTTCCAAAAGAGCGGTTGCCTTACTTTATGCTTAAGCAAAATAAAATTCGGGACAACACATGTAGTTAAATACTTTACTCAATTTTGATGCCTAGAAAAAAATAAATTTTTTTCCATGCAGTATACATGATATGTGCTAACCCTGTATATATGGAAAATTATTTATTTTTCTTAACGTCACGGCAGTTAAAGTCATTTTTTCCACAACTGCAAAGTACACGTAGTTTTTAATCATTTCTTTCGTGTATTTTATATGTGAGAGAACTTTTAAGAAAAAATATATAAGTAAACAAATTTATTGTATTTGATTACTGTGATTTATCTTCTTTTCGTGATTAAAAAACTATACACCACGTCTAAGATCAGCTAATTCTAGACAACAATAAATCTGATATCCACACATATCATATCTGATATCCATACATATTCCCAACAAAAGCCATACAACTTCTTGATTTTTCTAAATTTTTTGTTGGGACACAATAGATCATATGGATCGCAGTGTCTTGCAATAGCGCCTGGTCGATATGATAATAAAAATAATAATAATAATGACAAATTTTTTGTTCCTCTTCAATATCCAGTTTTAATCTATTAATTATAGGCAAAATTCGTATATGACTATATACATATGTAATGTCCACGGAAGCGATCGTTAATGGAAAATTTAAAGGCAATGTGGAAAGTGTTTGCCGACCAATGTCTGCAGCTATCACCAGTCAAAACGCTCTGTCTGACGAGTGTATGCATAGTTTTAAATCCGAATGATTCTTTGACTAATCCAAAACCGTACAAGACTTATTCATCAACACCAATGTCACAAAATATAACGATATTCCTATCAAAAAAGTTAAACTAAGTATATCTAACCATTGCCCAATAGATTAAAGTACTAAAATAAGATCTAAGGTTTTACTAGGACTCAAACTGTTCTTTGTGCGATTTAACAGTCAATCGTGCGCTTTCAAACTTATTGAAGTCCTTCGAGTTAGAATTTCAGTTATTTGTAAGGGATATCATTACACTGCTTCTATTCTTATTAACAACATTACTTGTAATGGAAATCCAGACCGAATCTAATATGTTTTTATTCTAAACTCGGCTATATATTTTCAGCGTAATACCATTAATCTACTTGTGTTCTAGAGTATTCACCTTAAAAGGCAGCCAAGTCACAATTTAGAGCTAAGGAGGCTAAGGACTATCTGTACTTCCGCTTCGCATTTGGCTGTATTAGTTATAAAGTGACTCAACTTATATTCAAAAGTATCGATTTGGTTTTTCAAAAGGTTGCAACTAATGTACTAACTAAATACTAAACTCGCCATTTTCTCCGATAACTTCAACTTTTTTGAATATACTGCAATTGCAAAGTGTTATAAACTACAGCAAGCTATACACGTCATAATTCACTCCATATAATAAATGTCTAATTGGCCTAACGATTGATTTCATTCAATAAAAATTCTTTTATTTATGTTTTTAAAACCCTACAGACTTATACACATTCGATAATAGGCAATCCACCTCCAATACTCTTTTCCCTGTTAATCCCCTTAGGAGTATATGGCTTTCACAAGCATCTTCATCTTACACGGCTTACTGCTGTTGACTTTTCTTCTTCCCATGTTACATTGTTTTGTCTTAGTTCCTAGATAGTTGTGCGTCTCCAGGTGTTTTTTGGTCAGCCACGATTTCTTGAGCATTGATTATTCTCCTCGAGTGACATTTTGGTGATACTATGTGTTTCTTTACCTAATCTATTGGGTATTTTCCGAATCTGTTTCAGTATTGGTTTCTGATTAGTCATGTTCTACAGTTCTGTATTAAATATGGTGTTAGACACGAATATTCATATTCATATTATTATTTCGAGGCACCAGGTTTCAAAATACATAAGTTGAATATTATGACATATAATGTAAACTCTTCATACTGACTGCAGTCGTCCGCTCTTGCTTTGTTGTGCCTGTCTGTTTCTGTGCCGCCATTTGTAGTCACCGTACTTTCTAGATAGCAGAAGCTACTTACATATACATTCGACTGGTTGACCTTGCTGTATGATGTTTTCTGTGAGATTTTACCCAAGTCCAACGTTGGCACCCAATCTTTGTAGGTCCTCCAGTTTCGACCGCATATTAGAAATTTTATGAGAGAGTAAGCAAATATCATCTGCATAGCCTAAATCTTTGAGTTGGCGTTAGAGACTTCATGTTATTCCTCTTCTCTTTGAATAGACTTTGCTCATTATGTCATTCATCATACACCATGGTGTATATCTGAGGTAATAGTGCTTGTTTAACTCCAGCATTGTTGTGGAATGGTTGATTGATGTTTTCCTTATGAAGAACTGAAAGTTCTGCATTCTCGTATACCGCTGTAATTATTCGAATTATCTTTTGGTGTACTTTTTTTCGCTCCCAGTGCTTTCCATATTGCAGTTCGTCTGATAGTATCAAATGCTTTCTTGAAATCCAAGCACAATAGATACTGGGGTACACGATTCAATAGACTGTTCAATAATTATCCATAAAGTGTTGGCCTGATCTGCGCAGCTTCTATTCGGTTCGAATCCTGCTTGTTTGCCTCGCAACATGTTCTATAATTTGTTTTGCAGCATTCGCTGTATTATGACCACCATCGCCACTTTTTGGTAACTTTGCACTGATGCCCCTCTTAACCGTTGAAGGCAGCCTCCCTTCTTCCCATATTGATCTAATGTGAGGCCTTAGAAATTCAGCCGTGTTTTGGATGTTAACCTAAAGAATTTCCGCCAGTAGTCCATCTTCGCCTACAGCCTTATTATTATTCAATTTACCAATCGTCTCCTTTACCACCTTGTAGCGGTACCATCGTTCCGATTTGAGTTGTTTTTTTTAAGTTGATACATCTGTTGTTGATATTCCCGCTATATCTTAGCGCCATAGCTATACATTTGCAAAGGCTACGTAGCCAAGAGTACATCTATATCCATGTGTGTTGGCGATTTTTTAAAATTTTAGAAATGGATTTAAATTTGCAACAACGAACTTGTATAAAACTTTGCGTAAAAAACGTGTTACGTCAACGATCCTCTAAAAGAAAAAGGTCATTTACCAATTGCACGAGGAATTCAAAAGTGGTTGTGTGTCAATCGAAGATGATAAACGCAGTGGCAGACCATCGACATCGAAAACCGACGAAAACATTGATAAAGTAAAAGAAATGTTGGTTAATAACCGCAAATTAACCATCAGAGAGATAGAGGAGGACTTGAACATTGCCACCACGTTTTCAGTCAAAAAAGAAGGCAATGCTCACGGTTTTCATGGATTACAACACTGTAGTGCATCATGAATTTTTGCCAGAAGGGCAGTAAGTAGATAAAGAGCATTATTTGGGCCTTATGAGACATTTGCGAGAAGCAATTCGCCGAAAGAGACAAGAATTGTGGGCAGAAAACTCGAGGATTTTGCACCATAATAACGCACCGCCACAGTGTCATCATTATTCGAAATTTATTGACGAAAATTGCTACAAATACCATCCAACAGCCATCGAATTCACCTGATTTGGTTCCCTGTGAATAGAAGAATAATAAAAACTTCGAGGACTGGAACAACCGTTGGCATATGTGTGTTGCAGTGGATGGGTATTACCTTGAAGAGGACCATATAGATTTAGGTAAATAAGCTTTTTGATCAAGGTGGCATCTCGTTTAGATTAAGAGCTTTGCACGGTATTCATTCTTATTTCCTTCACCACTGCTTTGAAAACCAATACATATTTCTTAATGAAATGTTCTTAATATATAAAAATGTTCACCTAAATTTATTTTTAGTTTTATCGATTTTCTTAAAGACTTGCTTTACATCATTAAGCCCATGAAATTCGAATCGCTTTAAATGGTCTTTTAAATAAAATATCAAATCAAGCAATTTTTATTTCCTTCTGTGCATTATTTTTGTTTTATATAAATTTTTTTGTTTATTTTTCTTTGAACACAATTATTCTTATTGAAGCTAATTAAGAAATTACTGCAGGCATTCAATAACACTCATACTAAAATGTCTATAAAACTTATTTTTTTATTTATTTTCTGGCATTTTTTTATATGCTTTTTCCATTAAACAGATTTTTAAGGCATATGTGAATCTGAATCTTTTTTTTTTTTTTTTTTTTGATATATGTATGTATGTATTTTGCAAAGAACTCATATAAAACCACATACTCTTTATAATTTTTTGTAAATTTCCTGGCATTCAAAATATCTTTTCTGATATTTTATAAGTAGGGGAAAATTACCAAATAAAGCCATGATGATAATGTGCATGGAAAATAAAAAACATTATAAAATAACAAACAAAAAAGAAATCTTTTTAAGCAGTTTTTTGAGAGAGAAAAAAGTTATTGTTCTCTTGTATGTTGCCGTTCAACCTCCTCCGTATGGCACACATGTTGGGGCACTTTATTTTTTGAGAATTTCGTTTTTATTTTTTTTTGGTAATCAAAAAAAGGATAAAATTATAGAAAAAACAAACAAAAAAGTAATCGATGGTCATTTAGGAGTATGTAATACCCTATAACAAAATGCATATTTTTTGGGAAGAAATATTACAAATTTGCATACTATAGACATACGTTATAACAAATAAGTAAAAAATCAGGCCTTATCTTAACTTCAGTTTCCATTTCAAAAAAGTTTAAGCGAAAGCAAATGTTTTGATCTTTAACCAGTTAGAAATCTGTTTAAATTGAAGAAAATACCATCAATATTGAAGAAAACATTTTGACTGATTCAGTAGAAATGCAAGAAATGAATCACGATGCCCGAGGCTCGATTGAATACTATGTCCACCATCGCTCCCTACCTATGATTAAAATCACCAGTGAGTACCAAATTCAAAGTCATGTTGTTAGGACACAAATATGCACACTTTGCACACGTTTCTAAAAACTCTGTTGCTAGAGACATCCGAATTGCAGTTTACAGGTTAGGAAAGCATTAGTTACAATGCAACTTTATGCCCAGTCTATAAAAGCCACTAACTACAATATGGGTTTAAGCAGCTACGTGAAGGGCAATACTTAGTTACTGATCAGGATCCTAAGTTCTTGAAGCTCCCAAAGCCTGGGGTACCGGAAGAAAGAGTTCTTGTCAGTGTATTCTTGTATTCCTACGAAAGTTTTGGTATCAAACTACTTACAGTGAACAAAAAAGAAACTTGTGCAGTAAGTGTTCCGGTTTTCAAATTAAGATATTTATGTAACCATTAAAGATATTAAGCTAAAGCCTAAAGCAATTTAAAGTTAAATTAGTCAGCATTCTATAAACATTTTTTACTTATTTTAACAAGTTAATTTCTTTAGAGATTTAGATCTTATTCTCATAGAATGAACTAGATTCTTGGTGATATTGAGTGGTTTCAACTACTTATACGAATTACCCTATTCACATAGTATCCATATAATTGGTATTGAGGGTTTTTCTTCTTGCTCTTTTTGGAATTGTTTTTTATTCTTGATAGCTGTTGATGATGAAAAACCGATAAAAACTAAACATCATATTGATTTTTTCGCAATTCACAGTATAAATTAAATTGAATGATCTACAAATTAAAAATTTTGTATGAGAATTATGTAGTTCGGATCATAATTGGGTGTTAAATTATGCATGAAAGAGCGAATTCCGAAAAAAAGTTGTCGTGTGACAATACATTAGGTCTACATCAAGTTCCTAATTTGTGCAAGATAGATAGATTAAACCGATCGTTTAAAAAACTATGGGCGAAGGTGATATTAATTTTAATTAAAAAACTTTATATATGTTTGAAAATCACTATATTTAAAGGTTCAAATTTTGGTTTTACTTGAATAATTTCTTATTTCAAGTATAACTACCACTCTTTTCTAATGTAGTGTGTTTAAAATAGGCAATCGTATAAATATTTTTTTTTTTTTAATTTGGCAACAATTTTCTTTTTACAAATTTTATACAAATGAATTGAAATTTATTTCTTTTTTATATTTTCTCATACATTTCGTTATAGAAAAACGTTAACAACAAAAGTTGAAAAAAATAAGAAATAATATTCAGGCCCATATAGAAATAAAAATTGGCAAAAAGAAAAGAAAAATCTATTCATGCGCTTAAAAATAAAATGCTCAAGCCACTTGACTGCATCCATTTTAAAAAAATTAAAGCTTTTACTCGTATGTTTAGCCGAAATAAAAATAAGAACCTTTTTTATATTAAATACAAAGCAAATAAAAAACCCCAAAAAATAAATGATAATAATGCTACAATAATAACAAAAAAAAAGTAAAATGAACCCTTTTTTTGGCAAATAATCAAGTAGAATCAAATAAAATAACAAAAAATAGAAAAAATTCAAAATGTTGACTTTCCATTTTTTGTATCTTCGGTTCCAATGTAACTCAACTCAGCTTAGCTCAACATAACGTTTTAGATATTCAAATTAATTTTTAGCTTCTAACGTTTTTCTTTTTTAGTTTTCTTTTTCATGATTTTATTTTTCAGTAGATTTTATAACAACAAGTAATAAATAAAAAAAAATCGTTTTTGTTGAGGATTTTTTTAAGGAAATTTCTTATTACGTTAAGTGGATAATATGGAAAGAAGCCAACAAATAGATAATTTTTTTTTTTTTTTTGTTAAGCGTAACATTAAATACCATACTTTATGGCATTATTATCTGTTTAAGAATATTATCTAAAAAAATACACTCAAAGGTGTAAACCGAAAGTTAAATATACGCTAAATAACCGAACATATTTTTTAAATATTTACCATTAACTTGCTAAATAGCCCTCAAGTGAAAACTAAGTAAATATTATCTGTTTCTACAAAAATGCATGATATTTTTATCTAATGAATATTGGGTATATGTATTAACTTCCAGTATTTATTTAACTCTTAAGGAAACACTTGGTAAAAAGAACCCCTATGGCTAACTAGAACTACTTGTATTTGATTCGATATTTTTCATGTGACTAATAAAAAATTGATAAAACATTAATGATTTTTATTATTTTATACCAAAAGAATCTAGATGTTACTTAGATATTTTCTTGTGTCCTTCTACATAAAGTCTTACAAGCTGTTCAAAAAGTTTATTTAAACTTATCTTCTTTCAATTTCACTTCCCATATAATTGCTTTGACAGCTCATAGCGGCTAAATTGTTAGCACTACATCTGTCATTTATTAAGCTTATTTCACCAAATCACCTGGAGGGTTATACCATTCAGCAATACGTGCAAATGATAAAATTGTTTTATCAAAATGGTTGATTTACTAAGTTACGTTCCCCATACTTCTGCTGAGAGAACCATTCGCAATCTGGTGAATAAATTTGAATTCAATGTTTCAGTAAGCAATTAACTAACACAGTGTTGGCAACCCACTGGGTAACCCAATTAAGCCCACCCGGGTTGTATTAGGTATTATATTTTAAAAAAAATCCGGGTATTTTTTTTATTTAAGGGTTTTCGTAGTTTTTGGGATTACAAATTTATTTTTACGTTTTTGATTCGGTAACATGTTAAAAGATAAGCTCATGCCCCTTTGTACGGCTCAGACAGTTTCTAAAAATGTAGGTCATGAATCGAAATGCCTTTAAACGAGATGAGTATGTGTTGCGTTTGCTTTTCTTACACTTTTTGTTATAAAACCAAGAATCCACGGTTTTTAAATCGTAGAACGAGGTAATTTGTGCTTAAAGCGAATGTGTTTCATAATTCAGAATGAAAAGCCCGTATAAAGAGGTGTGAGTATATTGTATTCGTCGCAACAGCTGGACAATACAGCGGATGCGGCATTTGATCGTTTATAATAATCGGGCGCTGTCATGCATAAGAATAACTTAATCACGTCTGTCTTTATATTCCAGCCGTTTTTTTTTTTTATAATGCATTATTTAAACGAAGTAATTGCAGTCTGTTCTGATCACCAATTTTTAGCAGCTTATAGTACACGATTCCACCTCTATTCCACCAAGAGTTCAAAATTGCACTATAAATACCAAAACATCCTGTAAGAAAAACTTTAAAAAAATGTGTTTTAAACAAATCTTGACAAACCATATATTTTCTGAATTTTGACAAGCTGTAAAAATTCTTGTAAATCAAGCGAATGAATGTCAACTGGAATCTGACCCCAATTTTGATCAAAAATCCCCTTCAAGATAAAATAATAATACATCAACAAACAAAATTGCTAAATTTGGGGTGAAAAAAATACATTCTGAAAAAGTTAATTTTTGGTGTAATATATTTTGAGTCCAAATTTCTTTGAGAACGATGTAACTAACCACAACCAATCCCAACTCGAAATTACTATTAGTTAATAGCAGGGTCGGCAAAAACCCGGATTTTCTTTTAAGCCCAACTCAACAGGTTTTATTGGGTTTTTTGATGTGTTTTTTTGTTGCCAAACAAACATTAATCCTTCTGACGATTGGCTGTTTCGACGATTACAATATCTTTTGGCATATCACTGAATCACTTTTTTTGAATACATGTATATAAAATCGGATTCAAAGTGGATCGTCTTAAAAGACAACAAGTTTTTCTGAAACGGAATTCGGACATTGTCTCAGAGGTAGTGATTTGATAAATTTTTATTTTGATAAATTGTTTAATTCATTATTAGTTTTTACTCCCAATACTTAAATGTTTACTATTTTTTTGGAAATAAAAAGAAAAACCCGGGATTTTTTAATTATAAAGCCCTATAAAGCCCGGGTAGGTTTAATTGGGTTACCCAGTGGGTTGCTAACCGTGGTTATTAGTCACTAACATTTTTTCCGTCACCCTTGTCTCACTACTAGCGCATTAAGTCTGTTCAATTGCGTGTTACTCCAAAGGTAGAAGTACATATCTCTCATTATGAACGTTGTGCGTTGCAGGCTTCTGCTATAAAGAAGTAGAAATAGTGTATATTCAAGTCACAAGAACAATGTGCAACGCCTCTAATTCGTAAAAGTTTGGCAACTTTCAACTTTTAAAGACGTTGACAGTTGAACAGCTGACTTGTGCTTTTTGTAAAGTGTTAAATTGTTTTAAAAAACTAAATTAATTCAATGAAGCCGCAAAAAAATTAATTTAAATACATTTCTCTTTCCATTTTTACATTAAAATAATATATTCAAACCAAAATACACAATAGCGTGTTGTCTAACTTGCCTACGTTAAAGCGTTAAAAGTCGTAAAATACTAAACGCGCTAAACTGCTAACGCATGTTATACACCTTCACTTTCAGAGTTTAAGCAAAAAAAAAGTATAAAAAGTATCTAAAAAAATAGGAAACTACTTACAGTAGGGTATCGAAAATATTATAATAAAATACAATAAAAATAATGGCTAAAATTCATTTTAATAATTTTATTTTTGACTTACGTAGCAAAAATAAAAATTTCCATTATTCCACCTTAAATTCCTATAATATTTTATACCAAAATTGGATGCTAATATAAAAAAATGCAGCATTACAATTTGTACGAGACAAAAATAAAGATAAAGTTGAAATAAAACTGTATGTCATAATGATAAATTAATGCTGTACATTATTTTGATGGTGGATTGCAGCAAAAAAAACGAAATACAAAAGAAGTGAAATATTCCAATTTTGTTATTTACCATTCCTTCCTTTCTCTCTGCAATTCAGCGCAGTTTTCATTCAATTCAATTCATTTCTATTCTATTCAATTTTATTTTTATTCGTCTTTTAAGTGAACCAAATAAAACTGAATTAAAAACAATGGACAATCAGGGGAATGAATCTATTTTTTAACATTTCACTCATTCACTCATACATTTTATTTTAAATAAATAAATGAATGAGCGAATAAATGAATGAGTGAATAAGTGAACGAATGATTAAATTGAATGACGACTGGACTGACTGACTGACTGGCTGATGGTCTAAGGATGAGTATGGTAAGTAAATGAATGAATATGAATTTGATGAATACAAAACAATGTTGTCAGTCATTGTAAAGAAATTCTCATCAATCAAATCTAACGAAACATTAAAACAAAACCAAATAAATTAAAACTAAACTAGACGACGATGAATCAAAAAATAAAGCAACACAAATTGTGGTCGTTTCATTTTTATTTTATTAATAATTGCTTGTTAAGAGGACGATGAGGTTATAATTTTTGGAGAATCTACATTTAAAAGGAAAATTTTTGGAATATATTATCAATTTTTTGTTTTTTTTTTTTTTCGGAGAAATGTAAGTACATACAGTGAAATACTCATCGAAACGGCATTTCCCATTGGGCATAAGGCATCATGACGTCGTTAGTATATTGGTACAATAAATGACATCCATTATTCCTTCTATTCTGAATAGAGGCCCTGTGCCATGCTGTGAAAAACATCATCATACCAAAATGCATGCAGTTTGTCAAGAAAATCTTTTTACATAGTGAAAAAGTTTACTTTTAATATTTATCATTAAAAAAATGAATTTTCTGATTTATTTTTTTGAATATTTTTTTATTAATTCAAAATGATGTAATAATCAGAACGGTAGAGAAAAGGGTCAAGCATTATCCGAAATGTTCTAAACAAGAAGACAAACACTGTCAAAAGTTTAAGACGCTCTAAAACCGAAAATAGCCTAATATTAATACATTCACTTTAGCTCCCACGTTATAATTTGAGGGAAACAGAACACGTGTTACGAGGAAAAGTGGACAAAAATCCATTGGTATCCACAAGAGCACTTTCTGGTGAGTTCAGAGAAGAATGTTGAATAACAGTTACCCACGAAACGATAAGGCAAGTCTTGAAAAAGAACGACTGTTTTATATACCACCGCTTAGAATTCAATACAAAGAAAGGAGAATGTCTTTTGCTCTATCGTTTATTCCCAAACTTGACGACTGCTAGGATCAAATTATATTTTGCGACGGAACCACAAAAATATTTCTGTACAATGCCGGCCCTAATGAAGTATGGAAAAAAACCCTTAAAAGCGTTGGAAAGTCGAAAAACAACTCAAACTGTAAAATATGAAAAACGGTAATGGTCTGGGTGAGCGCATATAGTAAGGGAGTAGGAGAAATTTGTTTTATTGAGAAAAATGTTGATGCGAATTAATACCTGGACATATCAAAATGGTATTTAATTAACAGTTCTGAAAAAATTAGGCTTTATACTAATAGTTCTATCAGGATAATAACCAAAAACAATAGGCTCTTTTCTCAAGTACTTGGCTTCTTTATAACTGTTGCAAAGTATTGGATACTTATGCTCAGAGTCCAGATTTAAACCCAATTGATAATTTATATAATTTTTCTTAAAATTAGTACTGCCAAGAGGTATCTTAAAAACTAAGGTGAATTTATTGTAAAAAAAAATGGGATAAAATTCCAACTGAATGTGTGCAATAATATATTTCTTTCCTGAAAACGCTAGTATGTAAAAAGATTTTCTTGACAACAAAATTCTAAAGTTTCTTTTGTTTTTTATCTTATTTTTGAATTAAAATTTATTGTTTTTATCTTTTTTGCTGTTATTTGTTAGCTAATATCTAGATGAAATTGAATTAACAAAACAATTTTTAAAAGTTAAACAAAAAACCTATTCTTTTAAATGATAAAAGTCAAACCCAATTCATTTTTCACTATATAAAAAGATTTTAATGGTTTTATTGTATATTGCGGAAGGAGTTCAGTGTTCGAGGGCCTTCTTAAAGTCAAACTACTTCTGCCAGAGTTAAACAAATTAACTTTAGTTTCGTCTGACCATAAAATATTTCTCCACTTATGCATAGGCCAATTTGTATGCTGTTTTGTAGGTGAGTCTATTGTTGAGGTGAGTCTATGTTTCTTAACACGGTCTCATTTAAGTTCAATAAGTTCAGTTTAACGCTTTTCTAGATTTTTTACCTAAAAATTTTTCCATTTCTCAAGTCCATCGCAATAGGCATTTGTTTCAATAACGATCTTTACGTTTGAAACAAATTTGATAATATTTATTAAAATTTAAAAACGGGTTATTAACGCAAAAAGTGAAATCTAGAAAAATTGCCATGATTTTTTTAGCTAACAGAGCTACCTTAGCTTTGCTTAATCAATGTTTATGTAATGTCATAATTCTGTATTTTAACTAACGGTTGAGTGCTTAAGAATCGTCGTACCTATCACGGATAACACATTCATATTCAAATTATACATCCGTTTCAGATGCTTTAAGTCTCAACTACCTTAAGCAATTTCGTTCGCCTATCATCAAATGTCATTTTATGGCTTTTATTGGCTATTTCTGGTGTGACTTTTAAGCAACGAAATTGATGCTGAGAAATCCGCAGACTAAAACTGACTTCCCAGTCACGCTGGCAAGTTATTGTCTCGGGACACACCACCATCCTGGCTGAAAATCCCATAGTTCTGGATGTGATTGACTATGTCTAATCTGGATCGAAATTGGGTGGGAAATTTTTTTTATATTTATATCCCGCTATGGTATGGTAAGTAAGACACCCGCCTAGCAGCCCAAACCATCTGAAAAAAGAAAAAGTTTTTCAACAGCGCTATCACCTCATAACATTATGTAGTAACTGGTTATGAGTACTACTACCATTCAAAACTTCTCTAATGCATTTGCCGTTCAGAGCCGGCGGTGAATTGTAGGTCCCTGTCAATGAAACTAAAAATAAAATCGGGTGCAGCTCATTGACGGAGAGAAATCTCCGTGGGGTATTATGGGAACTAACAATATAACCCAAATAGGAATAACTAGGCCTCTGGGCCTGCCGGGCTTGGTGGAAGTCTATGCTGACTGTTCTTGATTTAAGGAGAGGCTTAGCAGTGGTTATCTTGACTTCAGTGTATCTCCACACCTCCCCGATCTTTTTAGCGTGTTACAGGCCGAAGTAATGGCTATAAGTCTTGCTGCGAGATTGACTGATTTCTAACCTCTCTGACATTCAAACGGCGATCAGATATTTTTCAGTTCTAAAAGTTAACTGGAAACTGGTTAGAGGCTGTAGCGATTCCCTGCATTAATTTTCACTGTGGGTTTGTGTACGCCTCACATGGGAATTGCGTACTCGATAAGATCTATGGAGCTGAAATAGAGTATGTCCCACTAAATATGGCAATAACCGACTCTGGATTTTTATTTAGTTCGTCTCTTCTCGATAGTTTGACTGAGCTAATGCTCCATGACATCAGGACTATTCTCAGATTCATCAGGCTTTTGGGCTGGTTTTTAATATAACTCAAGGAATTTGTGCATGTGCGAGACCTCTCACAATTTCTCGAGCCCGGTGTATCTGGACTTTCTGGCCAGATCATGGGCTTCGTGTTATGTGGCATCGCAACAGGCTGTTACGCGTACTCAACAAGGCTACCATCTTAATCCTCATCCTTGGTTTTGGGCAGAGTTTCTGAAGTGATATTAGCTAACGAAATTTACTACCCTCGTATAAATATCACTATCACTAGTACTATTTCGTCGTTCGTAAATTATTGTGTTCTATATGCAAAAAATCTGTTGTGAGAAAATCGATGTTAAAATTAAGATGTCAATTACAAAAAACTGAACCGAAAAAATACCATGATATTTTTACAGGGAAAAGCTACGAACTTTGTTTTTCATTTTAAAATGTACTTGTTTGAAGTTGGTAGCGTGGCTAGAAGCAACTAGCGTTTAAAAAAAAAAGTGCTTTGTTCTATATGCACATATTTACGACTTTATTCTCATTTCTTAGCATATAGAACAAAATGTTAAAAAATATTACAAGTAATAAAAATCCATGAACATATAGATGTATAAGCAAGGTTTGATTTTAATATAACAAAATCTTTATTTCATATTAAGTTTTAAGATTAATTTTATAACTATGCCTTTAATTTATTAAAACAAGATAACTTTAAACTCAAAAAAGGAACTTCTGGGTTAATTATTTCAATGTGCATGTATTAAAAATTAATTTATTTGAAACAAATCATCATAATCTAGTGATAGAAAGTTATATAAACTTTTGATATCATCAATTTTCTCCGATGATATTTTTTTGTGAGGTGAATTTTGTAATGTCGTCTGAAATAAGTTTACTGGTGTCGAAAGATCATTTTTTCGACCTTTTTTCTTAAGATCAGTTTTCATATATTTTTTTGCGATAAAAACGTTTTATGATATATTGCAAATAGATTACTCTTTTGATACTGCAACGATTGTCCAAAAGACACGTTTTTGAAGTCAAGTAGTTTTGATTTTGTTGAATGCATGTAAAAGTCCCTACGCGTCATTTCAAGCACTATAAGAATCACTTTTGGTGACTTATAGGTTTTAAGCAATTCAACTAGATCTAAAGGCCCATGAATTTCCCATAAATTCAAATGTCGATCGATGGTACTATGCACGGCATCCACTTTTTGAATTTGAGAATGACTTGGTTCCGAAAATTTTTGTGTGATTGATATAATTTGTTTTTGGTTATTCAAAATGAAATTCATTGCATATAGAACAATATAAGCGAATTGTTTTTTCTTGAGTATTTTTCCTATGTTTTTGTTCTATATGCACAAGTTTTTGAGTATGGAACATAGTAACTTACGAATAGTATCAGTAAAATGCTGTATAGGCTAAAGTCGACGTCTCGTATCTCGAAAACTATAAGTGATATCAGACAATCGATTACACAGATCGGTAGATCGCCAAAAGTTTATAGCGAATCCACCCTTATCTCATTTTTTCAATTTTGCGGTATAGAACACAACAATTTACGAATGACGATTTTTTATCGTGACTTAAAAACTTTCTTCATATTTATTCCTTTTCAATTTTCAGCTTTTTAAAGCTAAAAAATATCTATGACAGCAGCGGCAGTATTTTTCTCGCAACTATTAGATTTGACCTTTCAAGATGTAAACTAACCTCAACCATAGCAACGTATAAGTGCAACAATTTAGTGAAAAGTGTTACAAAAACAGCAATCAAAAACAAAACAAAAAGTGTCAGTTTTAAAAGAATTTTTGACCTCGTACAGTGATAATGAAAGTTTTTTTAAGTCTTACAGAGACCTCCTTAGCACAATGACTTAAATTTTTGGTTTTCTTGTTTATTCACTTTTTTATGTTTTGTTCTTATTATTGTTGTATTTTATTTATTGTGGCTTTAAAATAATAACTACGATAAAAATAAGCACAAAACAAAATCTGTCTGCAATTAAAAATAAAATAGAAAAAAAGAGTAGAAGAGAGAAAAGTATAAAAAAACAACGTCTAATTGTACAACATTTTGTGTTTTTCAAATGCTAAACAATGGGCCAGAATAATAGAGTGGTAGCAACAACAGCAGCAGCAGCAATAGCAGTAACAGCAATACACATTTACAATTAATTGCCAGCGCCACTAAACATAAAATATTTTTGCAACAATTGTTAGCAATTGTTGGTTTAAGTACTATAAATATAAAACCAAAACACATATATATACACGCACACACACACACACATTCACAATTACACACTTGTACAAAATAAATGCATTCATTACATTCAAACAATGTAACAAACAACAACATACACAAGCGCACATACACTCATTTAGACATATTTAAATCGCAGCATTTTGTTGCACATTTAATTGTTGTCAGTCAGACTGTATGACTGTTGTTGGTGTTTGCTACTGATTGTGTCGGTTGATGTGTTGAATTGTACAGAATTTTATATTTTTCCTCTTTTTTTATTAAAAATGCATGAATTGTTATAAATTTTTTTTTATAAAAGAAGGTTTACATTTCCCGATTGCCGTTCTACATTTTCCCCACCGTTTAATAGCCCAATCATTATAATTGTTGCAGCGATTTATTTTACAAAACAATTGAACAATTTATAGATTAAAATTCAAAAAGCGCGTTCGTGAAGCCACAATTTGCTTATGAAATGCATAACGTCTCTAATAACCTGTTTTTATTGTTGGAATAAAATAATGTTTTTTTAATATTTTGTATTTAAGAGAGAAATGTGTTTTTTACATATAGCAGATTCACGCAAGGAGCTGCTCTTCTTTTCTATTTTCACACATACGTAGTCACACGCATAAGCAAAAAATTAGCAAAATATAAACAAAGAAGAGTAAAGAGAAAACAAGTGGAAAACCACGGTGCTAAGTGGACTGAGTGAGTAACTCTGAAATTACTACCACAATTGTAAAATTTAATGCATTTTATTAGTTTGTCTTACGCTGATTTATAGCCTTCATAAGCTCATCTCAGAAGGTTGTTTAGTTTATTGATCATTATTAATATGACAACTAGTAAATCTCGGGCTGTGCTTGGCTTAGTGAAATGATGGTCCAGAGAGTACACTGATCCTTATATTACGAAACAGTTATACATTTCACTTATTACGTCGATTTTGGAGTACATGTTGTTTGTTTGAAATTCTTATAATCGGTGCCACATTGATTAAATTGAGTCTGTACAGAGGCAGTTTTTGTTATTCTGTTTGCGTGGCCTAGGGTAAAATTATGTTAATAAATTTCTTTCATTCTGGTAAAACTTCTTGCATTAGAGCGTAGAAGAGTAGTTTTGGATATTTACAGGTGATATTAATTCTGAACCTGAATTTTAGCATCCCTGTCAGATTTTTGTATCATCCTATTGTTTTGGACTTTTACAGGACAAATTATGCGAATTCGTTTTTTTGTGCAATGATTTCAACTTGATTTCAACTTCTGTTATGATTTTATTGACTTGTAACTGTGACGTCTATAACGTTAAATGTAGTTTGATTTCTATCATTAATTTGTAAATTTATGAGTATGTAATTTCATAATTAAATTCATACTTCATTTTGATGATGTTCTGTAGCTAATTTGTGTCCTTGTTGCCATAACTTATTTGCTTCGGACTGTAGAGTGTACGCATCTCTAAGTCATGGAGACGAGTCCTCTGCGGCTGATTGAGGGTGGGTAAGTGAGTGTTCGGGGACGTTCGAATAAACACAATATTCTAACGATAATTTTAGCAATGGTTCGAGTAGTTCCCCTTTAGCTTATTATAATAAATTGTGTTATTGTTGTTAACACAACAAAAAGAAGGTAAGGTTATTTAACAATTTAAAAAGTTGTAGTCATTGAAGTCAGAGTTTACTACAACCACCTTAACCGAGTTTAGGATAAAAAAGCATCAAAATCTGGCAATCACTCTCAACTTGATATTCTACGTTATAACGTCAAAAGATTTTTTTCAGTTGATAAAACTGGACTAAAGAAGAATTTTCAACAAGCTGCGCTTAGAAGTTTGTTTTAGAAAGCCTTTCAACAAAGCTAACAGATTTGCTAATTTTAGCAGAAAAAGAAAATAAATATCGTGTGTTAAAGTCATGTTATGTTTTATGTAAAAAAAAAAATAATAGATATCATCGAAATAAAATGTACCGATTACCTAAACGATATCGCCACACCGAAAATAGTCAATTAAATACAGGATATGATTTTAGACAATTGAAAATCAAACTGATCAAACTGATTTCAACTAAATTGATTCAATTCTTTGATTTAGAAATTATTTCAGATTTCAAAATTAAATTTTGTCGAGATTGCAATATTTTTTGATTCCAATCATTTTGAAAATAATTTTTTAGAAATCATTGAATGCAATTAATTTAATTTTCATCAATTCGATTGCAATCAATTTTTCTTTTTTTTAATCATTCCATTTCATCAATTCTCCTGAAGTCACTACTGTAGTATAAAAAAATATCTAAATTTCATTTTTCTATAAATAAAGCTGATTTTGATAATTTTGAATTGCCAACTCCAATGGAAAGAGGTGCATTCCAAGTAGTATATATTTTTTCGTTGAACTTTTACTATAGTTGTGATTTTAAGGGAATTGATTAAATCAAATGATTTAGTATATGTTATTAATGATATTTAAACAACAATTTTATTGCAATTAAATTGTATTTCAAATAAACTGGTCAAGTGTGTATATAACATGATTCATGAACATTAAAAAAGGCTAAGCTATATGTGCATTGGTTGCCTCGACAATAAGTGCTACCATGTAGGTCCTTTAAATTATATTATTTGCCCCGATACATCAGAAAGCATAAAACAATCGCAAAAGAAAGTAAAATTTGAACCAAATAAAACTAAGTTGGGTCTCTTGGCCGACTTAATCAGTGCAAAATGCGATATCTGCTTTGCCTACCTTGAGAAGGTAAAATGATTACAGTCGATTTTAATTCTGTACAGAGCCAAACTGAGTTCGGAGGAAATACTACCTAATGTAGTAAAGAAAAAAAATATTGCACTTCTATGCAGTCATTGTGACATAAGTTTATGAATTCTGTTACGAACTGCTGAACGTAGTGTATAATATAGAATATCAGGACTAGGGAGATCGAGCGGTTAATATTCGATCGGTTTTTTTGGTTTTGTCGAATACGGTTTTTTTAAATGTCCATTTTTCGAATACTGAATAAACCGGTTATTTTAACACGAATAACCGGTTAATTTAAATATGTACAAATTTTACGTTTTAAATTTTTTTTTTTGCAAATTTGATCATCGTGTCTAGCAAAAAACGTGAAAACCATGGTAGATCGACAAAGATATGCACACTTGAGCAACAATAACTTTTTCTCATTTTCTGTAAATAAATATTTAAGTTATATATGGTGAATAAAGATCAACCAGACTCATTAAAATGGATCTACACTCGCGGGCTCCGAACGGCAGATGTATTAATTAGTGAAGTTTTTCACAGCGGAAATACCCATACCAGTCGCTAGCAATGTTGTGAAATGATACCCCTGATAAAAATTGTCAGTTGGTATGGCCTGGGATTGAGCCGAGAACTGTTTGGTTGTGATACCGAGGAAGAAATATCCTTTAAGACCCCTAAAATGCTAAAAGTTGTTCTAGCATACTTACTTGCTAGAAACTACAATATGCCGGCGGAACCAAAAATGTATATGAGGGAAATATATCAATTATACCGAATGAAGCAAAAAAATTAAAAAAAAGTATTTGAAGAAAAGAACCGATTAACCGGTTATTTGTTTAATTTTTCACCGAAAACCGATTTATTTTAATTTGTAATTTTTCGAATTTTTCGAAAATCGGTTTTTGAAAAATGTCGAATAATCGGTCTCCCTAATCAGGACAAAAGAGAATTAAAAAAAAAATACAGAACTATTTGTTTATAGGATTATTCCATGTAGACATATATTAATGATTCCCTCTCTCATTTGTAATTCATGCCCTAAACCAGTGATTTGCAAGAGTAAAAATGTAGTTGTGTTAGTGAGGACATAGAAATTACTCTCTCAGAGAGAGTAAAGTTGATGTTTTAAAAAAATGTTGGGCCTAAACACTATTAAAACCAGAAGTTTCGTCATACAAAAATTTGGAAGCGAAACCCTTAATTTGATTTTAGTTGTTTCAGCTTGAATCACCTTCCGAAACATGAAGAATTTACTTCTCTCTTTTTATTCAAAAGTATCTCTGAACTGTCTGTCGAAATAGCAAAAATAAAGAAAAAAAAAGGAAACAAACTTTAATATTCATTAAAACAATAACACGAAATGGAAAAAATACATTTTTAAAAATGTATACATTTGTTCTTTAAATATTAAATTTTAAAAACAAAAATTAAATAACTTTAGCTTAGTTGACATACATACGAGTATGCACATATGTCAGCATATTCTCAAGATTCAGTCCCTTGCAAATATTTCATGTTACCAACTTTGGAGAATTGGTTGAGTTGTAGCTGAGTTCGTGTTAAGCCATCTGTGAGAGTATTGTTTGTTTATTAACGCGTTATGTACCACATAACTCATATGTGACTTACACTGACCTTTTCGTTCAAGCCACGACATTTACCGGTGACTGAAATTGTAAAGTTTAATATGACTAAAAAAAAATTACATTTACAATGGCCTTAATATGTTTATGAAGCTAGGGATGCCAATCGAGAATTTAAATCGCTAGGGATTTAAAAATCTCATTTTATTTAGTACAGAAAGTGATATATTTTTAAGTATTCCTTTTTGTAACATAATATTATGTTTTAATTAACAAATATTTTATGTACCAAATTAAAATACATGGCTGATGAATTTTGCTACAATAGCAACTTAAATAACTTTTTTATAATTAATATAGGCAACAGAATTGTTGAGTTTTTTAAAATAATTTTATTTGAAAATTTGCGGGGTAACTCTGCCTTAACGGGCCTGACAAAGTGTGAATTTTCGCCATCTTGTTGAAACCACATAAAACTGAAAGAAAATATCATTTCCGAAAAATAATTCCTGAAACTTTTTTGAATAACTATATGCAGTTACAATGCCTTCTTCACAGAAGTATGGTCCGACAACTGAGTTTGACGTTACTGCACACCAGTTGAGCTGGGTGCAATTCTCTCTCTTGCAGAATTTGTGGAATAGAGTCCAGAGTTAAGATATCTTATTATTTTCCACATTCTGAGACACGACTTCCGGGTGGTTCCAGAAGTGCGCCAAAACTTTGATTGAACGAAAATTATTGACTCGAGTGCGTTCTAGCGGCGTACAATCCAAATACGAGTTTCATTATCCAAATTTTGCATTTCTACAATACCAAATTAAGATAATGATCTAAAATTGAATAATAAAATTTAATGAATAACTCAACTAGAGAAGAAGTTACTACATTTTCTTTTGGTAGCGCATTTCATCAGCCACCCTGTAGTAAGTTTCTGACATGACAAATTAATTCAATCAATTTTGGTTAAAAAATTTTAAGAAAATTGAATTTTTGGACTATAAGTCCAAAAATCATGATACACAAAATCAATTGTCTGATAACGATTTTTATTTATAGGTTCATATGATTAAATTGGAAGAAAATAACGCTTTCACTGCTGTTATAGGTCGTTTGATTGCCTCTGATGAATTGTCGTTTCAATTGTTTATAGCATCAATTGAATTACGTACTTTGTTGCGATAAATAAATACATATATCTTTCGCCATATATGGTATATTAATCAATTTTAATCAACGTGTGTTTTTCCAAACGTTAAGGATTTCTAGAAACATAACAAATTTAAAAAGAATTTATTTTAGTAAATTAGGAGTAAAATAATGCACAAAACATTATCAGAACTTAAATTAAATTTAATATGTATGTATTACTTTAGCAAATACTTTAGTTTATACAAAATGATGAAAATTGTGATAGCTGTGCGCTTCGCATCGCCGTACCATGATACTCCCACTTCTAACCAACGCGCATGTCCTGATGACGAATTCCTTATAAAATCGAATGGAACTTCTTGTGTTAATAGAAAATACATAATAATTACATGACAAGTAAAAAGTAAAAGCAATTTTTTTATGTTTGTAAGCAATTGGTTTTTTATTAATATTTCGTGTTTTTTTTCTTTTTTCTTGTTCATTATAATCAGTAATAATTATATTATTAACATATATATTATTTGTTTTCTTTTTTTAATATTTTAATGAATTTTGTTTTTTTATTTCTTACATATTTATATAATATTTTTGGTATTTATATAATAATTTAACTAATAAATACAAAAAATGATGTCTACTACGCCTTAATTATACAATATGGGATTTTGTAGTTAAAATCTATTGATTTGCTTTGAAAAAAAATTTACATTTTATTATTCCAATTAATGGAAGCTTAAACAACTACGAGGGTGGTTAATTTGTATAATACACTTTAAAAAATAAGATATTTGCGTTTTAAAAGAAATTATTTCTATTTAAAAAATAATTTACATAATTATGATATTGTATTTGTTTTTGTTTCATTTTTTATTTTATAATTATTATTAAAAGTATTGAGCAATAAGACATATACAAAAAGTTGCGAAAGTTTTAGTTTTTAATCTAAATTTATTTTATAATTTTTTAAAAAGAAATATTTTACAATATTTTAAATATATTTTAAGAAGAAGGTTTTAAGGTTATAGGTTATAGGTTATTTATATATAGAAATAAAATAGGAACAATAAGTATATATGTTGTTTTTGGTTAATTTTTAATTGCTTTTTTTATGATACATTTTAAAATACTTTTTTTTTCTAATTTAATTTTTTTTATAAATTTTTCGTTTTTTCTGAAACCACTTTCTTTTTTTATGATATATTTTTTATAAGATTTAAAATGAAATACGGGAATTTTTTTTTTTTTTGAAATTTATATCTTTAAAGATTTGTTGTCGTAGATGGCTTGGTTGACCTAAAAGTGGCAATTTCGATGAAAATGTTACTTTCAGAATCATTTGTGATATTTTCGTACAGCATAATCTTCCTTCTGAGACTGTTATGTAAATATTAAGATTTGGTCGATAAGTTCAAGTCACCTGATTCGCTACATACATGTAGTCATGTGATAAATAGTAGGGACACAGTGTGTTTTTCCTTAAGAGCTTAAGAGACAAATGATATACATCTGAGAAAGGCTCAAAATTTGTTTGTTCTATACGTTGTCGAAATTCCATCCGATAACTTATAAGATCTTTTTCATAAATATTCGAATATTCGAGTTGTGTTTTTGCTTATAAGTGTTTTGATATAAGTGTCCCTATTATTTTTCAAATGACTATATGTGCCACCACCAGTGTGGCCTATTTAGCATTTTTTCTCTTTAGTGCGTTGTTTAAAAAAAGCTTTTCTATTTGCAATTTTAAACATAGAAAGTCACCAAATTCAATTATCCCATTAATCCACATAAACTAGCCATGACAAATTCTCTCCATCTACGCATATCTAAAGCCAATAATCTAATGTGTTTCTGAGTCATTCCATGGCAATCAGTTTCTCTTTTAATCTGTCTTCTCTAAGATTCCAATTCTTCTGCTTCCCTGCGAGTTCCATTCAATGGCCAGTTTCGCTATTTCAATTTTCTTCTCAGAACTTCCTTCATTACATTTACTTGGTGTGATCTTATTTCTGACCAGAATATTTTCAAAATGCGCAGCAAGAAATATTTTTTCAAGACTAGGTACTTTCACTTTATTGTGAATAAAATATGTATTTAGCAATCGATTTTCATGAATTATGGTTTATTTTATTTCTATTATATGCAACTTTATGAATAAATAGTGAAACTGGTAAATATTTGCTGCTTTCTATTTTTTGTGAATTTTTAGTAATCAAAAATATCATAATTTAAATTTTAAAAAAATTATAATAAAATTATAAAAAAATTTCTCAATAGCACCAAAAATATGGGTTATATTAAAAAATGATATATGAATGACTCAAAGCTGGTATAATTTGAAATTTTTTATCATACGGCATAACGAACAAGCCATTTCAAAGTTTTCATAAGATGTATGAAGCATCCTCTTCAAAAATCTTACATTTTAGAAATTAAAAATTCTAAAAAATCCATAGAATCTGAAATGCTAATGATTTTTGAAGTTAGGCGACCATAGCGCATAAAAAATATATTAAATATGAAAGGTATTTTTGCTTGTTACATAGTGCTATAGCCGCATGCCATAACTCGCAACCATACAAAAATAAACTTCACATATGACTTAAAGATGTTAATTTTCGTTTTTGAAGAGTAATGTGAAAAACACCCGCATCATGAGGATACTGCCGAGATAGCAATAAGACGAAATATCTCCCAAATTTTCGAAAGATCATTGTGCGATGATTCGCATAATTTTGGTTATTTGAACATGTTCATCGGCAAGCCAGCTCTGTATGCTTCTGGCTGTATAGAATCCAGATTTTCTTGCATTTAGCAATGTCTGTGAGCCAGGAGATAGATGTCGTTTAGGTAATACAGGTCCTCCAACTAACACAAAGTGTTAGTTATACCACCTTACAATACACAGTCGAGGACATCGGTATATAGCAGTGGAGAAGGAACACAACCTTGTATAAAACTAGCTCTGATAGGTATTTTCTCTATGTTACACCTGAACCCAAAAATGGAGAAAAAGTTTTTAAGTTGTAGTTTTGTTCTAAATCGTTTACAATTTAATTTATTTAACAATCGTCCAAATTATTAAAAAAATCTTTCTAAAAATAGAAATTTTTATAGCGTGTTTTAATTACAAATAGTTACATAAATTATAATTTAGCGATTTTTATCACCTTTTGTGGAGAAAATCTGCGCGTCTTGATCATAAAAAGTTGGCAACACTGGCCACCACCTATGAGGGTTTGAGTTGATAATTAGGCCAAATTTTTACAAGTTCGGCTGGAAATGAGATTACAGTGAATTTTACAACTATATTTTGGCATATTATTTGACTGATGCCCATAGAACGGGACCACTTGTCACAACTAATTTATTGCAAACAAAATATTCCAGCCAAATAACACAACTCGAAAGCCAAGCGAAACGTTTACCGTCTTGAAATCCGTGAAGTGATTAAGAAAATAAACCAAATACAATTGAATATGCAATTTCGAAAAGGGCACATCTCGCACATTTTGGCAAATGCGTTTTTTCGTATCAATGAGTCCAAAATGCTTTCCTGCACCTACTACGCTTGAGAAACTGACATCCCTACTACTTCCTCAGACGTTATGGCAGATAGAGAGATGTGCCCTTTTCGAAATTATTGTTCAAGTAACGAGTACAAAAAATGCAACGCAGCAAAGCTTTTCTTTTGTTCAACGCACAAAGCCGTTATTTTTAATTCTTTAATTCTATTATACAAAATTAAAAAATAATTAGTTATTTTCATTTCCTATAAACTAATATTTCGAGGCTAATTTTTAACCGAAAATTACAGAAATATTTGGATATTGACTTTATATATATATATATATATATATATATATATATATACTTTATATATATATATATATATATATATATATATATATATATATATATATATATATATATACTTTATATATATATTTATATATATATATATATATATATATATATATATATATATATTTATTATAATTAATTTAATTTAATTTTTATTTATTATAATTAATTATTTTCATTTCCTGTAAACTTTAAATATTCGGATATGTGCCCTTTTCGAATTGTACATTCAATTAGTATCTGCATGCGTATTAGCGATGGACAAGTAGGTGGTTGCCAAGCCTTACTTTTGCAATACAATAAATTTGAAAATTTTAAATAATTTTCATATAAATTCTTTGTTTTGTCTCTGTAACAAAACTCATAAAGAATTTAGAACCTTTCATAAACCTTTCTATTTTTCCTTTGCTTCATTCTCATAAATATTTTGATTTTCATTTTAGGTTTTTTTTTTAAGTGTTTTCTGTCAAACTCGTAATTTTTTATTTCAACTATGACCACAGTTTTGAATTCTCAATAAATTTTATGATTTTTTATTTGTTCTGCCATATCATTATGATTTAAATTGCCATTCAATTTTTCCTCTCCACCACCAGCAGCACAAATGCCTGCTTTTTGATTACCATTCAATTGCCTTTCCAATGCCAGCTGATGTTGGGTTTTCGGTATCTGCAGTTCCGTCATTGAGGCACTGCTGGTTGTAGTAGCAGTTGTGTTTGTAGCAGATGAGGTAATTGTGTGGCCATTTATTTGTGAAAACCTTGCCGTCATCATTTCCTCCATCGCCGTGGTAGTAGTAGTGTCTGTATTATGGTGTTCATCATCCTCATTTTCCACATCTATAGCTGTATCATCAGCCTCTAAATCTTCATTGGAGCGTGGAGATAATGGTGTTAATGCCATTGCTAATGCAGAAGAGTTAAGATGGCCGTGATGAAACGGTGACTGGGCTCTCATCAAATGCTGCAGATGATGATGATGATGTGGGTGGTGAGGATGATGATGATTATGATGATGACCATGATGTGTTAACTGATGGTGTTGAGGTGAAATTGGTGTTGTCGGTCGTCCACATATATTGCTTGCTGCAGTTGTTGATGCAGTCGATGTCGATGACGTCGTTGAGGAAGCACCAGCTGCTGCAGCTGCCACAGCTGCCGCAGTTAAACACCCCACCCCCTATACTAGAGATGATAAAGGTGGCCGTGGAGGACTATTATTACGTGCTGCTGCTGCTGCATAATATTGCATGGCATGAGGATGTGGTGGTGGTGGAGGCACAAAACCTGATGTAGTACCATCATGATACAAAACCGGTACCCTCACCAATCTCTGAGCTGCATGAGCCATATTTGCCATATTGGCTGCTTCTAGCTCAGCGGCTAATTGCCTTTTCCATTTATTACGTCGGTTTTGAAACCATATTTTCACTTGAGTCTCTGTCAAGCGTAAAGAAGCCGCTAAGCCGGCACGTTCCGAAGAACTTAAATAACGTTTCAGATCGAAAGTGGACTCCAATTGAAAAACCTGAGCTCTGGAGAAAACAGTTCGAGTTTTTTTCTTGCGCTTAGTTTGATTAGAATCGCCCTGGGGTGAGGAGCCATCCGAAGGACCATCGGTGCCATCATCTTCTTCAATGATTTCTTCACCCTCATCATCGGATTCATTTGAACTGGTGGGTAGTAAATAACTAGAGTTGGAGTGTGAAGAATGATGATTTAGACCTGCGCCTGAACTGGTGGGTGTTGTTGACTGATGGGGTTGTGAGAGGTGGTGATGATGCAGACCGTGACCATGTTGGTATGACAAATGGGGCGAGGGTGATTTTGTGCCATTATTATTGTTACTGCTGCTGCCGCTATTAGCTAGAGAGCCATTGTGTTGTGGTGAGGGAGGTGATGACGGGTTTTCTGTAGTGTTCGTAGAAGAACTGTCTGCAAAGTAAAACAACAAAGAAAATAAAACAAATATTAATAATTTTATTTAAAAAGACTTTGAAAAAAAAATATTTTCTATTCGAAAACTTTACAATTTCTGCTTTCTGCACTCTATTTGCCTATATTTCTGGCGCATGCTTTTTGATAACTACTCTCTTGCAATATTTATATGTATTTCAGAAGAGTGTAAATATTTTCGTTGTTCGGTGGTGATTGTATTTAGTTTTCCCATTAAGTTCAGTTTTTACATTTCGGTGAGTGTGGATGGGGGTGTGTGTGTGCATTAAAAACATATGCCATAAACGATAACTATAATAATTGCTTTGATTCTCTGTTTTTTATTTTCCCGTGCTCATTTTTAAAAATGGCGTTTAAGTTAAATCTTTTGTTTTCTGCTCTCTTTCTCTCACTCTTCTCAACGTCATAAATGTCAGCAATTTACAGAAATTATAAGAAAAATTTAACAAACACTTGACTTTTAAAAACAAAGAAGTTAAAATGAAAAGAGAAAATATAGAAAATTTTAACAAACAAAAAAGTTTAATAAAAGTTAGTTTTAAGCAGTTCCTACAGTTTAAAAATATTTAATTTTTTTAAATTTAAAAAAATTGTAAAGATAAAATTATTTTCTATTATATTGTATGTATTGTATATGGTAAACATAAACGACAATTTAAATATAATAGAATTCACTGGATTTAAATGAAGTATAAATTCGTCAAAGTAAGATAAAGAATTCATTACTGAAATATGTCCAAAAAAATTTATAGCAAATCGATTTTTGAGACTGCAAGCCTTTCTGCAATCGTTAAGAAAATACCATAAACAATGCTTCTTGTGTATTAAAAATAAAGGGTGATCTAACCAAATCGCACGATGTTAATTTTAAATAAAACAAAACGTTTTCAGAGAATTATCTAAATACTTATAATATGACAGAAGTATCTATGACAATTATGTGTGAAACAAAATATCGGCCGAATGCTCGCCACGGCTTTGGTGGTATATCTCTATCCGTCGGTCCATATTTTCAATGTTTCTGAGACATAACTGAGGTTTAATGTTGTTAATGCGCCGAATTATCTCAAACTTTAGCTCTTGAATTGTTTTTAGCTTATTGACGTACACTTTTCCTTTTGAATATCCCAAAGATGTTAAACCACGTGGCCGTGACTGGCAATTAACATCGCCACATTCGCGCGAAAGAGCCATTGTGTCGTTGGCTGTGTGACAAGTGAGACCATCCTGTTGGTACCACATATAGTCCATATCTTCAATTTCTGGTCACAAGAAGTCCGTTATCATATCGCGGTAGCGAATATCATTCACGGTAATTGCTTGGCCGACCTCATTTTCGAAAAAGTACGGCACGATGATGCCGCCAGCAATGTTTTCCGCAGTACGAACTGGTTGAGCATGTACAAGTGTGTCCACATTTCCTACAGACTTGGCTTGCTGAAATTTTAGTACAATTCACCCGAATGTCGACACATTTGGTCGATTATGCTGACCAAAAAAACCACGATGTGCACGAAGTTCATGAAATGCATTTTGACTTGAACGCCCATTTTCGTAAAAGGCTTCAACAATCTTAACGCGCTGCTCAATTGTGTACCTCTACATGGTTGAATTTGTCAAACACTGGAACAAAAAAATGTCAAATTAAGTTGGTCAAAAAACTTGACGTTAAGGTGTGAGCTACAATTAACATCGTGCATGATGATTGGACCACCTTTTATGTACTAGAACTTTCAAAATTTTGAATTAAAAGAAAATTTAAAAAAAAAACTAGTTTCAGTTGCAGTTTAGTGTAATGTAGCAGATTAGCTGTTTGTAGTAAAAAATGTTGATGTTGTTAAAGGAATTTTAATTGTTTTCAATACTATTTACCGATTTTGACAGGACACTTTTTAGACATTGACTGGCAAATGCTAAGATTGCTAAGCTCAGATGAACAAACTTTCAAGCACTGACACAAACCAATTTAGCTAGTGTTTAAAGATTTTTTATCTGAGTTTAGCAAACGTAGCAGCAAGTGTATTAAAAATCATACTTATGGTAGACACTTGCTAAAAAATATACTTTAAAATATGATAAGTTTTAAGAAGATAAGGAAACGACAAAGACTTACTTGTACTCGAAGTTACTTTTTTAGATAGAGAAGATTTGTAAAAATTAATAAATTAATTTTTTTACATTATTTTGATATAAAAGAAACATTTTATATAAAAGAAACATTTTCCCATCTAAGCACCAACTAAAGTTTCAAATAAAACTTAAAAATAACTGTTAAAGTTGACTTTGCTTTCGAAAACTTAAAACATTCAAGATCGAACAGTTTCTAAAAGGAAAAAAATCAGGGTTTAATTTCGCTGTTTGAAAGCTTAAGGCTGTACAAAGTATTATTTGTTAGACCTATGGTCGGTTACTAGTAATCAGCTAATCAGTTGCAGAATTCTCAGTGTTCCATCTGACTAGGTTTCAGAAAATTCTGTGTTTGCCTTATACATAAGATATTCGAAATATCATCTTAAAATCTATCGTTGTTACTTTATAGCAAACACCAGAAGACTACAACAACAAAATTATTAAAAATGCTTTACTAAACGTATACATATATACCTCAAATTAGTTTAAAGTGTTAAGACAACTATTTCATTAAATAATAAGTACTCATCTAATACTTAAATTTAATTTTATTTTTAATTTCTGTTTTCATATACTTTCTAACAATTGAATTGAATTGTATTGCATTCTTAAATGCCAATAGAAATTAAAAGAATCCACTTAATCATCAAATTCCTTTTGTTATTTTAAGCTTTTGTTTTGCAATTAATTTCAATTACAAACAAATGAAATTCCAATAAAATTCTTTGAACGTTATTAAGGTTTCTTGGCGAAAGTGTTAAAAGAATTTTGTGTTCAAATAACAACGTTTCTTAAGAAATGCCTTCTTCCCTCCGCCTTTAATAGTAATACTTTAAATTCTGTAATTTCAAGTGTTATCCGCCTAACGCACTAACTCTCACTCCTTAAGACAAAAAAATAAATAATATTAAAAGAGAATCAAGCAAATAGCCATTGCATGTTTAAAATTTTATTTTGCATTTTAACACCCCCACATACTCATAGTTTGGGAAAATTTTCAATTAAATGGCCAAAACAATTTGTACAAAATAGTTTCTTTAAAGGTATTACATTTCAAAACGGTTTAACGGTTACACTAGTACATTTCGTTCCATTGATTGTAATTGTATATGTAAAATGTTATCACAGATTGTAATTGTAAATGTTATAACCTATCAGGAATATTGGCGGGTATGGGTGAAAGACTTACAATATAACTCAACGGAAGTCGTATAAGAAGGCTTTTATTATTAGGCGCTCGTGTATTGAATTGAGTTGCATACTCTTATTTAATTTTGAATTGGTATTTTAGTTGTGGGCTTAAGCCTATTTAATTGGCCTCTTGCATTAAGAACCTATTAAATGCAATTGCATTTGATCATGTAAATTGGTCTTAAGTAACAAGAGAAAATATTTTTCTTTTTTCCTTTGACTGTTGGCATTTCTTGATGGTGTAAAAGAAGACAAACAAAACATAGAACTTGCAATTCTCTGTGGAATGTGCTGTCTTAAGGTATTTCAATGGAATTTTGTTATTTTGTAATTAGAAAAGAAAAAGAATTTTTTTAGAATGTGTAATTGTGTAAGTAAAATTTGTTAAATATTTTGAATTGTTTAGGTTCTAGGTGGCAGTGGGGCATACCATTTAAGATATAAATTTTATAGCGATTTTTGAAAAAATACTAGGAAGATCGGATGGTTATTATTCGATTGGTTTTAACCGGTTTTTTTGGTTTTTTCAAAATCTTAATTTTGCGAATACCAAATAAACCGGTTACTTTAAGACGAATAACCGGTTAATTTAAATTAGTCTAATTTTTTTTACGTTTGTATATTATTTGTAAATACACATAACCAGTCGCTAATGTTGTGCAGTGATATCGCTGTTGAAAATTATCAGATGGTGAGGCCTTGAATTGAACCGACGACTTCTTGGTTGGAAGGTGGGTATCTTACCTAACATACCACAGTGACACACACTATTAACAATGTAGTACATGAATTTACATACAGTACTGTTCGAAACCTAAGCAACTTTTCTTGCCGAGCCAATTTAGGACTTGTATATTACTAATAGATTTATTCAAAGTAAAACATTTCTTTTTTGTTATTTTCGGCACCTAAATTATAACTATTATAACAGACTTTTGATCCCATTCTCTACCGAGTAATACAACAACAAAAACGATATTAGTTCCTTCGGTAGCTGTTCGAAACTTAAGCAACTTGCAGTACTTTGTGTAATAAACTTTGTTTCTTAAGACCTCCGCACACCGTTTTGGTATAGTTTTATTATTAGTATTGGTTGCTACTTTAATTTTAAACTCTTCGTCAGCTTCTGCTTATTTTTAAAACGACGTGGGCCAGCTCTCTGCTTCAATAATTAGGAACAGTTTTATTTAAATAAAAGAACCGATTAACCGGTTATTTGAATAATTATTAACCGAAAAAAGATTTTTTTTAATTGCTAAAAGTCGAATAATCGATCTCCCTAAAGAATACTATTTTTGGTGGATGCTAATAATAATGATATAATACAGGTGTAACTAATAATTATAGGCTCTTACAAAGTTAAGGAATGTTACTTGTGTTTATTTTTTAAAATCCTTAAAATTTATTTTTGAGACAACGCACTGTGGATCACCTCCATTTGCAAATATTTTGTAAATTGGGTTTATTGTTTAAAATCCTTAAATTTTTTTTTTTACCCAATAATTGCAAATGGAGGTGATGCACAGTGCGTTGTCTCATAGACAAAAATATTATAGATATATATATATATATATATATATATATATATATATATATATATATATATATATATATATTAATTTTATATATATATATATAATTTTTTTCTTTTTGGATTTTGATAATATATATATATATATATATATATATATATATATATATATATATATATATATAAATATATTGAAAGCTAATATCTGCTGAATATAATACTGAACAATTTTTTATCGGTTATTTCTCTATATTGTCGCAAGAGGGCGCTAAACTCAACTAATTTATAATATAAAATACTATGTTAAAAATTTGATTTTAGGTACTTCAGAAAAATAGCTATAATTTTTGAAAGTTAGGTTTTTTAATTACTTTGCAATATTATGAAGGAAAAAATTGGAAAAAAGTTCTAAATTTTGTTAATTGTTTCAATTTTTTACTGCTTTGAAAAACAAACTTATTTCAAAAAAAATTTTTAATTTACCAAAATTTGAAGCAGTATTTAAAAAAATTTAAAAATTTATTTATATGTATTTTCTTATTTCTATTTTTTAAACTATGAAATATGTTCCATCAAATAAAAAAAAATTAAAACCAACTTTTTCCTACAACTTAAATTGAAATTTTAAAAATGTATATATAGAGATTTATAAATTTTATAAATTTTACTGATTTGAAGTAGCTTAATGCAAATAAAAAAATAAAATAATTTTGGATTATCAATTTATATATGATATATTAACAAAATCGAATTTTCGCCAGATTACAATACATTTTTAATTTCTTTGTTGTTGTAAAGTCTACGAAATTAATAACTTGTTATTTGGAATTTATTTATATCAGTGATTAATACATCTCTATGTTGGAAAAAATAAGTTTTTATTATAAAATTAAATGTAGAAAACTATCTTAAAATAACCTTTGTTTGATTTAAATATATGTGGGCGGTGGGTGTGTCGGGTGTCCTATTTTGTTAAAATTGTGCATATACATATATCTATTTTGGCCTAATAATTATCTGTACGAATTTTTATTTATCTAAGCCAACTCCTTGTGTGACGTGGTGTAATAGTTAAAATGCTTACTAAGAATTATAAAATAAAGATTACGCCATCAAGAAAACAAAATTTAAACTTTCTGTGCATGTTAGACTTTAATGTCTTGCAAAGTGTGTTCCTATTGGCTAATAATTTTTAGTTCCCAATTTATTTATTATTATAGGTCACATAACATTGGAACAATTTGTTATTATTATTTATTTATTATTATTATTTTTGTTTGTTTCTACAAATTATTTGCTAACAACAAATTTTTTATAAATTTATTTCTTTTTTATGTTTTCATGTTTAATATTTAATTTCTTCTTTCGCTTATTGATAATTTGAGAAATTTTAGAACCTAATCACCTTATTTATAAGTACATTCTACACTTAAAACTTTTTATTAAATGAATGTACAATAAATACATAAATTTATACATAAAAGTTTTATTACCAAATAATTTGTGAAGAAAAATTGTAAATTATCCCACTGTTATATTTACATGATTTTAATTGCAAGCCTCAAAACTTGCAGATCTTATGTCGGTAATTCCCTTGACATTCCATGGAGGAGCACGTGGACTTATCTCAGTCAATGAGCTGCACCCGACAGTTTAACGCCGGCTCGGAACGGCAAATGCATTAGAGAAGCTTCTTATAGTAGTAATACTCGTTACCAGTTATTAGCTAATACCGCTGTTGAAACTTTTTCTTTTTTCAGATGGTCTGGCCTGGTATTCAACCGAGGATCATAATACACAAATTTTTCTCAATAAATTGTAATTCTTACATATAAAAAAAACTTGGCTGCCCTTTCGGTGGAAATCATGCGTTTGGCGTAATCTTTATTTTATCGTTCGTGGAGCTTACATACAACAGTCCAGATTCAAATCTTAGCAAGGACAGCAACAATGTTAATCGCTACTTCGAATTTTAAATAATTAAGATGCTTCAGGGAAAAGAAAATGAACATCAACTACAAAACATTGTCGGAAGAGTCTGACACCTATTGTAGAAAAAAGGAAACAAATTAGGAGTCTATCTATAATGGGCAGCAGCAGCAAGGCTTTAAGCCACCACTAATAAATACTTAGACGGCATTGGTTCTAGGCATCGACAGATAACAGCACCAACATCCATTCTAGACACAATAGTCTAGACCGATCAACCTTTTAGGGGGAAGACAAAAAAAATTACAGAGAAATTGAAACAAGGCAAAGAAGCTCGCTGCTAAGAGGAGTCCCGGAAAAAATCGCAAAGGATCCAAAATATGTTGAATCTACAGTCCAGTAGAATACCAGTATAAATCTCTCTTCAGAAAACTTTGTAGCGTAATAAGTCAATTTATAAGTGTTACTACATTATACTATACTTTATTTCAAAGGATTTTACACTACTGCCAACTCTGGTTTCTGGGTTTTTAGTCTGCCTTTTACAACTAATTCAAAAATATTATGATATCGCCACACTATCAATGTATATATGTAGTGAGAAAGTGGTTTTCATTTGTGCCACTATTAATATAACCTAAAGTACAAGGCACTCAAAAGAGTTCGTCGTGCTGGAAATAGTTAACAAAATTCATGTATTGGGTAATCAAAAATAAAAGTCAGACAACTTAACTGACTAGTTATGTATGTACATATATCAGATTTTAATTGAGTTTTTGACAATGATCAGGTGCAGTGAAAACCACCGGAGGGCAAAGAACAATCAAAACAGTGGGTTTATTAGGGTAAACAAGCGTAAAAGAAGTCTAACTCGAAATTGATTCTTTATAAGTCATTTATTCTCTTCTTCATGGAGCGGAAGAATGAATGTTTTTACACATCGATGTAGTTGCCTCGGGTAGGTTCGAGAGAAAAGGTCTAGTTAAGATCTTTGGTGCTTTGCAGCTTGGTGATGGATTCCGTATTTGAACTAACCGAGTTAACATCTACCGGTTAACCTGGTAAGGACATGTCGTTCGAATGGATGAAAATGCTCCAGCGTAAAGAGTGTTCGATGTAAAAGTCAGTAGAGGATGTCGGTGTCTACGTTGGAGAGATCAATCAATTGCCGAAGGTGCACGCTAAAAAAACTGCCTGGAAGGAGTTGTGGGTTGTTAACAGGGCTGTCAACCCTCTCGGTGACCATAGTTTTTTGTGAATGCACGCGGTGTCATTTACATCGTTTACCCAAAAAAAGGCAAAACGAAAACCGGCAAATCTTGTTCAAAGTTTTTGGGTATATTACGAGTAAATTTGAACCACAAAAGAATAGAGAAAAATGTGCTTCTTCCATTGTTTCCAAGAATTGGACCTTTGAATTCTTTCTCATCTAGCATACTTTACATATAATGTTCAGTTTCAAACGAAGAGAACTTTTCTAAGGACACTGAGAAAAGTACGAAAATAAAAATTTTCGAACTATGTATGTATGTATGTACTTATTTATTAAATTCAATAACTTAAAAACTTACCATGTGTAGGGCTATGAAAAGGCATACGTTGTGGTGCCCAGGGCCAACCGGGTGGACATAAAGCTGCATAACGACCCGCCAAAGCACCCCATTGTGATATGAAACCCAATCTGAAATTACAGGAAGAAATAAACAAAATTATCAAAAACAAATCTTTATTCCTTAATTGTGTAGCAGAAATAAATCAATAAAATTAAAGCTTTAAATTACATCAACAAAATTAACCCTTTTCTACCTAAGGCATATGTAAAAAAATTTAAAAATCTCTATTTCTTATTAACCAGCAATGCTTAAAAGATATCCTGTTTTATAAAACGACACCAACATTAGCTGTTAAATATTTATAAGATTAACGTATTTATACTTCAAGATGCTACCCCCTCAACCAGGAGAAATCAATGACTTGGCTTGTGTGTGTGTACTCGTATCTAACAAGTATTTATTTTAACATGATAAATCAAAGGCATCAAGAAATCAACAACAACAACAAGAAGAAGAAGAGAAGAAAGTTTATCTTCAATTTCCCGAAATTCATCATCATCCAGGGGTTGTTTTTATTGTGTTTCGATTTTCTTCCAACAGGTATTTTCATTCATCTCTTCTAATAGAAAAACCTTATTTGGGGTTGGTTTTATTTTGTCTCCTGCTGCCCCCCATACTTTTAGTTTTGTTATTGACGAACAGATTGAAGATTTTCCTTTTTGTTTTTTCTTTTCTTTTTACTTTTACTTGTGACTTAATAAAGCACTTAAGTGATTTGTTTCTTTTGTTATGCCTCACTTCACTTCTTTTTACTCACTCACTACACAGTATAAATTGTTAAAAATTAAGATGTTTAATGGATGATTAAGGGTAAAGTACAATGGCTGTTTGGTTGGTTGGTTGCCTGGCTGGCTGGCTGGCTGGCTGGCTGATGGTAATGTAAGAGACGAAAGGGAGATAAGTTGGAGGTAATAAAAATCATTAATGATGTTTGTAAAGCTAAATAGGTTGGTTAGTGGAATATATTTATAAGAGGAGATAATCATTAGAGGTCAAAGATTTTATAACTTTTGCAGGTAGAAGGGTGTATGGGTGGTGGATTTAGCTTTTATTTATGGCCAGACAATATGTCTGTATATTTAAAGAAAATTCAATGAATTTGTTTCGTTTAAAAAAGAATTATTTGTACTTAAAGGCAAATGTGTTATAATTTGTATTTATGTATGTGGAAAACGATTATGTTTATTTAAAATTTTGTAAAAGATTTCAATAAAAGATAATTTTTTAAAGATTTAAATAAAGTAGAAATAAAGTTTAACCCTGCTGTTAGATTTGAAACATTGGGTCCACATTTTTTTATATCTTCATAACGTTTAATGATTTTATACCGTACTTTGAGTTTTCGGCTCACATGTTATTATTTTTAAACACAATTTTATTGAATATTTTAAGTGTCTGATATAAAACTGTACTAATTAAGAATTTACTAATATTAGATTTCCATTCTATATGTTTAAAATGAAAGCTTCTTTTTAGCCTTATAAGTACTAAATATGATTTTATTAAAATTTTCTTTTTCACTACATTCTAGCCAAAATATTTTTCGATCACCGGCTCGTAACTCGATGCAAAGGAATGGTGGTGACAAAAGGGTGCCCTCAGGGTGGAGTACTATCTTAATTGTTATGGATGGTAATAGTAGTTGTATTACTACCATGTTGCCTCATAGTGATGTTGTTATGCCGATTCTGTCAGATTTCACTCAAGAACGACGGGTGTTATACATTTTACAAGGAGGCTGCATTTTTATTCTTGGTACCACCAGTCATCACTCCGGCCTAGTCGGATGCCATACCTGTGGAACTTTGCTTTGGAAGGGGATTCAAGGTTTAAGCGCCGAACCGGCAATAATGGTATAATAGGGGCTTAGTTTGGGTTGCATTCGATCTGAATTGCCATACCGATCCAAACCAATCACTTTGTCGCCGTTCTCAGTAAGTGGGGCTCGACTTTATAGAAGATTTTACGAAGGGATCTTGGTTTAAAGGCTTTGAAGATTCAACTTGTGTAGAAATAAAAGCCAAGCGAACATCGTATGCGCTGTCAATTGGAAGAATGGGATGCAGCAAAAATTAATATGAATATTGAATTTTTATTCAAAATTTTGTACTCCAATGAAGCAGAATTATTGCATTACATTCACAGAAAATTACAGTTTGGTGCGCTTTAAGAGCTGGTAGATTCATTGGTCCATATTTCTTCAAACACAATGATGGTCCGAGTGTTGCTGTGAATTCTGAACGGTATAGCGACATGATTAGAAATGTTTTCGTATATAAATTAGCTGGTATTAATTTTGCTCACATGCGGTTCCACATGCTACACAGCGCTCGCTACAATTGGTTCAGTCAATGAAACATTTGATGAAAGGGTAATTCCACGTAATGGACAAATTAATTGGCCACCAGGTCGATAAAACAGAGACACCTGGAAATCAACATTCGAAGAGTTTTTGGCGAAATACGGCCGCATATGCTGCGAAAAGTTAGTGAAAATTGGTGTTCCAGATTACGACTTCTACGCGCCAGCCGTGACAGCCACATGGCTGAAATCATATTTAAATTTCAATGTCATAAAATGTTCTATACGACAAAGCCCATTTCATTTTAAGCTTGTGTAACTGTAAAAACAAACCCGATAGAAGAATTTGTTTACCTTAGTATTGTCATAAGCAGAGGCACTAACATCAGCTTAGAAATTAAACGAAGGAAAATAGTGCCAAATCGATTCTATTTTGGTGGAGTAATCAATTTAGAAATTAGGAGCTCTCTTGCCAGACGAAACTAATATTCTAAAAACGCTAATCTTATCTGTGGTTTTATATGGAAGAGAAGCATGGGTGCTTTTTCAAGCAAATAAAACACTTAAAGTATTTTCGTAAAATTTATGGACTAATGACAGTATGAAATATGAGCTTTGCTAGCTAACAACAACAAAGTAAAGCGCATCAAAATACATATGGTACTTCCATGAAGATGGTTATGACAGGTTTATGATATTGATAATGATCCGACTAAGAGTACGCTCGATCACGATCTCGAGAACGTCCTGGACTCTTATGAAGAGACCAGACTGAGCAACACTACAGAAAACTTGATGTGCGATATTAGAAAAAACGACCCAAAGAACGTAAAGCATAGAAATCTATTTTATGTTCGGCTTAAGATTCAGTAGAATGGTTAATATATTTAGAAATTTGGTAATCAATTTGGGTGAAATTGCTTTAAGTTGCAAAAGTAACTCATAAAAACAACCTCTAATCTCCAAGGAAAAATTTATTGAAAACTTACATTTAGTTTGTAAGCCAAGAGTGTCAATTGCCATTTTATACTGATACCCACAATTCTGTACCATCTGTAATATTGAAGACTTTATTTGTATGAACAAAGTTTTACAGTTTTTAACATTTTAGTTTTATACTTTCAATTTTGTTGTTTTAATTACGATATCTGCAGTAAGTCGTACCTTTTTTAAAGTGACAATGTAATTATCAGTCGTCACAAAGAAATATAAATTCACACAGTGTGTGAATCCGGTTTATACGCCGGCTGCCCCGTTTGTCGGAAAAAAGTGTCAAATTCAATCAGAGTTATATTATATAATATCATTTATGTACGAGGGCGGATTGATATTGAAGCTACCTAAGTAGGAAAATAACATATTTTTTTTTTTTCAAAAACCATTAATTTCTCAACATAATCTCCTTTTAGCTCAATACACTTAGTAAGACGATTTTCCAACTTTTTTAATTACTTTCGGTAATCACTCCTGCGAGCCCTTTTTTCAAGTTTGGAAACAAGAAAAAGTCACTAAAGGCTAAATCTGGACTATAAGGTGGATGATCAACCAATTCGAAGTGGATTTCTCGTATCTAATGCTGTGTGAACCGGTGCGTTGCCTTGATGAAAGAGAACTTTTTGCTTGTTTAAATGTGGTCGTTTTTCCTTGATTGCATCAACCAATTGACCCAATAATGCACGATAATATTCTGCTGTGATTGTGGATCCCTTTTCAAGATAATCGATGAGCAATATTCCGTGTGCATCCCAAAATACAGTGGCCATAACCTTGCCAGCCGATTTCGCTATCTTCGCCTTCTTCGGTACACTTCGACCAACTACCACCCATTGCTTCGATTGATTTTTGGTTTCAGGTGTGTAGTTGTGAAACCCACGTTTTATCAACATTTATTAATCTACCCCAAAAATCAGCAGGATTATATCATGTCCAAACACCGCTGTTAAGTGATCTGTCGAACTCGTTTTTTTTCAACACTGAGCAAACGCGGCACCCATCATGCCGATAATTTTTTCATATGCAAATGTTCATGCAAAAAGTTCATATGATATGTTTACCATTTCAGCAATCTCACGGATTTTGACCCGGCGATCATTCATAACGATATCGAGGATTTTCTTGATATTTTCTTCAGCAACCACCTCTTTTGGCCTTTCTGTTGATGGTATTTTGCATTGCTTTTTCGGGCACGTTTAAATTCAGCAATCCAATATTTTACCATATAATCTGACGGAGCAGATTCGCCGTAATGTTTATCAAGCTTTTCATTTGTCTCTTTCACCCTTTTGCTTTTCAAATAATAGTGTTTAATCACTACACGAAACTCATTTTTTCCATTTTCCAAGAAACACAAAAGTTGCTTACTTCAAACGACTACAACAAATAAACTAATCGATGAATTTGGCTAAAATTTTAACAGCTGACATTTGGCAGATCATAATTTCTAAGAAAGAAAAAGTTTTTGTGTATGTGCTGCCATCTAGCGCTATGTAGCTTCAATGTCAATCCGCCCTTATAGATATCCAATGCACTGCGCAGTGTTATATACCAGTTTGTCCAAGGTATTCACACTCCTGTTATAAAATAGAAAGCCCTCCTTGCTATAAAGCAGCCATTTATCTCTAAAAGTCAAAAGATCCACAGGCGACAAGGTCCCCAAATCGCTCCTCCTCTCAAAGCAGCCTGTCATTATCCCATTCTCCAGGGTGGACGATCGCTCCTGAAACGCCACCTTAATCCTCATTAGGAAAACGTCGATACTTTTGAAACCCGCCTGGTAATAAATGTCGCGACAAGACGGTCTCTGGAATGAACCATCCGGGAACTGGCGAGCTCTTAATACTAGACAAGTCGACAAAATACGCCTCTCCCAGACCCTAAGCCTCTTTATCTGATGGGGAAGCTTAAAGTAATTGAGGCATTTAAGTTTTATTTTGGGGTGGCGTAGTAAAGTGGTTAGAGCGCACGCATAACAATGCAAACGACCCAGGTTTGAGCCCCAGCAGAGGACATGATTAAAAAAAATTTAATTGTGGTTTCGAATGTTTAATAAAGAGGCTTCAACCTCCCCAGACAACTCCATCTAAAAAATAAAGAAGAAACACGCCTGACCTTCCCAGTATACCTCTGGCGATGATGACAAACATTAGACAAATGATCAGGAAAACACGCCATCTACTGGGAAAAAATTAATGTTAAAGTAAAGATCACCACCAATTAGCGAGGATCTTCACCACTATGCAAAAATCATATGGAGGAAGCTACAGCGGATTAATCCATCTACTTAGCTAGAAAAAATCAAAATGATTAAAGAAACTGAAACAAAGCAATGGAGTAGGTGTTTTAATCATTGTAAGCGTATAGATCTATCTTATTACTGAATATCAATTAACTTTTTTTAAGTATAACATGAAACAACTTTCTCCTGCGTATCACCCTTCCCTTGCTTTATTCTAATATTATATTAACTGAGGTTATCGCAATTACTAATTTCTGGACTATGATAAAATGACTGAGAAAAATCACATAGTTATTTTTTTTAAGTATATGAAAAAATTTTAGCGTACTTGGTGAAACAAAGCAATTACGAAAATACAGATATGCCTTTTATTGCGGGCCAATTCAGTCTTATTTCTTAGTGCAATTCCTTCTATATAACTTGTTTTTCAAATAATTTTGGTCACAATTGTTGTGATGAAAAAAACATCACATTACGATATTTCAGAGCAGCTACAAGATCGATAATTGTTAGGCTACTTTGGTTTCTTTCAGCCATAATTCATATATCTTCGCTGATATATGGTAGGCGTAACTATTAGCAAATTCTATGCCATATTTAGCTGGTTTTGAAGTTATGTTTATCCGAAGCTATCATCTTCCTATAAAAGCCATTAGCTGCTCATCGACTTTTACGTCTTATGAAGATTAAACTATAATTGTTCAAATAGGCTACGAACTCGTAAAGTTGCAGTGCACAAGTTGTAGATACAATAAGTAGTAGACCATATAGCCTTAAATAACATAAACTGTCACTTGTAGTATTTATACTACGAGGCCTGACCGGAGGCTTAATTCTGGTACCACGGGTGTCGGGAGTCCCAGGAATTTCGGTTCCTGCTCGACTATGGTGAGACCCCCTTGTGGGAGCAACGTGGTGGCTGTGGTTTAAACCTAAATCGCGGCAAGAGCTATGCTGGCTCGGTGTGGATTTACATTTTAACCGTGTGCCGTGACCCATAGATCGGTAGGAGTTTAGATAGTCTCCGGCACCTCACCAAGGTGTTAGGTCATGTCCAAATAACATGGCTTTGAATTGGTACTCACTGGTAATTCTTATCATAGGTGGGCGCGTTGGTGGACACATTGTATTCACTAGTGCTTTTGCACCGTGAGGTAACGTCCTAGGGCAGGTACTCACCACTAACTTAATAATAATGCTCCCTAGAAGAGTGACGGAGAAAAAAATGTTTTATTGCCTTTGTAAATTTATTCGATTTTAAATTCACTCTTTTTCGGTTTACAGAACATATCCGTATACTAATATCTTTACTTTTTTCACTTGAAAATCAGTTTTTTCTTCTAAGTTTTCAGTTTTTCTTAAAACAATTATGGCAACACTGCCTGTCTAAAAAGTTTCTGTAATAATAATTTTTTAAATATTAACGCATTTCAAAAACGTAAAGTTTTTTATATAAAATCCTTTTTTATATCTCAGATCTTCTTTAATTTTTATAATATTAGTATATTACTTTAATTATTAAATTTGTTGCTGTTAATATATGGTATTTCAACAGTTTCTTGTTTATTTCCTTTTGAAAAGACAAACCACCAAAATAGAGAACCTTTGTCATAATATTTTCTATGTTTGTGTAACATTATTTTAATTTGGTCCACTAAATGAAACAAAGTTTTTACTAATTTTCTATCAGCATGTCCTTTTAAATTAAAATCAAAAGATGTTGTTTATGCCCCCTTCTCCTATGTATCCCATCATTATTAGTGAAGCTAATTTTATTTTAAACGTTATTTAAGGCATAAAATAACATCAAAACAAAAGAAGTAGAAAAATAAATCATTAAAAATGACTGGAACTCTCGACCTGTCCGTCCGACTTTCGGCTGTCTGTCTTTTTGTCTGTTAGATGTGAAACGTAGTTGTAATAAATACGTTCAAATTTAGCCCAAAGTAAAATGTTGTTACAAATTTATTTTAAAACGTTAAATGGGTGTCATTTGTGGCGGAAATGTGGCGGCTGTTTTTCTAGTATTTTGTTCTCTCTTTGTTATTGTTCTTGTTGTTGCTTTGTAAATGGTATCCAATTTTGTTTTTAAATCTATTCTAAATTGTATTTTTTTTTTGTGTTAAGCTCCTCTTCTCTGTTGTTTTCAAATTTTTTCTATATTTTTTCGCTTTTTTTTTATTGTTGTTGTTTTTGTTGGTTTTTTAAACTTCCTGTTTAAGGGTAGTTTTGAGTTTTGAAATGTTTTACCTTTTTTTTAGAGTTTCTCTCCATAAAATTTAAATAAACTGTTTACGTTTTTCATCTGTTTTTTGTTGTGCTGGGCTATTTGTGGTTGTCGTCCTTTTTTCTATAAGTTTGTGTGTCTAGCCATGATTAAGGAGCCGTCTAGTAAAGGAGTTGGAAAAATTATCTTTGCAGTTAAGAAAACAAGTTGTAAAACATAAGGTTTCTTTTTGTTAATTTATGCTGTAAGACATTTAACAAAATTACGAGGCATAAATGGAGTTTTTAGAGTTTTTTTTTTTAATAAATTTCTAACTTAAATTTTTTTAATTTAGTATATAACGACTTTTTAACTAATTGGGTTCTGAAAATTCAAAAAATGCAGAAAATAATATATTTATACCATATGCAACAATAAATGAATGTCTGACATTAATTATTTAAATATTATTTCATCTAAATATTACCCACTGCTACGCCATAGGTGGTCCATCCCTGAGCTAAAATTGGCATACTTTTTCCAGCATTTCTGCCGGTATCTCACCTGCAGCGTATCACCACAAAAAATAGTCTAGTGGGGTCAAATCGCATGATCTTGGACTGCTCTAAAACGTAAGATTAATTACTCACCAAACTAGGCTCTCAATAGGTTCATGGTATCGCGTGCCGTGTGAGATTAGGCACCGTCTTTTAGAAAGCACATGTAAACCTAGTCCAACTCTTCTATTTTGGGCAAAAAAGGTCGGTTATCATCACGCAATAATTTGCTCCATTGACTGTGATTTTCGATTGTCATCGTTCTTGAAGAAGTATGGCCCAATGATGCCTCTGGCTGCTCTTAACACGAAATTTCTATTTATTGAGATACCCATTTACCAAAAATGAGTTTCGTAGCTGACAATAATTTTTCAATAGAAACACATTTCTTACACGGCACGATTTTTGATAATAAAATTAAATGACTTGCCAGCGTTGTTCGTTAGCTATTCTAATCATGGTGAAATGGCAAACCTAACTGAGCGTTTTTAGCTTTGCCACATGTCACGAATCTTTTTTTACACTAAAAAGATAAATGGCAGAAAAATCACCCACTATCTTATGAACTTTTACAATTTGTCGAGTGACTTTATAACTCTGTGGTTTGTTGCAGAAGGACGTAGTTCAGTGGTTTTCAGCGGCTCTTCGGTTGAGAAACTTTTCAGACACCGAGAGAAGGTACAAAGTGAAGGCTATACAAAAGGGGTGTATCACAATCAAATGCAATAATTCTTTGGCGGGTCATCAAGGAAGGATATGTCTGGCCTGGTATTGTCATCATTAACAATAGCACTTTTTTATTGGAGGATCTGACTATAATTTCTTTGTTTAATACATGTCATCCCCCACAATGATTTATTTTAAAATTGGTTCGGTACCGTAGCATTTCAGCAGCGTTTTACTGATCATAATTCGGTCAACTAAATATTTATTTATTACTAATTATTTTTATAAAAATTTTAAATTAGTATTGGATTTATCTATGCCTAAAAAGTTCAGTACCTCAATAAAACGGACTCTCGAGATGTGACCAACAGCTTACTTTACTTAATAATACTCTTACTTTAAAAAGAAAGTTTCACGCCCATTGAGTCTTACACAACAAAAATAAATGATACAATAAAAGATGAGAGTGATTCTGGTCTTAATGCACTTCTAGACAAATCAATATAATTTTCAGAATATATTTTTTTCCTTTGGCTGTTAATCTTTCTTAGAATTTTACACTCTTTAACTAAAACTTTTACTTTCTTATCTTATCCTTTTCCCTTTGTACATACAAAATCAAATCTATATTTTCACACATGTTTTAAATTTCATTTTGTATATATTTTGTTCTTATTTTCAAAGGTTATTGCCAACAAACATTGTTTTGTGTGACTAAGGGGTGCTGATATATTATTTGTTATACAAACTATACAACCCTGCTGTTCATTAACCTCTTGTTAACAACCTTTAGACTATTGTCAAGTGACCCGACTTAAAAACGTCAGTGATTTGTATTACATGTCTGACTATTTCATTCCATTCTATGATATTCTTTGCGTTCAGAAGACCACACTAACCTTCTTGGATTTTTTTCCAACAGACTGTGTGCAGTGTACACCCTTTAGAAAAGAGCACAAAATAAACCAATACTTGTAATTTTAAATATATAAATTAAATCTTTGTTGCTTGTTTTAGTGGAAAAATGTAAGTCTCTTCTCCCCCTATTTGTGGGAATGTTGTAGATAGGGGGTGACATTAACACTTTTAACCTGACCTGTTTTCTATAGGGGGACAATAAATCAATCAATAAATCTTTATTTTGTTTTAATGATTTAATTTAAATTTTTTTAATTTATTTTTCTTATTTTTTATAATTTTATTTTCTGAATATTTCTAATTGTAGATATTTTATATTTGTCTCTCTTTCACTCTCTTCTAGAATATTTATTTCCAAATTGTTTTGGTTGATTTGTTGGTTTCTTGTATGGTTTCCTTGTTTCTTTTTCTGCAAATTCTCTCGTCATACAGTTGTTTTAGACATTTTTAAATGTATAAGTGTGTGTGTGTGTGTTTCTTAAGTCTTTTTATGGTTTAATGCCAATATTTATTTTTTGTTAAGCTTTAAAAAGTCAATTAGAAAAACAATTTAATTGTGAAAAAATAACCAACAAAAATATTAAATGAAGCACAACAAAAGAAAATATAAAATCAGTTTTAACACTACAAAAACCAAGAAGGGTTTATGATGACTTAATTAAACACTAACTCCTTGCATTAGAGACACCAAAAAAGGAAAGAATCATTTCTTTCGCTTAGTAAATGTAGAAAATAGGGCTTAAAACTAAATTACTTAATAATCAGGTGTAAAATGCTCTAAATAGTGCAATAAAGTAGTCCTGAACCTCTCGGCGACAAATGATAGGTCAGATTTACTTGACGCAATATGTGCTGCTTTAATCCGATAATATTGTCTTGAATATTAGTTTCGAGTTTCTCCGAACTGATTTTGTAGTTAACTTAGTAAGCTAGACTTAGAATATGAAATACCTCCAGCGAACCCATCAGGTAATGTCAAGCGGCATGGTTTTAGCAATTATCTAACCTCAAGGTAAGTCAGTCAAATTTGTTTGTTTCATATCTGCTGCGGTTGCCCCTTATTAAACGTAACGCTGTCTTGCTGAAATTAAAAATGCAATATATATTGATATTTTTAAGTTCTAACCACAGAAAGTAGGTTTACATCGCTTAATATAAGCAGATTTTTTAGCAACTTTCTTTTTGGCAACACTGTTTCTGGCAGCTCAGCATTTTTCGTGTAATATATTAGTGTCAAACATATTCAATTTGGTCTGTAATTTAACCATGAATTGACTAGCAAACTAACAACGCTTACAGTTTATTGAATTTTATCATCAGAATTCAGTTGGATGAAGATCCACTTTTTTATCGGAAAATTGTATGCAGCGGCGAACTCATTTCTGGTTGAGTGGATACGTGAACAAGCAAAATTGACGTATTTGCTGCGATGAACAGCTAGAAGCTTTGCAAGAACTGCCAATGCATCCTGAAAAATACACTGTTTTTTGTATATCGTGCTTTTTCAAATATGACGAAGGCAGGAACGTTAGTTTGAATGGCGAGAGCTAGAAAATTTTTTTTCCTGAAATCAAAGAGCTGGACTTGGCTGACATATGGTTTCAACAAGACAGTGCCACATGCCACACAGCACGCAAAAAATTTCTCCATTGAGAGGCGAGTCCAGTGAGCAGTTTATTTCACTTTTAGGGCCGGTCAATTGGCCACTTATATCGTGCAATTTAACGCCTTTAGATTATTTTGGGGATATGTTAAGGCTCTTGTCTCTGGGAACAAGCGCGGTATCGAGAGATACCGGCCGATATGTTGGAGAAAGTATGCCAAAATTGAACCCAGTGTATGAACCATTTGAGGCGTAGCCGCGATCAACACTTACATGAAATCATATTTAAAAATTGAATTATATAGATCGGTCTATCGATCATACGTTTCTCTAAATATAAACATATATAAACATTCTATAGAATGGCGTACCTCCTGTATTTACTATTCGTCGATTAAAAGAAAGCATTTGATACCATCAGGCGAACTGCAATATGAAAAGCACTAAGAGCAAAAGTGTCCGAGTATGCAGAACTTTCAGTTTTCCTAATGGGCACATCAGTCATGCCCCTTATCAAATCAGCTATACTCCATCGTGCTGGATGACATAATGAACAAGGTCTGTTCAAAGAGAAGAGGAATAACATAGAGTCTCTCAGGGCAATTGGCAGATTTGAACTATGCGGATGAAATTTGTTTAATATCGCATAAGATCTCCAATACGCAGTCTTAACTGTAAGATAGGCTCGCAACGTTGGACTTAAGATAAATATCAAGAAAACCACTATTTTTATATATAAACGGTTTGAAATTTTGCCAATTTTTTTTTTTTTTTTTTTGTGATGTACAATTGTTTCGGTTAGAAATTAAATATTGTTTCATTCATATGGCCGCCGCGGCAAGCCCCAAAGTACCCCATTTGATCGGACCAATATTCGAGAACTTTTTCGAGTTGTATCTTGGCAATGGCATCACGTATGTTGGCCTTCAAATTGTCTCTGGTTCGTCGGCATAACACTCGTCTTTAACGGTGTCCCACAGAAAGTAGTCCAACGGTATCAAATCGGAGCTTTTTGGCGGCCAACTGACATCACCATTTTGACTAATTAAACGACCATCAAACGTTTTACGCAATAAATCGATTGTGGCATGAGATGTGTGGCAAGTTGCACCATCCTGTTGAAACCAAACATCGTTCACAATAATGCCATGAAAAGCGGGAACATCAAAATCGGTTATCATGGTGCGATAGGTATCTCCATTGACTGTAATGGTTGCGAAATACGATATATGAAGTATGGGCCAATAATGCCTTTGCTCCACAAGCCGCACCAAACAGTCACTCGTAATGGGTGCATTGGCTTTTGTAAGACCACGTTTTCTGAGCCCCAAATACGCCAATTTTGCTTATTAACGTACCCACCAAGATGAAAATGTACTTCATTCAGTGAAACCTGGCTTATGCTTTCAAGAGGAGTAAATGAGAAAATCAGCGTCTAAACATGTAATGTTGCAATCATATGATAATGTACCGTACGATAATGTATCATATGATTGCAAAGGCTACAAGTGAGTGTGAGTGTGCATTTCGATATGACTTCTTCATTGGTTAAAGCTATGGGACTACCTAACATTGATGTCAGCCTACGAACGTGGATGTAAGTCACAAACACAAAGTAACTCACTAAGGGCCTTGTTATAGTCTAGCGAGAAAAAAAGTTCCTGGTGTACCCGATCAATCTTTGCGGGCTATACCAAAGTTAGTAGTATTAACTTGAACTACGAATAGTTTGAGACCTATGACCGTAATTATATTGTATTTCAAATAAACAAAAAATGTAAGTTACTTTGCTTATATAGAACTGAGCTAAAGTTTTGGCCACATTTTACATATATGACTTTAATTTAAATGCATAAATGTAAAAATTCTATTTTAATAATTTTTCTATAACATTTTGGAAATAAAAGAGAGAAAAAATTTCTCTAATTTTGCAAGACATTTTTTCGCTAATTTTGTCAAAGTTAGGTACCTGCATTTAATTTTGAAAAAAAACCAGAAATAGCCAACCGATTTTCATGATCTATAGGCTATTTTATTCTCTTTGCGCCAAAAGAAAAATATTTTTCGCAGCTTAGTTGTGAATAACTCCGAAACTGTTGAAACTACAAAAAAATGTTATTCAGGTGAAATTTTGTTCCCAAACGTTTGGTGGTCAAGTCGTTTTCATCTTATGATGAAATATATAATCATAACTACCATATTTTGTGCGAAAAATTTGCCACGCCCATAAAAAAATTTAAGCCCGATGGAAAAATATAGTTTTATTTAAAGGCGAGAAAATTTTTTGTTTTTTGTAGACCAGTGTTATTTTTACATCTGGAAACTTTAACTGTTGCTTGTACATAAAATCAATAATTAGTATATAATCAATCTATTCACAGATAATATATGCTCTAGGTATAATTAATACCAGATTTCAAGGGATTACATATATATCAAAATCCGTCAAAAGATTAAGATTTTAAACCGCAAATAATAACATAATATTTCAAAAATATGGAAAAATTTTAAAACATACTTATGTCACAAATTGTTATAAATTACCCTCATAATCTTATTACAATTTATGCTTAAAAATCAAAAACTAATTCAATTGTTACCCCCGTATCAATACAAAACTCATTTGAAATGTAATAAATATTTAAATCTCATACTCCTCATATATGTACATATCTTGTAAATTCTTTTATTAAAAATCATTCATGTATGCATATTGAGAGATTATAATATATTTTCTTTTTTAAATATATATTTTTTTTCAATATTTTACTTTAAAATACCATTTAGGTATTTGTCTTTGTTTTTCTTATAATTTGCCGTCTGTGTAATACTTTTGAACAAATTTACTTACCAGTAGTGTACCTTTAAAGCGGAAAAATATTATCAGTGGCGGTAAACCCAAAGGGTACAAAACAAAAGTATTATAAAAATAAAGGAGATGTAAAATGAAAAAACCTGGTCACTTGAAAAGCCACAGAGTAGCAAAATATTTTCAATTACCATTTCGATTTATTTATTGTTTGATGTTTTGGTTCGCTAAGTACCACTATTATTATTACTTATATAATATGTTGTACAATCACTCATTGATTCATGCATGCCACACTCATTTCCCTACATGAATGGTGCGTTTTCATTTTTCTATAGGATTTTTATTTTTTTCTTCTTATTTTTAGTTTAAGTAGGTTTTTGCCTCTTCTTCCGATATACGACGCTGCATACCAACAACGTAGTTGAAAAAAACGTATTCTGCCTGATTGCATACGCAGTTTCTCACTGAGCATTTGTGTCGTATGCGTGCCACATTAATCTTAAAAATGTAAAAGATTAGTTGCTGCAACCAATACAATACATACAAGTAGTAGATGCAGCAGTTATATCAATAGTAAATTTTTCAAATACTCTTTTACTTGTACTGAGAGAGGGGTACTTAAAGGGCATGTGGCAAGATGGTTTTATTGTTACTGTTGTAGTATTTATTAAATTGTAAAAATCTGCAAAGCATTATTGTAGCCTTTTTATGACATTTGTTCTATATACATAAGTATGTATGTATGTATGCCTCGTCAATACGCAGTTTTTACGCAAATGCATAAGTGGCTTATCAAATAGGAGTCAAAAAAATCCTAAGCTATAAAGAAACACAAAAATACAGGCCAAATGTAAAATAAATAGAGATTTTTGTAAAATTTTAGGAATTACACTTAAAACAACTTAAAAGTATTATTTTCAATTTTAAACATATATCATATAGAACTGCAATCATTATCTCAGCGAGAATTTTTTATCTATTGGTTTTACAGGTTTTAAGGGTCTTATACACAAATAATCACATGTGTGGCATGAAGACAAATAATGCCAAATTTTAGTTTTATCTGATACAACATTCAACGATTGGGATTAAATAAAATCATTTTTTTGTAATCAATTTTACCTCTATCGCCATTTGTAGGCTAGGCTCTAATGCAGACCTTCTAGTAGCCAATGTATCGGGTTGGCCATCTATCGGCTTAAATTTGAACCAGCGGTTATTCATAAACTGGCAATACTTTTGTCAATCTATTTTGTCACAAAATTCAGTATATTATAGGGAGATCGAACGGTTTTAACCGTTTTTTTTTTGATTTTGTTGAATACGGTTTTCTTAAAATGTTTATTTTACGAATAGCGAATAAACCGGTTGTTTTGACACGAATAACCGGTTAATTTAAATATTTAAAATTTATATACGCTTTAATATTTTTATTGCAAATATGCTCATCGTTTAAGTATTTTTCCAAATTTAATATATAAAGTCTTATTTTTATACCATGACTAACTTGAACGTCTCACAAAGAACGTAAAAAACAAAACCGTTTTTTTATTGCATTTTTAAATTTAAACTTTTTAATGGCCCACCCTATATAAACTTACTTATGCAAACATCAATTCTGATTGCACTAAGTTAGCAGTACCAAAGTGTATGTTAGGTTAGATTAGGTAGATAGTAGAATCCTGCTATATGATCCAAGTGAAAAAGACTTACACTTAAGCCGCAATAGACCTGCTCAGCGCCACTGTGCTATAAGCAATACCAAAAACCCAATTAAGCAAACAAATGCTATCTCGAACTACCGAACGAACTATCTAAACTAGCTAGGCTATCTAAAATATAATTAAATATGACAAAGCGTCAAAGTGGTAATTTAAAAGTAGTAAAAATAGTAGATAAAGTGCTTGCAGACTTCACCAAGCAGATGTGATTGTTTGATTTGAGATTTTGTTTATCACGAGATGTTGTTGATGTCCATAAATCGAGCAACACTAGTTCGATTATATCCAACAAAAATATTTTCGAAAAGCGACATTTTAGGTAACATTTATGGTGAAGACAATTCTTTGACAATTAAATTCACATTGAGTACGAAATTGGTGTGAAGAGTAGCTTTCGACAGTTCAAGATCGCCCTAAAAGCTGCAATGATGCTGTTGACGGGCCATTGGATCGTACTTCTTCAAGAACTAATAAAATCACAATGCTACAGTTACTGGAGCGAGGAAAAGTGAGATGATTACTGACTTTTCGTGCCAAAAATTTCACGTTTTGGAGCATTCCATTGTTCGCCAAGATCATCCTATTTGACTCCACTAGATTATTATTATTTTTTTCTTTTTTTTTTGTGGGGATACGTGAAATCTCCCGCATACAGGGACAATCCAGGCACAATTCCTGGAAGACAACATTACTGCTGCCATTGGTGAGAAAGCGACCGGAGTGCCATAAAAATTATGGCCAGATTGGACGGTTGGACCACATTTAAAAAGTAAATGTGTTTTATTCAATTTTCACAACCTACACAGTTAACCCTATGGGACTAAAAAAAACTACGCATTTTGACCTACAAGATACCTGGCTACCTTCATACAATTCTAATAGAGAATACACATTTTTCGAAAAAAAAAACTTAAAAAAATTGCAATTTAAAATTACAAAATGACCCATTAAAAAATTCGACCGATAAAAACTATATATTTAAGACTTTCGGAGCTGATGAACTAAATACAATTTTTGGTATTCGATATATGCTGGTGTTCATAAGCCAAATAGAGAGCATTTATCTGAGTTAATATGCCATTGTGACTCTTAATACAATAATTATGAAACTCGTTCATCACGTGTCAAATTTACGTCTAAGTTACGCTCACGGAAGTGTAGACTACAGATGAGCAGTTATACACATATCTATATACTAGAAAACCAATACAATAAAAAAACAATATAATATAAAATATAGAAGGAAGAACGGTTTTACATTTTGTCTGAAAGATATATTATAACCGATAATTATTTTTTTACATCACGCACAAGAGTAAGATCTAACGTTAGAAAAAATAAATGTATATTTCAGGCAAATTACTTTTTAAAAATGTCGAATTTAGCAAAAAATACGAATTTATGTTCGTATGTATCAAAAAACGTAAAAACCGTCATAAAGAGTTCTACACCGTATAAAGTATAAGCTATTATAATAAAACTGTAGGAAATGTCGACAATATTTAAAAGTTATTGGGCAAACAAACTTGTAAACAGCGTCCGCTGTGCTTATTTTTCAGTAGTAGCATTGACATTATACTTTACTTACATATTGGCATTTTCAGGAAAAATACAGTGAAACCAGATTTTCATTTTGCTTATATGTGTCTCCAAAACCTTTGACTTGATTGTTTTAATATTTTTACTGAATATGGTACTACTGAATTACAGTAATAAGTAAAAAATTAGCGTAATTAAGACAAAGGTTTTGAAGATATAAGCAAATAAATATGAAGTGACGTATGTATAAATACCATATATGGAACACAAAGCACAATCCACTTTTACAGACTGCCGTAAACAATTTTTAAAAGATCTTAGCTCACAATTATTTACTGGGTGCTAAAAGTTCTAAGTTGATGACTAAAACTTGCACTTGAACTCCATTAGAGATTATACCAGATACCTCAAAAATGTGTAGTAATTCTCTCATACTAATTTGTAATTCACGTGTGTAAATTTATTTTGGTTACCTTTTTCCAACATAATTTATAATAAAATAGAGAAATAATACGTGACACTACCATTTTTTAATAGAAATGCACAAAGCTACCCAAAGGATATTGGAAGAAAGTCGACATGCTACATCTATGTATATGAATGTAATAATTATTCTTAAAGCTGTGAAAACTAATAAAATTTTAAAAATTAGAAGCGCTCAAGAAATCAGAATAATTAACAGGGTACCTTGTCGGTGACATAAGGGTTAAAAACTCACCCGTTAGTTTACCAAAAAAAAAAAAAAAAATTGTATTTAAAATTTTTAATTCACCTCTCTTTTATCAATTTGGTAACAATTGTTATTTTTATTTCAATTATTTTCTAATCCTAACCAACTAAATCCCTTGACCAATTGTTATGGATCCAAACAATTATGGAAGATTTTTATCTAAATGTCGTATTAATTGTATATTTTAATGTAATTTTTTTCTTCTACTTTTTTGTACTACTAAATGGCCATTTTACCGCCATATCTCACCATATCTATCTCTAATAACTTAAATAGGAATCCTTAAAAATAAAATTAACCCTCCCAAAAACATAGAAACACTGGTCTAAGCTACCGTCTAAAGACAAAAAAAAACAATAAGACTCTGTCTATTGAGCAATATGAAATGAAATTTGATAAGTTTGTAAATAAAGAAGTTGAGATTTTTTCCTCTTTTTCATATGGAATGTTCCCATTTTCATAAACGAAGCGTTTGAGAAAAAATATTCGTATTGTATTTATATACATACATACTATATCTGTATGTAAGTTACTGTAATGTATTATTATTAGGAACAGATTTTCTAAAAATCTACAAATAAGAACAAAACATGTCTAAAATAAAATCTCATAAACACATCACCATAACCACCCTTTTTCTACGTCTAGCAGTTGGTAGATTTCTATGTATAGTACTTTTTCGTAGTCCTTTTTAGTTCTTCCTTTTGTTGTTGCATTTGGTTTCTGTTCTTTATACGTTTGGTGATGACGTTTTTGGATAATGACGTTAGAAAATTGTCCATTTTTTTCTATTTTATGATATTTCTGTTGTGTTAAAATCATTATACATATATTTTGGTATTAATGAAGTACAATTATAATTAAATGGCAAATAATTACAATACAATTGAAGATAATAAAGAACATGATTATAAAGAATTTTTAAATACAGAGATTCTTGCAGATATTTATAGGAATTAATTGATCCATAGCAGTAAAATTTTAGAAATACTAAATTCTTAATTTAAATATATTTTTTTTATTATTATTATTGAATTAAGTTCCTTCAAATGTGCTCATAACTTGGTTCATATTATCATATTTAATCCAAAAAAAAGTCAAATTTTCTATCTTTCTTATTTAGCACATAACAAATAGTAAAATTCGAATATTATCGTGACATTTTAATTATATTATTCAATTAGAACGTTATTTAACCCTTATGTGACTGACAAAAAAACTACACATTTTAAACGACAGGGTACCCGAGTACCCTCATACAAATCTAATAGAAAATAAACATATTTGGAAAAAAATTTTAATATTGCAATTAATATTGCAATTAAAAATATATATAATATATCAATATATTTAAGACTCTCGAAGCTGATGAATTAAATATATATTTTGCTATTTGGATATACATATGTTCGTCTTCATAAATCAAATAGAGAGCTCTTATCTGAGTCGAAGATACTCATTAATTGTGGCTATCAATTCGATAATTAAGACACTCGTTCATTATGTACCAAATCCGATAAAACCGCAGAATTTCATAATATTTGAGTTATTTTTAATGCAAACTTACGTTGGAGTTACGCTCCCGGGAATGTAGACTATAGATGAGCAATATACAGGAAAACCAATAGAACCAAAGCGAAAATTGTTCCTAAAGAAATTCAGAAAGAAATATTACAACCGATAAGATTATTCTGAATCGCTTAAACTATAGAAATAAATAAGTTCGTGGTATCTAACGCTAGTGAAACAGTTAGAAATACAAACATAAGTTTCAGGCAATTACTATTTACAAATTTCGAATTTGGCAAAAAAGGCGCCTTAATGTACATATGTATGTGCCAAAAAAGCCGTAATAATTATATCTACCATGCATTCTACACAGCCTGTAGAAAACACTTTGACGGTTAAGTCAGAAATTGTAAACTATTATAATAAAACTAAAGGACATGTCGACAAAATGGACAAGTATATACATATATGCTTGTACTTCTATATACTTCAAATATACTTACAAGCGCAGAATTAGTCGGAGACCATTATCCTTTTTTTATACCTATAGATTGTAGTAGTAGCATTCGCATCATACATTACTGATATATATGAAATACAATGCGCGATTCACCTTTACAGACAGCCGTAGATAACTTTAAAAAAATCTTAGCTTGAAGTTAATTAGGCAGCCAGTAAAAACTCTATATTGAGGCTACTCCAATAGAGATTATACTCTGAGTTTAAAATCAGATACATCAAAAAGTTAAAGCAATTCTCCCATAGCAATTTAAAACTCATGTGTGCAAATAAATTTTCAATATAATTTATAATCAAATAGGGAAACAATATATGGCACTGACATTTTTCATAGAAATATATAAAGGTACCCGAGCACCTTGTCGGGCAGTTAAGGCTGTTGATAGTAAGCCGACATAATACGTCTATCTAAATGTATTAATTATAATTAAAGCTGTAAAAACTAGCAGAATATTAAAAGTTAGAAGCAATTAAAAAATTTCAAGGATGGCGCTTATTAACTTCTGCAGAAAAATTCAGTTTTAAAACGCAATAGGTAACCGGGAATCTTGTCAGTCACATAAGGATTAAATTCTACTTTTTGGTCGAATAAAATTTAAAATCTACTTCCAAATCATTGTTGTCATAAACTTTGCATATTTTTAAAGATCTTTTTAATTTTCTGGGTATAAAAGCATAAAATTATTAAATCTTATTTTAACACCACATGGTTTGTTGAACATATTTATCGCTTAAATTGTCTATAATCGTATCCTTTGTGAAACACAAACATTTGAAAAATAATACTCACACATTCACTTATCAAAAATAGGATTTAAATCCTGTAGAAGTATGCAATGTGTTGTGGCGGTAAATGCTACTTTAGCATTTCCTTCCTCAACACTATAACATGAATATGATGATTATGAGAATGATGACAATGATGCAATGCTACATTTATAAACATTTTGGAATTATGTAGTAAAAATATGTAGTTAATGTGTTATTTGAAATAGAAGCAATAAATTTAAAAGTAAAATGAGCGATAATCATTTTATATGTCTGGAAAATGATAATCATCTAGAAATGTAGTCGGAAATAACATATTAACAATTTAGTTTCTAATGCTAAAGCTACCAGTTTAACTTAAAAAAGAAACGCTTATTTACACAATTCTTTAAACAAACACTCATATTGAAATTTTAAAACTGTTAAATGTTTTCCAAATGGAAAAGTATGCCACATATTTATTTGATCATTCAAAAGTTCATTTTCTAGAAGTTGAAATTTAATTTTCTCAATTTGTAATAGTATTTAAGACCAAATATGTATATAAGAAATTTTATAAAGTAAATAAAAAATAATAATTTTCATTTATTATGCTATAAGTACATTCAAGGCTACCGATCATCGACCACACAACTCTAAAAGACGCTGGCTACTAAACTAGGCAAGTAACCAGCTACTTGATTACTTTTAAGACTAATACATTTTTTTTTTTGCTTTTTTAATGTATATATTTCATGTAATGCGTTCTTAAAACGCCTATTTCATGCATTTTATTGTATTGACAGCACTAAACTGTTTGTTATCGTTAAGAAAAATAGAAATTAGCTTAGTTTGGCCACGGCCTACATCGGTAGTTGTGTGGTCGGTATCCATATTGTCGTAAAAAAAATTATTCTCAAATGTCCACATGTGTCTATTTTTGACAGCTGGTAGCCTTAAATGTGTTTATAGCATTATATAGATTAAATATAACTTATCGTTAATCTTGCTCAAGAAAAGTGGTTGGTTGCATGTTGGTAAATTTTAATCAAGCCCTTAATAATTGAGATTATTGTAAAAGATCCTTTTTCCGTATTACGTACATATTCATAATTCCATCGTTGTAGAACTTTTATGGCCTACTTGGTCTAAAGATTTTAAGTAGCTCTTCAATAGACCATTTTTTTAACATTCCCATACTTTTATAAACAAGGTTCGAAGTATATGGAGGATGCACCAAAACTTCCCAGCCAAGTGCAGGTATTTATTTGCGTGCCATCAAAAATATTTGTGGCCAGGAATACTGATTCTGAAGCACAACACCTGTTTTGTTATTCAATTCTAGCTACTTTATCTTTTAGATCTTTTTGACTAAACTGAATTAAATTGTTGAATTCATTGAAGAACAGTCATTAATATTGTATCCAAAAAAATAGCAAATTTACTTTAGAACAAACCCCTTTAGATCCGCCTCCATACACCCAATTTGTAAAATTAAACTCTAACACTTATGGTAAACAATAGGTTTGTTTTAATAGAACTTCTATTAGACACATGTTAGCTGCTATAACTTATCTGTCATTAAATTAAAATTAATTTAGTCAATTTAGAATTAAACCAAGCAATATTGTGAACCAGTGGTGGTTTGTCATCAGTCTTAAATTTGGCTTATTTTGACTCATTTATCTTATCTGCTATAGAATCTAGTATATATAATGAAGGTAATTTGATAATTGGACCCAATCCGTGTTAAACTTATAAGTGAAATTTAATAAAAATTAATCAAACTTTAAAAGAATATATCGTTGGTACCATATAGAAAGGCCATAACTCGCATTTTTAGAAATTTTTTTTTTTTTGTAATTTTAATACATTTCACACAAATACATCTTTGTCACACCATCTCTATTAAATTTGAAATAATTTTAGTTATGGTCTTTCTACACGAAACAAACGATATATGATTATATTTACTATTAAGCCAATTTTAGTAAAATTGTCCTTATATAGCCTGTTGATTTAAAAATTTGGTTTGCTATGATTCCACAGACTTGCACATGCAAGTCTATATGTTTTAATTGTTAAAAACGATCAGTGTGTGGACTGAGTTATCTGAAAAGTAATACTAAATGTTTAATTTATTTACACTGCATATATTAGTAAATATAAAGTAAATATAAATCGTGTGATTGTCACCGTAATAATGCGGCAACGGAAATATCTAAAATGCGTCAATAATTATTGTGTACTTTTGTCACTATCAAAGTTAAAAATATGTACCAATATTTAAATTTTGAAACTTATTTTCCCAGAATAAATTGGTATACTTTTGATACTTTACGACAATAAAGCACAATAGAAATTGTGCCATATTGGTACATTTGCGACAATTGTGTGATCCATAACACTGTCATTTTGTTGTTTTCTCTGTTAGTTGTTTTTGACTTATTTGTGGCCTCTAAATAAGAAAATAACCTTAGCTTTTGTCTATCGCGTCATTTTTTTCAAGCTATATTATACTCTGCTTTTTCTCAAGCGTCATAAAAAAATTTCATATAAAGGAAGAAGAAAGGAAACTTGCCAAATATACTATTCACAAGTTTTTTTCATACAGAGGTTATACATAGTTACTATATATTAAATTGCGATCGGTAAACTTAATATTTAGGTATACATTTTCGCTTCTAACTTTGTCCGAAATGTATAATCTGTGGACTTACTCGCTGGGTGCTCCAACAATAGTCAGCCATCATACCTACATCCCATTTACCTTGATAACGTGCCTCCACCACTTTCAAAATTTAGTGAAGGAGATCATCTTATCCTTCACTGACTACACCAATAATTTGTTGCAGAGATCACATTGATGTTCTTTAGACTAGTATTACTATATTTCCAAAAAGTATTATTCTTTGAGACTGCTACTGGATTTCAACTGAATGAGACACTAAGCGTATAACTGATGTTTTTCTATACAAAAGAAACAATCCCTTGCGTGGTCTCTTAGCTTAGGCAAAATAAAAGATATAGCAAATGGAAATTTGTTCTCTTCGTCCACATCCGTAAACTCTCGACGCATTGCTTGCATACTTTGTGAGGGGCCCATGATCTTAACGACCAATTCACGATTTAAAATAGGCAAACTAATCTCGCATAGTATAGAAACAAGAACTCGGACTCCGCTTCGGTACAGTTTCTCAATCGTGACTAAACTACTGTAGGCAACTATAAACATGTCGCTTGTCTCCGAAGATGACGTTGGTATTGTTAAATCTGGTAACCTTTCTTTGTAAAATTTCCAATGTGAGCTTTCTATATTTCTGTAGTTATAGTATACATACATACAGACATACGAGTACATAATTCTCGCAACATCTTAACTGAAACAAGGGGGACTTCTCTTAATCAATAAGCTGCACCCGATTCTATTTTTGTACTCATTGAAAGTGACCTAAAGTTTAACGCCAGCGCCAAACAGAAGATGCGAGATTTTTTAGCGTAATATTCATAACCAATCGCTAGCTAATGTTATGAGGTTATAACGCTGTTGGAAATTGTCGGATGGTTTGGCCTGGGATTAAGCCCAGCACTTGGTTGGTAGGTGTCTTAGCTACCACACCACAGCGGCACTGCTATTAAATATAAAGTCTAAAATTACGTTTCATTCTGGAATATTAGTGTAAAAACCATTCTAGATAAGAGAGCGGTTACATTCACATACGAAGTACAGAATAAACTTAACATGTGAATAGAAAACAAACTTCAGTTTTGAAATCCGCATGCCTACTTGACCCTACAACATCTGAAATATTGAAATCAAAGGATACATATAAACAGGTCATTCAATAAGTCCGTAGGATAAGTAAGAAAAAAACAACATTTTTACAAAACTCGATTTGATTATATAACATAATTGCCTTAGGGCAATACAACGAGTATAGCGATTTTCCAACTTTTCGGTACTACTTTTTTAATCCGATTTTTTTTTTCGACAAAATAGTCCTCAGTTTGAGCGATTATTTCATCATTAGCCTTAAAGTTCTTACAAGCAAGTATTCTCTTGAGTTCTGAAAACAGGAAAAAGGAGTTCGAGACAAAATCTGGTGAATACGGTGGATGTGGGAGCAATTCGAAGTTCAAGTAGTTCTTGTAGTTTTGCCATTGTTTTGAATCATCAACACGTTCTTGTTTTTGGTTAACATGACCAAACGCGTCACTTTGCACAGAGCTTTCGCATACCCAAATGACCGTGTAATATGGTAAAAACTCGACCACCTGATATCTTTACAATGTCAGCTAGCTCGTGCACCTTCAGTTTGCAATAGTTAATAACCAATTTCTGGATTTGTTGATGTTTTCTGAAATAAATGCCTCATTTGGGCGTGTACTGTTCTCTGCATCATTTGTACTGGTACGACCACCTTTAAGTTCAGCAATCCACTTCTCTACTATTTGTCTCAATGGAGTAGAGTTCGGATAATGTTTATCAAGCCATTCTTTGGCTTCCACTGTATTTTTTTTATGAAAAAGCAATGTTTTAATTCACTTTTTTCAAAAACTTTTCAATAACAAAATTTGCTTCACACAAGATACTATAACTCAAGAATCAATAGTCAGATTGCTGTCAAATTTATACTCGTATAGTATAAAGGTTAGTACTAAATAAACATCATATGGAAAAAATTATAGTAACGCCATTTATGTATCATTCTACGGAATTATTGAATGATCTGATATATTTCAAATTGTTCCCCAGTGTAATCATCATCATCAGCTGACTCGTATCTTACTAACTGCTGAATGGATTTCGTTTTTATCTTGAGCCCCTATGATTTTTCTGCGCAAATTTTCAATAGAAACTAATCTGTTCTCATAGTATTACCTTGTGTCGTTAGCGAAACCGTTAAAGTAAAGAAATTTGTTTTCAATAGTTCCTGTATATGTGCAAAAAATATATGCAACATAGACATGTATGTACATAAATATTTTATATTTATTCTCAAAAATTATATATTTTTTGAAGTAAAAAATATGTTTGAGCCGTTTATTTTAAAAGTAGCATAAGTCACTTTTCATATCAAAATAAGTAAAAATAATTTTGTATAGTCATTAAAAATCACCCATTTTTTTATTCTCTCGAATATAATTTCAATAGTTCTTAACAGTATGCAAATTTTTTGTAAAAAGAAAAGATAGTGCTAAATTGTAATTATGACTTACGCCACTTTTTAAACAAACGGTAATCAACTAATTCTCATTTAGTTAAAGAAAATTATAAAACGATAATCATGAAGAAATCGTCAGATAAATGGGACCGACAGGCTATCATTTAGTAAAATCTTATTTTTGAACGCTTTTAACATATCGCACTTGTACCGCTAAGGTGACTCAACTCGAAATTTTTCCAATTTTCACGTTTTGTAGAAAATCATTATACAGTGGTAAATCTACCCACTATAAAAAACTTACATCATATTTTCTGCTCTTTCGCCAACAAAAAACACTTTTAACCTCTTTTTGTGATATAATTTCATATTAAACAGAAGAGTTTTTTGACTCTATTGAAAATTTGAAATTTTTTCTCTTTTTCATTTAATAAATTTTTACTTATTTTCTCTTCCTTTTTTTAAATTCATATTTAAATTTGTTATCTTGTAATAGTTCCTATCCAATATTTACCTTCATAATTGTAATTAACCAGAAAAATGTGTGCTTCTTCTTTTATGAAATATTTAATTACTTTGTACATCAAAATATTTAAACATTCATAAACATCATTAATCAATTTGATTATCTTTCGTAAAGAAAAAAGGAAACCCTTAATCAGAAAAAGGAGGCAATACTATTGAAATAATTAAACGATTACTCAACGACTTTGTTAAGCTTAAATTAATCATTTTCATAATCATTTCAATATGCTTTTTGGGCAAAAAAAAACCCTTAAAATTGAAAAAAAAAATAATAACTTCTTTTAATTTTGTACTTCGTAAATGTGGTTGACTGGTGGCATTGAGGGTTTTTTTTTTTTTTTTGAAAAGATGTTAAATGTGATAAATTTATCAAAAAGGTGAGCACACGTCAAATAAAGCGCCAATTTAACGAAGAAGCCATACCAAAAGCCAACACTCAATTTTTATACACTCTGGCTTGTGCTTGTTCACAGTCACTGCTATACACAAAAGGCACACAAGCCAAACGCGGGAGGATCCGCTTTTATCTTGATGGCTTCTTTTAATGTTTCAGTAAAGTACTGTTCTGTTTTTTTGGGTACTTTATTTTTGTTGTTGTCTGCGTTTTTTATACCCAAAAAATAAACGAATGTGTACATCATTTTGGCACTTGCCAGATCTTTATCAGGGACACAAGAGAAAACCAACAGGGTTTCTTCCGTTTTTTCTCTCTTTTTCTTTGGACAGGCTTACTCTACTACCACTTGGTGTTTTATGTGTCAAGGGGATTCGTATGAAAATATATAAATTTCTGTTAATATAATGAAAACGATCATTATTTAAAAGATAGACAGACAGTCAGTTATGCACTCATTCATTAATATAATCGTTCATTGTTTTATTTATTCTGTAAAACTATTTTTAAGGGTTTTTTTTTTTAGTGCATAGTTTAAGCCTGTTTTCTGTTTTATTTGGAAGTTCTAAAATTAAAGGTAATTTGATCTTTGATTATTCATATATTTCATTTTAACGAAAAGAAAAAAAGTAAATAAATATGTAATATTATATTAAAGGCTATTAAGTTGACCTTTTTACATTTATAACGTTTTTAATAGGTCAGCTTTAAAACGTTTTCAAACAAATATTGTTTGTATTTCGATGTAGGGGTGTTATAATTTCTTGCTTTAATCCTTATGAATATGAACATATTTTTGCCATTTTTTATATTTTTTTTTTGTAACCAAATATTTAAATTTATCAGCTGTTAATAAAATATTAAATTTTTCATATTTTTTCAAATGAAATTCAATACAAATAAATAATTGCTTTAAATTGTGTTTTAGTTGCGCCAATTTAGTTTTTTCCTACGAAACACTTTAAGTGTTTATTTCCCAAAAATTGCACAATGATTCTTATCACTTTAAAACTGTTTGGTTGAGCTCCCTTTTCATACAACAAGTGAAATTGCAAGCTATTTCATTAGCCTTAACTCCTAATGAAATTGAAACCTTTTAAATTGTAAACTGTTTAAGAAACTAACAAGTAAAAAAAGTCAAAAAGAAATTTACTTTTAGGGGCAGCAACGGCCTGACCAAATTTGACTAAATTCTCGATTGCGTTTTCAATGAATTGCTGGTTTTTTTTTTTTTTTTAAATGAACATTTTATTTGGCCTTAGATCAATTACGCACCAAACTTCACTTAATTTGGCATATATTATACATAAAACTGATTGTGTGTGTGTATGACAAACAGACCATTTCACAACAAAATATAAATGATTTGTAGAATAAGCTTATCATAAGAGATTTCCTACAACTTTTTGTAAGCATGCTTATTATTAGCTTATTCAAATACAAAAAGTGAACATTTAAAAAATGCTTCAAATGACAATACCTTTTACAATAATACTTGCGAAGCACTTAATTTAGATAACAAATTAACAAACTTGATTGCATTTGACTTATTCTCGCCATAGTTTTGTAAGAGATTTTTAAAACTATTTTTATTTTGACAAAGTTAAAAAAAATTTATTACATTTGTTTATTTATTATTATTACAAGTTAAAAAAAAAATTATTATGTATGTATGTATGTAAGGGGTGTTTTTTTTTAAGTTGCAATAAAACAACGATGGATTATTCGATTGACATGAATTTTATTTATCCGAAAGCTAATCTTGTGGCATTACATTTTAAATATGATTTCTGACACATGACCACCGCGGCTGGCTCGGATTTAGTCCAATCTGGACGTCCAATTCTCGATAACTTTTTCCAACATTTGTGGCCGTATATCGGCAATAACACGGCGAATGTTGTCTTCCAAATGGCCTAGCGTTTGTGGCTTTACCGCATAGACCAATGACTTTACATAGCCCCACAGAAAGTAGTCTAGCGGTGTTAAATCACAAGATCTTGGAGGCCAATCACAGGTCCAAAACGTGAAATTAGGCGTCACCAAACGTGTCTTTCAATAAATCTGTTGTGACACGAGCTTTGTGACATGTTGCGCCGTCTTGTTGAAACCACATCTCCTGGACATCATGGTTATTCAATTCACAAATGAAAAAGTTAGTAATCATGGCTCTATACCGATCACCATTGACTGTACCGTTCTGGCCACCATCGTTTTTGAAAAAGTACGGACCAATTATTCCACCAGCCCATAAAGCGCACCAAATAGTCAGTTTTTCTGGATGTAACGGTGTTTCCACATACACTTAATGATTACCTTCACTCCAAATGCGGCAGTTTTGTTTGTTGACGTAGCCATTCAACCAGAAGTGCGCTTCATCGCTAAACAAAATTCGCTTATTAAAAATCGGGAACAAATCGAAATGAAATTGCACTACTTGCAAGCGTTGTTCCGGCGTGAGTCTATTCAGGATGAGTTGCCAAACCAAACTGAGAATAAATCACTTGATAGCTGTTAAATCGGTCGCCATCTTGAAAAGTAATACCAACTTAAAGTCTATACCTCTATAAAAAACACGCTATATATATTTTTTTTTTAAATTTGAAACCTTTTTTAGAAAACATGTTATATCGTTTCCGTAGTTCCAACATGTTCTCCGAAGTCCAATGATATTTTTCGAAGCATTTTTTGCTACTGTCCAAAAATTCTCAATTGGACCGACATTAGGGTTTTATACTGTAAAAAAAATCACCCGAATCTGTTGTTGTGAGAACCATTCTTTATATATATTAATATTCCTCAACTTACAAATATATTACGAATGTAAGCTTATTATAAACATTATTGGAAAACTATTTTTCTGTAAGCGTATTCTATAATTAGACTTCGTTACTGCATATTATAGACAGCAATATTATCGCAAGGGTTCAGTTTTCATTATTAAACAATTTTTAATAAACCCTTTTACAATAGTATTCACAACACTTTTCTAAGCTTAAGGCTTATGTTAGTAAACTTGTTACGTGTTATTTCTAAATCGTTTTGGTTCGTTGGGTGTTTGTTTGGCTGTTTATTTGTTCGTATATTTATTTGTGCCTTATAGACAGCCAAACGGCTGAATCGAATTTCTTGAAATTTTACGATATCTCTCTGTATATTTGGAAGGAACTATACGCTATATACTTTTCAAAAAGTTCAGCTGGGTTATGCTACGCCCATACAAATTAATTTGTCTATATTTTTAAAATGGTAACGTAACAGTCTCTAAATTTGGTCCAAAGCTCCAAAATCAATACAATTTATCGGTCAAAAATTGGGCGGAATCGAATAAGACACTATGGCATCTCCCATACGAAGTAAATATTGATTTTTGTATAACTTAATAACGGTAAAAGTAGAAATTTATGAACTTGGTCTAAATGCCTCTGTAGTCGATACAAATCATTAGAAAAAAAATTGACAAAATTGGTATGTACAGCTAAAAGGCTAAACCGATTATAGCGTATAACACTTATTAGGTATCGAATAACACTAATCTATCGAATAACTTTATCTTATTATATTGTAATTAAGAAACTATATTTTTTCAAACGAAATAAGCGGGCTTATAACATAATATTTTATTGAACCAAAATCAGATATATGACATCATTCAATCGCCTTGGCATAGATTTGACTAGATTTCGTAACCTTCAGTGTTCTTCCATAAGAGGTTTTTCTTCCATTTGGTTTTAAAAATAAATGTAAATCACCATCTTACTGAATGATGAAAAGTGCAAACCTAAGTGCATGCGGCTGCTTTTATATTATTGACTTTCTCTCATTCCAGTATTGGGATATCAAACTATTTGTTAATGTTTTTTTCAAGATCTTAACAATGAATAAATGTGTGAAGTTTCGTTTTATTTAAATGAGTATTAAATTTTTATATGAACTTTACCGTTCAACTTCAAAACATCCAATTGGTTTTGCTCCCCATTGTCTATAGAAATAAAATATATACGCTTCAATAACTTTTTGTTTCAAAAAGAATGTGTTTTATGAGCACTTTTTTTCTGAAAATAAGGTGTATTTAAACTTTTTTGGTTCACTGTATATTAAAAATTTCTTTGTAAATTATTATTTTTTTTTGTTTTTTTTTTTTTGTTTGTTTGTCATTCAACCACGCGTAAACGACTGAGCCGCTTTTGTTAAACTTTGGAACACAGATAGATCTAGCTAACGAAATTGTTATAAGCTATGTTTAGTCTGGGAAAGGTTAAAATCGGTTGGGGCTAAATTATGTAGTATACGCTTGGAATTCTTTATATCTAATAATTAAAATATATTTAACATTGCAAACACAGATAGATCTAGCAAATAAAATGCAATTTTTTTCAAAATTGGACCCAGAAGAGGTTGAAATCGAGCAAAAATGGGTAAAGTAAGTGACTTTTCCTCTAAAATTACATTTTTTTCGCAACTTTTCTAATTGCTTATAATTTATTTTTTTATAATTTATTTTATTTGATGCCCTAAGCATCAGCATAAAAAATTTTAAAACGTAAAACACTTTTTTTACTTTTTTTTATTTAATTAATGTTTATTAAAATTTGCAAATTATAAAAAGCTATCTGCCCACACAGATTTCATTCCGCCAAAAGTTATAGGCCTGTCGCAGAGTAACCACTTTATATTTTAGCTTAATGTTTCAATAATAAACAGCGATTACTTATAAAAATACTCGTACATCACTTTTCTTTTTCGTACTGTGCAAGACCTTTTTAATAATGTGATGTTTTTTTCTCTCCGTACGAACCTACCTACAAAACTTAGTATTTACTTTGTATGGGGATGACACGCCCATCTATCGAATTCCGCTTATTTTTTGCTTAAAAGACTTCTACTATTAACTATTTCAAGATATACAAGAATCAATATTGTATACATATCATAAACAGTTACAACTAAAAATTTTCAAATGTTCAGGAGAGGCAAATAACCGCTAATCTATCAAGGTGTTTCCAATAAGGTTGGTTTGTTACTTTACAATTTTTATAATCTTTAGAGATTCGATCTGTGAACTGATATATGCAAAAAAAAAAACCATTTCGATAAATTTTGAGTTGTGACTGTTCATGACTTAATGTGCGGCATGTATGTATGTACATACTACGTGTGAGAGGTGTCACTTCCACTAGTCCAAAATTCGGAAATTATTTGTCTTATGATTTCTATTGACTATAAAGTTGTTTGGACCATATTTGGAAACTCTTACTATGACCATTTTAAAGATGTAGTAAGCTAAATATTTACTTAGCATGGGCGTGGCACCGCCCAGTTGGATCTTTCGTATTTTAACTCAATAAAAACCTTCGCTATGCCTTAATGAAAAACTGTTTTTTTTTGTCTTAAATTAAAAATTGTTGCTTTCTAAAGCAGGAGAAATTTTTTCCAAAGAAAGTATATTATAATGTATCCGTACAAATTTATTTATTTATTTAAATTAGAATCCAATTACCAATCACATTATAGCTATTAGAAATAGGATAACTAAGACTATATATATGGTGTGGTCAACAAAGTCTCTGGTGAAAATCAAAGCCACGATGCTCGAATTGACTAGAACTGAACTGTCGTGGCACCCAAGTAAATTAATAAATTAAATTAATTTTGTCATATTATGGTACACGTATTATCAAATATTCAAGAAATAGTTTTTATTAAAAAAAAAAAAAATTGGAATTAAGTGTTTTTGTTAAACTAAATTAAACTCATTTTAATTTATTTCAGTTGGCTTATAAGATTAATATACAATGACACTTTGATATAACGATTTTCGTTTTAACAAAAAACTCAATATAACGAATTTTTTCTTTTTTTCCCCTTTAAAAACTGTTTATTGAAAAGTTTTTCATACAAAAACCCACTATAGCTATAACGAAGAAATTCTATATAACGAAGTACTCATTCAAAAGCCTCTGTACAACGAAGTCAGAATTTGGTAAAACGGGAAAGCCCCGATTTTAAAACAACGTAATCTAAATGTGTTTTCAAGTACATACATATGTATACGTAAAGCCTCTATATAGCAAAGTAATTATTCAAAAACCTTTAAACAATAAAGTCAGAATAAAGAAAAGTTTAATTTTTAGCAAAAAGAGAACGTCACGTTAAATATTGATAATGGCATTCGAAACTTGCGTAAATGAAGAAAAATAACACAATATTTTGTTAAAATCCAACAAAATTAAAAAAAAAAACATAGGAGAGTTTAGTTTTTAATTTTCTTCTTGAATATGGATTTTTTTTTTTAGTATTTTCCTGTAAAGTATTTGGATAAAAAGCCTTAGTTATAACGAATTTTCAACCTTTGTTACAAAAAGGTTTCATTGATAGATATGAATGTTTGTATGTATAAGCCATAACGAAGCATTTTTCAATCCTCTTCAGATTCGTTATATCAAAGTTTCACTGTATTTGAATTAATTGATAAGATTTTGCTTAAATTACAAATAAATAAGCTACGAAATGTTAATATAGGAAAACAGGTTCAATATCAATTACGTATATTTATTTTTGTTATAAATTTAAAGCTTAAAAAACAACTTGTTATTACCTTGATAACATGGCAGCATCTTGTGGTCCACCAGCACCAACTGTAGCCGGCGGTAATTGTGGTATTGGCGTTATTAATTGTGTGCCATTCTTTTTGGGTTCGTTGCGACTTAAAATCGAGGAGATCGAAAAACTCGTAAAACCATTACCCGAAGTGACTTTGTTAATATTACCATTTAAAGCTGAAGTGGCGGCAGCAGCTGCCGCTGATTGTTGTTGTTGTTGTTGATGCTGTTGCTCTTGTTGAGATTGACCGCCAGCGGTATTAGAATCTGTTAAAGTGTTATTATTGTTATTTAATTTTGAATTGTTGTTGTTATTATTGGTTTGTGATTCTTCTGTGGTTGTGGACTCGGGAGATTTGGGTGCCATGGCAGCCATAGCCGGTGGACTAAGACGTTCGCTAGTGAGAGCATTTGTAAAATGATGTGTTGCCGCCGGTGTTACTGCTGCAGGATGTAATAAATGCTGATGAGCCGGATGTGTAAGATGGCCAAAACTGTGTAAGGCATGATGCAAAGCCACCGGATGGCCTGCATTTAAAGAGTTTAAATGATGTTGTAAGTGATGATGCAGCACAGTTGGTGGCACTGCTGTAGCCATAGAGGGACTATGGTGGTGATACTGATTTGAGGCGGACGAAGATGTGGGTGTACCGGCGGCTGTGGTGGGTGTATGCGTAGAATTTGGCGTTGAGGCACCATGTGAACGAGCTGGTGAGGTAGATCTTAAAGGTGTATCACGACCTTCTTGACCACCGCAACCCAAGGGACTGGGCTCGGGACTAGAAACCACACTTATATCAACTTCATGTTCCGAGGAAGACATTTTGGAAAAAAACTGATTGGTTTTCAATTTTTAAATAAATATATTCTTTTTTTTATTAAAATGATTTTTTATTTTACAAAAAAATAACACCATTAATAATTTTTTCTTAATTTCAACTTTTCATGTTAATTAATTTTTTAGCACAATTTTATTTTTTTTATAATTTATTTTTTTTTTTAATTGGGTCTCTCACTTAAATTTATTTTTAATTCTTTTCTATTTGCTTAGAAATTTTTGCTTTTATACAGAGAGGTTTCTATAAAAAGAAAATCTTTTGCTTTGTTATCCGTTATTAAAAATGTAAACGTCCTGACACGATCGTTAATGTTTTACATTTAAATCGTTCATATCCTTTGTTGTATGGCCGTAACCGTCGACTATCGCTTAAATACATAAAAACGTATTCTAAATGGCAACAACTGTATGTATTGGTGTGTGTGTGTGTAAATTCTACATCCTTTACGTGAAAATTCTGTTGAGCAAATTGTAGTTTTCTTGGTGTGTGTGTCTGTAATAGAGTGTTTGGATGAGAATGATTAAATAAATTTTTGTTTTCTGTGTATTTTGCAAATTTTTTGTTTTCGCACTTTTTTGTTTTGTTTATTAAGTAATACTTTTTTTATTTTTCATATTAGAATTGTTAGCAAATTGTTTTATTTTTTAAATAAAATTCTATTCGTAATGTTAGTGGAATTTCTATTTGTTTTTGCGTTTTTTTTTTTTTTTTTGATGACGTGTTTGTCTGTTTGTGTTTAAAACACAACTGATTCGAAGGTGGTTGGTTTAAAATTCTTTTAGTCTTTTGCCAAAAAACACACAAACACACACTCAATTCGATATACAAACATTTAAAATGGTTTTTCTCTATTTAAAATAATAAATCCTCTATGAATACCACCACCTTTTCCAAAAAAAAAAAGTTTTTTAACCATCTACCGTTTAACGTGTTGTATTGTAGAAACACAGAAAAATTGCTTACAAAACAAAACAAAAATAAAAGCAAAATAGTCCCTTGTCTTCCATTTGCAGGGGGTTGATTTATGCTTACAATTTTTTTTGCGAAACCATTTTTTCCGTTTGAGTAGATTTTTCCACAAAAAACAACACCCCTCGTGTTTATCATGATTTTAAAATTTTCACTCATACTTGCTTTTTGCTCTCTGGTCTTCAATTGTTTCGTTAGAGTGTTTCAATTCCACTGGGTTGTTTATTGTCTCCATTTCCGTTTCCATCATTAGTAACGGTAAATTTTGTTGTCTATCCATTTTCTTTTTATTTATATGGAAAAAGCATTAAATCAATCATTTAATATACAAAAGGTCAAGTGTTATACTATTACAACAATAACTTTCTATCTTCTTAGAATAGCAGTATTGTGCTGATTTTGTATTTCCATGAGCAGAGAAGAAAATGTCAATGCGTCTTTTAAAGTGGTAAGACAATAAATTTATATTAATACACATAGAAAAAATTTTGAAAGCATCAAAAAGTTATGATCAAACCAACGACTATACTCTAAAGTCGTTCCATTTACTTTTACAATCATCACTAAACTTAAAAGAAAATACTATCTGACTTTGGCCTCTCAAATTGCAAATATGTTTTACTCTTCATTATTAAACTCAAATAAAGTATGAATTATAATTAAAATATATTCGTACATACCATTTTGCATTTAACGCAAAAAAAATTAATCATAATTTCGTCAGACCACAGCACGTTGTTCTTACTTTGCTCAGATTATTACGGTGCAGGTGTTGCTTCCGTTGGCTGAGAAATTATACATTTCGAGGACTCTTACCCATAAGTCTAGCTTCCATAAGTTTTTTTTTTCTCTTATTGTGCGAATTGAAACAGAAGAATAGGTTCATTTTTGCGGCTTTTTGATGGCTTGAAAAGATTGATCTTTGAAGTGCGAATTAAAAGTTAATCAAAACTGACAGTTGTTCCACGCTTTCTTCCCATAGTCTCTGCAGTTTTCTTTCAATGGATCGCATTAATTACTTTGGTTTTGAAGCGCTTCATGGTCTGAACAATTTTCGCTTAATATAAAGATAATTCTTCCAATAAAAAACTTTCATACATAAAATTTTAAGACATACTGAAAAAAATAAAATACCCCTATTATTTGTTTTAACACTTTATACTTATTATTATTCTTTCCCTTTTACTTAAATTTTAATATCTGATAGAATCTATAGTTTTTTTTTTTTGCAAACCATCGTAACTATCGAATGGGCCGACTATCGATAGTTTAGCAACTCTAACCTGAGAGCACATTTCTAATATCTAGCGATATTCTATTTGTTTACAAAGTAATTTAAAATTAAATTCTATGCCTTTGTTTTTTACCAATTTCGCTGAAGAAAAAAAATTTTTGTTTATTAAAAATTAAATTAAGAGTCTAACTTTTTTAGAAAAACTTGAGAAATTTGAGTGAATACTTTTTTCCAGTTACAATAGTTCATAAATAAATTAAATATAACAAAAAAATTGTAACATTTTATTCAGACGATATTTTGGGACTATAATTTATCTGTTGTATATATACAACATGGCGCACAAACGGGGTATTTCCTTTAAAATTATTTGTTGTAATTTTCCTTACTTGTGCATTCTTTTCCAGCCCTTTACTTATTTTTTTGTACATTTAGGGCCATTATTACAACTTGCCTTTAACTAAAGCCAAGGTATTTAAACGGGAAGATAATTTGTTTTTCATTATTATAAGTATTCAATTAGCTAAAAGTAAGCGTTAAGCTAAAAGGAAGATCATCCTACCTGTAACTTTTAAAGTTAAGTTTATGTTTTAACTTGTCATATATGTGTATTATTTTCAATATGGCAACTTCAAATATAAACATGAAAAATACACTTACATACAAAAATGGAAAACAGATTATCTTTATTTGTATGTATGTATAATAATATAATAAAACAAAAAACACAAAAATAAGAGTTAAACTACACACACAAATTTTATAAGCAAAATGAACAAATATCACAAAAAAAGCGTGTCGTTGCCATTGCATTTTTGAAGAACTTGTTTAAAAATATGGACTGCCATAATTTTAAAAAAGTTAACTTTATTTTATAAGTAAGTTATAATAACGAAAAAAAGTTAAAGGTAACTTTAAAGTTCACGTTAGCTGAAGTTACTTTTTACTAAATCCAATTTTACAGGCAAGTTGTAATAATGGCCCTTAGTCAATTATGAAATGACAAAAGGGTTTAACAGCAAGAGAAATGCAACAAATTCTTGAGTTTGATTAGGTTGACTCTGATACTGGGGCAGAATCTGAAATGTTATTGATAAAAATTCATACTGACGAAGCGAACATTTCTGGTAATATTTGTGACCAGGGTTGAGTTACCCGATGAATTAGAAAATCAGGGTTTAGAGCTGAAGGAAACATACTATACAATGATGGTTCTAGAATTAAGGTGGAGTACCAAAAAGTGCATTTAAAAATATAAAATGGAGAAAACTATGAAATAATCCTATGAATGATGATATAGAAGTATATATCTTGAATACTTCAAAATACAATTAATATAATCAAAAAATATATAAATCTTTTATTTTCTTCTAATAAAAAAATTGGCTTTTTTACTTCGCTTATGCGCCATGTTGAGTTTATGTGTACATTTTCTAAAAACTACGCTTCGATTGTAAATTGAACTTATGTTTGTTTTTTATCTTGTTTGACACCATCAAATGATTTTTGATATTTTAAGAAGTCAAAGAGGTTTAATAATATATTAGACCTCACCTCACAAGAAGTTTCGATTAACCTGTGACAATCAAACATCTTTGTTGCTTTTCATCATCATGTGTAAAGTAACAATACTTTACATCTTATTAAGTTTTTTGTTTTCATTTTATTAAAATAGTAACAAGTGACCTTTTTGCATTTCTGGTGAAGATAAATAGTATTGCGTATACTACATGTCTGTCACACTAATCTAGTATCAAAAACTGTAATATACATAACATGGTATATGAACCACATGTCTGTCAGGCCTATGAGATATGAATTATTGTATTGTATGGTATTTATTAGTTAGCAATGTTTTTTACTACAAATTAACCAATAAATTGATGTATATCTTTAAAACAAGAGCTAATAAATAAATTTCATTTACATATTCATTTTTTTTAACCTAAAATTAGTAATAATAAGCCATTTTAAACTAGGAAACACACAAAAAGTTTTTATTTGTTGCCTGGTGTTATAAGTTTGAATAGGAGTAAACCATGTCTCGCGCCTTCAAAACACAAACTGGCCTAATCCTGATCGTCAATAAGAGAGGTTCAGCCAGATTTGGCTCTTTATAAAGAACAACAGACTTTTTGTAAATATATATTTGGGATTCAAAATATTTTGCAAATTTAATAGAACACTGTTTAGTGTCGAATATGTAAATCATTTAGACTTTTTTGTTTCAAATTTTATCCCATCAACACGGTTACCCTCAATCCAGTCACTGAATATCGGAACAACTATATGTAGGAACTTGCACCGACGTTTCCTTTAAAAAGAATAAATGATAATGTATCTTGAGGATAATCAACCTTGTTGAACCAACTTGCAATGAAACTAAAATTATTTGACTAAATTTATATGAGCGAAGAATATGATCAATGTTAAAAGTTCCTAAAACTCTTATAGTAAACTTCATAGGTGTAATAAAAAGTCAATGAATCTCTCTAAGATATTATTGATATTTTCTTTGCTTATAATAAAATAAAATTTAAAAAAATCAATTTAAATAATTTAAAAAAAAGTCATTGTCATGGTAATCAGATTTGTTTAAAAAGACCACAAAATCTACAACATTCCTCCTCGAATACACTGAATTGTAAATACAAAATAAAACTTCTTATAAAGTTAAAGGTAATAATAGAAACAACCAATAAATTAGCTAATGAACGTTTTATTATCCTGCTTTTCTCTTAATACCAATACTTGTAAGACAAGTTAACACTATAAAACCTCTGATAAGAAATACTAGTCGTATACACCAGTATTAGAAAATTAATTTTATATCAATACGATTGTTGTTCTTGTAAATACATGTTACATATTGTATATGTATGAATGTATGTATATCTCTACAACAACTAATTGTTATTGTATTTGTAATTTAACTAGAAAACACCTGTCGTGTATGTCGCTTCATTAACACAAACTAAATATTGATTGTACGGAGACTTATTTTACACTGAACTAAAATCATAGGGGGTGTTACAGACTGACAAATAATAGAACTGCACAGGTTCATACAGAAAAAAAGCTAATAAATTAAAAAATAATATTGTAATTATGTTTATTATGAATAAAGCAATAAAAATTAGAATGAACAATTCGATACTCGGGTAAACTTACCGTTTTTTAATTATCTCTCAGAGCGAAAGTCATATATTTTCTTTGTGTATCTTATAAATATATGTATAAATTGCTGAAACCCGGCATGCTTCGCTACACCTATAATAATTATAACTACTATCTTAGTTATTATTTCTTACCCTTTTTCCTTTATATTATTCTTATGAAAGCCTACAGCCACTTTCAGTAAGACACTGTAGAATTTTCTTTGTTTTACAGTCTTCAAATACACTCACATATATTTTTATATAATACTAGGTAAACACCGGCGTACTTCGCTACACCCATTTTAATTATTATCTCAAATGCTATCTAAGTTATATTTTTCAGCCTTTTTCCTCATTTTGTGCTCTTCCGGTCAAAATCCAATCATTTGTTGATTCCAGTATGAACTGTAGGTTCTGTTTTTTAGCTGTATACAGTGTTCAAACAAATACACATTAATTTTTATATAGTATAGTAGATAGGTTTTATTCAGTGCGATATCTGAAATTCCCGCTTTTTGGCTGATGTGGAAAGATAACGAAAAATTGTCATTCTCCACATATACAAAATTCAATATTTAGTAAGAATTAAAGGTGCCACGCCCACTTGTCCAATCTCCACAGTTACTGACTGATAATGTCTATTGTTCACGACGTTGCTTGAACCTAATTTAGAAACTTCTACTATTGCCCTCCTTAAGATGTACAAAAATTAATATTTATGTTGTATGGGAGGTACCACGACTACTTTTCCAATTCCGTCCACTTTTTGCCTGATGATTTGTACTGACTACGAAGTCAATCAGACGAAATTCGGAAACTATAACTGTAACGTTCTCAAGATATACAGAAATCATTCCTTTCATACATTAACGCTTTGCGCGTTAAACAAAAAAAAAAAAGCGTTGCTGCATTGCATTTTTTGTACTCTTTGTTTAAAAAATAATTTCGAAAAGGGCACATCTCTTAGAGTTGTGGCCTATCTGCCATAACGTCTGAAGAAGTAGTAGGGATGTAAGTTTCTCAGGCATAGTAGGTGCAGGGAAGCATTTTGGACTCATTGATACTAAAAAACGCATTTGCAAAAATATGCGAGTTGTGCCCTTTTCGAAATTGCATATTCATTTTTTTTATATTAACATACGTTTTGATGAAATTTATGTTGGAAACTAATTTTTTAAACAAATTTTAAGTTTTTCTTTGTTTTAAACGTTAATAAAAGATACAAATGTCATAGATTGATTACGTGCAAAAATTACTAGAAGAAACCTAATGATACTGCTATATGCTCCTTATGTGCAAAGATAATCTTATGTAAGGGCAGAGTACAAAACATCCTGGGAAAAAGATATAGCTGAATGTGAAAATTGGGAAGACCCCAATCAAAAATAATAATAACTCAGCCTACATTACATTCATTTTCAGTTAAAGAAGGCTTTTGTATTAACTGATGATAGTATTTCATTAGATCGATTACAATAGATAAATGTATGCGTATTTCGATGACAAGTGAATCATTGGACATACTGAAAGCTGAATACGGTGTGTGATATTAATAAAACAAAAAAATACACACATAAAAGTAAAGAGCGAAATTATACATACATACATACATTATTCCCATGACATCCTGCGGCACCCGGTGCTATTTTTAGACTCATTGCAATGGGTCTATATTTTAACGCGTAATACTCATAACCAGTCGCTAGCTAATATAATGAAGTAATGTCGCTGCTAAAAATTGCCAATAATCTGGAGTTGAACTGAGGACTTCTTAGTTAGCAGACGGATGTCTTACCTACCATACTACAGCCGTACTGTGAGATAAGAATAAAATAAGATGAATGCGGCAAATTTTCAATGGTAATAGATGAGTGGACAAGTCTTAAAAATAGGAGATATCTAAACATATGAAATATTTGTAACATTCAGATGTTTATTTCGTTTTCAAATAAATTTCTTTATATTTTTAAGTAAAAAGATCAATATTAAAAACAAATAATTTTTTTATTATTTTCATAGATTGGGATCCCGTGAAATTAACAAAATTTCCCACTTTCCCGGGAAACGAGCAATCCCGGAAAAAAACTCTAATGTATATAGATATATAGCTTTTAGCTTATGTGCTTTGTTCAATACCCGTTTATCCAATCTTTACCGTTTTTTGACTGATGTGGATAGATAAAGAGTATGTGCTCTGGTGATGAAGAAATCGAACTTGAGACCAATCCCATTTTACTAAGACGTCCATTTAGCCTGCAATAACCGGCCAAAAGCGCGGTCAGTATCCTCAGATTGTCTCTGGATTTCAATACGCAGGATTAAAATCCCCTCCTGTCAGTTACCCAACAAAAGTTTAGACTGTCTCAGATCCGTACGGCCAGATAAGAGTACACGCCTCTCATTATCCTCATCTTTGCTAAGTATAGCCTTCCAGGCCTCCAAAAAGGGTTCTGGCTACACAAGTGGGGTGTAAGCTCCCTTTCTTGCCAGTTTATCGTCCCTTGCATTCCACGGAATTCCTGCATGACCTGGGACCCAGCATAAGCTAACCCTATTGTCCTTGCCCAGCTGGTTTGGCTTACCAAGACATTCCCAAACTAGCCCTAAGCCAACCTCATAGAAGCCAAGTGCTCGAATGGCGGCTGACTATCTGGGGCAGTGTCAGTCTGTGCCATGGCTGTGATAAAAGCTTTGTTGAACTTGATTCCACTGCATACAGTAGTAAAAAATAAGCCATAGAACAAAGAGAATCGCAACCTGATAAGTCGAAAGGTGGACAACACCTTTCTTGACTGTTCCTTGAACCAGACAAGGAAATTCTGTGCCTATAAGAAACTGAGTTCGAAACGGTCTAAACTTATGCTAGGTAACTATGGTAAGAAAAATTTTGAATCTTCTATCAGAGACTAGCGTTTAAGAATAGTCTGGAGACCCTGAACATCTGAATAGAATGTAAGTGGTTTCGAATCTAATGTGCAGATTCCAAAATAGGTCGTACTGATATAAACGATCTGAGATTGTATTTTAACTTTTCGCTTATAAAACATTTTGCATAAATACTTGGATAGGAAAATTTGGCGATGATAAGGCACAATACGAATATCAATATCAACATTAGGCCGAACTGTCAAATTATCATCGAAATTCCGAACTGTAGTTTGATTTCAAGGTTAACATGCTGTGTTTATGAACTTGTGGTCATTCTTTACGTAATTTTGTAAGCGATTATTAAATGCATTAAATGTTCGATTATTATTTTTAAGCATTACAAACATCACTTTGTTTACAATATAATAGCCGAAACATAAGCGAATTTAATTCGCCATATAGCACGTGTAATAAAATTTTGTATTTTTTGTACAGAACACTTGAAAACGAAACACTCTCTTTAGCACTCAGTTATAAATATAAACAAAAAAATCACTCACAACTCAATTACAATAACAATTAGGGGTTGAAAAACGGCCATTTTTATACAAGAAAAACCACTTGAAATTTACTGAAAACACATACACATACACATACACATACTCCAAACACTTTATATCCTTTTTGTGTGCAGAAAATAACAATTGCGCAGTCTGTATTAAGGCAAATAAATGAGAGCACAAGTGTTGTTTCCACAAAAGTGTGTATGTTTACGCATAAATGCCAGCAATTAGAGAAGAGACAATAAAATATTTAAATGCCTTTCGCTTTTTATTATTTCTCTACTCGTTGTCGTACAACACAATGTGTAACGCAGAATAGCATTCAAATATTTTGAACATGCAAAAAAGGAGAAAGCAAAAAAAATAAAAATTTTAATGATAACAATTTAGAAGAAAGAGAAAATAAAACAGTTTGCAGCAACAGTAAGTAATATATTGCCATATGGAAAAAAAGTGGAAAATAGGCGTGGCTCTGAAATCAATTGACCAATCGCTTGTTCTAACAAAAGGAGAATTTTACTGCTTCAGACGATTTTTTCCCAGTTTGCTTTTTCTTTTGATTTAAACATCCAAAAATCTTTTCTTCCAGATACCCATCTGCTGTTGCTGTTTTCCGCAAAACAAAACAAGCAAGACAGAGCAAATCAGTGTTTAATTTTGCGTTTGTGGTTCAAAAAGAAAAAATAAATAGTACCGACGGTTTTTTCTCTTTTTAGTTTTCCTAACGGTTTGAGTTGACAAAAACAAAAAATCTGGATGATGATAATGAATGGGAAAAAGTGGAAACACCAGCAGAAAAAATAACGATTTTAGCGTTTAAGCATCAGCATCACACAAGCAAACACACATACGCAACTACAAATACTACTCATGTAGAAAAATGCGTTGAAATTCATGCGCAATTACTTTTATCCTGTCTGCGAAATTGTTTCTTGGTAAATAGGCGAGCAACGAATTATTATTAACACTGAAGGCAACAAAAAACGTTACTATTGCAGAGCAATACACCTACAAATAAAACACCTTCTTCCCTTACTCTCACCACGAAAAGGAAAATGGAAGAGAACAACTTCACTAAAAGCAATAGATTTGAAAAAAAAAAAACAAACAAAAACAACTGGTGCTTAAAAAAAATTTTATATAAAAAAGAAGAAAATCTTTATATTTTTTATTACATTAAAACACATTTTAGTTTGAAAGTGTATGCATGCGTGTGTACAACTATTTTCTCTAGTGTATTAGTATGTATAGGTGTTATGTGCTTCTCAAAAGGTGCCATTGAGGAGTTGCCACATTTTAAATCTCATATTCTCTGTTTTGCATCAAATACTTTTACAATTACATATTTTCTTCCATTCCATTTCTTACTTCTTTTCTCTCGGTGTCTGTCTCACTTGTATCCCAAATAATGTGTGGCTCTCATTTAGCTTTTCTCTCCCTCTTGATTCATTTGATTTCTTTGCTTCTGCTTAAAATACTTTTTAATTTACAAGCAATTCACTTTGAATTTGTTTTTTCTTTTTTTGTACTCCCTCCTCCCTTCCACTCCTCTTTTGAACTGTTTTTTGCTTTCATATAGATTTCTATTTTTCGAAAAGTGTTTTTGGTAATTTTCTTCGTTATGTTTTTATCTTTCGAAAAGGACCATATATTCTTATGAAAAAACAAACTGCAAAATACCTGTTGTTGTTTAAGCACAAAAGTATTTTAGTTCATAAATTTCTTTTTAATGGCTATTATATTTTTATAATGTTTTTTTTTTTTTTTTAATAAAAACAAAATATAATTTAGAATATAGCATTATAGTACAGGGTTGCCACATAATTTGGTTTTTTTAAATACGCTTTGACATATTGGAACAAATATTCCGACTTATACTTAGGCTGTGCATTAGCTGGTATAAGAAAAAAAGGTTCTGAATTGTTGGGCATTCTTATTGCCAACAAATATTTTCTCTTTCGAAGGATCGTTTTACAAACAGTCAGTGCTGCTAAATAGAGAAGAATTTTCTGCAATACCTTGTTTTATTTATTGGTCATTCGTGTACTTGTTCTACGGAGAAAACGAGTGTTTGGGCACAAGCCTTAATATTACATCAGACCATAACGATATGTCGATAAAATAGTGACTCAACAGAGTTGTGTACAATACTGAACGCCTACACCCTTTCCTATAAGCGGGCAAGAAGCTCCAAAGCAGTCTTTGAGGCATAAGCTTATACATTGACAGTTTTATCTAATTTACCAAATTTATCTAAATACCAAACAGTATTGGGCTTTGCATGCACTTAAATTGGTCAGAAAAGATCATTATCATTCGTATTATTTCTTTTCAGCTAAAGCTTGGTTTACGAACAACCCACATAAATAATAAATGCTGCTGCCATCTGTGAAAAAAGTTGATGAGAAACAAACAGATGATCTTTAAAAAAAAACAGCAAAGCATAGGTAGCCTTGAATTAAATCAGAACTCGTCGAATGACAAGTCCCATCTATAATAAGTTGTACAAAGTGATTCTTGAGAAAGCCCCATTTATAGGCTTATTAAATCGTTGAATGGACGAAATCCTTTTTCTGAGGGCAAGGATAAATGGTCATCAGTAGAGAGCTTCTACAGAAATACATACTACAAATATTTTACAAGCTGATAGTTAACCATGTTCCCCACAACTTTGGAAAGTGCTATTGCGCAGTAGTTTCAAGGTTACTGGCTTTACAATTTGTAAAGATTGGCATTTAATTAGCTGCTTTGTGTGTGTTCGAGAGAAAGTTTCTACACATGATCTGCGGTCCTTTGCGGTTTAGCGATGGATTTCGTATTCGAAGCCAACATGAGCTGTACGAGTTTTACAACGACATGGACATTGCTCAGCGAATTTAAGCCCAGCAGCTATGTTGGCTCGAACATGTCGTTTGAATGAATGAAGATGCCTCAGCGCGAAGAGTGTTTGATGCGAAAGTCACTAAACGTCACAGTAGAGAGCGCTCTTATATACCTTGGATATCTAAAGTCGACGAAGGCCTCTCTGCGATAGATGATACCAATTGGCAAAGGTGTGCGTTGGAGACTGTAGCAGGCCAAAAGTCGGTAATCGCGTTGTAAAGACCAATTATGTATGTATATATACATGTGATTAGCCATGTTTTAGCGGAGTTACCAAAGTTGACAACTCACTGAAAAGGTTAGTTAATGGACGCTCAACCATAGAAGAGTGGTGTATCACAACCATTTCTGTTATGATCTACAAGAACATCATATTCTAAGTATAGTTACTCATAACATTTCAGGTTCGATCAATGGTTTCCGACAAACGTAAGTTGCTTGTAAATTATGCTGCCAAGAGAATAGACTTATCAATCATATTAGTGAAAGTTTGGTCATTCTTTATAAGAGATTAATGCCGTATCCATTTGAGAAAAGACCAAAAGTTTTTAAAATTTCGTAGAAGAGTAAGAACATTACTGGTTACAGTCTGGTACTCTTGTATTATAATAATTGATTTAATTTTTATTCAAATTGGACAAATTTTCAATCTTATTTTACAAAAAGCATATTCTCCATCTCTTACAGAATAGAGTCAATGTTATTGATGAATCATAACTTGTTAATAAAGAAAAAATCAAATTGATTGGCAACCCTAGTGTTACATAGCTGTATATAGAAAACAAAATAACCCATAAGTTATTGTTATCACAATAATCTTTTACAAAGTGGCTTTTAAAAATCATACCCGTACACATACCATGGGAAATCAAAAGGAGAAAAATAACAATAAAAACTATTTAAAGTATAAAACATAACAACAGAATACACACACTGTCTTATACAAATATATTTACTCGTATACAGTCCTTTTGGAAAGATAACATTAAAAAAAAATTCACAGAGTGATCGTTAAACAGGAAAAATCATTATTTTTACTCTATCAATTCCAAACAATCCAATATTTAAAAAGCTTAAAAAAGTTTAAAGAAAAACGAACATTGCAATCCATAAAACAGACAACCACACCGTTTCAAAAAATAAATGGAACGAATTAAATATACAAAAAGACCTCAAAACCACAAACAAGGAAATATTTGTTGGTCAAGAGTGACTATTCAATACCCTACTTTAATATGAAATACCGAAATCAAAATACAATATATCAAACAAACAATAATCAAACAAATGGCCACCATTGTCAACTAAATTTTTTTTGGAAAATTCTCATTCACAAGCCACGTCCAATTATAATTTTTAACAAATTTTACCGGTTGATCGATAATTTTCTTGTTATCCAAACATCAGCAAAAACCTAATATATTTCCCAGTCACCTACGTTACAAGAGTATGGAGTTTAGAACGGAAACGAAAAGTATTGAAAATACAAAAACAATAACTTAATCCAACCAGTAAATTAAAGTCAGTATAGAACAAATAACAGAAGAAATTTTCCAACAAACTTATTGATCGGAGAGTTAAAAATATTTGTTCTTTAACTGCAATTCATATATTAAATATACACACTCTAACACATACTCATACTTTCTCTCCATCTACTTATCCTTTTACTCACTTAACATTATCAAAGCAAATGAGCTTAATTGATGTACGAGCATTCAGAGAAGATTTTTCTTACTTGTGTGGGTGTGTGTGTGTTTTCCATTCGTTTATTTAACTTTTAACGTTTACCATTTACCATTTTAACTTTGTATGTGTTGAGTGTGTGTATTTGTTTTTATGCTCGTTTATGTATCATAGTATTGTGGTGGTATTGGTTACTTTATTTGTTTGCAAACACCCGCTTACTCTTTTTTTATCGCGCACACACACGCAGAGTCTCTCCAGCACTGGTAAGTGCATACAAACAAAAATACAGGATTTTATTGCCTCCTCTCTTTCTTGTATGTGTAAGAGCTTAAAACTTTCATAAAATACTCTTTATCGTTGTCTGTACCATTGTGTGTTCCAATATTCTCACATACACACACATACTGTATTGTATTTGAAACAGTGTTCAGAAGAGTAAAAGAGGGTCAAATAAGTAGAAATTAGTTTGAGAGAAAAAAAACGTTTCTCTAAGTGGTCTTGAATCCAATATCTGTGTTAAAATGTAAATGTTTGTTGTTTTTTCCAAAATGCGTATGTGGGCTGTTTTAAAAGTTTATTAAACTGAAGCGAGAAAGTTGAAGAGGTTTTTTTTTTTTGGCAGCTGCATAATATCCAGCCTTGCTAAGTTATCTAGGTCTAGACTCAATGACCTATTGAGATGTTTAACGACTAGAGGCTGAATGTAATACCACATGGATATACATACATACTTACATTAAAGTAAATACATCTGACGAGTGGTGTGGTGGTGTCAAAATGCAATTCTTTCGAGTCTATTTGACTGTTTGCGAGCAGCTAAAGGTGACATTTTAGGCTTTTGGTGAATACCGTTCTGCAATTCGTGGCTCATATAAAAAGTTATATTGACTTAAATATGCGCAATGTTATGTGTTGTTATTACAGAGAGGAAAGACACGCTGCAAAAGCATGCCGAAAAGTTTTTAAAATGCGCTATAGTATTCTCATGTGAGTGAACATCGTTCCGAAAATTTTCAGCATACATAGATCATACCGACCAGGCACTATTGCAGGACACTGCGACCATAATGGTGGATATGTCACCCAAAGAGTCCCTATTTCTGCCCAAGCAATTCCATCCAAACCTATGAAGAATCTCACATTCACACAATATGTGTTCCGCTGTCTCTGATGCCTGTGTGCACAGTCTACAAACATCCAAGTCTGCGACCGTCATCCTCGTCAGATGCGCTCTTACTTCACAGTGGAGCGTAAGAAATTCCGTTAGGAATTTCAAGTCCGGCTTGCCATATTTGAGAACCTCAGAACGATGCCTAAATTGCGGTCGTAGAGTAGCAAAGTCTCCGTGGGTGCTCCAGCGTTCCAAGCATCTGACAATTTCCAAATTCTTGATTAGATTGAGAATGATTGTGAGTGGTGCTGCACAGTATGGTTCCAGACCAATATAGGTTCCGAAGTGAATGAAATTTCGCAATTTCTGAAGCAAGACCGGCGCTTGTACTGTTAGAAGATAGTGGAGGCACTAAACGTAGTGTATTGGGTGGTCCATCTATCGTTTTAAACTTGAACCAGCGGTTATTTTGAATCTGACAATACTTAAGTGATTCTATTCTGTCACAAAATTCAGTATATTATCTCCACTGAACGAAATGAATCGATTTACGCTTAAGCACCGTTGGGATTTATTGGAAATTTATTTCCAAAACAAAGACAATTTGTGGGAAATTGGAAAAAAATATAAAAAATTGCAAAAATCATCTTTACGTATGAAGCTCATTTTCATCTTGGTGGGTACGTTAATAAGCAAAATTGGCGTATTTGGGGCTCAGAAAACCCAAACGTGGTCTTACAGAAGCCAATGCACCCATTACGAGTGACTGTTTGGTGCGGCTTGTAGAGTGGAGGTATCATTGGCCCATATTTCTTTGAAAATGAGGACAGTGCATTTGATATGAACGATGTTTGATTTCAACACAATCGATTTATTGCCTCAAACGTCTGATGGCCATTTAATTAAGGGCGCAGTTAAAGAGAAGTGTTTTTCCACCAAACCAGAGACAATTAAGAATTTGAAGGCCAATTTTTGTGATGCCACTGCCTAGATACGACCCCATGCACTCGAAAAAGTTCTCGAAAATTGGTCCAATCGAATGTGGTACTATGAGGTCAGTCGCGGCAGCCATATGAATGAAATAATATTTCATTTCTAACCTGAACAATTGTACTTCACAACAAAAACTAACCGTTTTTGTTTTATTACATTTTAAATTTTAAACTTTCAAATGGTCCACCCTATACATAAAAATTAGGAAACATTAAAAAAATACTAGCCATTATAAGCATGATGTGTTCGTTCTATATGATTAATTAATTCAAGTAAATTTCATAGATCGAATTGCCATCAAAGAAACACTGCTGAAAACAAGTTGAATCATTCTTAAAACGAATCAATGATGAGAAATGGTAAGAGCATTATTAACCTAAAATATCATTAGCAAAGGTCGGTTGTTTCAAACGATTTTGACTGTAAACAGCTATTATCGAGTTTTTGGATTAATTGGAAGGGAATTTTGCATTATGAAATACTAAAATCTAAAAACGAAGCCAGAATTGGAGGTAAACCAATCAATGTCGAGTTTTTGATTTGATTGAAATGTCACAACTCAAACCCTTTCAACGAAACAATTAAGAAAGAGCAAATATAGTTGAATCTTATCTATATAACCCGTAACTCGAACCGCCTGACTTCTATATATTTCGGTGTCAATCGGACCAATCAAAAACCTGTTAAAAATTACTAAGTTTTTGACCGATACACCTTAAAAGTACTACAGCAATGGATTTATGAGGCTATCCATAAAGTGACAAAAGGTCATAGATAATGATGTCAAATAAGTACTTAATTAAAATTGAATTTCGATAACAAATATTTTGGTACAAAAGTTTACCAAAACAAACTTCAATGTTTAGATATCGAAATCCAATGTTTAGATATTATGTATATAATTTCAAAATTGAACTAAAATGAATAAATCATCTCAACTCCTTACTGAACTAATTCGTCCTTCCACTGTTAAACCCAACTTCTCTTAGTATTGTAACGAATTTGCTTAAAATAAATTTGCAGTAGACTATAAGTAAGTTAGAAGAGAACTTAATTTAGTTTCTTTTACATTTTTAAACTTTTCAAAAAAAATTTCTATCGGCCCACGTATTCAATATAAACTTTGTCTAGAGTATTTTTAATTTTTAAATGTTTGCCATTATTTCGATACACTGTTGTACTCTTTGTTGCTGTTTATAACTCCTATGCTATAGCAGTGATGGTGGCAGTTATAGTCCATGCTAGTTGTTGTTGTAATTTTTCGACTTTAGGGATATTTCATTTTTAATGGTCTACACGTTTTAAGCACTTTTAACGAAAATTGCTTCAGTCTCTAAACTACTAAAAATAAAAAACAAAAACAGCAAAAACAACAATTTCGACAAACTTTTACTATCCGGTTTTTGTTAGAGATTAAAAATAAAAAACATAACAAAACTTAAAAAAAACAACAAAAACTATAAAAATATATTTTTACACTTAACGAATATATACATACACCCCTTCCTATTCCCAGTTATAGTATATGCTCGTTGTGTCTGTATAACATTTTATTAATTTTTGGTCTTTTGGCTGTAATAGTTGTTGTAGTTGCAGTGTTCGAGTATCTACAACTATTTCCTTTTTATATTTCTTGTTATTGTTGTTACTACTTTTTGTTTGTTTATTTTCTTTCTATATTTTAGATAAATATTTGCTCGACTTAACTGCAATTAGTTTGCAATTTAAGTTTTCCTTTTTTTAATTTTTAGTTTCGTCCTTTTTCGACTTTTGGTAGCAGAGTAAACAGTATGTGCATTAACATTTAAAAAGAATGAGAAAAAATATATGAAACTATCAGGAAAATTGCTATAAATTTTGTTCAAAAAGCGTTTATTGCCTCAACTTGCTTTTGACTTATATTCTCTTTTCTTATCGCCAATATTGTTGCCGTTGTTGTTGTTGTTTTTTTAGACTCTTAATTTTCTTAAATAAAAAGGATAAATATTCTGTATTCAGCAGGAAAGATGTTTTTCAATGAATAACTTTTATAATTTTTTACCTTTTCTATACAAAGCAAAAGTAATCAAAAAGTTTTTAATTTCCGATATATTTTTTATGGAAACAGATACAGGACACTTCGTTTGTTAAAATAAATTTGTCAGCAATTAAGAATTTGATCTATAGATTTATTATTTTGTTCAGTTTAGGAAACTGTATCGGAATAAAAAGTTAGAAATTTTTGATTTCAAAACAATTTAAATGGTTAACCAGAAATAAAGTTTTATATTGAAATTATTTAAGAGATTTACATCGCTATAGCAAAGTGAATAACAAAAATATTACTCATCTAAAGCAAATAAAGTTATAGGCATTTAGACACAAACATAAGATTTGTTCCATAAAGAAGAAGTTTTTTTGGATTTCAGGAAAAACTTAAATTTCAAGGCAGTAATTGATTAAATTGTCTCCATCCTAACATATGGCTGCAGAAAATAAACCAATGCTAGTAAGCCGCATCGAGTCGGCCAATTAGTACCAGAATATCAAGAAATTATGCGATCGGGGTTGCACCGTCCAGAGAGATAGCCACATGTGAGCTGAAATTGCCCATTTAAGCCTAGCGATGCAACGTTATTAGTAAAGACAATGTTAATAAAACCGTTACATCTTTATTTTTACGATATTTAATTTTTCTATCATTTATTAACTAAATATGAAATCAGAAGCAGTGGAACGGAATATTCTTTGATGTCTTACATTATTTCTTATATAATTTTCAACATTTTACAGAAGTTGAATTTGTATTGCAGACTTTTGTTTATTAGTGAATCCAAACAGATAACATCCTCAAGAATCAATAGTGATTTTTTCATTAACGGGATAGCGAACAATATTCTGCATTGTTAAGTATGTAGTCGACTCATAACAGACAATGTCACTAAATTTTAGCTTTTTTCATTATGGTGACATTCAATGACATTGTCATACATTACTCTATTTGTCTGTGTCATTGTCACGAGGATTCACCAATGAAATTTTTAATTTACAATAGTTTCCACTTGATACTGATTATATGACGATAATTCATGGATAAAAGTATCATAGTGATAATGTCGCTCAAATACCCTTCTGGATAGTTGAAGTAAACAAATCAAAAAATTCATTTAAGTAAACAAAATTCTACAACGAACGATGTTGAAGTTTTCCAATTTGGACGTCGATGTAACATCGACATTTATCTCTCTTAAACTGCTCATTGACTTCACTGTCTTCGAAACTGAGGTTTTTATCATCGATAGAGCCGCTAGGTGAATAGTCTTGTGTCTGATAGAGCAGTAACAGGCAAACTTATATTTATGCATTTTACAATTGTGGTAGTAATTTGAGAGTCTCTCACTCAGACCACTTTTTCTACTTATTTTCTCTTTAGTTCTCTTTGTTAATTTTTTGCTTATTTCTTGGCTATGCGTATGAGTAGGTACGTATAAAAATAAAAGAAAAGAGCAGCTTTTTGCCCGAATCAGCGATAGATGCTCTCAGCTCCAGGGTAGTTAGGTCGGAATTACTCCTCAGCTGCATCTACTCACTGGCCCAACTTAGGCTACACCCTGTCGTGCTGATGTAAGTCACAAGCATATTCTGAGCGTGTAGGTTATGTCTACTGCATGATCTCTCAGGATGAGGAAGAGGAGCACCAGACGATTTGCACATTCAGATTTTTAGAGAGTTTGCCTCGATCTCTTCGTCTCTGACTTTGGCTGGCTTTTGATATGTTTACAAATTCTTTCTTGTTAGTATTACAAGGCCGTATGTCCTCCGAGTATACTCGCTAGCCTCAAGCAACCCATGTTACTTGTCTTAACCTAGCTTCCATCATTTTCATAGTGAATTTTTTTTTATTTAAAAGGGATTTCAAGTGATATTTCAATTCAACGCTACAATAACCAATGATTTTTTTGTAGCCAGGTAGATAGGTAGGTACCTAACCAAGACGAGATACCATTTTTAAACTAAGCTGCAACCATATGTAAGGAATCACCTAAAATGATAACGAGAGAGAAAAGGGGATTATAGCCATCTAGCGTTGATTATGAAGTGGAGAAGAGCAAAGAGATCCAGATTTGCGAACTGCGTCAAACCATTAAAGAAAGGTAATCCAAAGTATGTCCTCTTGACTCGGACATTCGCAGATAAAGTGAAAGATTGTTTCCCTCTCAGAAGTACTTTTGTAGCTTCTACATTGAATGTTGAAAGGAAAATCCATTTACTCCGCGTGCGATTCGATCATTCAATGACTCGTGAACGCCGCAATAAGTTTTGAAATTGAGTGGCGGGTGGTTTTCACTAGTTTCAGTGTCCTGCCTTCCTAGCAAGTTCATCAGCCTTTTCATTATCAAAGATGTTCCTGTGGAGCTTCGTTTCCTCTTTACATTACATAGAGCATACCGCAAATACATAAAGTAAATTTGTTACAAGGCCTTGATAGTGGGCTGACTATCAGAGAATACACAACAGCGACAAATAAAATGCCTAAACTGTCATATCGTCTATTGGTACACAAAGCTTTTGTTGAAAAACTCGATAATGTTTTTTTTGGTTTAATGTGAGCGAGCTAAAATACGTGACAACGTACTTTTTCTCCCATGTATTTTTTTAGATCAGTTTTGCTTTAAATTAAAGTTGAATCTTTAAACTAAAGTTGAATCTTTGAAATAAAGTTGAATCTTTATAATTTAAATAATATTCGCCCTTTTCAAGGTAACTGATGTAAATGAGAGACAAACTGTTGTCATAACCTTGTTGGCTGGCAGACACTTTTTAGTCTTCTTTACTGCATGATTCTCATATTATGAAGGGTTCATGTTTTGTCTACAGTTCCAAAGTGGAGTACAACTGGACGCAATCCGCTTTGTTACACAATTGCGCTTATAGTTGAGTATGATAGTGACGAATCACGTCACTCATTGCTTTTTCATATCCAAATACTTATGCGAAACGGAAAGTAATTACATGATTGAGACGCCTATAGTTTCATCCAACCCACACACTTTCAGCCTTCAATCGTCTAATATTATTTCAATGATTCCATCTTTTAGGGGAACTGAATGTATAATGATGGTTTTTTACATACAAAATAATATTTAATATTCAATACTTCTGTAAAATTAACCAATTTGTCTTTCTTTCAAAAATAATCCAAAGGACGCAGCTTGCTCCAGTAAAATAAAATATGGTGGAGCTGTAGCGGCAAACAACTACACACTTTTTATGTTCCGTTCGGATTTATATAAGTTTGTCTTTAAAATTAGTTTAAAGATGGCCTACTAATATTGAAATACAATTTATTATTAATAGATTATGCGTAGTAAACGTATATTTTTATCATTATTCATCAATATCAAAATCAATAGAATCAAAAAATATAAATATATATTTCTCTCTATCATCAAACAAGGATCTACCGACAAGCCATTGTTTTCACGCCAAAATAACTTGTTTTTACTTATAATTGCTATTGGGAGCACCCATTAAAGTACAGCCACAAATATAAAAAACAACAAACAGAAGCCAATAAACATTTACAATTAAATAACTTGAGATACACGTTCACCAGAAAAATAAATAAAGTAAAGAGCCGGCTAAAGGACCACCGCTGCAAACATTACCGCCAACAGTATAAAATTTCCAATTTGCAATAAAAGTATACAAAGAAAAGCAAGAAGAACAACAACAAGTCCATGATAGTGATGATAATAATAGTAAATTACAAAATGTAAGTGAACGAATGGGTGAATGAATGAATGAAAGCTAGTCAACCAAAACAACATTGAAAGAAATCGTATCTAGAATACCAGATATTTACTCCCTTTACAAGTTCGATTATGTGTTGGTTTAAAGGTCATTCATTCACTTGTTCAATACAAATAGTTTTTATTTGTTTTACGAGTAAAAAAAATATATATTGAAAGACGTTATTGCATTGCTGTTGTCTTCACATTCTATTATTTTTTCGAACTAAAATAATTGTGAATCCTTTTACTTTTTCTTTTTGTTCCGTTTTATTCTTTTCAGGATTATTTCTTATAGTAATTGTTGTTTGGTCTGCTTGCTATTGCTTTTGTGTGTAGGCAATAAAATTAATATTTTTGATAAGAAATCATCAAAGGCGGCTAATAAATTTGATATCGGCACCCTCCTACAGGTTGTTTTTTAAGAAACTGAATAAAAGAAATTAAATTTATCACTGAATTTAAAAAATATATATATAGTCTATACGAGGGCTATTTAACAATTATGTGATTAACTATTAACTTGTTTTTGAAGATCATTGAAAGCATAAAACCTTATTTATTTAAAAAAATGATAAAAAGCGAGCTTAGTAAAAAAATCAAATACCGAAGCCAACTCAGAGCTTTCTAATTCACCAAATTCTGTTGTGGCAGCACCAGCACAAATATTGTAAGTTCAAAAGTCAAGCCTAGAAAAGATCATTTCGCCAAAAATATTTAATATAATCTATAGAATTATATTAGATGATCGAAAATATTAAAGCGTGTGAAGTGGTTGGGATTGAACGTCTCTTAACCGAATAGGTACATGTTTTATTAATATTTGGATATAAAAATCTATCCAATCAATGGGTGACGGCAATAACTCATAATCGAACATAAGCGTAACCGTATGACCTCTTTAGAGATGTGATTGCGCTGTCTTTTAACTCTTTAGAATATACCGATCTATCACAACGGATGATAAAAATCGAAGAAAGCAATGAATTTCTTTGGATATTTCAAAAACAACTAAAAAGTAGTCTGTCGGCCAATAATGTCAATACAAAATATTGTTTATGCCTTTTAGATCGAATACCTTCGAAGAGGTATAACTGTTATAGATATATTTTATTAAGAGATAATCAATATTAATTTGGTGTTGTTCTATCAAGGCAATTTAGCAGGGATATCTTTATATTTACTGATAACAAAGAGGCCCTTAGATACCTAGAGAGCGTATATACTACATGGAAAATGGTTTATGAATGCAGGATGCCTCTTGACGAGATGGCGAGACATTCTACGCTTGCTTAATAGGAGTCTGTACATGGCTGATGAATCTGTCAAGTACGTATGATTCAATCAGTAAGAAGATAGTGTCAATAAACCACTACCTGGCAAATGTACCCACCTGTTGCACGACCACGAAGATCTGGCCAATTTAGATGGCCAAAAAAGGAAGAGGGTATAGCAACTGCCAAGACCATTGGACTTTTGGTAGACATACGCAAGGCTGAGTATCCCATATAATAATTTCTGCAGGATCTGCAATAACCAAGAGGAAGATCAATCTACGGTACATATTCTCTAATTACGCGGCTTTAGACGAAAAAATTCACAATTCTTTGCTTGGACGTGATACTATGATACTACGACAAGCACAGCCTTGCTAAGGGCGATATGATAAAATACATGTCTTTATTAGACGACTATGGCACGAATGTATACATGGTAACCTATCAAGTACATGCTAGATTATACACGTGTGTAATCACTATCTAAAAATCCACTTTCGTTTGCTTTTTTAATATTAAAAAATAATTGGGTCTTAAGTAGTTTGTTGAACATGGAAAGCTAGTAAAAAGCTAGCCAAAAGTTATGGTTTCCACTTTTTGTTTTTTATTTTTTATTTTTTATTTTTCTTTTTGTCGATCTCTCCACTTTCCCCTTAAAATTTTGTAATCCTTAAAATAAAACGAAAAATGAAAATCAAATAAAAAGATTAAATTTTCTTCATCTTAATATTCGTTTAAGTAAAGAGAATTTTCAGTTGCTTTTTATTTTCTTCTACTATCGATTAGTGTTACCTTTACTTGATATTGGATTTTGTTTCTTATTGTCTATCTGCCCTTTCTTTTTATAACTCAAAGTTTCAGTTAAAAACAATTTATAGTTGATTGTATTTGTATTTTTATAAGAATTTGATACTTTTAAATTGATTACATTGTATAGAATAAAAACATTTAATTAAATTGCACAAGATTATTGTTTTAAAATAAAAAAGGAAAACAGGTGAATCGCTTAGATTCACTATCACATTCTTAAAACAAGTTTAAAATTTATTTTTTTTCTAAGTAGAAAAAGGAGTTCCTAACTATTCTTTAACAAATTTTTCATCAAGGTAAATTAATTAAAATTCATTTTAATTGTTTATAATTAACTAATTGAAATACTTTTAAGAATTAATTCAAAACAATGGATAGTGAATAAAACACTAACATATTTGCTGTATTATTTTTAAACTTTTAAATTACAAAGAATCTTTTTATAATTAGCAGTTATGCAGAAATTCATATACCCTACAAATGATATTAGAGATTACTAAATTATATAGACAAATTTCTACATATAAATAAAAAAGTTGTTATTAATCAAATTTCACTTTATGGAGATACTTTATACCATAATTGTTAATCGAAATTCTTAGTTTTATTAAAATACAAAAATATCACATTATGTTTCTAAATGATATATTTTTACCAGGGCTGACAAAAACCTGGGTTTTTTGAATAAAACCCAACCCACCGGGTTTTATTGGGTTTTGGATGGGTTTTTTTTTTTTTTGGTTTTATTGAATTTCGTTGAAGTCAACAATATTTTTTGTTTTTTAGTACAATTACATCTTTTTTGGTATTCATAATACAATTTTGCACTCTAAGAGCGATCAAGGCATCATTATGTACTAAGAGGTACTAAAACTCGGTGATCAGAGCAGACTGTAATTACTCCGTTTAAACCATGCATTATGAGAAAACGGCCGCAATACAATATAAAAGAGACAGATAGATAAAGTTTTCCTTTTGCATGACAACGCTCGGTCTCACGTCGCCAAAGTTGCCAAGCAAGTGTCAGAAACGATCAAATGCCACACCGTCCGTTATGTCGAAATATTGATCCTTCTAAATATTGTCTGTTTCGACAAATACGATATCTTTTAGCATATCAGCGAAGCACTTATTTCTAAGAAATATAAAATCATCTTCAAGTGTATCGATTAAAAAGACGAGAAGTTTTCGGACATTGGATCAGAGGTGAGGAAAAAGTAAGTAGTGAATTTTAGTTTGTTAAATTTTTTGATTCATTATTTTTCTGAGCAAAAAAAAAACGGACTGAATTAAATTATACTCCCAATATGTAAAATTTAATTATTTTTGTTGTAAATAAACTACGAAAACCTTTAAATAAAAAAACCCACCCTGGTTTTTTAAATATAATACCCAATAAAAACCGGGTGGGCTTAATTGGGTTATCCATTGGATTGCCAACCCTGATTTTTACACGGTTTTTAAATAACATGGTCTAGAAATAAAATTTGATTCAATTTTTACACGATTTTTTTTATTTTTTATTTTTTTTTTTTATTTATTTATTTATTTATTTGATTTACATACATGGTTTAAAAAAGCTTTTTGATTGAAATTTCAAAAAAGAAACTATTTTTGCTTTAAGATTTGGATTAAGTACCCTTTCTTTATTCAATTTATTATTGTCTTGTACGAGTTTTTAGATTCTGGACTATTACACATATTTTCTAAAGGTTATGGAACCAATTCCCTTTTTTCTATGTAAAGGTTGATCTAACCAAAACGCACGATGTTAATTGTAAATAAAGCATAAACTTTTCAAAGAATTATCTTCATAATTTTATTGTGATAGAAGTATACATGATAATTATGTGTGAAACAAAGTATCGGCCAAATGCTCGCCACGGCTATGGTGACATACCTCTATCCATCGGTCCATATTTTTAGTGACTCTAAAACATAGCACGGTGCGACAAAAAAAACCGGGCAAGCTATACTACTGATATCTGCTATCAAGTAGAACAAAGATATGTTTTTGGAATTTTCCAATCACCTCAAAAAGCACGAGTTACGGGTAAAAAACCAGTTTCTAGTTTTTTGAAGTCGATTTTATATATCTTCAAAAGAAGTGATGCGGTGGCATGTCACAAGATATTGTATCCGTAAAAACAGGAGCAGTGTTCGGAGAATACCGCACATGTGGCATTTGATCGTTTCTAACAATTGTTTGGCAACTTTTGCGACGTGAGGCCGAGCGTTTGCTTGTCTTTATATTTTGGCTATTTTTCTAATAATGCATGGCTTGGGTTAGGTTAGTGGCAACCTCGCACACATAAATTGAAGCCCCTGTATTAGCCGGAAAGTTCAGTTTTTACCGGTCTTGAAAGTCATCTAGAGGTCTCACATAGAAGCACAATCTCATAGATAAAGTCTACTAACCTGATATCAATGGTTGATAGTTCCGATAAGCTATAGAAAAGGAGCGAACCAAGTGTAAGCAGTCTACTTCTAGCTGGAGACTGACACTGGAAAATGAAGTGGGTTACACTCCCCACTTCCTCAATCGATCCACAACCTTGGCAGAAGTCATTCGTCGGTAAACGCAGCATTTGCGCGTGCCTACCTATAACGCAATGCCCGATGAGGATATACACAGTAGAGGAGACGCACCCACGATCTAATTTAAGCAACAGATTGGGACGTCTACCGTCCATCTGCCCAGGATTTGTCAGTGCTCAATAAGTTCTTTTGCCTCATAGGCAGCTTAACAGAGGACAGCATGGCTTAAACAAAGTAATTTCAGTCAGCTGTGATCAACGATTTTTAACTTCTTATAGAACACAATACCGCCTTGATACCACCAAGAGTCCAAAATTGCATTATAAATACTAAAACAGCGCATATGTACTAACAAACAAAAAATATTTTCGAATTGAACGAAATTTTGAAACAGTTATAAAATCCGAAAAAACCCATCAAAAACCCCAATAAAACCCGATGGGTTGGGTTTTTATTTAAGCCCGGGTTTTTGCCAATTCTGTTATCAACTAATAACTTAGCTGAATACTATCCCATTTTAAGTTTTTTACAGATTTGGAAAGATCACAAACAGTCCTTTTAAATGATATCTACATATGTCGTTTAAGTAGCCTGAAAGGAACTGGGTGTATTTCACAAGCAAACACATTTTTCGCTATTTTATACCGTACTTTTTAAGAATTAATTGAAAGGCTCTGTTTAGTTATGAATATAATTAGTGATTTGTTTTGGAAATCCGTTGAAAATTGACGGAATTATTAAGCTTTTTAGTAAAGTAACTTTTTTACATATATGGTTTTCATTTTAATGCTTAAAATATAAAATTATATTATATAATAACATTTTAAGCTTTAATTTAAATGCCTAAAATGTAAAATTTTCTTTCTGAAAAGCTTTTTATGGCTTATTGGAAAAAAAATTTATTTTTCGCTACTAAGTTATGAATAACTCCGAAACTGTTGAAAATACAAAAATTGTTGTTCATGTGGTTAATAGGAAATTTTATTCCTGAACATTTATGTTATGATGAAATATATTGATATAACTACCATATTTTGGGCGAAAAATTTGCCACGCCCATAAAAATAAAATTTGAGCCCGATGGAAAAAAAATGAAAACGGATTTTAATTCAGCGTCTCAAAATCATTTTATTGTATATAGTTTTGCTTAAAGTCCTGAAATTTTTTGTATTATGTACGACCAGTCTCACTGACCTATAGTCTATTTAACAAAGAACTTTTAAAGAAAACCAGAGGTATTTTAAGTTATGTTTGACTTTGCATTTAAGTGATTTTGTAAAGATTAACTTGAAGGGCTGAACTCTTACTGTAGCAGCTGTTTCTTTGCTAACTTTGCGTATAAATAATTAGTAACATACTATAACCATCTCTTTTTCGTCTTGCTATTACTATTCCAAATTTGCCAAAGCAATACAGCAATCTTTGGATAATTACCTGCACAAAAATTCTTAGCTTATTGGCTAATGCGAAGAAATTAGCTAACTAAGCGAAAGGTCAAGGTTTCATTAAAAAATTATAAGACAAACGGAGATATAAAAACTAAGGCAAATGAACATGAAAGGTAATTAAGCATGGGGTAAATAAATGGGTTATATTGTAGTTGCAAATTTTCTATTAATTTTAAAGTTGCTTTTAAAGTAATAAAATGAAGAAAATTTTTTAATTTTGAATTTGTGGCTCAATATGACGATAAATCGTGAATCTGGCAGCTTTCGGATTTGGTTTGAAAAAAGCACACAAATAAATTCTTCAATTCCGTCAACCGTTATGGGCTTGTGCCTATAGACATGGACCTTAAAACATGAAACCAACAAAAAATAGTCTAAGGGCGTTATATCGCACGATCCAGGCGATCAAACATGAAATTAACTCGCCTCTCAATTTGGCTATTGTTTCCCATGCTGTATGTCATGTGCCACCGCCTTTCTGAAACCACATGTCAGCCAAGCCCAGCTCTATCACTCGTCATTTACATTAACGTTAAAGTACGGTCCAATGATGCCACCGGCTTATAATACACACCAAACCATGGATTTTTCGGAATGGATTGGCAATTATTGCAATACTTCTGACTATTCTTCACATCAAATACGACAATTTTGCTTTTTCATGTATCCATTCAACCAGAAATGAGTTTCACCGCTGAACACAATTTTCCGATAAATAAAGTAGATCTTCATGAGCATGAATTTTGATAACAAAATTCAATAATCTGCATTCGTTGTATAGACCAAACTGAACATGTTTGATGGTAACATGTGACACGAAAACAGCTGAGCTGTCAAATGCAGTGTTTCCAAAAAGAAAGTTGCTAAAAAAAGCACCCCAAATATGTATTGTAGTTATCTCTATTAAGAACTCGGGCAAAGCAGAATTGCAGCCAATGAGCTATTTGCATTAAAACTAATTAAAAATCTTTAACTCTATTACTGGTGCTACAAGCAACATATCTAAAAACCCTATGCAACTAATGTATTGTAGAGTATAAAAATAGAATTCGAATCAACAAAAGTAGCCGTTTTAAACATAAAAAATAATGGCTAAAAATAATGGAAATGTTTTACCAAATGAATGCATTGAAATAATACAACAATTAGTGGCATGTTTTATGTATGAATATTCAAAAAAAAAAAAAAAAATGAAAACATTCAACAAATATATGTATAGCAAAAACAACAATAGTGGAAACGCCGGTAACAATAACGAAAAATTACCGTTTTTATTGTATTGTTTTTAGCAGCAGCCATCATTCATTTATTCATTGTTTTGAAATACTCGGTAATTCGGAATTCAAAATTTGTATTATCAGACACAAAACTAGTGCTTTTTTATTGCAAAAAATAGGGAAACAAATTTGAAAACGAAACAATGATCCTGAAATCAGAAATACATTTACAAGCAAGCATACGTATACTCCTATATGTATATAAAAACATGTGGAAATAATGGCAGAAATTAGCTGGAAAGATGGGATAGTAATACACACACTTAGTTTTGTATTTAGTTAAAGAAAAAAGCTTAAATTGGCAACAAAAAATTGCCTTATAAGTCAATACAATTTTAATGGAATTGAAAGATATTTATAACGCAAAACCTCTTGTAATATAATATAGGAGGGAAAACAAAATGTCTACATGTGAAATTAAATAAAAATAAAATCCAGTATAGTCCTACGCTAGTAAATCAGTAATTTGGAGAAAATATGTGGCGCTTATTACGAAAGTGGGGCAAGTCCAGTTTTCTTTGTTTCGATATATTTACAGGCTTGCGTTTCATTAAATTTTAAGATATTGGTAAATATTAAGTTCTAGAGAATGTAATTTTATAATCCAATAGTGTTTACACTGCCGGTTAGAAGAATAAAAGCGTTTGTATAACTAAATGGACTTGCCTTACGTTCAAAATTAATAATTAATGTTTTTTTTTTGTTTTTGTTAATTTAGCAAAAAAAATTATCAGCTTTTTAATTATAAACACAAAAACTTTGTATTTTTGTTGTTGAATTGATAAAAATTAGAAGAAAATAAAGAATATTCTAGAAGCAAATACAGTGTACATACATAATTAAGCAAAACAAAAGGATACAAAACAAAAAATACAGTTTTATAAAAATATGATTGAAATTATACATATTTCTTTAGATAAAACGTAGGTGTAATTAAGTTAGTTTTTTATTTTAGAATATTACTTCTTAAAATATTCATGATGAACTGGAGTATACAAGGCAATAAATTCATCACGTCCTTGTATTTTTCAAATGATATAGGTATTCATGCATAAAAGGTAACTTAATATTTCCAAAATTACTTGATCTTCCTTGCTATGGTGTTTTCGATGATTTCGAATTACTTTGTAGTAAACCTGATGAATATATAAAGAACTTCTATTGCGAATTTCCATTTCAACTACTCCAAAATTGCGTTCGTTTAGTAAAAATGAATGTCCTAACATTAGAAATTTGTAGTCAATGATATTTGTTTTATTGTCTTTGCACTGAACAATTTTCTTCTACATTAAGGCCACCAGTGTACATGTCACTATAAACCAAACCAAAACTCGGGTTTTATTGGGTATTATATTTAAAAAAAAACCCGGATGGTACAGTACTTTATTGTTTGTAGCTTATTTACAACAAAAATAGGTGTAATTAACGTATTGGGACTACAAAATTATTTGTTCCGTTTTTGACCTCAAAAAGATAATGAAATAACAAATTTATCAAATCACTGCTTACATCTTTTCCCCACCTCTGCGCCAATTTCTAAATCCCCTCTCAGAAAAACTTTTCTTCTTTTAAGGCGTTTCAACTTTGAAGCCGTTTTTGTATTTATTCAAATGAAATGATTCACTGACATGCATGATGCAATCAAAAGGTGGACTCATCTTAATTTTGATTACAACACTGTGTCAATGTTTTACTCTACTGTCAAAAAAATGTAACGCTGTAGCACGCTGTGGTAAACAAATATATTGTGCTGTCAAAAATGTTTATAAAGAAACGTGAAATAACGTTAAAAAGAATATCACACTCAAATTGGAATAAACGTCAAATGAAAAAAAATAAACATTTTTACATTAGAGTACAGACAGTTTTGTATCACTTGTTATTGTTTTGGTAAAATGAGACCTCCTTCTAATTGCATCATAGTGACATGTTAACAGATAAACTTCTACCTCTTTATACGACCTAGAGAGTTTCTGAAAATGTAGGCCATAAATTGAAACGGCTTTAAATGAGATGAATATGTGTTGCGTTTGCTTCCCTTACATTAAAAAAAAAAAAAAACGGCGACGTTTTTTTAACAGTAGAACGAGGTAATTTGCGCTTAAAGCGAATTTGTTCCACAATACAAACAGGCCGTTATAGCGAAATACGATGTAAAGAAAGCTCGTATAAAAGAGTGTGAGTATATTGTATCAGTAGCAACAGCCAACGGAGCAATGTTCAGAGAATACGTCGTTTCTAATAATTGTTTTGAAACTTTTGCGATATGTTATTATACAAAAGAATTACTTAATCATATCTGTCTTTATATTCCGGCTGTTTTTCTCATAATGCATAATTCAAGCGAAGTAAATGCAGACTGCTTCGATCACCCAGTTCTGGCAGCTCATAATACACATTAACCCCTTGATCCCACCAAATAGTGCAAAATTGCATTATAAATACAAAAAATATTGTCGACTTGAACGAAATTTTCACGTATTTATGAAGACCAATAAAACCGAAAAAAAACCATCAAAAACCCCAATAAAACCCTTAGGGCTTGGTTTTTTTTTAAAACCCAGGATTTTGCCAACCCTGCTATAAGCTATAATATTTTTTGGAGTAGTCACACTCTGCAAGATGTTACTTCCTTTGCTCCTCTGGATGATATATTTTCATTCTAAAAATACATATTAACATCATCATTATGAAAATTGTGAAAGCCTTGATTTAATACGTAAATATTTCGCTTATAATATGCAAGGAGACAGTAGGTTTAGGATAAGGTAGTGCCTTTTGTAAATCAAAAGAGAATGCGAATTATTCCTCTGGATTATTTGCAGCCATATCTCTATCTTCCTGTAAAGATTTTCTTCCAATTTCAGCAATTTATCAAGTGTATTTCTTGTTGTTCCCTAAGATTGTGTTGCTCTTTAATTGTGGGTGGTAGAAGTACAAATTAAAATCTGTTTAAAAATATTCCTAGAAGTCAATTCTTATAACTATTGCTTTTTCTTACATTTTAATGACTAAAATGCATAGGTCTTTCTGAAATCTATTTAACGTGTAGGGAAAAATCGGGAGTTTAATCGCCCCTTTCGATAACGAGTCATTTTGATGGAATAATTTCATTTTGGGATTACGGCATGCAATATCGAACAATAAAACTAAAAATTTGAGATGATGTCTTCCGATATCGTGTCTTCAATCGAGTGTTATCTTTCTAAATTCAAGAGCAAAATACCTGTCGCAAACAATACAAATTTTTTTCATGCCAACTCAACGAAAAATTGTGGAAAATGTATATTTTAGTTACTATATTTAAGTTAAAACACAATTATTTATTATTAAATTTTTAGGATAAGCTTAATATATATGATCTTAAACCAAAAACAAAACAAAAAGTCATATTCGCCTTTGAATTCAGGTGAACAAAAATAAATAAGAATAAATAACTGTTGATTTGTATTCTAGTAAGTACAAAGTTTTTAATTAAGTTATAATATGTATAAATTACTATTCATGTTGACAGTAGTCTTTTACTTTCGTTTCACTCATATTTAGCCTCAAGATATGTTATAATTTTTTTTTAATTTTTTCAATAAAATCGAATGCTATAATTAGGCAACTTGGTACGTATCGAAAATTATTTTCGTATGATAGACTATTCAATATCGAGAGTGGCGATTAGACCGCCGATTTTTTAGTAAGCGCAGATATTTTTCAAAAGATCTACTGGCAGCATTGGTTGCAGGTGAATATATTATCAAAAGCCAGAATTAAGATATACTTTTGGTTTTTTGACGAAATAGGCTTAATTAAAACAAATTTCAATTTAAGATGGACTTGCCACACTTTCAAAATAAATATATTTTCAATACTATTACGGGCTAAAACTTCTATCTCACTTATAGAAAAATCTGAATTTCTTTACTAAAGATTGTTTCACACAAAGAGATCATAACAATTCTTATTTATAAATAGCATTATGTAGTTTTTTTTAATGGACTTGCCCCACTTTCAAAATATACGGCTTATATATTGAGTTTGTGCTGATATCTGTAGGTTAGATAAGGTGTTTTTGGCAGTAACTATTGGCACAACTCACAGCTTGAGTAAAAATGTAAGGAATACGCTGTGTAAACATAAGTGTTTAACTTGTCATGTAATTTCTAGCGTTTTTTTTTTTTTTTTTTTTTTTGAATCAGCAACACACTGATTACAAATAAACAACGAATTATATTTTCAATTGATAACAATAAAATGGTTTTTGTATTTCAGACAGAGACTTAAACCCTGGAAGAAATGGGCTCAAGTGGGGGTTCGGGTGCGGATTAATCAAAATAAAAAGTTTAGGCTCGTGTTTGGTTCATAATAACTATGTTATTTATGTTTCCACTGAATAAACACTCATATTAAATGAGAAAATTTAAAAGAAGCACTTACACGCGATATTGGCAGCTTAACAAAATTTATAAATTTTAGCGGGCGTAAAACACCGGCTTTCAACCTATAGGTAAAACTTTATTTTTGACTTAACTCAAAATATCATCTCCAAATTGTGAGACATTATACATGCACACAATATATGCGTTTTATCGACAAATTGTTTTTTTGATTTGGTTCTTTAAATATTTCCAGCAATTCCATTCTCGTACAAGTGAATGAACATCTTTTCATTGCGTTTTTAAATTTAAATTGTGTATGTGAATCGTAAATAAAAATTTGATTTAAGTATATTGCCAAGTTAAGAGACCGTATTTTAGCCATTGATTATACATTTTCTTTTATAGCGTATAAAAATGTGATTTTATATACATAGTAAATTGTATATGTACACATATTCAGAGAAAATTTAAAAAGCATTGCTGGTAAATGAATTTAAAGAATTATTATTTGTCTTGTCCTTTAAGAAAAAATTGAATTTGATTTTATTACAATTTCAAATCTCATTTCTACACCACTTTTCCCATGCTTTTATAATAGCTTGTATTCTATAAGAAAATGACTGCAATATTGTTATGTTGACGGTGTTAAATCGTAAATTATGTGTTGGCGAAATTATATTATGGCTAAAACAGAGCAGAGTTCAAACAAAATGGCAAGAAAAAGAAACAAAATAAAAGGAAATGAAATAGACAAAAAAGAAGAGGGTAATAAAAACGCGAAATTGCATTTTCATCTAAAGCTATTTACGTTGTTATTGTCTTTTATACATCGAAAGAAACATGTTCACTATATTTAAGAAAATAGATTGTGGTTTTAAAAAATAGGTTTTGGTTAGAGTGGTCAATGGGAACAGTATTAATTAACATAAGATAACACTAAAATATGGCTCTATAAAAGAAAAATTTTCCGTAATGAATTGTGTGATCCACTGCCACACCAACGTTTCAACTAATCCTAGACTACATGGCTAACAAAATATATTTATTTCGCTATTTATATTGTTACGTTTAACCTTTTTTACACTATAACTTTTATACATTTTATCTTAATAAAACAATTTAATATTTGCTTCTACAACACTTTTATTTCCGCTTATCCACGTCTTTGTCTTATGACAGCAAAACGATAACTAAACTACGTAGGCAAAACAGTCTCCTTATATACCTAATTGCCTACAGTTTTGAAAATTCCGGAAGTGCCTCAAATGATCTCATATGCTCTATCCGTTAATTTTAAACATGTAAGATTGTGTTACCCAGGGACAATTTGATTGGCAGTGCTGCTATATACACAAATAAGTATGGCATTGACAAGGTGACACAAAAATACCAAACTTCTACAAAATAGGCGTTTTTATATCGTAACAATATGTAGGCAAAAAAAAAACAATATCACTGGTTTCTCAATTTCAACATACATATAGAACATAATACGGAAGTAATTTAACGACAAATTCGAAATACTGTCAGGCAATCCTTTAAATTTGCCTTTTTGGTTATATCGTAGCTTTTTAATTTAAATATAAGTTAAAATATACAGAGGTGTTCCTTAAAATAGAGCCGTCTTTATCTGAACTTTTTAAATAGCAAAAATTTTCCAAAAACAATATTCAAAGCACCGTCTTGGTTTGAGTCTACAAGTTTTTGACATTTTTTCCCCGAAGACTTGTTTTGACTCTTTGTCATAATAGGATTTAAGTCTGTCTTCAAATCATTTTATCGCTATCTTCGATGTGTGTTTCGAGTCACTGTCTTGCTGAAACACACATCGTAGTCGTAATATAATATACTAATCTGTCTTCGATTTGAAAAAGAGGCCCATTCCCTGCGTAAGAGAAACGGCCCATACCATAATATTTCCACCACCGTGTTTGCTATTTTAATAGTATATTAGGGTATGAATCAGTGTTTGGAGGTCTTCGCACGAGAAGGCTACTTCATTTAGGATCATATTAACTTTTGTCTTATCTTACCGCAAGATGTTTCTCAATTAGTCTACAGACCAACTCGACTGCTTTTCAACAAATTCCAGTCTTTGCTTTGTGTGTTTTTTTGTAAGATATGAAATCTTACGTGCACTTTTTGTCTTCAAATTGTTTTTTATTGATAATTTCCGTATTGTTTAAATCAGATTAAATTAATTTTTAAGGGCAAAGGAGGTAACAAATGCATCCTTTTTACATGGCGTACAATTATTCTCCATAAATAAGCGGTTAAAGTAGGTCTCTTTTCTCTGGTTTCGGGTTTGTATTGGTAATTGACAGCATTCTCTCATTTTTTTGAATAGCCAACATTTTAAGCTATTTCCCGGTAACTTTTCCCTTCATTATAAAGTTTTTAAAATATCTGCCTCTCTTTAAATGCTAATCTTAGTAAATATGAGATTGCTTATAAATTGTAATACTAGGATGTTGGACCTACCTTTTACTTAAAATTGAAAACAAAAATCAGAGCATAAGCTCTTAAATTAGTTTCGTTATTTTAACTGTTTTCAACTGGATATATTTTATGGAACACCTCTTTCCTCTATTTATATTTAAAAAGCACTTGTCTTGAAATCATTGATACAATAATTGTAAAAAACATAAATTTATCTATCAGTGAACCAACAAAAATAAATGCTGTTGAATTTTTACACTCCAATCATAGCTTACGAGATTTTAATTCAAAAGTAACTAAAAAATATATGGTTTTATTTTAAGGAACACCACTGTATAATGCTATTTGATGTTTCTTTTTTTAATTAAAAGGAAAGAAAAGCTGTAAAAACATTGCGAAATATTGTGAAATATACAGTGAATACGGTGTGATGGAACGCCGTATCTTGAGCAGTTTCCCCGATTCCGTTCCGAAAATTTCGGTGTAACTGCTTCTGGTCGGCTAGTCACTGAAAAAGTGAACGAAATATTGCAACTCTAGAAATGACAGCAGTTCTTAACTACCAACTACATGGCAGATTTTAATCATTTAAAAAGTTTTGGAAAATAAATTTGTTTGAAAGAAATACTAACAGTTTAACGCTAATAAAACGTAAAGAGAGCGAACAATTTTGAAGCGACCATTACAGGTGATATAATAAATTATAGTCAAAGCCGGCTGACAAACCTACTTATGTTGAATGTTTAGTGCGATGGGAATGGAATTATCTATTATGAGCTGCTACAACCTGGTTAAATGATCCATCACACTAGGCCATACATCTCTCTAATAATTTTCACAGCCACCATATTCATCGGATTTGGTTCTTCGAGAGTTTTTCATGCTATGAAAACTAAAAAGAAAAAAGTTATCAGATGTTCAACAATTAAGGAGATAAAGATTGCATCTCAGAAAGAGCCCAGAACTTTGGTATAAAGTTTTTGAAAGATTAAAGATGGTTGACACAAATGTTTTAAATTTCAATGTTAATGTTATGTTCATTTTATTCAAAACATGTACTGATGACCTTTATCTACGGCGAGTATAAATTTCTTTTCGATCGAATGTAGATATTCTAAGCTATTTAAACACTAACATTTTTCTTTGAGTGTTTTCTTCACACAGCATAAAAAAGCAAACGAATACAATTTGCAAAACAAGGATAAGTAAGTGAAGATGATTTTTCATGTGGTCTCTCTGAACTTTTTATTATTCGCGTAATTTCATTTGTATCTTCTGCTTTGTTCAAAAGAGAGAGACACTTGGAGTGGAATGAGGAGTCTGGGATGAAAAACAAATTATTAAGAACAACGACTTTTTTTGGTGTTTTGCCATTTATTTTATAAAACCAAAAATGAAAATCATTTGCTTCGTAGACTTTATTGAGACTAAGAAAACAAAATCTTGGCAATTTTCTTTCTCATCTACCATGTGATACTGCTACTGAGGGACGTTGTTCAATGAGCTATAAAAGTCAACAAAACGTCAAGGTATATATGGGACTTAGTCTTAACCTTAAGCCAAAGAGCATTACAACTTAAATAAGAAACAGAAACTAAATAAATAACTAAGTAAGAAAATTTAAAAAAGAAAGTTAGTGGTTAAATCCTTTTAATTTTGTTCCAAAAAAAAGATTCCCACATTTTCAAAATTGTGTAAGAAGTTTTTTTTTTTAATTTAGTTAACGCCTATTTTCGCCACCAACCAATAAATTATAGAAAATGGAAAAAATTATATGCCACGCCTTAACATCTTGTTTATGCCACCAAAACCACTTTTTAAAAATCCTTAATTCATTTTGTAATTGAAGGCTTTCGTTGAATAATTTTTCATTGTACTACAGCCATACAGCCGATTTTATGAGAGTAATTTGTTCTCCTGCCTTTTGTGAACATGTCGCAATATCTCCTAAGAAGATAAATACATACAAGTGCCTTAAAACCGCATTAAGCTAAACAGCGGGAGGTCTTTAAACATCCTTTCTTTTGAGAGTTTCCATACGCCTTTGTTGCAAAATTTGCTTTACCGCACGCTGTGCTTTTCATCATCAAATCAACAATTATTTAGACTTGAAATTAATAAAAGCAAAATAAAACAACACCAAAAAGATTAACAGAAAAAATTTAAAAAAAATAAATAAAAGATAACCTTTTTATTACTATGCGGCCTATTTCGTAAGATCTTTTTGATTTTACAAATCTTGATGATAATTTTTTAAGTAATTACATATTTGAGGTAAACATCGTATAGAAAATCCTCACATGTGCACGTTTGCATGCATGTATTGAAAGGGATGAGTATTAACAATGGTTTCAATATCAATATCTTTTAATACGACCTTGTTTCCATTTATTGATTTGGCAAAAGTATCGAATTTAATTTTTCTTTTCTTGACTACATCCAATCATGTGGAAAATAATATAATTAGTTATTGTTAATAAGGCGGTATTTTATGTGAAACGGTAGATTTTTAAAATCAACCGTTAGGCGCTTTTAATTTTCTTGTATTTCTAAATAAACACACTAACATGTCTACGAAGTAAGTTATATTGGCATGGGGTTTACCATTATTGGTTCTGTATGGACTCTATCTTCACCGTGACAACTTAACCATGCAGGCGTTTTAACAATTTCGGATTCTTAATAACAGCGGATTATTAATGGATGAAGTAAGAAGGAATGAAACCTAAATTTACCACCAGCTAAAATTGAAATATAGTATCTAATTTGCTGTTTTTTGTATAAAACATCCTGCTTCATAATTATAAACCGATTTTAATCAAAAAATTTCCGCATTTACAGTTCGAAGAACCCTCATGTGATTTGCTAAACACGAATGTATCTACAGCTTATCATAGAGGCTTGTCAAGTAGTGACTGTTACTCGATAATGCGACATGATAATACATTTTCTTCTGCCAAAATTGGATAATGGTTGGCTTAAACAAGAAGGTGCCATACAGTCCGTAAATCGATTCAATACCGCATACAATATTTTCGGTGATCAGACTCATGGTTCTTGCAAATTTCTACATTAACAAGTCTTCTCGGCCTGAAGCAGTGCGTCTTATCGTGTCGGTATTTCTCCATTTTGCTGGAATATTGCTAGTGTAACGCCAATCCCTAAAAACTACCGCCTAATAGCAGCTTGTTCCCACTTTGTTTCTAGTATTTCTTAATGACTTTCTCCTTATCTACTCTTTTGCAGATGACAAAACATTTGTCATTCATAATGTTTTGATCTAGTGAAAATCTCCGAGTGGTGTCATGCGAACAGGGTCGATTTTAATGCGCTCAAGACCCAATGTTGTTTTTTGTCACATGAATGTGGTAGCAATGATGATGTGGAGTCACTTGCGACTAATGTAGATATTGCAGAAGCAGATGATCTTTATGATCAGATGCTCTTCATGTTCTCAGCAGAAATCACATTTTCCTAGTATCGAAAGACCATTTCAGTGCCTCGATTTTTTAAGACGGTGCATGAAATACTTTACTTCATCTAAACTTCTCAACATTTACAGGACCCATATGTGATCCAGAATGGAATATAACTCTCATGTATGAACCGGTGCTTCATAGTAGAGCGCATCCCTTTGTACTTGATCAGTGATCGCACAACGCTTTATAAGGAAAATTCGTTCTTTAATCGCACCGTTCGTTTGCAGAATAATCTTCCCGCGAAAGTATTCCCTGCTATATACGACATGATTAAATTCAAATTTAAAGTTCATATACTCTACTTCTCCTTTCCTTCTTCCTAGAATATATCCTAGTATTACTAGTTTCAGCACAATGCATTGAATAAGTAGGGTTCATCCCCTGAAAATTGGTCTTAAGTAAAAAACTTCTTGGCTCCTTAGAACTATTCAAACTTTAGCATAAAGGCTTACCATGTGTGACAATAGACAAAAAACGCGTTAATAAATGAGATACCGGCTCAGATTAAGATTACTACTTTTTTCAATGAGATGTAGTAGGGTGTGCTTCAAAATGATAAGTTGACCTTAATATTTTCTCAATTCATCCAAACTATAAAATGTTATGTATGGTCGCACAACAAACAGTACCGGACAAAAGATGAATAAAAAGTGGAAATCTGCAACAGTTGGCGCGAAATCCGCTCCAACGTTCTGCACAATTTAGTAAGTGCGATGCCATCCCGTATTTTTAAGACAATATTAGGAAATGGGAACTGCATAAATTAAAAATAATTGATTAATGCTTAGTTTAAATAAAAGTTTGGATAAATGAATCACTGAGCTTATCATTTTGACGCATTGAATTTTGCACTTATTTACATATATTTAAATAACATAATATACCGGTACATCTCTAAGAGCAAAACCAGCTTATTATTCACTTATTTGAACGTAGAATTATTTTGAATAATGAATAATAGAGTGTAATCGTGAGCCACAGTCTTACAGAAGATCTGAGTTGAGGCCATATACAACGACCACATACAACTTGCGCACGAATTGAAGCCTTCTGACCAATTTCTTTATCGTAGATTTAATCTACCATGAAACGATATTTTTAACCTGTAACTAGTTAGTCCACACTTGGTTCGAGCATTTATAATATACAATCAATAGGAAAAATATTTGGCGCTTGGTTAAATGGGGATCAATCACCCACAATCACTTCATTTCCTTTGTGATAGCATTGAAATGGCGGATAATTAATAGAAGGGATTGATTGATTTTTATTTACTGTTGAGCTCTTATTAATATTTTTACACTGAACGTCCTTTTTGTCAACACTCATCGCCTTGCATACAAAAAAACATATTTATAAAAAGTACTGGCTATACCCATCCGGCGTTGCCCGGAAACCTATATACATATGTACACATATCATAAATGGGATATAAATTCTTATTTCTCCCGATCCTATTCATTTTTTGGCACATGTCGGTCTTTATAAAGAAAATGCTAAGACGACTTCAGCTAATATGAGATGTACTATAATAAATATTATTTTTTATGGGAGGTAACACGCCTACTCTTCCTGTGAGGTTAGTTTATTAAGCATATCTGATAATAGAAAATAATGTTGAAAATTTTAAAACAATATCTTTTATAGTTTCCAAGATATGCTGTAATAACTACATGTTTTGTTAAAATGGACTATGAACGAAAAATTCTTCTTTTACCCCTTATTAACCCCTCATAGTGGAACTTTCGAAAATGTACTTTTGTACAACACATTTTAGTAGATAATGAATGTTAGTTAGCACACAGAACACGTTAGGAAGAAAATATTCGAGTCATTTCAGAGGAAAAGTCATTAATTTTGATCGTTTTCCCATGATTTTAACGTCTCCCAAATGACGCAAATTTGACGAAATCACGTTTTTGCACTTATTTTCTTGATCTCCAAAGTCGGTTAAGTCGTTTACGCATAATTGACTCATAAACAAACTGAACAAACAAAATTATTTCTCGTATGATTTAATTGGCCCGATTTTTTCCGATTTTAAAATCTACCTGTAAAATACATACCCTATACATTCTCGTTATCTAGATCTATCTGTGTTTCAAATTTCATCAAAATCGGTTCAGTAGTTTTAGCGTGATGACAAACAAACAAACGAATAAACTTCATCAAAATCGGTTCAGTAGTTTTAGCGTGATGACAAACAAACAAACGAATAAACTTACAAAGAAATTTATAATATACATATACATATGTATGTGGATTATTTGTACAATATTCTTCTTCAATAAGACATTAATTTTTGTTTTGCTTTTCATAGCCAAAGAATAATGTTTATTTGTATAAAAAATATAATTAAATCAATCTAAAAACTCAATTATTTCTATTGATGGTATAACTCATTAAAATAAACCCGGAGTTAATACTTTTAATACCAATATATGTAATGATACTAAAACTGTACCGTTTCGTTATTACAACTTTAAAATATATAATAGCACAGCTGGAAATTTTAAATAAGATTTGCATCTGCATCTTAGAAAAATAAAACAATCTGGTGCATTTTATATAATTAGACTACCACCGTTTGTTTGCAAAATAGTACACCCTTTTATCTCTAAATCTACTCAAATAATCAAAATATTACTGATTGAATATGGAAATATTTTTGATAAAAATTTAAAAAATATACATACATACAGATAGAGAGTATAGAAAATCACTTTAAAATATAAACTATGAAGTAAAAAAAGAAATGAAAAAAAATTACAATTTAATTATAATCCAATTCGTTAGTCAAGATAAACGGTAGCCAATGCCAACGGCATTTAGAAAATACAAATTATGATCTTTTTTAATGATCCCTACACGAATTGAGATCAGCTTATTGAGATAAACATCTTAAAATATGAAAAGCAGACCTATTTTTTTATTATTTCTTGTTTCTAATTTTAATAGAGTACAAATATGTAAAATAAAAAGAAGGGTAGTCCCTAAGCATGTAGAGAAAAAAAGATCTTCTAATAATTTTCTCTAACTTTTCTTATAGGAGTATGGTATACTATGAATTGTTTACGTATGATCTTGGTCGAGTTAAGAAACTTATTAAAACCGTCTGCTTAAGGATTTAGAAAAGAGTTTTGCTTACTGGCGCCAGTGTAAAGAACGTCAGATTTAGATTTATAGTTGAGATTTCATTAAACGAAAAATTCAAATGAAAATTTAAATTTTTAATTACGATTTCTTGTTTTTGAAAATTAAATTAAAGGCGGTGTTTTTAATAAAGAAAAAACGTACATTTTTGCGATAAAAAATGTAATCATTTGAAGCGTACCTAATATTAAGATTCTCTATCTAGATGTTGATTTTAAGCCGGAATATATAAGTACCGCACATTTACATGTATTTTTTTTTATATTAGATTTTTTTAAATGATCGTACCAATTAAAAAATTAAGCCCGGGCTATCTAAAAAAATATCTTGTATAATGCTCACGCGTTTCGAACATATGACCACAATTACACTTCTACATTAGTTTTCCAAAACAGTTAGAGTATTCAAAGTAGCATACGGCGAGTGTACTCTATGTAAATTCTAAGGAGCTTTCCACAAAGCATACATTGCTTTGTTTCAGTTTCATTAATCAAGTTGATTATCCAAGCTAAGTAGATGTATTAATCCACAGTAGCTCCACTTCATATGATCGTGGTGGTGATCTTTGCTTAGCATCGTAATTTTGTTCCCAGTCTGATGCTTGTCATCATCGCCAAGGGTAAGCTGGAAGGACAGGGGGCTTCTTCATTATCTTTTAGGATGAAATAGTCTGGATGAAAGTGATTGTCTCTTTATCAAACATTCGAAGCCACAATTAAATTTTCTTTTTCATCATGTCCTCTGCTGTGTCTTGAACCCGGACTGCTTGTGTTGTTATGCGTGAGCTCTAACCACTACAACTCGTCACCTTAGCCTTATATTATTAAAAAAAACAATATTTCGGGAAAAAAGAAGCCAAAAATACTTCATAGACATGTCAAAAACTGAGACTGCTGTGAGTGAATGCTGGCTTAATAAGAGCTTAAAGAGTGTAATCCATTCCATTCTATTCCGACGTCTGTAAAACTTTCTTGATGATAGAAATATCAACATGTGTAAAACTGATTTTCAATTACGAAATTAAAATGGCAGAAGGTAATAGATAAAAAAAAAACATACCGCTGTAAAATTTCAGTAAAATATCATCAACATAACGACCAGTAGTTTGGTTTTTCTGGAGGTAAATACCTAAATTCCTTTTAAAACAATCAATTGGGTCTATCAGATGCCTGGAATTAAAAAAGGACAACAAATTTACTACTTGTAGGCTACTATTTTTTTTTTAATTTTAGTTTACAGAATTCAATTGCAAAAATAAAGGATGATTTTTTAAATAATAATTATGTATCCCTTCAAGAGTAACAAATTAAAAAATCATTCCAATTGCTTAATGAGTTTATATTGACGTAAAACTAATTATAATTTACCGCAAGTACTCAAATCCTGAAAGCAAACGTGCCTAAATACATAACAAGCGTGAGATTTTCAACCATTTAAGCGATAATTATGCTGCTGCCAATAACGATGATGATGATGATGACGACGATATCAATCTTAATGAAATTATAATAAATTTTCACTTTTTTCCCAAAATATCAATTTGAACTATATAAACAACAAACGGCAACATCAACAGCAGCAATAAAATAATAAAAAAGGGGTTCATTAAAATTATACCCACAAAACAACAGAGAGGCAGAGAAGAAGAGTGCGTAAGTACTTCATTTAAAAGCACACACTTACCGCGGCAACAAATACGCTCGTTCGTATACTTTCAACTATAAAAGAAATCCTTTTACAACAACAGGATATATCCGGTAATACGCACACGTTTTATATAAAAAGCCTTTTATTTGTCTCATTTTATTGTACAAAAAATAGAACAACAATAACACAAAGAGAAAAAAAGGTGCTACAGAATGAATAACGGGAGTATGTGTGTGTGTGTACGAAATTACTGAACGTACCTTTTGAGAAAGTACCTTTTTTACTTTAGAAGCACATAAATACGATTCGCTTGGATCACTGATGTCTGACGACTGTCAATAAAAATATTTACGAACACACACCTTTACTCCTTTTTATACGTATGGCTATACATATGTATGTATGTATGTAAAAGAACAAACAAAAATCCTTGTAGTGTTACAAGGATACTCTTTTTCACTTTCAACATCAATGAATGTTTGAATCATTATAAATTTCTTTGTACGCATTAGTGTACAGTTGATGTTGTGAATAGTTGTATGGCTGAATAAATGACTCAATGAATAAATAAAAGAATGGGTTGATGAGAGATGATGATGATGTTTTCTTTGCTTACCATCGTGTACATGTGATAATGGCTGCAACGATGTACGAGTATAGCAACAATATGCGGCACAACAACAAAAAGGGGCGTCTATTAATAGTTTTACAGCTAAAGTGATAGTTTGTATATATTTTATGGTTTCTATGGATAAGATTTTTATAAGTGTAAATAATTACAAATATAAACAGGATTCTCCATATTGCAATTATGTCAACACAGGAAGAGTGTAGAGCAAAATGTAAAGGGTATTGTGTAAAAGGGAAAAAGGTTTACAATTAAATAATAAAAAATAAAAAAAAGTTTAAGTTTTATATTGTTTTTTAAAAAAATCTTGTAATACAAAGGTTATGGATTAAGTCGCTGTAATTAAAAAATTATAATTTTTTAATTCATGGTTCAAATACTTATTAATCTCTAAGTTTAAAATTTATTTCCAGTTTTTTAAAACGGACCTCAGTATTGGAAACAATTTATAAAGTTAAAGAGTACAATAAATGATAAAAGTTGATTCAAATTGGTCTTGCTTACAAATGTTCTGTGTGAGCAGTGTTGCCAGAAGTAGGGGAAAGTCCCTACATGTAGGTTTTTTGCTATTAAAATAGAAGCGTAGGGAAAATCAGACAGATTGTCAATCTTCTCCATAATGTAGGATTTCTGATTAAACATTATTTATGAAATAGCTGGAAAAATATATATGTATTTATCTTAAATATCTTTTTTGTGTTCAAAACGCCTAAAAAATCGTGATCGGCCAAAAATTGTTTAAATATAAATATCATATATTACCAAGAAAACAGAGAAAAAAGTTCTGGTTTATAAAGTTGTAATAGTTTTACATTTTATTCCTTATTTTTGTTATTAAAGCTTCACATCTGTATTCATAAAAAATGAAGATGATTTAAAAATTTTAAGTAAAATTCAATAAAATGCTATTCATAAAAATTTTAACTTTAAATTCATACAGGGTGGGCAAGTTTGGCTGTCAAATGTTGAAAATGTCAAGAATTGAGCTGTCAACCTTTAAAACGTATTCAGTAAAAAATTGGGAAGTTTTAAATATGGAACGCTACACTCTTCAGCAAAGAATTTTAATTGTGAAAATTTACTATCAAAATGATGGAAATTTTACTGTATCACTTCGTAAAATTCGAGCAGCTTTTCCTAGTAATCAGGCTCCTTTTGAGACCGCTGACAATAGATCAAATAATATACTCGTAGTGGCCGTAGTGATGCAAGCATAACCGCTGTACAGCAAAGTACTGAGAATGAGCCTAAAACATCAACTCATCGACAATAACAATAATCGGGCATCACCAGGGGAACTTTGCGCAACATTTTGCATAAAGATCATCTTGACGGTTATAAAGTTCAACACGTTCAAGAGTTAAAGCCAGCCGACCATTGTTTGCGTCAAACGTTTGTGAATTGGATGTTTGAAACTTTAACAAAATCATTTTTGGTGATGAGGCCCATTTTCAATTAGGCGGTTATGTAAACAAACAAAAGTGTTGCATATGGGGTTAACAAAATCCACGAACAGTCCTAAAAAAACCATTACATCCAAAGAAAGTGACCGTAGGATGCGGTTTGTGTTTAGGCGGAATCATCGGCACATTTTTTTTCGAAAGTGAGCAAGGAAACACCGTCACCGTGAGTTCTCTGCGCTACCAAACGATAATAACCAATTGGCTAATGTTGACATCAGTGACTTTTGGATTCAGGAGGACGGCGCCACAAGCCAAACAGGCAGCCAAACAATTCAGTTATTGCATGAGAAAATTCCCGGTCGCGTAATTTCCCGATTTGGCAATGTTAACTGGCCGCCTCGTTCTTGTGATTAACGCCGCTGGATTATTTTCTCTGGGCCATTTGAAAGACCGGACTTACGTGAATACACCAAAAACAACTAACACTCTGAAAGTTAAATTCGGCGCTGCATTGACGAGATAAGTGAAGCTTTGTTGCAGAATGTGGTTAAAAATTTTGTAAAAAGAACGGACGTGTGCAGAATTGCTAGAGGTAGATAATTGCCCGACATTATATTCCATTTTACTTCCCATATTTCTATTTTATATTGGAATGAATAAAACTGAATTTGTCCAAAAAAAAAAAAAAAATATGTCTTAAAACAATTTACTTCCTAACCTCAAATTTGCCCACCCTTTACTTTAGAGTACCCTTTTCTTCAGAATTTTATGAAATGGAATTTACCCTTTTTTTATAACGGACAAGCGATTCAAATATTTTATTATTTTTAATTATATCGTCCTGTAAGTCACTTTTTTACAAGTGTCCTTTTTTAATAAAATATAAAAATGAAAATAATTTTTTTATGCTTTTAAAGAAAGAAGTTTTATTTTTTATAACAAATAAACAAAAAGAATTTTAATCGTAGTTCCTCAGAAAAATAACATAGCTTAAGCAAATAAATTATAAAAATTTTACGTATAAGCAATGTTTATTATTGTAGTTAAAATACTTAATATAAATAAATATTTAAAAAAAACCTTTTAATTTGTAAAACTTAATGTGTAATGTTTGAAAGTAAAATCAAAAATAAAATACATCTATAAATACAGTTGGTGTGCCGCTGTGATATGGTAGATAAGACACCCGCCAACCAACCAAGAAGTAATCGGTTTACTCCCAATCCAGCCAAACCATCTGACAATTTTCAACAGCGGTATCACCTCATAACATTGCTAGCGACTGGTTATGAGCATTTACGCTATTTAAAACTTACCTAACAAATTCATTTTGCCGTTCGAAGCCGGCGTTAAGAACCTGGTGCAACTCATTGATTGAGAAAATTCTCCCTGGTTCCAGTTGGGATGTCGCTGGTATTATAACTACTATTCATCTCTTATAACTTCTTATAAATATTAATAACTTCTTATAAATATTAAATTAAATATTATTATTATAAATATTATTTTAATAATTAAAATGCGTAGGGATTTTTGGAGGAGAAATCTTTTTTATACGTTTTTGGAATTATCTGTAAATAGAGCGATACCTTCGTCCCAAAATACTTTCGACTCTTCACAACGTTTTAGCTACGGAATGGTCCCTAAAAACTACAAATATGATACTCTTTCGCTGCGATTCTTTTTCTAAAGTTATTGAACAAAAAAATCTAGGAATAAACAAAAAATAATCCAGAAATAAACAGTTAGAGCATATAATACCAATAAATGTTCTCTAACTTTTTACTACAGTTACAAATTTGGTAACCGTTTTTCCATAATTGATTCAACATATCGTACAAATCTAATACAAAAATCACTAAAATGTTATAAACGCCTGGGTATCCAACCTGAATGGGGACTATGGTTCAAACTACACAAACCTAACCTGCATTCATTGCAACGTTAATCGCCAGTAGAAAATTGTTTGAATACATAAATCCATGAGTTCTAAACTGTACACTATTATAGTATACACTGTAAATATTGCAATGTAGCTTAGGTTGTTAATAAAGAAAAATAACATTTTCGAACTTAACTAATACGCATATTAACGATTTTCAAATTAAGTATTTTAATATGTGTAGCATTATGCAGTTTAAGATTAAAATTTTCTTACACAAATAGCACTTAAAATAAGTACTTAGCAATTTATTTTTCCAAAACATAGAAAAAGTATGCATTATGTATATTTACATTATATATTACAACAACTAAAGATTAAAGAATTTTAGAATGCCTTAAAGGCACTTAAATCTGTACTAGTTTTTAAGTACATATTCTTTAATGAATAATTCAGTATTTCTAAGAAATTTTCATCAAATACACCGCTAGACATTCAGGTGCTATTTTTACAATCATTTTTAAATCACAATCACTTGATCTAAATTCAAAATTAGTTTCTCTGCGCATGTACCACATGTAAAGCAGTATACGTATATGAGTGTGTGTGTGTTACACAGGATCAGAAGATTTCGTCATGTTGAGTGCCATTACAGCATATGAACCAACTAACACACATTCTATTGCTGTGAAATCAACTTAAAGAGATTTTATAAGCCCGATCAATACACAAAACGATTGCGCATCTTTGCTTTGTTTTACAGCCTTTAAGTATCTTTTAACAATGATATTTCAAGCAACATTAAAATGTTTTATTTGTCAAAAACAATTGTCATATTTAAACACTCTGAGCTGAGTGTTTAAAAACAACGCTATTGTCAGTGTTAAGGATTTTGAAGATACTCTCTAAACAATAGAATGGAGAATAATGAAATAAAAAGTATTTCCTATATAAACAAAAATATTTCGATTTTACTCTAGTTGTTCCAATTCAAAACATTATATTCCTCTTCTCTTTTTTTTAATGCACCCTACACTTCAGTAAGTGATGTAGGTTTGTGTATATTGTATATGTTTAATCATATTGCTGTTTGAATAATTTGTATTGCATGCAGTTCTTAGGCTCATCCTCCTCTTGACGGCTTCTATAGAAGTCATGGGCTCAGCTATATATCTCAGCATATGGAGCCAAGTTATGTCTGTCTTATGATATTGCACACGTACTCGTATTTTTTATTTTGAGTGGGTTCTGGGATTGGCTAATATTTAAGTCTAAATAGGTCAGACAGATTAAGTGCATCAAAGTTTTATCAACCAGGCAAACGCACCCTCCTAATTGTAATTGACTAGACTATTGAAAGAAGATCGTCTCTCTATCTTAAATGATTTTTGAGTCGATTTATAAATGATTTTTGAGTCGATTTATAAATTATCTAAACTATTTTATAAGCTTTTATCTCATTGCATTGATAGGCAAAAAAAATTTAAATAGAATGTCCGGGGTCAAGGCTTATGCGATGAAAACCTCTTCAAACTAATGTCGTGGTTTCACCATACAAAAATGCTCACACGAACTTACTTCAGTCTTTTGAAAAGAAAAACAATCTGATTGTTTGTTGCGATATTAATGGCTTAATAGAATGCTTAAATTTGGACTATGATACTGTTGAAGCTATTCATAGACTAATCCAAGCTAATATTGAATTTCGTGTTTTTGCATTTTACCGTTGGCCCTGCAGTTCGAATAAAGAAGTTTGCACAAACATGATAACCCTGCTGTAGTCAATCAGATAGGATGAACAAAACTGGAAAATCGGTGACGATTTCAAAGTCATCGATTTACTCTAAGCAATAAAACTGGAATACCCTAACTATTGCTCCATTTTCTGTATGTGAACCAGCAAGGATAGGAAAGCTTATTACATTCAAGCAGGGCAGCCTCCAAGAAATCCTTATCATCATCAAAAACGTCATGTCAAACGTCTTATCAAGTTACATTTAGGTTAAAAGGCAAACTACGTTTCTTTAGTGACAACATTTCATGAAAAACTCTAACCTGTATTGTAACCTGAATCACTAATTCGAATTTGATTAGTCAATAATTTTAAATTGTATATTATAGCGTAATGTATCGTATTTGTATATTGTCGGTCCTTACCAACTATAACTTTGCTTATTTATTTTATTTGTTCGTCAATGCTTGCATTAGTTTATGGTTTTAATCTTTTGTCACAATTCATATTCACTGTACAATACAAATAGTGTGTATATTTAAGTAGATCAGGTGTTAAGCATAAAAATACTTAGTTCAATTTCCATTTGCCTCAAGGTATTATTTTCATTGTATTTCGTCTTAATAATAAGGCTAATTTGATTCATATCTTAAGAACGAAGTGTGAGATATCTCACAACATCTTGAAAATGTTTTCTTTTAAGACATTTTTATTTTAATTTTTTTTTCTAATTTAAATAGAAGAATGCTGAAATTGGAGAACACTATTTTTATCATTTATTTATTATATTCCTTTTAATAGCCAAGTTAATTAGGTGACAATGTTCGTAGATTTGAATTTGAAAACTTCTGATTTCTTTTAAGATAAAATTTTCTATTCAGTGTTCAAAATTGAAAACATATCGAATTACAATTCAAAATTGTTAAGATTGCGTGTGAATTTTTCACTAAAGCCGTAATACTAGCCATTTTGTTAATTATTGCTTGGAATGGGGTGAGAGAATCATTTTAGTGCTTAAATTTAAATATTAAAATAGACATTTATATTCTATTCTATGTGAGTTTCAATATTTATTAAACATCTTTGGAAAATTAAAATATTTTAATATGATTCAAAACTTCGAATTCAGAATGTAGATCAATTCTAATAAATTGAACATAGGCTTGTCACGGATAAGCACAAGAAACGAAGTCGTCATCTGTTTAGCACCTTAGGTCAGTCTTTATGAAAAAATAGGAGAATGTTTCACCAGAAATAACCAAAAAACTGTTTCGATGTGTAATAGACTAAATTAAGTTGTAAAGTTAAAAATTTATAAAGCATTGCTTATTACAATCGCTCGCAGACTTTTGTGAGCTAAAGAATTACAAGTATTTTACCTTTTTTTAATTTTTTTACATATTCTGTATTTTATTGTGAAAAAATTGTTTTTTCAAGTTTTTATTAAATACCATAAAAAATTAAAAACATGGAGTATTTTGATCCTACATATTTTAAAAAAATCAGTTTTTATTGTCGTTCGTAGAGTTTTCTAGCATAGTGTATATATTTTTATATTACAAATATTACTTTTCAATTTAAGCTTCCCTGATTTATCGATTCAGTTGGCAGCATAGTTATTAACATCTGTATAAAATTTTACGCCAATTGGTACATTGGTGCAGTAGTTAAGCTTGTGTTTGCGAACAAAGAAAAGTTGTTTCTTCGATTTTTAAGATTTTTGAAATTATTCAACAAAGAAGTAGCATTACATTTTGTGAGCGAAATGAAATATCGGCTGCCAAAACGTTCAGAATGTTGCAGAAGGTCTTTGGTGTGAAGTCAATGTCAAGAGCAAGTGTTTTTGATTGGCACAAATTGTTCAAAGAAGGTCGAGAACGCGTTAAAGGCGAACCACATGAAAGACGACCAAGAACATCTACTAATCAGCTACACGTCAACAAAGTCAAAGAGTTGGTGCTGCAAAATCATCGATTGACTACTGGAGAGCTTACTGATATTGTTGGAATTTCAAATGGGTCAGTCAATACCATTTTAAAAGACATTTTGTGCCTGAAAAAAGTCAAATCTTAATTGGTGCTACAAACACTCAATTTGTTTGAGACCGTTTTCGCTCGATTTAGCACCGTGTAACTTCTGGCGGCTTAGCAAACTCAAAATACCACTTCGGGGACACTTTTTTGATTCGATTGAGGAGATAAAGGCTGAATCGAAGAAGGAAGGGATGGCTGACGAAGGCTTTGCTGTTGATATCATAGGCAAACCTTCGAGAAAGAAAGATTTGCTGCCACAAGCTAAGCGACGCGTGAACTCCATGTGATCTTTTTTGTTTCGCTTGCAATAGTCGTTTTCGAATGTTTTATTAGAGAAATGTTCGCCAAACGTTCGAAGGCGATGTTATAAACGAATGTCGTGGTCAAGCGGGAAGTAATAGAGTGTGTTGTAATTCTCATCAAGTTAATATTACTATTTGTACAAGAGTGTAAGTTGGAGCTGGTTAACAAGTTATAATCCTAAACCTGCTCTTAGAATTACCGACACGGCTTTAAGCTTGATCGTCTCTATTTTTTTCCGTTATACACCATATGATCTCATATGAAAATTTATATTTTAAAAGTTTTGAATAAGAAAGTTTAGCACTACACTTACGAAAAAAGTTTTCTTATATAAAAAATTAACAAATAAAAGTTTCCTAAGTATAAGTAATTGCACTTAAAACCTTACGCAACAAACTATTTCTAAATTTGTTACATAAGAAAAGAAATAATTTCCAAATAAAATAACCTTAAAAGAATATACAGAAAGAAAATATCAGGAAATCAAATGAAATGAAAGAAATCAAATAGAATGAACAAAAAAAAATAGAAAAAGAATGAAAAACTTGCACTTGTTCAAATAAATGAATTGTGTGTGAGTGTGTGCTCATTTCTATACACCTTTGCTACATTCATTCATTCTTCCTTTATTCATTCGATTCGTTTTCAAACTAAGAAAGAGAAAAAGAATTTGAATCATTTAAAACATAGAAGGAAAAAATGAAGTGAAACCATTAAAGAAATTACTTTTTGGTGTTCAAAGGGAATGATGCGTCAATCCTAACTTGACATAAATCTTTACATAAAACTTTTACACAATAACTCTCGCTGTCAAAATTGTCAACAAGTCTTGACTCTTCAAAATCTAAAAAGACATATTGTTTCCAGTTTTTAATAATTAATTTCTATGATAGCAACCCTTTTTTTTAATTGCATTGATGATTTTGCAATTTGCAAAATTGTGTGTATCATCACAGTTTAACCTTTTTCTAATATGAAAGTTTCTTAAAGTGGTATTCATTTGCCACTAATCTTCTTGAGAACAAGAAGGAATATATTTCTTAGCGCATAAGCCTATACATATATTCATACATATAAGTACACAATATTGTATTATTTGGGATTAACTGTATGATCAATAAACCATACATTTGATTCGATTAAAATTAGAATTTTAAATTAAAATTCTTGATTGAAAATGTACTACAAAAACTTTATGGTTCAAAAATAGTTCCAGAAGAAGGTTTTGTACCATTTTTGGATAATTACAAAGAAATTGGCAACACTTTTACATGTAGTATTCCTTCCCTTAACATTTTTTTTCGGTTGCATTAGATAACTTTAGCAAATTCGAAACACTCTCCAATCAACAAAAACGCATACACTTTTTAACAATTTCTCAAATTGTTTGGGGTATGGGTTTTGCAGGTGTTAGAAATTACTTTGATTTTATTGAAATGTGTTACCCCAACAAATTTAGCAGAGATAAAAACTAAACGAACACAAATTCAAATACGAATTAAAAAGGGACTTCAAAGGAAATAGTCAAGTTTTAATTTATTTTCTTTTTAAAAATTGTTGCCAACAACAACTGCTATTAAAAAAAAATTCTAGTAAAATGTTGTCCAAGGATAACGAGTATGTTTATTTGTAATAAAAAAAATAATTTTTTTAATTATAAAACAAATATGAGTTATATTTTAATTTTAAATTAATTTATCAAATTTCACTCATTTAATTTATTTTATATTCAACGATAAATTAAATAAAATGATAATAAACAAGAAATAAAAAATAGTCGATCAAGCCCGATTATATGATACATCATGCAGCATAGTGTACAATTTAAAATTATAAGTAAGATTAAAGGAAAAGTACATCTACATAATCAAAATTCATCCTCAAATGACAAACTGGGAGTAAGAAATAAAAAAGGTTAAGTAAATCTCAATGTTGAACCAACAAAAACTATTAAAAAGTATAGAAAATGGTGCTGGGGAATAGTCAGCAAATTTTTCAGTAAATTTTTTTTCTAATCAGTTTTATTTCGCACAGATACCATTTAGTTAGGAAAGGTTAGGTTCATCTGATAGCCGCCAGCAGCACAGCTCAGTTGGGTATTACTAGAAGTCCGCTATTTTACCAAAGACCGTCAACTCTTGGCAACTTTTCGTTAGACACCAGTTGATTTTGTAAACATGAGAAAGTTGTCCACATTGTTCATTACAGGACTATTTTTCACGTAGAATCTTATCTGACTGAGCAAGTACTGCTTTAAGTCCTCAAATGAACAATGATAGATAAACTGTTCAGTCTACTTTTCGTCAAATGATTATATGGAATCATCAGTGTTTAGTCATGCTTAACAACAGCCCAAATCGCAGCAAAAGGGTTTATTTATTAATCGTTTTTACGCTCGAAAATACAGTTACTGCGATATTATTATATTATATATTAATTCCCATAACATTCCATGAAGGAACATGGGGCACTTCCCTCAGTCAATGAGCTGCACCCGATTTTATTTTTAAACTCATTGAAAGGAACCTACAGTTTAACGCCGGCTCCGAACGGCAAATGCACTTAGAGAAGTTTTCAATAGTAGTAATACACATAACCAGTTACTAGCTAATGTTTTTTCTTTTTTTGGCCTGGTATTAAACCGACGACCTTCTGGTTGGTAGGCGGGCGTCTTACCTATCATACCACAGCGACACAAAGGGATATTCCCGTACCGGGATATTCGAACCTGGGCCTTCCGGGTGACTGCGATATCAGTTATTTATTATTTGCAAGAGAAAATTTAATATTTCTTATTTATGCGGAATAATCCACAGTGGTACCCGCTTGTGCAAGTTTATCCACCAAGCAGTTACCTTCTATGTTTCTATTTCCAGAACTCCATATAATGTTAACCGTCGAGTATATCGACGTAACCCGGGATTCATCAACAATTTCCTCTTTGGAAAAGCCCAGAATACCTTTCACTACTTTCTTGAATACCAGTGATGTAGGTAATAGGAATTTTTTATATGATTGATTCCAAGAAAAAGAAAATTGCCAAATTTCATTAAAGATTTTTTTTCAAATACAACTTGCACTTTGATTGCAAAGTTTACATTGACAAAAGGGCGATATGTGCTATAGTGTGTCCAGCATAAACAATAGATACACCCACGTACTAAGGTGTAGGGTATAACAATGCAACAAAATTATAAGACAATAATAATAAAAAAATATTAATTTTTAAATAAATTTCAATTGCCATAAATATGAATTAATGCTATGAAAGCATTAATATTTATTCGTTATATACCAACCCACCCACACACACACACACACACACACACACAACAAACGAAAATTTCCTATTTAAATACTTTTATACATTTACAAACACACTCATATGCAAAAGGATTTTGGCACACATGCATGTATATGTTTACATGTGTATGTGAATATACATTTTTCGCATGTTATGACATGCAATTCGATACTAACGATAGCACCATTAAAATTTAAATAAAAGCAATTATTATAAATGGTCAAAACCGCTTTTTAAATTGCACTTTATGGCATCGATATACAATGTTGCAACAACAAAAACCATTTACAGCAACAACAACGTGCAATAACAATAAATACATTTATTTCCACACGATTTTCATGTATAATATATACAATCAAATGTGTACACACATACAGTTCTATATACTTATACACATTTCCCACATAAACATATGCACATGCAAAAGAAACAAAGTAGCGGCAAAAAAGGTAAATTTTTTCATATACGAATATGTACTTCTGCACATGAAGTGATAAAAGCAAATATAGCGTAACTCATGGAATATACAAATAACACTAAATTAAATTTTTAAATTAAATCTACTCTTTTAGTGCTCTGTGTAAAGTATATAACTTTTCCAAATTCGGATGACGAACGAGTATCGGAAACTAATGCGAATTTTGATTTAATTTTAACTCATTACGTAGGCTTTTCGTCGTAGACTTTGTACGGCATCTAGAGTAAATTATGTACCGACTCTCACGAATTCGCTAAAGTTTTTACCTAAATCTTATCTAAGTCAAATTTGTCTAGTATTTGAAAGCACTTTGAAATAATTTTAGATTAAATATTGTTTTTCAACTAAAAGAGCGTTTATTTCTTGGCATAGGTACATAATCTCTTTTCAGACTTATGTATACAGCTCAGTGGTTGCTTTAATGACAACTCTAGTATTCTTTTAGAACCAGAAAGTACTTGCCAGATGCTTAATCTGAAGAGTAATCTGGATGGGTTAGCAGTTTATAGTCTTATACATGCATTTTTACCATAGAAACTACACATGCCTGCAACCGCGCATTGTCTTAACGAAACAAAATTTTTTTCTTAGTTAGATAAGATCATTTTTGTGTCAAATCAACTCTGAATAATATTTGCGATTTTTGTTATATTCCTCTAACTCTCCAAATTGTTTATAACTTAAATTATTTTTCAATTTAAAGTTCGATAGTTCGAGTCCCATTAATTACAATTAATTATTTAATTTCAATTAAGGGGTCAGGGATAATAATGAACCCAATTAAAATTAAATATTTGTGTTTAAAAATTTTAATAGCAACGATTTATTATTAAAACATAAAAGAGGCTTTTGACAATCATAAAACAAATAAAAGTTGATTCTTACAAAAAAAAATGGGTTCGCCTTTGTTTGCTACCTCAATTCTGATCACAAGTTTAACTTTAAAGTACATAAATACCTCTTTCCCTTCAGAAAATTATTCTAATTCGATTCTTTTGATTTTAAAATTTTCTACCAATTATTAATAATTGAATTTAAACAAAATTTTGTTAGAGCATTTCCCCAAGTAATGACACGCCCATGAATAAGATGAGCTTCATATACAAGTATTGTACATTTACAAATGTAATTCCTATATTCACCTATTATATAGCGAATGTGTGTGATACTTTCTAAAAAAATTATAAAATCTTTTACCACCCTTTATGTATGAGTATGTATGCGTAAATTAACGTGAACTACATTTTATTTCCTGTTAAATAAAACAGAAAATTGCCGTCGTTTTCATATCAATTTTACACTCAAAAAATATTGTTGACCACATAAAAATATATATAAATGCAACAAGAGATACCAACAACGAAGAGCGAAGTATAATAGGGATATAACAAAAATAAGCACCAATCGGGACAAAACTTTGTTGTAGATTTGTTTTTCAAGCACAAATGTTTTTGACCTAACCACATATGTAGGTCCGAAATTAATCTTAGCTAATATAAAAATTTTTCACAAAAATGTTAGGTCATTTAAAGAGATTTGTAAAACGGCGAAAAAATTAAATCAGGCAATAGAGCAGAAGTATCCAGTTAAAAATCCGGATAGTACTTGGACAAGAGCAACCAGACAAACCTATTTTCAAAACACCTTAAACATGTATTTACACTTAACATCTACGATAATATAGTCGAAATAAACTTATTAGCACCCAGAAACGAAAATATACAACCTTTAAAAATCACAACTGTCGAAGTTAAGAGGGAGGGAGGAAGAAGTTTAAACTTAAATCAATAAAAAATCTACAGGCTATGATTTAATAACCGTGGAAGTTCTTAAACAACAATGCTTATAATATTAAAAAACATCATGAAAGCAAGGTATCGGAAGGTATCGATACCTTGCAAGATATCGGAAGTTATCGATACCTTGCCTTAGGATCATATACTGGTGCTGAAAATATCTTGTAAAAATTTATATGAATTTCACCGTTAGTTTTCAAAAAAACACATAATTTGCTTAATTTTATGCAAAAATACAAATTTACTAATAAAAATTTTTATTTTTACACAAAATAAGCTTAAAAGTAAACTACAAATATTCAAATAACTTTAAAATGCTGAATATTAAGCACACTTGCCTAAAAACAGCTAAAAAACTGTGTAAATAATAGTCAAAAAAAAGAAGAAGAAAAATGTAAGAGTCAAAAGAAATAAAAATTAAATACAAGAAAAAAAGTGTGGGAAAAAATTATTGGGAACTGTTTTTTGAACAAATTGGTGACCATCCGTAATGGCATCAATTAGATTGAAATGAAGCTTATTTGCTGATTATATTTGCCGGTGTTTTTTTTTTTTTTTTTTTTTTTTTTTTTTTTTTGATGGAAGAAATCTGGCATTAGAAAAATTAAAGTTTTTCAATTAATAAAATAAAAATAATTATAAACAGCCAATAAATATCAAAAAATTTAAAAGAGGTGTATTACGCAATTCTTTTCAACAAAAGTGGTTTAGAGCGTACCTATTATGTTGAACAACGCTGTAATACCTTCTTCAGATTGAGTGAAGTTCCCTAGAATGACTTTGAATTCCAAATTAACCTGGGGTCATCACATTCAGAACAGACGGCAAGAGTTAGAAATAAAATATAAAAACTTACAATGGCTCATATCAAGACATTCTCGAATGTCAATAAGAAATAAACTTATAGTCTACCAACAAACCATCAAGCCAATATGGAGTTATGGCATCCAATTGTGGGGCTACGCAAAAAAATCATATTGTTACGTCTTAACCTTTTTAAAACGTTTGAGTTCGTTTAAATTGCGTTAAAATAAAATAAACACCGCTTTATTATGTTGCTTTACAGTTTTTATTTATTCCACTATAACTTTTATACTGTTTGTCTTAATACAACACTTAATATTCGTTTATACAACACATTTATTTCCGCTTTTACACAGCTTTATTTATTGACAGCCAATCGGTAACTAACTAAACTTGTAGGTTAAGCAGCCTCTTTATATACTTAATTGCCTACAGATTGGAAGGTTCCGGAAATGTCTCATACTCTCTATTTTATACCCGTTAATTCGAATGTAATGCAAAGATGGGCGAATTGACAGTGCTGCCAGATAATGCATATAAGTATGCAATTGACAGGGTGACACATAAATACCAAATACACAAATTGTAGGCATTTTTCTTTTCGTAACAATATATTAAAAAATACAAACTTTTCAAAATAAAGTTATCTGCAATATTGTCAACGCACCTTGATATGTACAAAGAGATTTAAATATTCCGAACGTTATGAGTGTTATTAATAACAATGCACGGAAACATTTTCAAGGATTAAACACTCATGTTAACCCACAAGTACGAATTCTAACGCAAAATTCCCAGTTAAGACGACTAATATGAAAAAAACCACAAGACTTAGTGGATTCGAACGTTTTTTAAGGATGTTTTTAGTTTAATGTCTTTATATTGTAAACCTATATATTGTAAACTTATATTAATAAAGAATTTCTGCTCGATAGTCATATTTGACTAGTTACAGAGTAAATAAAAAAAATTAAATTTTTAAAATTAAATTTTTTTAATCTTTAAATTAAATTGTTCTTGGTTGAAAATAAATTTTTTGCAAGTATATACTTGTCATGGGTTGCTTTCAAAATTCCATTGCTTAATTGCCGTCTAATCCCAACAATCGCCAATCTAAACTTCAAAGGTGTTTTTGGAAAACAACCGATGTTTTACCGTCATTTTTTCTTTTAAAATTCTCGTATTTAACAAGTTTTTATTGCACGAAATGATCCTCTTTGAAAAATAATCGATTTCGTTTCGTTTTAGCAGTGTTTCGCTAATGATAATTCGATCAATCAATTATCAAGCATCTCTGGGTAGCCAGCGTTTCTAACATGAATCAAAAGTTCTATATCCGATTTACTTCCGTAAGTTGTAAATTTTTTCATTTCTGGTAGAAGCGGAGTTAAACTAATCATTCCTAGGTCTGGTATTTCCTCACAGCATTTGCATCGTTTTTGAAGCATTTTTCTTTATGGTAAAAAAACCACCACATAGTGTGTAACTTCAGATACTGGTCTCATTTTCAAATCAATATAATTTCTTACACGTGTGACGAATTAGAAAAGTAAACTAAAATGTCAATGATCAAAAATGTGTTCGTTTTACGTAATCGAACTATAGTAGAGTAACACCATCGTGTGATTTAAAACCGATAAAACTTTTTATGTTGCCTAATAAGAACTTCGATTTCCTATACGTATTCCTTAATACAGAACTTTTTACAAGTTAATCAGCCCAGATTCAAAAAAATGTACTTTAGTGTATTATACAGTCTGGTTTATTCGACTGCAATATATTAAGAAGAGTTAGCTATTAAATGAAAAAGTAAAACTTTTTTTTAGCACAGCTTTCATTAACAAACTGCCTTTTTTTAATATTTAAACAATTCGATAAAGTGTGTCCACATTTTTAGGGCGTACAAATCTGTGTCTCTACATATAATATACACACATATGTATATGCATTGCATGAGTTACATTATATACATACCCATATATATAGGCATGCACTTAAACATTGTTTTTTTTGTAGTTGTTGTTATAATTTACAATCAGTACTTGTATAAAATATGTCGGCTTAATAGCATTTTACAATTAAATTAATTGCAAAATACAATCGAACATTTAAAATAAAAATGTTTTAAAATAAAAAAGGGTAGAGAAGTAGTTTTAAAAAGAAAACAACTCAAATACATGCAAAAAAATGAGAACATATAATTAGATACACACTTACATATGTAGTATATTAGTGGGTAAATTGAAAAGTGATCCAGAGTTCTTAAGGCAATGGGCAATAACAAGAGCAGCTGCTTGGAAATACATATGTAAAGCTTGTACTAAAATGTTATGTGCTTTCATAATGAGCCAAACCTTAAACAAATTGAGACCGATTTATTAGTTGTCTATTATTATAATGAATGTCAACGTTCGAGAAAGATTTGGGGTCTTTTTGAAATTCGATTGCACTATCAAAGTTGAAGAACAGAAAATCATGTTTATTGAACAAGAATTTACAAAATCGTAGTCGCAGGTTAGTTGTAATGCCTATTCAAAGACTCTCACTTAGTAAAGCAGAATTTATGACAGCATACTTTTATCGAATGTTTCTTTTAGAGGTTCATAACTTTGAGTTGGAAGCATTGCTTTATTTGACAATCGATTCAATTGAACAACTGATAGTTTATATTTGTTTAGTTTGATTTAAGTAACACTTGCAAATTGTTTAAATTTTTTATCAAAATAATGGTTCTGTTAGTCAAACTTATGGTGCACTTCAGTTGAATTGGTTTCGGTTGTATATTTGGTTGAATAGGTATGTAAATAATAGGGAGATCGATTATTCGACTTTTTTCAAAAACCGGTTTTCGAATAATTCGAAAAGTAGCACTTTTTAAAAAACCGGTTTTCAGTTAATAATAATTCAAATAACCGATTAACCGGTTCTTCTATTCAAATAAAATTGTTCCTAATTTTTGTAGAATAAGCAGAAGCTGATTGAGAACTTAAAATTGAAGTGGCAATCAATACTAATAATAATTCTAACAAATTTTAAAAAAACTATGCCAAAACGGTGTGTGGAGGCCATAAAAAACAAAGTTTATTACACAAAGTACTGAAAAATAATTAAGTTTTGAACAGCTACTCAAGGAGCTTATTTCTTTTTTTTGTTGTATTACTTGGTAGAGAATGGAATTAAAGGTTCGTTATTATAGTTATAATTTAGGTGCCTAAGATAACAAAAATTAAATGTTTTACTTTAGTAATATATGAGTCCTTAATTGCTTCGACAAGAAAACTTGCTTAGATTTCGAGCAGCATTGTATGTAAATTTATGCATCACGTATTTAATAGTGTGTGTGTCACTGTAGTATGTTACGTAAGAACCCACCTTCCATCCAAAAAGTCGTCGATTCAATCCCAGGCTACACCATCTGACAATTTTCAACAGCGGTATCACCTCATAACATTCTAGCGACTGGCTATGTGTATTTACGCTGTGAAAAACTTCACTAAATAATATATATGCCGTTCGGAACCGGCGTTTGTGGGTTTGTGGGCTTTCAATGAGTCTAGTCGATCATTCTCCATTTATAAATATCAATATTTATGTACAGAAGATGAGAAAAGGTTATTTTTGCTCAAGAGTGTATATCTTTTTCGATCTACCCTGGTTGTCATGTTCTTTGTGAGACGTTTAAGGTCATATATATATATATATATATATATATATATATATATATATATATATACATATATATATATATATATATATATATATATATATATATATATATATATATACCGAATAAACCGGTTAATTTAACACGAATAACTGATTAATTTAAATAAGTATAATTTTTATACGTTTGTATATTTGTAATTAAATTTATACAAATCGTTAAATATACAAATATACAAACGTATAAAAATTATACTTATTTAAATTAATCAGTTATTCGAAATGAAGCATGAAGATTTTAAAAAACCGTATTCGACAAAACAAAAAAAAACGGTTAAAACTGGTAGAATAATAACCGTCCGATCTCCGCAGTAAATAAACAGAATTATCGCATTCGGAATGAGGATAATACAGAAACTTTTAATGAAAGAGTAATTTCTGAGTAATTAATTGGCAACCAAGATCGTCTGATTTAACCCTATTGTAACGTCACCTGCCTACGTCGATAAACCAGAGACAATTGAACATCTGGAAATCAACATCAAAAATCGAAATCATGCTTCAACATAAATGTTACAAAATTTTATATTCAACAAAACCCGTTTCATTGATATAAAAAAATATAATTTTGATTTATTATGATTTAAACCTGTGCAACTGTAAAAGAAAACTCACCCGAACGTTTATCAGCCTATTTTCGACCGTTGACCTGCGATTACCCTATAGTTGTTGAGTATAACACATGGAAAATAATCAAGAACATTCAAAAGACACTTAGAGGCCAAGAAACAGGACCATTTCATGAAATAACATTATCAAAACGATGTTTCAATAAACCATAATTTCGTAAAATGTATGGCACGTATCACTACCCTGTTGAAACCACATACTTCAATAAAGCACAAAGATATATAGGCAGATAATACCGCCATTCTGAATGTTCAGGGATTGTTTTCACTTCATATTTGACAATTTTGTTTGTTGTCGTATCAATTTAAACAAAAATTCGTATTCCCTTAGTAATACTTTTTATAATTGTATCAAACACCTAGTAGCACTAAATCGGTTTCTACAATTAAATAAAAATGTTTCAAACTCCAACAAAAGCTTAATGTAATATTACCAACTTCCTTGACTATGATTATGTTGGAAATAAAAATCAACTCTTCAATGAACCTTCGTATATACCATAGTCTAAATTACGATAAAAGGTCAATTAAATATACCAAAATACTCAGCCCAATCGTTCGAGGTGGTAGAGGTAGTTGTACACTTTGAAAGTCAATGTAATTTAATATTGTAGGCAAGTGAACGAAATGAATTCATTTAAAAAATTATTTATTTTTTTTTTCGTTTTATTTTCTGTTTTATAATTTACAATTACAACTGATTGTATATGTATATTGATTTATATTGATTTTCTCTTTTAATGTATTCATTATAGCAAATTTGATTTTAAAATGTGTGAATAAAGAAGAAAAAACTGTATTTTAAGTTTAGACGCCAAACGATAATTTATTTCAACATTTAAATAAAAGCAATCATTTTATATGTGTGTGCCTAGCATTGTTATGATGGAACACAACTCTTTTTTTGTGGGATAATTCTTGATTGTTGGCCAGGTTATTAGTAATAGAGATTAGAATTGATCATTTCGTCGGAATATAGCAGCTCATAAAATATCTTTTCCTTCTAGTCCCTCATTATATATCTATAATACTGTACTGCAACTAAAAGGTAATTTGTCGTGGACCAACTATATAAAGTTCAGAGATCGGAATTCATTGCTATAACAGGTGCACTGAGAATTAGTCCTTCAGAGACACTGAACGCTATAGTACACCTTGTTCCCATTTACTTTCATATAATGACCATCTCTGCCTGCAGCGCAGTGAAGTTTAATGCATCTAGATGTTGGAGATCAAGAGCATGTGGTCATGTGAGAATATTGACCCTACTGCTCTTAAACCAACTATTGGTCTATATTACTCCTTATACAATCTTTGATAGACTGTTTAAGCCAAGCAGTATTTCTCTGATTGAATTCATACACTTATACGTCTCTATTCATTAGATAATGTAAGAATGAGTTGTCATGGCTGGGTTATCTGTCGGACATTATTTTTGTTTGGATCCCTGCTAATAGGGATCACTATGGTAATGAACGGGCAGACAAATTAGCTAGAACGTTATCTGATTTAACTATCTCCAACGCGGTTGCAGTCGTAATTCCACTAGCGTCTATTAAAAGTAGTAATTTCAGACTCTTTCTTCAGAAGGCTGATTACAGATGACGTAGTCTGGACACATGTAGGTTGGCTAATTTAATATGGCCTCTTTTGATGAAACACGCACTTATGGCGCACAATACGCGAAACATATCGAGTTTGACTATTGTCTTAGTTGCAATATGAGGGATATAAGGGAGAACAGTCTTACATCTTTTTTGTGAATGGTCGTACGCGGAGAGAAAAAGATATTCCTTAGCAATGTCAACCTTATCTATGCGTAACCCTAATAATCTACTGTGATATCTCACGACCATTAGGATGGATCTAATACCATACGTCTGTCGAGTGGTGTGTTCCTGTCAAAACTGTGGCCTTTTAATCTATTCGAATGTTTGCGCTCAACTAACTACCACGCAAAACAAACCAAACTAATCCATTTAACCTTAGTTATCGAAAATTTTTAAACGGAACCGAGCAAACTACTCATTTCTAGCATATTTTAACAGAGTTTTTTTCTTTTTTCTACAATAGTAAAGAAGGATAAGGTAATGTATTTTTTTAGATATTTCACAGATTTATTAATAAACATAATATTTTAAATGAACGAGAAGTAAAAGAACTGTCTTCACCAAGAATGCAATCTGTCGCCTTTCAAACACGTATTTGTTCAACACAATCGAATTACGGTTGCCCGATGAATGGGCGCTAAAACATCTTTTGAAGAAAAGCTGGGGGTACTTTTTTATGACCAGTTATAATACGGGTATACAAGTTAATAATGTCGATTTTTTTTGCTTGAAAAATGCATTTATTATAATAAATAAAGTATTGTCTTTCTGATAGCATATATATTCCGCGCCAAAGGAACTGCTCCGATTTTGAGGTAAAGAATGAATCAAGCCAATTTCTGATAACCTGTTCTAAAGTGAAGCATATTCTAGGCTTTCTGCATCGATCGAAACAAATGGTAGCCAGAAGGGGCAAGGACTGGACTATAAGGCGAGTGAGCCAAAACTTCCCATCCACTGTTTTCCAAATAGTTTTTGACTGGTCTTGTGGACGAGCGTTGTCATGATGAAAGATTATGGCCTCGTGTCTGGTCGAATATTCTGGTCGTTTTTCGTTGATTGCTCTCTTCAAACGAATCATTTGTGTTCGGTACAGGTCCCCTGTGATCGTCTGACCTGATTTCAACAGCTCTTAATAAAAAACACTCTTCTGATTCCACCAAATACAGAGCATTATCTTGGCGTCATGGATATTCGGCTTCCGTGTTGATTTGGCTGCTTGGCCGGGCTTTACATATGACTTTTTGCTTTTGGGGTTATCGTAATGTGTCCATTATTCATCACCAGTAACAATACGAAAAAGAAAAAATGACTTCTTTTTGTAGCGTTCAATCATCATTTCCGACATACGAAATCGCCTTTTAACGTCCCTTGGCTTCAATTCATATGGAACCCAATTTCCTTACTTTTGAATGACTCCCAATGCTTTTAAACGTAGGGAAATGTCTAGTTGTATGACTCCAAATGATAATGCAAATTCTTCTTGCGTTTGACAAAAATCTTCGTCCAGTAATGCTTTCAATTCCTCATTTTCAAATTTTTTCGGCTGACCAGGCCTCTCCTTGTCTTCTGTGTCGAAATCATCACTTTTGAATCCTGCAAACCATCGTTCATAAGTATTTTAAGTTGCTGCATGTTGATCGTAAGCTTCTACCAACAATCGATAACTTTCAGCAGCCGTTTTCTTCTAATGAAAGAAGGTTATCAGACTTCCCCGCAAAACATCTTTTTTAAGCACAAAATTTGACATTATAGCAATTAAAAAAAAATGTGTGCTTACACTTTGGCGTCTATCGAATACTGAATTATAATGTCAGAATTTTACCCTCCAAAATACATGCTTATTATGCCATATGTTGTCCAAATCGACATTTTTAACTTGTATAGCCTAGTTGAGCTATAGTCCCTAAAGTAAATAAGGTATATTAATATGATTAAATTATCGGCCTCTGGCAAAATCGGCATAATAGCATATAAGATTTACAAACATATTTATGGCAATAAATTGTAGCAAATATGAAAACTTTACACCTCATTAGACTTTTTGGAAAATCAAGTTTCCTGCTTGATGTACCACCTTGAGTTTTTTTTTTCTTGACATTTGTAAAAGCTACGTAGCCAAGAGTACATCTATCGCTATGTGTGTTGGCGATTTTTTAAAATTTTATAAATGGATTTAAATTTGCTACAACGAAATTTTATTAAATATTGCGTAAAAAACTGATTTAATGGTGCGCGAACGTTGGAAATATTGGAAAAGTGTTTCGGTAACAATTTTCTGAAGAAAACAGTCGTTTACGAGCGGAACGACCGGTTCAAAAGTGGTTGTGAGTCAATCGAAGATGATGAAGGCAGTGGCAGACCATCGACATCGAAAACCGACGAAAACATTGGTTAAGCAAAAGAAATGTTGGTCAATAACCGCAAATTAAGCATCAGAGAGATAGCGAAGGACTTGAAAATAGCCTAGGGATTCGTCCAAGACATTTTGGTTAATGATTTGGGTTTCCGTCGTGTAGCAGCAAAGTTGGTGCCAAAAGACCTCAATTTCATGCAATAAAGGGACCATGTTGAGGTCGCAAAAGACATGATCTGCGAGGCTGAGTACAATCCCACATTCATCAAAAGGATCATTACTGGAAACGAGATGTGGGTTTATGGGTATGACACGCAATCTAGACATCAGGCAAGTGAATGGCGTTCACCAAGTGAGCCGAGACGTCGTTTTCAGTCAAAAAAGAAGGCAATGCTCACGGTATTCATAGATTACAACGGTGTAGTGCATTATGAATTTTCACCAGAAAGCCAGACAGTAAACAAACAGTATTATTTGGGCGTTGTGAGACGTTTGCGTGAAGTAATTTGCCAAAAGACACCAGAATTGTGAGCAGAAAACTCGTGGATTTTCCTCGATGATAACGTACCGTTGCACAGTACCATCATTATTCGAAATTTATTGACGAAAAATTCAACAAATACCATTCAACATTCACTTGATTTGGCTCCCTGTTACATCTTTCTGTTCCATCGAGTTAAAAAAGCATTACGGGAAACGCGTTTCAACAGCCGAGAGGAAATAATGAAAAAATCGCAGGAAGCACTGATGGACATAACGAAAAGCGAATATAAAAAATGCTTCGATGATTGAATCAAGCGCTGGCATAAGTGTGTTGCAGTCGATGTGGATTACTTTGAATGGGATAATATAGATTTTGATGAATAAACTTGTATTTTTAATTTTCTGCACAAATTCCGGAAACTTTTCGATCAAGGTAGTATACATACATAATTTCCGTAATATCTAAATTAGATCAAGAGGAACCTCCCTTAGTTAATGAGATGACTAATTGAAAGAGAGCTACAGTTTAACGCAGGCTGCATTAGTTAAAGAAGTTTTTTTTTAATACTTATAGCCAATAGGTGACTAATGTTATGAGATGATGCCGGTATTCAAAATCGTCAGATAGTTTGGCCTAGGATTAAGCCCAAAACCTCTTGGTTGGTATGCGCCTACCACACCACAGCGACACACATATTGCATGATTGCTTGGCCATAATGTATATGTTGTCATTAAGGTTGTCTACTTACAAATTAATTGAATTTTACTGACTTTTAGTTAAATATTCATAAAACGGAAACCTTATATGAACAAAATTTTTCTAGACTAAACTTAATTCATATGAAGAAACTAATTCGTATAGCAGGTATGGTCATTTAAAGACTGATTTTCATCAAATTTTACGCATTAAGTACAGCTCTGTGTGTATATGATCAGAAAATTTGTAAATAAACTAAAAAAGAACACTAAAGACTTTACATGTGAACGTTTTTCACCTTTTGTGTCGTAAGGTAAAAAGTATCTGTATATTGTGGTATTAAAGGCCTTAAACATATTCTTTGTATTATAATATCATTTTTGCATCTAAAATCTGTTTACCTTTGCGTACAATAAATATTGTCAGATGTTTTGCAATATTATTCCTTTAAAAGTGTTTAAATATGCAACAAACAAAATGTTAATAATGAGTGATATTAAGGCTTTTCATTGCTAACAATGGCTTGTTTTAAGTTTTATTTATCTCTTTTCTTCTGTTCTCTAGTGTTATACCAAAAACAATGAAATCATTACAATGGCTGTTGGGCCAACCGAGAGGCTAAGAAAACAAGCAAAACTTACGGTATTCACTGCCAATGCTATGTTACTATATATATGTTAGTTTGAGTTTGAGTGCCACACATGCAACAAAAACAATCTTTAAATCGCTAAATCGGCATATATAGAGCTGCATATACATATATATATGTACATAGTAATACTGATGCATGCCGATTTAGAGCATTAAATACATTAGCTGGATCTAATACTTACACAAACAATATGCCACACTCAAAACATTATGTGTATGTGTGTGTATGTGTTTTGTTTTATTTTGTTTTGTTGCAAGTCTAAATCTTAGATCTCATTACCATTGTTATAGGACTTGACTGACTATTCTCTAGTGACTGACTGACTGTTTGTTTGCTGTTCGCGTGGTAAAAACTGTTTTAGTTTTCACAATCACATTGAAAGAAATTTTCTTTATTTTCCAGTATTTATGATCCGTTAGAATATCTGAAAATGATATGCTGTGTGTGATTTGAAGTTTTTTTTGTTTTTTTTTTTTTTTTTTCTTGAAGGCGTGTTTTGTATAATTGCATCTTCAAGTATGAGTAGATGTTTGGTGATCCGTATATGTATATCAATCAAATGTTACTGAAGTAGGCATTAACAGCTACAGCTTTGAATTCCTTTCATTCTCTAAATGTTACCGCTTCTTTGTTAACGAAATACCGCAAATATAGTTTTTTTTTTTTTGCAAAATTTTCAATATCAATTTCTCTATTCACCTACATACATATGTTCTATACACATATGTATATGTGTATGCACTATTACATTGATCAAATATATCAGATTCGATATCTCGGATAAGAGAAAATCCTTTCTGTGTACCTTTTTTTAGTCAGCGGTGCTCTTTAACAGTTTAAGTTTCATTTTTTAATGTTCATTTGAAAGAAAAAGAAAAAATAAAGACAATCATTCAGTACTTATACAAAAGTATGCATTTTTAATAAAATTTAAATTTTATTATTTAAATTAAATAGATATAAGATTTAACACTGGAGAGACATTTTCATATATGACTGCCAATAGTTTTTTTAATGATGTTTCTGAATTGATATTTAGTGATTTTTATTAAAATTGGATCAGATTTAATTTTAAAACATTCAAAAAAATAAAATAAAGGGCTGCAAACGCAAATAAATAGCACAACTACCTAGAAACACTGATATGGGTCTTTTGACCCATTGGCATATTCAGTTAAATCTCTGAATTTTTTGATACATAATCAACAAATTGATAGTAAATCGTCATACTGCGTATGAATGTATACTATATATCACGTATTATGGTCTCTAGGAAAAAAAAGGGTCGCATAAAAACTCCTTTTATTCGGATCTTTTTGAAGCATTATGGTTTTTTTCAACTTCGACCAGTTTTGTTGACTCAAGCTTAATCTCTCGCCTCCAGGAATGCATTGGGTGATAATGTTCCTCGTTTTAACCTGTGAGCTTGGATCTACGAAAGTAGTTGCTATGACTTCATGTGGTCTTCGAGCATGTGACCAATTCAGCCATTTACAATCGAAAATCTACATGTGAAATAAATGTTTATTCGGTTGTTCCACAAATCGGTATTCGAGATAATGTTTGGCAGAAATATTTTTAATATCCTTTAAAGACAACAATTGATGAATGCCTGGATGGCGTTGGCATTGTGTAGAGGAGGTCTGATTTTGCATAGGAATTGAATATGTTGTTCTTTATCCATTTAGTGAGAACAGTCGATTTCCACACAGGTCGTAAAATACCGAAAAATGTATTACCTTATGAGATCCGAGAGATTACAGTATCGTTACAGCCACAAATTTTTGGTTCGTTACTGCCAATGCAGATGAAATTACTAACGTCTTCCAACTGAATTCTTTTATACGAAATTTGATGTTAGGTGTATTGCTCTGTTGATTGTTGTAGCATTGTGAACGATAACTTCAAGAATTATATTGCATGGAAAGGGGATAATATGTATCCCAGTCGGACTGCGACTGTTTCACAGAAGCTATTACTCAGTGTACCATCATAACTAACTCGGCATTTGTTTGTACACGCCGTGCAAGCAATTTAATTATGTGATACCCTGAATTTATCTTAAAGAAAAGCACATGAATTATCTCTTTGTCTGATTTTGATCGGTTTCGCACAATTCGTAACTATTTTGGAACGTAATTATCGCATTGTAGAAGGTTTTTAGTCGTTCCATTTTATTTATCATTAATTTTTGTGATATTTTTAAGTTTTAAATCAAAAATAAAAACCATAAATTTTTCGTTATTAAAACTAATTTAAAATTAGTGTCTTTTTAGTCTAGAAATTAAACAAACTGAACTTTATGCCAAAATAAAAACAAGAAAAGAATAATCGTTTGATACCGCCTACATCATGTGCTATATATATACTATGCCACAATGAAACTTTTTTTTGTAATGGTACAAACTGCAATACCACTTATCACTGAATCCAACACACTGATTTTTGAATAAAATATTTTAACGATTTTTAATTAAAATAACTTGTACAGCTCGGCAACTGGGGTATATTATGAATTAACTTTCATTATATAGAAAAATGTTTCTGAAGCAAAGTTCAATCTTAATTCGATTGACTATCGAACCACAGTAGGGTTAGTTTGGGTTATGTGAGTAGCGCAAATATACGAGTGCCTCAGATTCGCTCATGGCTCACTGGGATATTATTAAAATATTTTTATCAACTTATGTATCGTTCTCAACTTATTTATTTTGCTAAACAGTGAGAAATTACACATTTACATTTCTGAATAAAAGTATAGATATGTACAAGAATGGAAATAATTTTCTAAATTTTGTATTTATTTAAATCAGCTATTCCACTATGTGCGTTATACATACATACATACAAAGTTATTGACATTAATTACAAAATTACTTAATTCTGCTTCTATTTCCATTCCCTAGTAGACAAATAATTTTTATTTTTGTATTTTGGGATAAAAGCCAATGTTTCTTCGAATAATAAACAAACAATATGAAATGTTTTAGTCCATGATTGCAGCATAAAAGCTTTGTTAAAGTATTTCATATGATGGAATAAACAGATATTTAAAGGATTTAAGCATTTTATACATATACTAGCTAAAACCTAGCTTGTTTTGATACCTGTACTATCCTATTAGAAGGCACACAGGATCTGAATTGATCAGGGTCCATAATTGCCTATGCTAATGACATTTCGAGTTAAGCTCGAAACGAATATTATCTAGGATATTATCTACGAATACACAAGCAGCAGCGAAGTAGTTAGAGCTGATCGTAAACCAATCGGAAACCAAATAGTATCATAATACTGTATCGAAATGCTGAAAGAAGGCCACGTGATTTTGAGTTGGGCGACTATTACTTTAAAGGTGTGGATAAATGCAAGTACTTGAGACTGTATACACGACAGAATTATATCAGTAAGAAATCGTATTTAGCACCTAATAGACCATCAAGATCAAAACTTTTTTTAAGAACGTCCAAGCTAAGAATTTACAACACTATTATAAGAATCTGAAGTTTGATCCATGACAAATTCTGAAGAAGAGTCGTAAGTGGCAAGAGTCAAAAGTGTCTAAAGGAAAATTCTTACACAAATATTTGACCCGAAAAGAAATGATAGAGTTGATTACATCTTGAGAGACAAAGAAGAGCAGTTGCAGTTCAATCATGGCAAGGATGTTGATGGATACATTAAAGCACAAAGACTAAGATAGATAGACAATGTACTAAGAATGGATCGGAACCGAGCACAAAAGCTTGTTATCGACTACACCCCACGAACTTTAAGGAATAAACATCACTCACGTAAGCACCTAACTAACAAGATGGATGGTGATGATAAAGCAATGGGAGTAAGGAATTGGCGCAACCTTTCTGCGAATAGATATCAACGGAGGGGAGTTGTAGAGAAGGCTAAAGCCCACCCCAGGTTGTATTTCTGAATGATGATGATGATGATGATGATGATGATGATGATAACCCTTTTAATCCTTTTGAATCCTGTTATACACAAAAAATGATATATGTATACTTTGTATGAGAGATGCCACGCCTTTTTATTTATTTGTGCCCATTTTTTGACTGTTGATTTGTATTGACGAACCCAAATTCAGAAAATTGCTCTTCTACTCTTCTCAAGATATAAAAAAAATAATATTTAATTTTTATGAGGAATACCGTGATCATTTATTTAATTCCCCCCAGAATATCAATGTAATTACTAAATTAATACAGTAGGTGTTCAGCTATAAACCTTGTTATGCCATTTATTCTATTGGTTTGTGTGAAGGCTGTCAATGTGCCAGCCTGGTGCGTATTGAACGGTGTTACTGTACCGATTTTGGGTGTTACATTTAAAATAACGGAAATGATTCGAATGGCGGCGCATTATTACTTAGTTCTATTATAGTTTTGCAGTCATAAAGCAAAGTCGTGTTAAGGTGTAAATAAAAGTATTGAGTAATTTGTGTATTTAGTTGAAGTTGCTCTATAAAGTAAAAGTGTACAAATAAAAAGAACTGTATAAAAACAAATTCGTGTATTTATTTTATTTAACGCAATTTAAAAGAACTCGAACCACATACTCAATTGCCGTCGCATTCGGAATGTGGTTTAACTACGATTATCTGCGGACTGCGTCCAGACGATACTCTGTATCATAATATCCAGTTCAACTTTTTTCGTTTTCAGTACATATTCTTTCATCTAAATAACTTGTAATTTTCCTCACGATTTATGGTTAAAATTAATTATATCCAAATATATTCCGACCTAAAATATTCAACCCATTATTTATCTTACTTGTTGAATACTTCAAATTTACAAAGTTATCATTATTTAACAGTTCTGTAATTTTTGTTAATTTACATTATTTATACATACGCATATTTTTGTAAAACAAAAAATGGCGGTTAATTTATGTGAAATAGTATGCTTCATACCCATATAAGCTCTTAGCATCACCATCATTAACATTATCATCACCCCCATTAAGTGCGTTAGTAAGTGAGTGTTAATTTCCATAGAATGTTAAAATCTAAATGTATGTATGTGTGAGTATCCTTTTTTAGTATGTAAGTGTATTCTTATTTTTCCATATGGATCCCAGTATTTGAAGATTGTTTTTCTCGTTTAACAAAATGAAAGATGGCGCTTAATTGCAAACCAGGGAATTATCTAATTGCCTTTAAGAAAACGAAAATGCTTTTTAACCATCACAACAGAATTTTCTAGTCTAAATGTATAATTAGTTACTTCCAACAATTACGCTATAAAGATTTTACAACAAAAAGAAAAACAGGAAAAACTAAAATTATTTACTCCTTTAAATATTCAAGTTAATCTTAATAAAAAGGGAACATTTGTACGACCAACTATAGGGATTTATTAATAACTTTATGCCAGCTTGTTAACAAAAAAAAATACATATTTATTTTTCTGATAAGAAAAATTATTTTCGGCAATAATTATGTACGTTTATTACAAGTACAGAAATCATAAAAATAAGTAAGTTAGGAAAATTGAAATACATTTTTTATAACTTTGTAATTAGATGATTAACCCTTAAATACATAAGTTGAAAGTACGTATTAATTTTTGTTCTAGAGTAGTGTTCCACTGAAAATTACGAATTCAAGCTACAATTTCTAAACACGTGTCAGAGCCACAAAAGGTACACATGGTGTTCACAAAAATCTGCATTGAAACCAAACCGCCGCTTGATTTACTTTTATATCGACATATGAAAATAAACACTTCAAATTCTTACCAAAAAAAGTTCGAATTCGATCTAATTAAAGGCACGTATTATTTTTCCATTTTTCACAAGCAATGTTTTCCTTTTTTTGCATAACAATTCTGAAAAGAATGATCATTTCTGCCAAACTACTTTATTGATAGCATTTTAATTAGTACCATTATTTGGAGAATTTTGTTCTCTTTTTAACCGTTAAGCTTGCCAAAGAGTAAAGTTTGCTGATTTTGTTTAAATCTGTTTTTTCTGATGACCGTCTATAAGCGGTCTTAGGTATTTGATGGTTATGTAAAAAGTCTCATCATAAGCAAGTAAAGAAGTTATAACCGGTCAAATCCGATTATTTGATTTCCAATGCCATAAGCCAGTCGTTACATATTTCCATTTATTGGAAAGCAGGAAATTATTTCCTCCAAAGTTTTAGAAATAAATTAATTAGGCATTTTATCCATTATCTTTTTTTTATAAATTAATACTTCAGAACTCACACATATACAAAATGTACGATTCAAAAAAGAAACCATTTTTATCATAACCTGCTAAAATAAATTAAATTTCTTTATTTTGCGATTTAACGGTAACCTTACAATAAGTTAATATCAACACATTTCTGAGTCCGCTTATTGAAATATAGATTACTGATAAAATTTTATAAAAATCACACTGCAATACTACTGAGAATTAAACTAAAACCCTAACTGCCACCGTAGAGAAAATAATAATGACAGAGAGTATGGTTTAGTCTACATATGAGATTTTAAGGGAAATTTACCTTAATATCATATATTTAGTACTGGCTTTAAATATATCGACTTAAGTACATAATATCTGTAGTTTTGGGGCATAAGATTGTTAATCATTTCGAGTTTCATTCAATAACTTTTGTCAGAGCTTTCTGGTTGTAAAGACAAAGATGACTTTCTTTGTACATTTTTGACTATATAAGAGGGAGACTTTATGTCGCCATAGTATTTTCTTTATAAAGACAAATAGGTGGCTCAAAATTTATTTATTTATAATACACATATGGATATGTATGTATATAGATACCCGGTCAACAACGGATGAAGCTAGTTAGAAAAGAAATCTATAAAAATAAATTCTAGTTAGTTAAAGTCTGATCCATAAACATGTTCGTTCAGTTTATTTATTAAATTATGTTTTGAAATAATTTGTATTTGTTTTCCCCTTCTTATTGTAAGTGATCTTGTTGGTAGTGCTTGAAATCATTTCGTAATTTCGAATATTTATCAAATAAATGATTGCTTGTCACATAAATGTGTAGTGTTATAACCCAATGGTCATATTTGGTCCAAAATATGTTTGATCACAAATTGTAAAATCTTTCTTTGAAGCTTTTAATTAGAGCTTTTTCTCCCAGGATATTACGTTTCCCGGGAAAGCGGGAAATTTTCTAAATTTAACATGATCCCGGTAAAGACAATTTCATAACTAGTAGAGACTAGTCCATATATAATTTTTGCTTAAACACTATTCGTATATAAAAGCTTATTATACTATACAGAATTATTATACTATATAGAATTAAAATTTAACGCATAAAAAACCTTTCTGTGTTATTTAACATCTTACATACATATGTATGTAAGTAGCTTCAAAACTGAAGATGAAGTTGATGATTAATGCTTTTAGCAAACACTTGTACTAAGATTGTACTCTAACATTTCAATCTTAATAAAATTTTGAATTATCATTTTCTTGCCTTTGGTACCGCTACCTAAATGATCTTTAGTGTAGTCTTAAATGTTTACCACATCAAATTGAGGCTTCGGATAAAGCCAGTTTCTGCTCCTTGTTGTTCTTTCTTATGGGAGAAATGGAAAATCATTTGAATTATTTGTTATTGTATGCGGTGAGAATACTATAAATGATGGCCGGGCCAAGAACCGACACGTAAGTTGTCAAAGATTGCAGAGGCATTAAAAAACACAAATCGTCTGTCAATTTGGAATTATTAAAAAAGGCAGGTTACTTAAATAAACTTTATAGGTCAGTGCCACATAAATAACCGTAAATAAATTCGATTGATCGAATTGCCATCAGTTAACGATAGTCTGGATTGGCGTTAAGAATAAGATAAGAATAAATAAAAAAAAAAGATTAGGAATAAATAAAAAAATAATAATAATTTTTTAATATTTGTTATGTCCACCTTTGGCCTCAATTAGTGCCTGAAGACATAAGCATCTCCAATTTCTCTGTAATATGAGGCTTTATTTCAGTATTAGGACAGTTTTTAGGGTTTCATAACCTTCGTGCATCATATTTTCACACAATTTTTTCCAAAATATTCCAAATGTGCTCGGTTGGCTTAAGGGCTGGCGACGGCCGGTAGGGTGAATGGTCAAGAACTCAGAGTCGAACAACATACACAGGATGCTTAGGATCTTTGATATTCCAGGTCCAAACTTTACACTTCCAGATGGATTCAGATTTTGAAACAATTTGGCCTAATACTGATATCATTCCATATTAGCTTCAGTAAAAACAAACCGACCCACTCTAAATATTATACTCCCCAGACTATAATACTGCCTCCATCATATTTTACTGTATGTATAATATTTTTGGTATCAAATGCTGTTTTCAGTTTTCTCCAAGACTTGCTTTTCATTTTTGAAAATATGTATTATTCTTGCTTCCTTCTGAAAATCTATTCCTGCCTGTAAATGTGCCTTAGCAAAGTCCAAACGATGTTAAAGATTCTTAGCTGTAAGTGGCCTTTTGCGTGCTAATTCTTGATGAAACAATAATATTAGACATCTTGCAAGGCGTCCCGCTAATTTTGAGCACTTATTTTTGGATCATGATGGACGTCTTTAAAGATACTGCAAACATTACTTCGTAGGAACTTCTTAGGTCTTCTACATTGTGGCTTATTTCGGTACTATTGATTTTTAATCATAGTTTGCACGGAGGCAAGTATTCGTTTCGCTAGTAATTTATTCTTAAGATGTATTTTCTTTTCGAATATTAACTACTAAATTTCGACAGATGGTTATATTTTTTCTATCTGGCTTTTCTCAAGTTAAAATGTATTTTACAAAATAAATGTTTTAAACATTAATATAAAAATTGATTTTGATATCGTGACTAGTACTTTACAAGTTCAAAATAGTGGGATGTATGAAGATTTTTTGTCTTAACAGTAGATGTATAGTTGACACTTTTAAAACGACGTATAGTTGACACTTTTCGTAACGAATGTGCAAGTTAAAAAAGTGGAAAATGTTACTTTTATTCCAACAAAGCTCGTTATATTTCAATGAATTTAACTTTAAATCTAATAATCGCTACATTTTCATGAGTACTCATAATGATTTTTTTTCTGTTACACCCTGTTACCTAACAATGGAAGTAGAGTATCATCTCTAATTAACATTTGACATATTTTTATACTTATCGATTATCGACGTATTCCATCTTGAATTTTCTCATGTTGAATTTTCTCGTGTATGTTGTTGTTTTTTTTCATTCGCATTGTTAAAGCAAAAGCCGGGAGGGCAATCAACTACAATTGATGAGATTTTCTGAAATTGTATCAATAAATCACAAATAAATCTACAAAATCAAACACTTCTTTCAAAGCAAGTAATAAACGAGATGTCTTTCTTGGCTAGAAATTTCTTTAGAGCTGTAAGTTTAACAAATACTATCCAAGAGTGCAATGGTAGTTTGACAGACTATTGCAAATACCCTTTGTCAATATAATAGAAAATCAAAAAAGTATAAAATTACGTAATTAGCATGAACATTGTTTTGAATTTTTTTTTTTTTTATTCCTTTCCAATTCGATTATTTTACAGCTTCCCCAAGTGAGCAAACAACTATTCAGACAGAATGCCAGTAACAGCAACAAAACATACCGGCGTTTATTGCACCAGAGTGAGTAGTTGAGTCAAAGCCTGCTCTAGCATGTTATAGAGATAATAATAATGATTATCATATTGACAACAATGATGATGATCGTGATGATACAGCAGGAAATGAGATTTTGTTTTCACGACTTTTGTTTATTTATAGCTGCTCCCTTATTGGCTGCAAAAGTTCAACAACCTGCCCCTGATTTTCAAGGTATTGCTGTGGTGGGCAATGACTTCCAAGAATTGAAATTATCTGATTTTGCTGGCAAATATTTAGTTTTGTTCTTCTATCCCTTGGACTTGTAAGTGTTTGATACAATGTTCAATCTACAAAAAGTAATGCCTATTAATTATTTATTATTCACAGCACATTTGTTTGCCCCACTGAAATCATAGCATTTAGCGATCGCATCAAAGAATTCAAAGCCATTGATGCAGAAGTTGTCGGCGTATCTGTAGATTCTCATTTCTCTCATTTGGTATGGTCGAACGTTGAACGCAAAAATGGTGGTTTAGGTGGCCTGAAATATCCTCTACTATCGGATATAACCAAAAAAATCAGCTCGGACTATGGTGTGCTCTTAGAGAAAGAAGGCATTTCATTGCGCGGTACTTTCATTATTGATCCTAATGGTGTTCTACGCCAGTATTCTATTAACGACTTACCTGTTGGTCGTTCCGTTGATGAAATTCTGCGTTTAATCAAGGCATTCCAATTTGTTGAAAAACACGGGGAAGTTTGCCCAGCCAATTGGAATCCTGATTCGAATCCCGATACTATTAAACCAGATGTCCAGGAATCAAAGGAATATTTCAACAAACATGGTTAGATGGAGTCATTTTGTTTTTATTAAACATCGAAAAGTTTAGGAAACTTTGTTTTTCGAAATGTTATGAATAAAATTGAATTTTTAAGTTTTATTCAAAGAAATTTTTATAATGGTATTGGACAAAGAATTCTTGTTTTCGCTATAAAATTAGACATTTGATGTTGCAAATCTAACTATATAATATCCAACTCCTTAATATTGAAATAATTGTGTTTGTAATACTAATTTTATGCGCTAAGGGCATAAATTTCGGTTTTCTAAGATATTTTGTAGGTTCTTCATAGAAGGCCGAGGAAAGAAAATTTCATTTCCGACGTCAGGTTTATACTGCAGGTCCGTCGATATCAAGCACGACGCTGTCAAAGTACTGAGAGCTAATACACATTGACTTGGACAAGTTGATAATAAAAAGGGTTTATTGAAAATCTTACAATATCGAAAATACTAAAGCCTTTTTAAGGTTTGGCATTGCACTGTTTTGGTTGTAATGGTAACTGCAAGATGAGGCGAATGACTACGCGCATGAGACTACCAAGTAATAACTTTTCTATGTCAAAGCGAAATAAGGATCGAATTTGTTATGGAATTTGCTTAGCTTTAAAAAAGGGAGAACAACAACGGACGTATACTCTCCAAACCAAATAGGTTTGTATCGATTATGGTTTTTTATGAATATACATATATATGTATATTGAGAAAATTAAGAAATATCTAATCTTTTGAACAAACATTGCGTAATTAAGGAATATTCAGCCTAATTCTGAAAATTCCCTGGGAATACATTTTTTCCAGTTATAAAATCCTCCTATTCCAAACAGACAGGCAGAAGGAATTTGGGGAAAGGGAATTTGGAATTTTCATGTTTAAATTCATAAAATATTTGTATGGCATATTTTAGGGATTTCAATTAAAATTTTTTTATCCTACATTTGATATTGAAAATTTATTAAATTGATAACTCTAAATCAGGGCACATTTCAGGAAAATTTTTGGTATCAATTTTTTCTTTGAGCAACCCTTGTAATATTCACGAAGAGAATAAATAAACAGCCGAAAGACTTCGTAATTTAAAGAATATTGTTATGAAAATAAAAATGCCTAAAAAGAAAATACACCACCTCAGAGACTATATTGTGGGATTTTGTTCTATTGATTTGTGTCAAGGTTGTGAATGTGTTATCCTGGTAAGGACGTATTGATTTGTGTATTAGACGGCATTGCCAATTTGCCAATCTTTGAGTAACACAATCTTATATGTTTAAAATTAACTGACCGAAAATAGAGGATCTGAGAGCGTTTGAGACATTTTCGGAACTATCCAAACTATAGGCAGTTAGGTATATAAGAAGTCCGCTTTGCCCGCGTTTTGCAGTGGTATTTATGCGTAAATAAAAATGATGTATAAACGAATATTAAGTGCAAGATAAATAAGTTGTAAGGAAATAAAAACTGTAAAACAACAACAACGTGGTGTTTATTTTATTTTGACGCAATTAAAAAGAACTCAAACGTTTTAAAAAGCTTAAAACGTAGCAATAGGAACGATCATCGTTACTCTAAATATAAGTGATGAAAACTGAAATAATTTTTTTTGTGTGCAATGTGCAACTAAACTGATGTTGTTGAACGCAGAATCCGCTAAAAATGCCCAATAAGGTGTTTTTTTTAATTAGGCCTCTGAGAGATTAAAATCAAGAGAAAACTGGCAAAACTAGTGACTTCTAAAAATATATTTTTCTTTTTTAAGACAAAGTTTTTTGTTCTAACATTCATCATCCACCAAAAGGTATTTTTCAAATATACGTATCCAAATGCTACACTTTTAGTGATCAATTAAGGAATAAAAGTAGAATTTTGGGTTTACAGACCGTTCCTACAATACAAATCAGAGATGCGAATCAGATTTTCAAATCGTACCAACTTTCATAAAAAAATGTAATTTTTTCATCCGATTGTACTAAATTATTTTCTAAAAATTATTTTCTATATTGCATATGTACTAAATCATAAACTGTCACAACTCAAAATTTATCGAAGTCGTTTTTTTCGAAAATCAGTTGCAAGTCTAATCTCTAACGACCACGGAAATTTGACATACTTCACTGTTTTCTTTATGTCTGTATCCATGTTAAGCCATGGTGACTATTTATAATTTAGTATGCGATATGTTGTCGTTTTTTAACACGTTGAAGACCGCATTGAAAAATTGTATTTCTCACATAGGGACCGTCTTTTTTTTTTGTTTGATTTTAAAAAATTGTTTTAAAATGAGGCTATGTCAAATTAATTAAGTCCGCTATATGCAGTATCTCTTCGAGAGGCTGGCAAATGGACTGCTGTACATAAATTAAATTTAAATCATGCCTACCGTTGTACAAGCGACAAAACATGTCATGTGTCCACCCAAAAGCACGCAGGCCGGTAATGTTGTTGCAGAGTGACCCACCCTGGTGGGCATGCCATCTTTAACGTGTTAAAGCCGTAATAGTTTCTACATCCGTCAGCGCTCGAAACTTTTACTTTGGTTAGGAAATGTTTCTAATTTTGATAGTACAATGCAACAAATTCTTCCCGAAACAACAGATAGGTAAAATGCGCCGAAAAATTCACAAGGAATTTTTAACTGAAAGTTGCCATATAAAATGAACGAAACACAAAAGATGAGATAATGATGAACTACAATTCTTTAAAATACATTCGTGAAAAATACTGAAATAGGAAACATTTTGAAATAATGTGCTATTGTACTTTTGACTTACAAATAGAGCTAAAAAAGTACAATTTCACCAACTTTCCCATCCCTGGTACAAATAGTTGTTACTGTATATCTAGGTAATTATAAAAGAGAGAGATGAAGATTTTAACAAACATGTGGAAAATTTTGGGTGCATCAAGCCAGTTTTTTGTAAGAACAAACTCAATTACTTTCATTTTAAGGACATCTTCCTTGTAATATTAAAGGGAATTTATTCGCAAAATTTGTCATCACATTCTGCTTTTAGTTGACTTTTATCATACTTTTTTTTTCCCCTGTGAAAAATTTTTCATTATCGAAATGGAAAAAATTCCCAGGGAATTCTTATTCAGAACTGGGCTGTATAACTTTGTTTTTCTATATATAGCGGACAGTAAATATTAGTTAGATGCAAAGGTTGACGTTCATTTTATTTTTAAATCGCTTGTAATGCAAAATTTGAATGCTACAGCATTTAATAAGTAAAGGTTAAAAAAGCGAGAAAAGCCAGAAACCTATAAAAATTCTTATTCAAATCGCTACATAACACCTCAAGAGCTTAGATGTAATTTTTGCCTTAATAATAAACAAATAGTACTTAGATGGATATAATAGCCGTTTAGGGTCAGTAGCCTTAAAAGAAACTATTGCCTTTTAATACCTAATGATCATATTTGTTAGGTTTAAATAAACTTTGGAATCTCAAACAGGCAGCTGATTTTCTGTCTAGCAGAATTATTAATCTTAAATTTTGAATATCGAATTTATGTTTCTAAATCGATCCCTGAGGGAGAATATCGAGGAAGATATTGCAAATATTAATATTCAAGATAAAATTCTATAAAAAATATCAAACTAATGCTGTACCCTTTTTTTATGGAAAGTTACTTGAATTACGTTATTTTTTCAATAATACTTCCCTGAATTATAAAAAACAGCGTTAAATAAAAAGCCAAAGCAACATATCATGTCTACTCATATATATTTATTAAGTAAATTTTTAATTATTAACTTATTCAAAGTCTAAGTTTTAAGGATTAAAATAATTCTTGTTGTTAAATTTAAAACATGTTTTCTACTGAAATCAACAATCCGATTGAGACATACCAATGATGTCTATAAATAATCATACAATTTTTTACAAATTGTCATGCATTTTGAATAAGTTTTGATTCATAGTAATTTGTGTAGTTATTTGATTAAAATTGGTATTTATGATTGAAAATTCCCACTGTAAGATGCACAAGTAACATCTTTCTACTGCGGATTTAAATGTTTAAAATAGTCTTGTAATATCTAAAAACTATTATTAGATACTTAAAATAACTTTTTAAAGACATAAACGAAGCCTTTTTGTATCGACTATTCTGCTCCTTTTGACTTCCTCAATATGCCATTGTTTTTCGATTGATTGCAACAGATTTTAAGTTTTTAACCAATTGACAAAGTTTTAATGTTGTGTAAACGATTTCATTAATTTCGGTAAAAAAAACTTCAATTTTAAAACCGTCCACCCATCATTTATGTTGAAGGTGGTGGTGGAGGCGGCGGTTGATTTAAGCCGCTGAGACCAGGTGGCGGTGGAGCGCAAGGGGGTGGAGGTGGTGGTGGTGCATATGCACCAGGTACTGCACCCCAAGCTGGAAAACCTGGTGGCATTATACCAGGGGCACCGGGCCATGGTGGCAAACCAGCACCGGGAAGTGCAGTACCTGGTGGTGGCGGTAACAAGGGTGGCATGGCACCAGTGCCTGGTGGCTGTAGGGGACCAGTTCCAGGTGGTGGTGGTGGATCACCACCTGGTGGTGGAGGTTGTGCAGCACTCATCCATGGCATACCAGGTGGAGGAGCTGGTGGTGGCGGCTGTGTACTTGGCGGAGGAGGTATCAATGGCGGCATACCTACTGGTGGCGGTGCATTCGTAGATGGTCCCCAAGCTGGCGGTATTGGAGGTGGCGGTGCCACATTAATACCACCAGGTGGCGGTATAGAAGTTGGTGGTCCTGGTGGCGGTGCTTGTATAGCTTGCATTGTAGTTGGTTTCTTATCGAAAATACTATAACCACGATTAATATGAGCTTGTGCTAATGGATCAGCTGCAGGCTTTTGCACAGCCGAAGGCGGTGGTCCCTCACCCAATTCAGCCATTAAACTTAAATATTCCTCATCAATTTTAGCTTGTGAGTTTTCAGTAGCTCCATCTGCAGTCACAACACCAGCGCCTGGACGTTTACTGCGGCAATCCTTTGAAATATGACCAGCTCCACCACACGAAGTGCAAACAATACTATTGGTGACATTTGGTTTGTCAGGACAAAGCCATGATTTGTGTTCAGTGGAACCACAATTTGTACAACGTGGACAATCTGTTTCACGTAATGTACCATTGAGCTGGGCCAACTCACGTAACTGCATGCGTCTTAAATCATTATGACCTTCTGGTACTTCAATGCCTTGTCTTATGACATCTTTGATCTTGTCAACGGCTTTTTTAACGGCTTCTGGATTGGGTGCTGTAATAAAAGCATGCAATGGTTCATCTTCTCCAGCCATAGGTTGGCCATCTTTGCGACCCACCTTACCCTCCTTGACAGAACCTTTACCTCTGATAATAATTTTAGCGCCAGTTTCTTTTTCCATGGCTTTTAGAGTATTGCCACGGGGGCCAATTAAAAGACCCACAAAATTAATATCAGGATGTTGTTCTTGTGGTATTAAAACTTTGTCAATGACACGAGTTACTGGTGGCCTAAGAAAAATATATTCATAAAACATTTCAATTTTTTGTTAAACAGAGCTAATAGCGCATTGTATAAACTTACTTGTAATCTGCTGGTGGCTTAAAGTCTGGATTCACTGCCTGCATCTTCTGAATCAATTGATGTCTTTGTTCCTCCAATTTCTTGCGATAACGGAATTCACGTGTATTCAACCTCTTGCCATCCGAGCTGTAAATTGGTTCCGGTGAAGGAGATCTGAGAAAAAGAAATAAACACAAAATAGAATATATGATTAGTATATCTATTCCTTTGAATCCTTAAAATAAAAGCTGCAATATTGAAGAATACATTATTGATTATTTAAAAACGAATTCCTAATCTCTATATAATCCTGCAAATTTGAATAAGTTTTCAATTAATTAATATTTTATAATTATTGGTAATTATATTGCTGTTGTCAAAAGTTAAGGAAGGGAAAAAAGAAAAATTTTGATTAATATCATTTTATCATTAGTTTTTAGTTAAGATTAAACTTTATGTTTTTTTATCAGCAGTTTACTTTTGATTATACTATGCATATATATTTCTTAGACAGAGTGTGTAACATTGACTTGATTGTGTCTATAGCCGAGTCCCCACATTAGGATTATGAAAAATATTTTTACTTTGTTTTACTCTCCTTGAGGAAAAAAGAAAATTGTTTTAAATTAATAATTTTTTTAAAATTGTTACTATTTAAAAATGTAAAAAAAAAAAACATGTACTTTTTGCTTACATGTGTAGTCTCTTTTTGTGGTTCTTATGTTTCACCTTTTCACACAATATTTCCTATTAACTTATTAAGTTTGTCTTTTTTGTGTTTATAGTCTTACCTAGAGTTCTAATAAGAAGGAAAATTTTGTAATTAGTATTAATGTTTTCTTTTTTTTACGAGTATATAGTATTTACTACGAATAAAAATTGTTTTTAATTTAAAAATTTTCAAACAATTTTACTTTACCCCTATATTGATAATCAATTTCCATACATTGATTATATGACATACTTTGAAAAATAAAGTTTTAAATTACTAACATTATACGATCAGTTTTTAACTATTAGTTAGTTAGATTTGTTTAAGGACCTATTTAGACAAGTTACGTTCTTTTAGCGAAGTCTTTTGTATTGCTTTTTATGCCAAGAAGAAAGATTACTAAGGCAAAAAAAGTGAAAGCTACAGTCATCACATTTATACAATTGGGTACGTTCTGTCAAAGACAAGTAAAACAGAAGCTATTTTAAAGTTAATTAAGCGAACTAAAAAAATATCAAAATCTTGTCAGATTATATAATTATAGCATTTTGAAGATTCATTTGATTTCAATTTCACTCGACTTCGGTTTACAGAACATTTTTTCGAAATTTTAATGCTCAGATTAACAAAGTGACTCCAATAGAGTAAAACTTAAAGTTTTACTAGCTTTTATATTCATTCATAAGATTTGAAAAACCGAATTCGATCTGCCTTTCAGAAATTATGTGAAGTATAATCCGAACATTTTATTCTAGTTACAGAAACTATATACATGTAATATTTGTTTGTTTTAACTTTTCATAAATTTTAAAAAATAGAAAACGTATGAATTTTGTTTAGTTCTGATCAGTCTAACTGCACTCACAACATTAAAAAAAAAAAAAAACGGTTAAATAATATAATTTCCCATTGTCGAGCAAAATGTTTCGAATTGGAAGTACAGAAAAAGGGTATAGAGAAGACTTTGGACAAAATCGGACAAGTATAAACCACTCAAATTATTAAAGTTACCGTTAAATACTTTGAACCCGTAAATAAGTATCTATTTTATCATGATATCATTTTTCTACATTGAAAATACGAGATACGTTTTGAAATATGTACTTTCGGTAGATATAGCCAGTTTCGTTAGTATTTCAAACATACCTACTATTTGTTTTGTACTTTTTTTCAATTGTTTGTAAATCTTTAAAATTAATAATTAACTTTGAGTAGATTCGATCATAAAAAATCTTCTTTAAAAATTTAAAATGTCTAGTGCAAAACAAGCTTCTAACATTTAAAATAATTAACCCTTAAATAGTAAAGGCTTATATGAAAATAATACCCTTAACCTCTAAACCTACTTTTCCACAAAAATTTCAATATACCTTTTACATTGTATATATAATTACATACACAATCGCCTACACTTTACTAACATACCATAACTTTTTTAATAAATTTAACAAAATTCTTTCTAATTTGTTATTAAGAAAAAAAAATTAATTTAAAAAATTAAAAAAAAATAAACGTAATGTTTTGTTTCGTTATTTTTTCAACAACAAAACATTACATAAAACCTGTTATCGTTTCGTTTTCCATGTCCAAGAGTTTCTTTCTATGCTGGAACAATAATACATCGATCCTTCGCACATAAAAAACGAATGTCTCAAAGTTTTTTTCGGTTTGACTCAGAGGCTTGATAAATATAAAGATTTTGCTTAAATAGAGCTGAATTATAATTACGGATGCAAACCTTTCTTCCGGATTTTGTGGTATACCCAATTCACCAGTACGCAGCTTACGACTTATTTCCTCTATTTGCAGTTGAACTGTAATTAGAATGATAGATTAAGAAAAAAGAAGAGAGAAAAAGAGGCGAGGGCAAAGCCTCGTTATTAGTAAAACTATGTTATATCAATGATCAAAATTTAAACAAATAATATAATAATTTTTCTTGTAAACATTTTAGAATTAATGTTGATTTGTTGAAAAAAATATGTAATTCTTGATTCTTTTTTTACGGAAGAATACGAGCAAACAGGCAATGATGAATATATTTTTAAGAGTACGCGTGTACTTACAAAACTGGAGAAAATAAATTGTAAAAATTAAAATTATTCAAGATATTTAAAACAGGGGAATAATATTTACACATATACATATATTTCAACTATAATATGTAGTTAATGTATATATGTACAAATATTTTTCGACTAAAACTGGAAACTAAAAAGAATTTATAATATTAGTAACAATATTTAATTGAAATTGTTGTTGTATTATCGTGTTGTTTTCCCCGTCGCACTTGTTCTATATAATTCATGCTATACTTTACTGAGCCCAGAGGAAAAAGTTTTGTTACTATCTTTATGGAAAGGTTGCCTTCAAAAAGAAAACGAAGATTATTTGATTAGTTTTATTTTTTTCATTAAACATTATTTCAAGAAAAAAAACTTTGGGAATTCTTTTGCAGTTGTGGTGATGTTATTTCCTTTTATTGTTGTATGTATACTCCTCCTCCTCGTACTGTGTTGAAGTTTAACTTTAGATTGAGCTTAGATATTCTACACTTACTTTTTTAAATCGTTACTATGGCTAATACTTAATACTATAAAAAATCTTATATTCTAATATAGCATTTAGAAATATATAAATAATTTACCCAAATATGCTTCCTGCTGTGTAGGATCCAAAGTTGATGGCAATATAGTAGGCATGCCAGGTATAAATGTTTTATCTTTCTCTGTCCCTCCCCAACGGGATTTTTTGCGACGTCTACGTTCAGCAGCTTCCTCTTCTGTAATTTTAATGAATAATTTATTAATTTTGACATTTACTTCCTTCCTAATATTTCATTATAAAAACATACGTGACATTTCTGAAGGACCGTTTGAAGTTGAATCATTGCTGTTAGTGCAATTGAAGAGAGCAGCAAAATTTTTATTATTGGACGTACTACTCATTAGTTCCTGTATTGTTTGCGTTAAATCAAAACGATTTTGTGGTGCCTCTTCCTTTATAGTATCAAAGTGTAAATTAGGAAATCTATCACGAGAACCGCTACGATGTACACGTTCGCGTTCACGACTGCGACTACGATCACGACTTGTACGCCTTCTTGAATGTCCACGACTACGGCTCCGACTTCGAGAACGGACTCTGTCACGATCTCTATCACGATAATCCCTACGACGGTCACGATCCCTATCTCTGCTACGAGAACGGCGACGACTACTACGTCTTGATTCGTAGTCATCATAGGTACGGGAACGACTGCGATACGATCGAGAATCACGGTCTCGATCTCTATCACGTCTCCTTCGATCACGATCAACATCACGATCTCTGCTGGCCCGGTCACTACGTTCTCGGCTTTCACGCTTGCGATCACGATCTCTATCGCGATCACGATCCCTATCACGGTCACGTTCTCTATCACGGTCACGATCCCTATCTTTGTCTCTCTCACGGTCTCTCGACCGATCCCTTAAAAAGAAAGGGAAAGCAGTTAGAAAATATTATACATACTTGACATTTATTTTTCCATTTTTTTACTCACCTCTTTTTGCGGCTCTTGTCTTTATCTTCTCGATCCCTGCCACTACGTTCTCTTTCTCTATCTTTTCCATAATCTTTTGACTTTGAGGGCGAACGATCATCCTTTGAACTTTTCACTTTTTTATCATCGTCTTTTTCATTTTCGCTATTCATGGCAATTATTGGTGGTGCTCCCATATTTGCCCCTGTGTCGTAAGAATCGGGTGGCATGTTTTCGGGAATAGAGGATATTTCCATATCGCTCATTTTGTTAAAGCTTTCTACTTTGTGCTTCTTTTTCAATATTTTCTAACTTTTACAATTACGTTTACTTAAAGAATTTTCACTTTATACACGTTCGATAAACTGGAGCAAATGAAAATTTTCTTAGTGTGATGAAAAAAAATGGCGACGATTCTGCAAAAGTTTGACATATTTTTTCTGGAGATGCCATATCAATAAAATACATAGATGCCACACAGTATGCAGAAATGTGGGAAAATAGATTACAGGTGACAACGACAAGCTTTTATTTTTCAAAATTTTTCACACATTTGCTCGTTAAAATTTTCTGAATGCAACTTAAAATCAATGTTTATTTTTAAAATGCTTTCGTCAAGAAACCAACTTTCGTAAAACAAATGTGTTTTAAATATTGAAAGGTAAAACTTGAACATGGAACCCTCTGGTATATAATTGTCTCACAGATATTTTGCTAAGGGATGTATGTGGGAATTCGGCTTTATAAAGGTTGTAAAAAGCTCATTATGTATACGTTTTTGTTATAATTGAATATCGTAGTTAAGCAAAAGAATTTAAAAACTCAAGCTTTGTGTTATTCCTTCCTTAATAATGTTTTAATTAGTTTTTCATTATAATTTTTTATATATATTCTGCTATTGATCAAAAATGTGATTGTTTTGAAATGAAATAACTTAAAATGTGGAGACCTGGCAGCACGTTTTTTCTATTCTAATATTGTTGTGTAAATACGGCCTTTAGAAAAACATAGTTACAACTCAGCTGTTGCAATGTTTAACACGTGCGACTTCACTTTATTGGTTTTGTTTGGATTAAAAATGCAACAAGAGTTATTTTAATTTTTTTTAATAATATAAAAAAAGATATTTAATTCAGTATTTTGAACTTGAATAAAAATGGTCAAAAAGGCAAAAAAGTCTATAGCTGATGCAGTTTATGCTAAAAAGGCAGAAAAAAAGGAAAATCCCTTTGCCATTGCTAAACCAGCGACATCCAAACGTTTAAATCCCTTCGAGATTCATATGAACAGAGAGAAATTCCATATTCTTGGAAGAACATGTAAGCATGATAGAGGTTTGCCGGGTGTATCCAGAGCTAAGGCCGTTAAAAAGCGTAAGGAAACTTTGGGTCAAGAATTCATGGAAAAACATAAGACCAACAAATTCAAAGATCGTCGTATTGGCAAACATTTGAATACCGATGAGTTGAATGAGGAAATAATGAATGCCCGTTTTGTGGCTGATAAAATGGAACGTATGAAACAGTCCAAACAATCACGTTTTAATCTTAACGATGATGAGGTGTTAACACATCGTGGACAGACACTCGAAGAAATTGAACAGTTTCGTGATGAGCGTTCTGATGATGAAGCGGAAGATGAGGGATTAGATGGTATGACTGAATCTTTCGAAAATGTTTAATATTTTATTTTATGCATCTTATTTTAGCTGAATTTACGGAGGCGGCACATTTTGGCGGTGATAGTGCTGCTGCCAAAGATCGCAAAAGTGCCATTGATGATATGATTGTGGAACAAAAGCGTCGCAAAGTAGAAATTGCCAAAGAAAAAGATGAACTTTTTGATTTAACTGAAAAACTAGATGCAAATTACAAAGATCTAATGAGTTTGGTAGGCAAAATGTCTAAAAACGAAATGAAGGTTAAAGCTGCACCAGATGATTACGATCGTTTGGCTAAAGAGTTGATATTTGAACCAAGAGGTGTTGTCACTGATAAATTATTATCAGAAGAAGATATGGCTAAAAAGGAAAAAGAACGACTGGAAAAATTAGAAAACGAGCGTTTAAGACGTATGAGAGCGGAAGGAGAACTAGAAGAGGATGTACAAAAACCTAAACATCGCTCTGCTGATGATTTAGATGATGGTTACTTTGCCAATGGTGACGAAGAAGAGGATGGTACCTTGGCGTACACTATGGACGGTAAGTGAAGTAGAAAACAAATTTGAATTTTTTGTTTGGCAGAAGTAAGTCTTGACTTTAATAATGTAGACTCGATTCCACATTAGGGGTTGATTTTGTAAACAGCATTTTTATGAATTTAAGTTTACTCTGTAACTAAACAAACTCAAATGGATTTTTGTTTTCTTTTGTGTTCTGCCACTAAGGCACCTTGGGAAGTAAACAAGCTGAGAATGAAGAAATTGGTGCTGTGAATGATGGTGATGCAGTCAATGGCGATGAAGAGGTGAAAAGTGACGAGGAGGATGGTGATGAAGAGGATGAAAGTGGAGAAGAGGAGGAAAGCGAAGATAATGATGAAGAGGAAGACAATTTAAGCGACTTAAAAGTAACCGATTCGGAAGGAGAAGATGAAGTTTCAACTACTGAGAATAATAAAGCATCAAAAGAGAAAACAACTGATATACAGAAAAAAACTAAAACTTCTGTAAAAATTGAAAGATCAGATCTACCATTTACTATTGAAATGCCAAAAACTTACGAGGAATTCTCCAAACTTTTGAATGAATACAAACTTCAGGATCAATCCATCATTGTTGAACGACTTATCAAATGTAATCATCCTAAATTGGAAGGAGTTAACCGTGAAAAGATAGTGAAACTATTTGCTTTTCTCCTGCAAATGTTAAATGAAAAATTCTCTGATGCTAGTCAAGAGGATGTGAGAGAACATTTTCAATTTTTATCCTCTATAATGCCTCAATTATATGATTTAATTCATTTAAATCCTGAACGCATGTCCACTACACTGGCGGATGTAATTAAAGAAAAATATGCGGATTACAAAAAGAGCTCTAAGCAGTTTCCTTCTCTAGAAGTTTTAATTTATTTTAAATTGGTATCTAATCTCTGCTCTACGTCAGATTTCAGACATCCTATTGCAACACCCTGTTACATATTTATACAACATATTCTATCTAAGGCCAGAGTACGCAGTAGGCAGGATATAGCAATGGGCTTATTTTTAGTCACTCTTAGTCTGGAATATGGCCAAATTTCTAAAAGATTTTTACCATCAGCCTTTAATTTCCTTCTGGGTATTATATTTCTTAGTATACCCAAAAGACCGGTAGAGATTATAAAAGTACTGCCACCTTTCCAAAGTCAAGGACTTTTAAGTAAATTACTTGCAATACCAGAAGACTCAAGTGAGTTTAAAAATATTAAAGAAGAACCTTTAAAGGCTGAGGACTTGGTTACGCAAACGTTTACGAATGACTTTAAGGTACGCTGCCTCAATCAGTGCTTAAAATTAGTACAAGAAGCCGTAGCGCTAGTTAATGATAACGTAGGATGTAACTTTTTGGCTACACCTTTATTGAAAATGTTGGAAAAACTACCACTTACAGCTTATCCGACGTATGTAAGGGATAATTATGAGAAAACAAAATTAGCGCTGGAGGCTTTAGTCAACACACTTCTGACGAAACTAGTACCTCCAGAAAAGAAGCCTAAAGCTCTGCGTTTATTGGAGCCACGTATAGAAACTGTATACGATGATAAACGTCGGCCCAAACTGTCTGCCGAAAAGGAGGAGAAGGTAAAACTTTTGGCAAAAATTAAACGTGAAACTAAGGGCGCAATACGAGAAATACGACGTGATACGGAGTTCCTGCAAAAAATGCGTATTAAGCAACAACTGCAAAGGTAAGTTTGACTTTAGCTTTGTTAAAATTATTTATATCAATAATATTTTTTCTTGTTTTTCTTTTAATACACAGTGATCAAGAGCGGCACGCGAAAGTTAAACGTATTTATGCTGAAGCGTCACTTCAGCAGGGAGAACTTAATGCCTTGGATCGAGCTAAGAAAAAAAAGAAGTTTTAAGCAAAACTTCTTTAAGATGTATAGAATATGTAGAATATTTACTTAACGTTAATATGGAATATTTTATTTTTATAAATAGAAACAAATTTTTTTTCTTAAATATAATGGCTTTTACTTTTATTCCTTTTTGGATATTTCACGACACGTTGTGGTTGCGGCTTCTACTGCACCAGCCACAGCCGCTCTAAAACCTGCTTCTTCTAAATGCTTAAGTGCTGCTGCTGTTGAGCCTGCAGGGCTGGTAACGTTATCCTTAAGTACCCCAGGATGTTCTTTTGAATCTCTCACTAAATGACCTGCACCCATAACAGTTTGAGATGCCAAACGATATGCCATATCTCTCGGCATACCCATGCGTACGGCACCATCCGCTAATGCTTCGATCATAACAAATACATAAGCTGGACCACTACCACTTAAGGCTGTAACCGGATCGAGTAGATATTCATGAACTTCTTCACATGTGCCAATGGCCTCTAAAAGTGTTTGAGCATTGCGGGCATCTTCATCAGTGGCTTTAGATCCACGAACATATACGGAACAACCGGATTGTACAAGGGCAGGTGTATTGGGCATTACTCGTATTACGCGGGAACTTGATGAAAGATTCTGAAAATAATTTATATAAACTATTTTAAGTGCTGTAGGGAACTAATGTAAAATTTAAATATTTTAGTGGACTAGTTAGTATGCTAGTCTTTCTATACGGAGCTTGTAGGTTCAAAAAATTCTGCGCTGTTGAGCATGATTTCTTGTTTAATCAGCCTTTAAAAAAGAACAGAGGAGAAATTCAGTTTGGGATTATTAATTAATTTTTTTTAATTTTATGCAGGTGTGCTTCGCTATCCCCATTTTAATTATTCACCCCTATTCCGACTTTCGATTACGTCTCTGCATCCAGTTACGTTTCGATCGAAAATTGGTATTCCAAAAGAAAAACGAATCGAAAGAAAAAGAAGAACATACTGTTCTCAAATAGAAACAGAAAAAAATAAGCAAATTTTAATAAAAAGTAGTGCATGCACTAAGGGGTTCAATAAGAAACCACAAAATTTTTGTTTTTCTTTATCTTTTTCATGCAAGTGGACAAGCGTAAATTAATATTTTTATTACATTTTTGTTCACTTCGTATATTTTCATTTCGTGTTTAATAAAAATAAATAATAATATAATATGTTTTATTTGGCTTTAAAAAATTTTTTTACCTAAAAAACAAGGATTAAAAAATCTCCGTCACAACTTTAACAACTTAGAAAAACGTAGTTGCGATCGTAACGCAGAATACGTACAATCGAAGAAAACTGAACGGAATCGAAACTCAGAATACAAAATTTGCCAAACGGAGAAAATTTTGATTCGAGTCGAAAGTCAGAATAGGGGTGATTATCTTATATGCTATTAAAAAGGTTGGCAACCGTAGTGAAAGTTGAAAAATTAGTGCGCTCAAAGGTTTTTTATTTTAATTGTTAAATAACTTCATTTTAAGCAAAAATGCAAATTGGAAATAGGAGATAAAGGAAATAGCATAGAAAGTGACAATGTAGGGTGAGTGCACCTAAGGTCGACATGTACCAGTAGTCGGCAATTTTTGTATTATTTTTGTATACTTAACTAAGAATAAAAGTAATTATGTATTAAAGTAAAGCTGTATGAAATTTATAAATATTTTCAGCTTTTTATGTGTTAAAAACACTGAGCTTAGATAAGTATTTTTGACAGTATTTTCCTCTAATTAGTTTCTTTCGGTTTTTACAAAAATGCTTGCTTTTTTAACAAAAAATTAGGGGGAAGCCAAATTAATAATGTCTATAACTACTTTAAAATAATCAATTTTCAATAGGAAATGTTTTTTAAAGCTAGAAAACTGTTGATATATGGTTATAAAAGTGAAAGTTGAAAAAAATTATTTTTCTCTATTTTTAAGCGATGCCGGCAATAGGAACGAAAAATTTGTAATTATTCACTCAGCACTCTAATGCCGACTACTAAATCACCACTGAAAATCAGCTGTTGCTATGGTCGGCAGAGGCTTTTACTACTAGTTTTGTTAAGGTTGAGATCTCAAAATACGTTGACTTCTAGAAATAATAATTTATTAAATCTTCATATCTTTTTCAACCTCGTCCTAAGTAACACTGGCCAATGATCAATAATTCTACGCACATCAACCATATTAAAATCTGGCCTCATCACGAGTCAATGAAGTCTTAAGAAAATTAATTTGTAGCAAAACATGACCACTAAAAGGGTCAATTTGTAATACAGAGAGGCTACCACAATTGGCAAATTTTTGGGTGCCGCATTTCGGTCATTTTAGCCTTCTGGGCAGCCTCAAAATTCTGTTGCAAAATCTAGAGATGGTTTTGGAAAAGGGAATGATTAAGTGGCTTCATAACCGCTCTCAAAACGGATTTTTGGTAAACTTTAGCTGATGTTTTGATCCCTTGTACACAGAAATGCAAGTCTGCGACCTCATAGTATACTGGATTACCTTTTCGATGCGTGTGGTGAGCTCAGATACTACTCTAGACTACTGTGCTTACATCTTGTCTTTTCGTTTACTATACATCTTTGATTCTGTCAACATTTTTCATCCGTAAACAAAGTTTTTCTGACCAAATTATCATCGTACTTCTCCAAAAGGCGTTTGGATTTCTTTACAAGTGTCCGGTATTACATTTTAAACACCCAAATTCAAGACTATTTCAATGATTCGACTCATGTACTTTTGCGTGATATTAATTTTACGTGTTATGACTCTCTGTTTTCGAAGAAGTCACCGCAGAGTTCTTGATTTGACGGCTTTAATGACATGCCATGGTTGAATTGTAACTGAGCGGCTTGAGAGGATGCTCATTATGTGACCGATCCTTGTTAAAAGCTGACATATTTTGAAATACCATTTATAGACTTAAGCTTTAGAGATTAGCTTTCAGAAGCCATATATTATAAATCCATATAATATATTCATTTGTGACCTACTTTTTTTCGTTTTTAGCGTTAACATGTAACCTGTGTACAAAATCTGAATTATACACAAATAATATTCAGATCTTCTGATATGAATTTATCTTTAGCGCCTGCTTGATTTTATGGAACATATAGAATGCGGAAAATATTTGTTTTTAATAAGTAACAGTTTGAAATCAATCCCGATTTATTATTTTCTGCACTAAAATATGGTATGCCGACAATAGGAACATAGTATGCCGGACACTTGAAAATTAGTGCCGATTACTGGCAAATTTGGTGTTTTTCACAAAAACAGTAAATTTCTCAATTAAAATATATATATTTAAATTCAACTTAATAATCTGAAACAACACAAATTAATGAATTGTACTTACTAGTTATCAATTCTATACCACATTCACATGCGTAAGGGCAGCAGCTTGAAATAAACAAAAGTCTTAAATTACCGGTATGAATGTTTTTTAAGAAGCAATATAGATGTATTTGTTTGTCACTTCTGCACTAACTATAATACAATAATACAGTTAGAAAAGAACTGCTTGAAATAAAAACAAAACTTAACAAGCTCGATTAGCTGTCTGATTTACATTGTATCCTTAAACTTGATGTCAGCAAAATTTAAATGTTGAAAATTATAAATGAAAATAAAAAAGATTCAATCGATTGAAAAAGAAAATATAAACTTCAAAAATTGCTACGTTGACGACTATGGTGAAAATGCTTAGTGATCAACGTGTGAAAAATGATTGTTTGATAAGTGGTATTAAGGTTGATGATAAAATTAATGCTGTCGATGCTGTACTTAACTTATCCAAAATTGCTGCTGTAGAGTCCAATATAGATGATGCTTACTTTTTGAAAAGAAAAACCTTGCCCAATCAAAACCAAACAATAGTCTTGAAATTTAATTCTAAAAAACAACTGACTAGCTTATGGCAGCCAAACCTAAATTCAAAGAAAATGAGCAAACAAAAATGATATACATTAACGATTATATAAGCAAGGAATCACTTGAACTTTTTAAATATACAAAAACTTTAAAAACTGTTTGTTATTTATCAGTTTATACAACTGGTAGAAAAATTTATGCCAGACTGGATCCAGGCATCTACTTGCTACGGTGGATGATAAAGCTTCCGATCGTTCTCATGGTGGCATACACTTTAAATCAATGTTACTTATTTAAGATATGTGAATTTTTTTGCGTAATTAACAACAGAGCTGATTTTTTCAAAATTATTTCTGTAAACATAAGAAGCATATCTTCCGTTAATAAGTTTTTGAAGTTTAAATCATTAATAGCACAATTCCAAAAATTACCTAATATAATAGCTGTTCAGGAAACATGGTTTCAGTCAGAGTTGAATCAAATATACAATATTCCTGGATATAATGCCATTCATTGCAATAGATGCGACGGATGTGATGGAACTTCGTTTTATATCAAGGAAGATTTACATTTAAGTTATTCAGTATTGCGAAAGTTAATCTATTGAAGCAATTGAAATTTTATTGCAAAATTTCAAGATAAATGGAAAATCGCTTAGAATCTGTACATTTTATAGATCTCAAAAATGTAATCTGGAAACCTTTTATAACACTTTATTGATAACAAGTTACAAATGAATCCTCATTTACCAAAAGTCATCATTGGGGACTCCAATATAGATTTTTGTAATGAAACATTATCGGCAGATCTTTTGAACATATTAAAACAGCTTGATTATGAAAATTGTCATACTATGAAGACACGTCCAGTAAGCGGTAAATCAATCGATCATGTATATAGTTACGTTGTAAATAACCTTTTGATTGATTGTATTGAATGTGATATAACTGACCATAACTTACTATTATGTCAAGTAAATAGCAAGGTTGAGAAATTGGTTTACATTAACATTTACATGAACATAGTGTTGCCTGTAATTATAATTTACTGCGAGAGCGTCGTAGAAAGGAAATTAACTCAATGCAACAAACAGGAAATGCATCCATCGATCTATCAACACTAACAGAAACAATATTAAATTGTATTAAAGAGTCTACTACTGAAACTGTTAAACATGCTCCAATAAATCGTAAAATAGCCACTTGGATTAATGAAAATCTCTATTCTCTGATGATGATAAAAAAGGATCTACTTGGTAAAAGAAGAAGAAAAGGAAAAAACGAAATAATTGAAAATTTTTTGAAAAAACAGTAAAATTATTAAATATACCAAAAAAATTCTATGAAATATGTATTACCAAACAAGTTTGTAAAATCTTCAATAAAACCCAAAAGAATGCTGGGATTTTTTAAATAAAAATTTAGGAAGAAATGTTAAAGGCACGATACAACTAAAAGATGAGAACGGTGAGTTAATAGCTTATAATCTTATAAAATCTTATAAAATGTATATATCGAGTAAAATAATCGTAAATGATTCTTAATATCCGGCGAATTTGAAATTTTCTAAAGTAACCCCAATACCAAAAGACAGCAGAGCGTTGACAGTAGATAAGTATAGACCTATTGCACTTCTACTAATATTTGATACTCCATAAACAACTGTCACAGTTTCTAGAGCAAAACAAACTGTTATACAAGTACCAATTTGGTTTTAAAAAAAATAGTTGTTAATGTTTTGAACTACATATGTGAGAGGATAGACAGCGGTTATGGCGGTATTGATGCTGTTTTTTATGACTTTTCAAAAGCGTTTGACCTTGTTGACCATAACATAATGCTTCATAAACTCTCATATTATGGGCTGAAAGATGGTGCCGTAAAGCTTATTGAAAGTTACTTGCGGAACAAAGTAATCTACAATGAAACAAACACATTCAAAGCTAAGAAATAAAATAGCACCGACCATGGGCAAACTTTATAAATTTAAAAACATATTTGATGTGAAGACCACGCTCCTTCTTTACAATGCTTTAATTCAAACATTTTAATTTCAATTATACGCCAATGATATATGCTTTTAGGAAAACAACACATTTAAAAACACTTCGAAGACCGCGAAAAAAGCTATAAAACTTGTTTATAACATTCCATGAATGCATTCGTCCACATCACTATACTGAGATGTATCAAAAACAACTTTACCAATTTTTGGATTACATAAAATCCGACTTTTATTGTTATATAAAGCTGTATGAAACATTGGATATCACACCATTAAATTTAGAATAAACCAAACTTACTATAGTACTCGAAATAATACTAATCTAACGGTAACGAGATATTGGCTAGAAATTACGAAACAACGTGTGGAGTATGCTAGCTGTCATGAATTCAATAACCTACCAAATGATTTTAAAAACCTATTCAGAATTTCAACTTTTAAACTGAACCTGAAAAAATATTTCCTTCAGGAAATAGACATGCTTCTAATGTAAAGTAAAGACTTTAACTATTCTATAATTGTTAGAATTTTAACAATGTTATATTCAATTATATGTATATTTATAAAAAAGGAAAATTGATGTCAGCTTTAGCTCTAAGAGCAACATATTTATTGTGATGAATTTTATTTATTGATTAACTAATTAACTTATGTTTTTAATTCTTCTGAATTTTTACTATTCTTTACTTGTAAGGAATTTATTGTCTTTATAGTGTTTTGTATATTATACATTGCCAACTAGCCCCTCTAATGTCTTAGGGACGCTGGGGCACCTAACTAGTCAAAATTATTTGGATTGGATAAATAAAATGAAAAAATATATATTTTTACTCTCTTTCCCACTTTATCCTCTTCCGGTCAAAATCCAATCATTTCTTTCCTCCAGAGAGACACCGTAGGTTCTGCTTTTTAGTTGTATACATTCTTCGAACAAACACAAATTCTTTTTTAATAGTATACGTATATAAACAGCTTTTATCCGGTGTGCTTTTTGTAATACCCTCTTTTTAACTGCTGTGGATAGATAACGAAGGTTTAATAGTTATCGTTCTCCACATATAGAAAATTCAATATTTTGTATGAATAGAAGGTGCTAGGCCACTTATCCAATCTCACCCAGTTAGTAACTCATGATGTGTATTGTTTACGACGTTGTTTTAACCTAATTTGAAAACTTCTACTATTGCCGTTTTTAAGACATAGAAAAATTCATATTTACTTTATATGGGAGGTACCACGCCAACTTGTCTAATTCCGCCCATTGTTTGCTTGATGAGATGTATTGATTAAAAAACAGGTTTTGCAACCCATCGGGTAACCCACCCGGGTTTTATCGAGTATTATATTTAACAAAACCGGATGGGTGCTTTTATTAAAGGCTTTCGTAGTTTATTCACAACAAAAATCAGTATAATTTGCAGATTAATTCATTAACTAAATAATTAAAATAACAATTTAATCAAATTACTGCTCACATCTGTTTTCCAACCTATGAGACAATTTCCAAATTCTGTCTTAGAAAAATTCTCGTTTTTAAAGCCGCTCTAACTTTGAAGCTGATTTTATATTTCTTCAAAGGAAATGATTCGGTGACATGTTAAAAGATAAATTTAAATATCTTTATACAGCCTAGATAGGTTCTGAAGGTGTAGGTAATAAATCGAGCTTTAAAATGAGATGAGCATGTGTTGCGTTTGCTTCCCTTACAGTGAATGCACCGTTTTTTAGCCGTAGAACGAGGTATTTTCTCCTTAAAGTGAATGTGTTCTATAACTCAAACAGACCGTTATATTAAAATGCTGTGTAAAGAAAGGCTATATAATGAGGTATGAGTGCATTGTATCCGTCGCGATAGCCAATAATTAGGCGTAGCAATGTTTGCCGGGCGTTGTCATGTCTGTCTTTATATTCCGATCGTTTGTCTTATATTGCATGGTTCAAACGCAATAATTGCAGTCTGCTCCGATCACCGAGTTTTAGCAGCTATTAACACACAATGCCGTCTTGATTAGAGAGTAATTATATTAACAAACAAAATACTTTGGAAGCAGTTATAAAACAAAATAAAAAAACATCAAAAACTCAATAAAACCCGGTGGGTTGGGTTTAAAAAAACCCAAGTTTTTTGCAACCCTGCTATAAAGTCATTCAAGCTTAATTTAGAAGCTTTTACTTTAACCGTTCACATGATATACAGAAATTAACATTTAGTTTGTATAAGAGGTACCACGCCCACTTGTCTAATCTAAAGTATTTTATTTGTCAGAGCCCTTGGACGTTTCAGGCAAAATAAATAGCACTAAAGAGGCAGTTTCTGCCTATTCTGTCGATGTTAGCAGATGAACTGTTCAGAGGGTTCTTAAACGTGTGGGATACAAAGCTTCTATGAGAAAGAAAAAGCCTAATTATCTCCCAAAAATATTATACCGCGAAAATCTTTTCTTGAAAAATAGAAGTCGTATACAGTACTAGATTGGCATATTTTTTTTAATATATATGACATTTTTTTGTATATTTTGTAGGTCATATGGGGAGATGAGACTAAAATCAATATACACCAATCGAATGGAAACGTTTGGTATTGGGCCAAGTCATCAGCCGCACCAAATCCTACTCATGTATCTCAAACCATTAAGCACGGAGGCGGTTCGTTTTTGCTAGAGGTATGTATAACTCCAGATGGCGTGGGTCCACTTGTACGCATCGAAGGCATAATGCGAAAGGAAGCCTATCTTCTTTTGCAAGACAACTTGCCTTTAGCCTTTGCCAAAATGCCAGATAGACAAGGGGAACATCCAAGGGCTCTGACTTCAGTGTCAGTAATTGTTTTAGAACTTTAATTTTTTGTTCGAAAATTTGTATTTGGAATAGAAATTTTGTAATTTACAATTATTCTAGCCACTGACCGATATTCTTTTTAAAAAAAATTGAGATTTTTCGAGTTGAATCGCCATTTTTAGCCTTTTCTGGAACTGCTCTTTTAAATCAATAGATAAGGGCTTTATTTAACTTTTTATTTATTTTTTTTTCGCTTTAACGCTGTTACTTAAAATCGGTTTATATTAGCTAAGTTCTCAGCTTATAAGTGCACGAAGGTACGAAAAAACGGCTATGCTTAATTTTCTATTTCATACGTTCCTATGTTTTTGAGAACATTATTGTCTTCTTCTTTTTCTTTTGATTCGGTTTTTTTTCGAATACCAATATTCGATCGAAGCTTGACTGAATTCAGAGACGTAATGGAAGCGCAAAATAGGATTGAATATAAAGAGATATATTGTGTATAATAAAAAAAAAAACTGGTTAATTGAGATAGCCTGGTAAATATTTTCAAATAATTCAAAAATAGGTAAAAAATATGTTAAACCAGGCTGTATCCTGTCACATATGTATATGTACATATGTAGATGGGTTTAGCCGACCATAACTTTCCCACTTATTATTATTTTTAATTTAATTAAACTAAAAATTAAATTAAAATTTCATTAATTAAATAAAAATTAATGAATATTTTTATTAAGCTTTTTTTGCAGCTACAGAAAAATCGAAGTCTTGCAAAAGGTAAGTTGCAAACGTATTTCTTTAATTATCTTTTTTTGAAATATGTACCTATAACTGATTTGCCATATTTTTAGTAATCTTTAAATACGGTATTTTTTAGATAAATTGAAATCAAGTAAACTATAAACAAATGATAACAATGATGATAATCAATCAATTGACATACTCAAGGAGAAAATCTTAAAAGATATAATTTTAAAAATAAATTACCTGTTCCAATGTTTTCAAGGTTATGCCCATGGCTACTGAAAGAAACAGTTTATCACCACTTATCGGTTTGATTTCGGTTAAAACTTGAGGTACAACGTTGGGTTTAACCGAAATAAATATTATATTTGAATTTTCAATGATCGGAGCATTTTTTGTTATAGTCTCAACGCCAAGTTTCTATAAATATAAACAAGAAATTTAATTTAATTATCAATTTATAGTAATTGGAATAAAATTTAAATAAAATAATAAAAAATGTATAACATTTGCACCTTGAAAGATTGCAATGATATGGTATCAGAGGGATGTACACTGGCTGTAATTGAATCAGCTTTAGTCAAGCCAGCCGATATGAATCCTTTAGCCATTGCTTGGGCCATTCGGCCACCACCTAAGAAACCGATTTTGCCAATACTACTCATATTGTGTTTATTTTCGTTGGGAAAAACGTTAAATTTAAATTTTTAGTTTTAAAACAAGTAAATTTAATAAGTATCACGTCTTTCTTTGTAAGAATTCGATTAAATACTGATTTCTTTAAACTTTGTCTAAAGTTGCAAGTGAGAGAGTAGTACGTAGAAGTATTTTGTTTTGTATTCTTTTTCAGATAAGCTATTGCCTTTGTATTCCTTTTAATATTGAAAATATATGTACATACATATATACTATTTTCATTATTCCAGTACGTAAAAAGATTAAATACCACACATATATATGAATGTTTTTTTTTGTTATAATCTAAGATTTTCACATTTTATTCTGTTATCAGCTTCAATTATGTTTAACATTAAATAAAAAATATTAAATTCAAATAAAAGAAAACAAAAAAAAGAAAACATTTTACAGATGTAATCATATTTTTAAACAAGAAAATTATGATTGATCAAATCCAATGTAATGATACCCTACTCCTTCGCAATGTTTTAAAAAATCTTATTCATTAATTTCAGGCGAAACTTTAAACAAACTTTACCGGACCTAAATTTCAATTTCAACTGTTCTTCTGACGGTAGCTGCTTAAGCCATTTGGATCTATATTTTTTTTCGATAAAAATCACTTTCACAAGGTAAATTATGGCTTGATTTTTCTTTAAATTGTCACAGTGATCTGAATCTATTTTCGGTTTTTGGGTAAAAACTAAACTATAAACCGATCTAACATTACTTTAATACAGTGATAAAAGCATTGTGGCTCTTATTTTCGACCTTTTATTTAAAAATCTTTATGGCAGGGCAAAGTATGGATCAATTTTGGGAAAAAAATATATAGAAACATATTTTTACTTACCGTCTGTACTTTTAATATACTTGAATAATTACAAATGTGTAAAACTAAAATGCTTAGGTGTAACCAATATCAACACACACCTAATATATGTATGTATATGTACATGGTGGGGTGTAGGGTACAAGAATTACATTACGTTTTTCGGGCTTAGCCGATCTGGTCAAAGACCATTTTCAAAACAATTATATTAGACATTAATAAAAAAATAATTCTTCTTTGGTGGCTGAGATTACAACTGTTTAGACCAAATTGCGTGTTAATTACATGACATCGATCGAGTTCAAAGTCCATTTTTTAAATATGAATACAAAATTTAAAAAAATCCGCTTTGGTGGCCTAAGATTTTGGACAAATATAGATAGCCAAATACATAGGCAAATGATAATGAATGACGTTACTTAAGACCATTTATTGAAACAAATAATCAAGTATTTACCTTAAATGGTTGGTCTGAAACCTTCAGATCTCGTGCTATTTAAATTTAAAGAATTTTTATATTGTTTATTTATATAGTTTGAGATAATAACAAAGTAAATCTAACAAGAAGCTTCTGCTTTAATAAAACAAAGGTAAAACTCAGCTACATATTTATGCTAATAGAGGCTTATTTACATTTAAAAATGTGATTTGAACACATATGTACATATTTATGTATGTAAAAATAAATGGGAAGGATATCATTTTTTTATAATCTTTTAATGCTTTTCACTTTGTTGTGGGTGATTTGGCAGATCTTCGTTGGTCTAGTAGCACAGACTATATTGACTAGCAATTCCCTTGTAGTTTTGTTTTTTAAATAATTTCCAATTGTTTAATTTATTTCATTAATGTTCTTCTACACTTCTAGATATTTTTTGTTGTGCGTTTAATCGGTGTGAAGAAAACAAACTTTTACCAGCTTTTTATTTCTGCATGTATGTTTAGAGTCAGTCATACATCAAAACAAAACAAGTAAACAAAAAGAGACAGAAATACGACAATTTAAAATAGTTTTGTTTAAATTATTAAATTCTATTATTGAAATCAATGTATTGAAATCTTTTTTAAGATCATAAGCTACACTGTTATTTTTTGCCATCCACCATGGATGGAGTGTTATTAGAACTTTCCTCAGAGACGAAATATCTCGATGTTGAATTTGATCGTCGACTTGACTGAAAAAGGAACATCTAGGAGCGCGGGAAAAGTGGTTTGACACTATTCATGTAAGAACTCTATTGGTTAGAATTGGGGTTTGAAGTCGGGTACGGTTCACTGCCTATACGGCATGGTGGTACGGCTCATCATTACTTATGGTGGTCTTGTTTGGTGGCAAGCGGCGAACAGCGGGTCAGGCTTTTTGAAGCTAGGTAGTGTGCAACGTTGTGCCTTACTCCTTACCACGGGAGCTTGTAGAAGAACTCCACAGACGGCTCTGAATGTAATGTTTGACGTCCGTCCTTTGGACCTTCAAGTTCATTTTCAGGCGGCAAGTAGTGCCCTACGACTCAGGTAACTTGGTTTTTGGCGGGAAGCGAAGTATGGGCATGTAAGTGACTATGTCGTGCCGACCATGTGCTTTGAGACTGTTGAGGATTGGCTGTTTTCACGAATGGATGGTACCGGGGCCGGCGTCTACTGCGAACGGTTTAACCTTGGTTACTCTTATAAGTTGAGCGGCGAGTGTAGTATATTGCAAGCGGAAGCTTTTGTGGTTAGGAAGGCTTTGGAAATGATTGAGAGAAATTTGAAGCATTGAGGGTTGGATGGCTATTTTTATGGATAGTCAAACGACTCTCAAGGTACTCAGTTCTTGCTTGGTTAGATCCAAGGTCGTTCGGGACTGTAAATTAGGCTTTGGTAGGCTGCGAAAACCGTTCAACTTTGTTGGGTACCAGGTCACAGTGATATCACTGGTAATGAGAAGGCTGATGAATTGTCTCGTCGTGGCTTTGTGTCTACGGTTCTTCGGGCTATAGACGTCATGCTGCCGTTGAACTATTATATCAACGTACTCGAGAAATTCTTAATGAAGAAGGCTGTTCAAATCTGGTATCACAATCCGGGTTGTAGGATCTGTAGATCTTTATGGCCATTTATTTCCAACCGTAGGATTTCCGCTCTTCTTTCTATAAGTAGAGCAAAGCTGAGGCTGACTATGGGTATTATCACGGGCCATTGCGGTGTCCAGGTGATGACCTGTAGATGGACAAATGCTGACACGGATTATTGTAGGTATGTGAAGACAAAGAAGAGTTAGAGACGATCGAACACCTTTTGTGTAGTTGTCCTGGGCTCTCGGGCAGGAGACATCACATCTTGTGTGAATTTATGATCCAAACATTAATCTTCCTGTCATTTATAGACCCTACTGCTATCCTTCAATTTGCGAAGGGCCTCGGCTGATGGTGCCGTTGAGATTATTAGGATTCCGGGTAGGACGACCTTCCACTTTCTTTCTTTATTTACTGTTTTTCTGTTCTTTTAGTGTTTTCTTTTTTGTAGCCTTCTGCTAATGACGATCACAATGGACCACATGGTCTAAGAGTGTTTTGCGCCCACCGGCCTTGGATCGGTGAATGCTCGTCCTCAAACCAGGTCAAACAGTGTTATTTGATTTAAAAGTATTGCAACAAGTATCGCTGCTGCAATTTGAATTATTATGTTAACTACAATATTATCTTAGTTTTCAGTTTTTATCCTTTACCGCCATTTTCCAAGCATATATATATATATATATATATATATATATATATATATATATGTATATATATATACATATACATATGTACATATATGTATATATAGCTTTTACACAGTGTGTTATGTAATACCCGCTTATCCATTCTCACCCTCTTTTTGGCTGATGTGGATAGAAATGAAGCTTTTGCTGTTACATTTTCTACATATACAAAATTTCATATTTGGTATGAATGGATATTGGTATATAGTCTCGGCAACTTATTGGCTGATGATGTGTATTGTCCACGCAGTAGTTTAAATCAAATTTAAAACCTACTATTATCGTTGTCAAGATATACAAAAATTTATATTTACGGAGTCATTTAGAAAAAATTCAGAAACTTCCACTTTTACCGTTCTCAAGGTATATATACATAAATTATACTTTGCTTAGTATGAAAGCTACCATGACCACTTCTCCTTTTCGGCCTACATTTTAACTGATGATTTGCCTAAGTTGTTTGTACGAAGTTTGCTTCACTACTACCGTTATCAAGGTAAACATACATACATACATACACGCATACAAAGTCATCTTCAGTTTTAAGTACATAGAAGATTATAAATTTATGTATAACTAAACGACTTGATCCAATTTTGTTATAAATTGGAACACATATAGATCCAGCTAACTTAAATGTAATAAGGTATGTTTTTTTTTTCCAAAATTGGATTTGTGAGAGTTTAAACTAGGGGAAAAACGGGTAAAATTTGCGTCTTATTCTTTTGAAATGACATGTATTTTTTAAAGCAAAGTTTTTATTTTATTTTATGTTGTAAAAATCTCATTTTTAAATTCCGCAAATTGAGAGGCGAATAAGGGGCAAAAAGGGTATTTTGGGTTCATAAGTGCATTCAAATTTTCCACTTGGTATTCTATTATTAAGGTGCACATTAGGTTAAAATAACTAGCTCCACAGAAAGAGTGTGCGTGGCTCTTCCCAAAAAAATAATATTTATTATGGTACATTTTAATAATTCCATCTACGGAAAACATTGAACGTTGTTGTAGCGTGTTCTTTAGAATAACAAATAGGTGGTACAAAAACGTAGAGGATAAGGCAAAAATAATTTATTTCTCATATAAAGTAAATAGGTTTTATCATATATCTCAACAAGTATTATAATGGAGGAAGATTTAAAACTTTAAATTTAAGTTTGATACAAAGTAAATACGTAACTGCTTCCATATATTCTAAAAAGAATAACAGCGAAGTACTTTAAAATTCACCTTAGCGTTTACTTCAAAATTATTAAAATTAATTTTCAAAATGTAATAATTAAGTGAAATAACTAAATTTTTTTATAGTCTGTCTGTCAATACATTTTGCGTATATACGGTGGTGAAAAATTTTGGTTGTAACAAATGTTATGCTTAGACATTGATTCAATACATATTAAATAGCTAAATAAAAACACAATAGAATTAAACGTTTTTGCATATAAATGCCTTTCATTTTTTCTTTGTGTTTGCCTTTTCTTAATAATTTTAAAATATTCAAACGTTTTAACAGTCATTATCTTATTTAAAATAAGTCATTTTCTTGTGTTATTACGCCTTTGTAGACGTTACTACATCATTTACAAAAATCAAAACTTTTTATGACGAATCGATAAGCAACACGTAATCGATAACTGTAATAGTTCGTGACATCACTAAACAAAAATTATAAAGAAAATGCAGAAAATTTTCGAGACAAGTGAAATTTTGTGAAAAACACGGTTAATAAGTATTATTAAGAAAATATAAAATTATCCATAGCATAGCTACATAGAAAACAAAACTTTTGCAAAATTATTTAAAGCTCAAACAAAAAACAGAAATTAATTTAACACGTAATTACAATAACAAAAAATTACAATATTTTTTAATTGATGTTTCGTTTTTGATTTCATTACGCGTGAACTTAAAACAGTTTTTATTGTTTTTGTTCTGTGAAGTGGTCAGTTGAGGAGAAGTAACAAAAAACTAAAAACGAATAGTGGAACAGATCGCACACTTGCATAGGTGAAGTCTACACAAAAACAAGGAAGAGACAATTTGATGAAACGTCACAAATTGCATTTGTTGGAAGACGATTTATAATAGAGACCAACCAAACAGTTCAATTTGTCCAATTGCCACAACAACAAAGAGGAATAAGAAGAGAAAGAAAGTAAATAAGGTAAGTTATGTGTGCGTGTGTGCTTGAAGAGAGAAACGTCGCCTCGTAAGTATTATTATCATCACTATGAATAAATTGTTTATTTAGTTATAAATAATAAACCTATTATTACACTCTATCACATAACAAAGCAAATTTACAACAACAACAATAGCAAAAAAAGAGTCGAACAATAAACGAAAAACAAAGTAATTGAGACGCGAAGGTCAGGGGTGCTATGTATGGAAAAATATAATAAATGCAAACAAATATTACAAACTATTTGCATTTTAAAAATCAAGAAAATAATGCACTTTTATTAACTTGTCTTGTAATTTATAGACGTTTTTCCCTCATAAGGATTTGTCGATTCTTTCAGGGATAAGTGAAGAAAAGACATCAATGAAGTCTTAAGAACACATAATTGGCTACTACTACCTATTATAGGACTTTGGTAAGGCTTTGAAAAACCTCATAGTGCTTCTCAGTAGTCCTAACTGTTAACATCGGCTGAAGCCAATGTCAATGGTTTTATTACAACTCAGTAAAGTATGCCTATTTGCTCACATAAATTCTTCGGATTTGCCAATAGTTTTCATTACGGGTAAATCTGGTTAAAATGAATCGCTGCACCAAAGCTATATTTTTTTTTGAACACAGTATATAATCGGTTGGAAAACCACTACACAAAATAACAAGGTCCAATGCTGTTAAGCAGAAAGTAAGTACTCAAAATTACTGTTCACTATTGCTAAAAAAATATTTCAATATTCAAAGTGGCATGCGTTAAGTCTAAAAACATACTTTTTAAGTGTTCGCCCAAGCTCCTCTAAAGAAATCCAGATGATAATATTAATTAACCTAGCTCTAGATGAACCTGCACAACAATAACTGGTAAAAGAAATGTAAACAAAATAATAGTGTTAGGGAATAGTCGAAGTAGCTGACGATTATCATGTTTATGTTCGTCAGCATAGTTTAACCCGAAATTGTTTGTTTTTACTAAAAAAAATCGTCCTATGATTTGAGTATCCCTAAACAATCATAATTAATGAAGAATCATATGATTATGACCTCAAAATAAAAAACTCGTGTCAAAGGAAAATTTCAAAAGAGCCACCACCAATCAAAGGCCAAATCAAGTTTAATAAAAAGTAGAGGTTTTGCTTATTGTTTATTTTAATTACCGCATCATAATTCACTAGAATTCTAAATACAAGCGCTACAATTACTGGAAAATATTGGCCTCAAATTCGTAATTTGTGAAAAGCAAAAGGAAAGAAAAAATTAACATCACAATAATGATAACTGCTAACTCATCCTTGCTTGTAAGTGATTTTTTAGCCAAAGAATTATCTTGACTCGATCAAAATATTCTCTGAATTTGACCGTAGAAATGCACGGTTATACCAAAAACTGCTTAGTCAAAGTGCTTCGAGGTTAAAAAAAACATCACAATAGGTTACAAAATGGGTTTTGAAAAAAAGGCATGTGTTGTTTTACCACTTGATGTTGTAAATGTAATCGTTTTTGCTTTTGTTCGTGTTAAAAATAATGTTTTTTATTTTTAGTTTGTTTAAATTGCTCGTTTGACTACAAGCACGTTTGGCTGATATGGAAGTAAAAAAAATTCCCAATTCATCATCGTCTTCAGGACGTAAACAACCCACAGCTGTTTCACGTATGAAACAGGATTATATGCGTTTAAAACGTGATCCCTTGCCTTATATCACCGCAGAACCCTTACCTAATAATATATTAGAATGGCATTATGTTGTCAAAGGCCCAGAAGATTCACCCTATTATGGAGGCTATTATCATGGAACGCTGTTATTTCCGCGAGAGTTTCCATTTAAACCGCCGTCTATTTATATGCTAACACCGAATGGACGTTTTAAAACAAATACCCGTCTATGTTTAAGTATATCAGGTAAGAAAAGCAATGAAATATGTAGTTAGAATGAAATACTAATTTTTTGCTTTAATAATTTTAGACTTCCATCCCGATACGTGGAATCCTACTTGGTGTGTTGGCACAATTCTAACTGGTTTATTAAGCTTTATGGTATAAAAACTACATACTATGTCTTATTATTTTTTTAGCAGATTAAACTAATTTGTTTGTTTGTTTTTTGTTTTAGCTGGAAAGCACTGCTACATTAGGTTCAATTGAAACTTCAACTTATGAAAAACAACAACTCGCCAAAAAATCGCTTGCATTTAATTTGAAAAATCCACATTTTGTTGAATTGTTCCCTGAAATTTGCGAGGAAATTAATAAAAGACTACAAACAGAGAAAGAACAAAAACTGAAAGCATTAAATGCCGCAGCCTCCAATGGATCAATTGCAAATGGTACAAATGGCCTTAAAGCCACAGCGAATGGTGGTGTAGACAGTGTGAGAGGTAGTATAGCGGCAAATGGTACAACGGCAAATATGAATGGTGTCAATGTTGGTGGAAATATCGTTGATCCAAATACACCAAAAGGTTCATCAAATATAATCATTTTAATATGTTTTGGTATATTCGCACTAGTAGTGAATTATGTTTTAAAAAATATAAATCAGGAATAGAAACTAATAAAATACATCAACAACAACAACAACAACAAAAACAATGTTATCAACATAAGCGAAGAGGAGAGCGGTGGTTGTTTATACATAGAAATTTTATATGTTTTTATTTCCAATATTAACATGATTTAGTTTTCGTTTAAAGAAATATTTTAGTTTATTTTATTACTTATCTCTCTCTCTCTCCTACTTCCCTCTTCTATAGTTCTTATACAACACTATACATTTCCCTCTTACTTTACAATGTAGAGTTTTATACAATATAATTATGGCGTATTAGTTATAAATAATAACAAAAAATAAACAAAAACCATTGAACAATAAAATATTATCCCAGTCTATAACAAACTCTTTAGTAGTGATCTATTAACTTCACTACTGTAAATTAATTTTTTTATTTAAGTGTTATATACATAATTTTTGTAAAAATTTTAAATATTAAAACGTTGGGTACAGTAGGCAAAATATATTTAAATTTAAATAAAACATGAAAAGAGAAAATTTAAAACAAAAAATATAAAATTAATTTAAAATACAACAACGCTTATTTCTGTAATATACTTACATATGAAATAAATAAATTTGTATTCTGTATATGACTTTAAGTTAAATTTAATAAATAATAAAGAGAACAAATTGATTTCATTAACAAAAAACAAATATTCAAAATTTGCGAGTACTTGTGTTTTTAAGAAATAAGAGTAATACAACTGAATTTTCAATTGAGTTTTTCTTTCTCAGAGCAATTACCACCTGTTACTCACCAAGACTTATTTTATACAATTGTTTTTATATTTTAAAATTTGTTTTGGGGCAAGTTTAAAGCAAATAGAGGACTTTTTCTAAGTTTTGTGGTTGAATGCGCAGTATCGTAGATCGATAACAATTAGACATGTTTGTTCTTCATTACAGGTCCAAACAATTAGACATCTTTGTTCTTCATTACAGGTCAAATTTGACCAAATAAATTAACAAATTGAAACTTATACTAGGTTTTCATGTACAGACGGATTTAGAAATAAGTTTGTATTCCATCGGTATAATTCCATCCATTTTCATGTATACAAAACATCTAACACAAAAAAGTATTGATATGTAAATACTATGCGACGCCGAACTATCAATTTCAATGTTTTAAGTGTGGTTTACTGAGTCGCCATAATCGCAACAAAATAAATTATGATAGATAAAGTTGAAGTTGAATCACTTTTAATTGCATATTTTATTTCAATTTAACTGCATATGCTCTGAATTTCTCCAACAAAGAGTGAATATCTTTTATATAAGCTTTAGCAAATTGAAAATATTCCGGTATGTGATGATCAGGGAAACCAGAAATTTGCAATTGCATGTTTTTTCCCACGCAACCAATCAAATCGGATGTAAGATATTTATCCGTTTCATGAATTTTTATGAATTTTAACATCGATTTGTTAGCGCATATTTTTGCATATTTTGCTTACAACAGCATTTTTTGCATATTTCAGGGCTAAGACCATGTTTTCGTATTTAAAGAGCATTTTAGACGTTTTTAGCGCATAATTGGATATTTATGCTCTAAAATATTTTTACAGCGAACACAAATTTTTGTTTAAAATTCTGGCCAAGTCTTTTTTTAATTATCAGCGAATTAAATTTTTTTCGCCGTCTATACCTCAATTAAGTTTATTACCGCTTAACAGGCGAGTATATTCTGTAAACCAAATACGATTGTAACTGAATATATACACTATTCTATTCAACCTTTTTTACATTGTGACAAAGAATCTTCAAGCCAAAATTCTAAATTAGAGAAAACCAATCACAACTTTTGGCGATTAGTTAAAGATATTGGACGTGAGTTTAAACTTAATTTTGCTTTTTGTGACAGACGCTGCTCTATATATAATGAAATTTGCCAAAGCCATAAAGGTGTTTGATCATGAACTAACGCACGTTACATGCATTGTTTTATCAAGCAAACCTTGGTTTCATTAAAAAGTTACGTAAAAACTGCAGAACTGCCTATAATATTAGTTGAGCAATATGCCATATTAACTAAAACGGTTCAGAATATTGGCAAGATGGAAGATTGTAATACAAAACTGAATATTAAAACTAAGCTAAAACATATGCATTAACAAAGAATTTATCTAAAAAATGATCTTAGTGCGTCTTCTTCTAATCTAGTTTTAAAATATGATCTTAAGGAATTGTTGTCTTTGAGATATGTCCCTTTGTTTATATTTTCAATGTATAAAAGTTTACTTAGATGTAATAAACAACGCTTTACATTTGAAAATGTAAGTCAATGTCTTGTTGTTTATTATTTAGATCTCATTAGAAATTGAAATACGTTTTTTTTTCTGTTGTATTGTTAAGATTTTGTGTTGTTTAATAAACATTTTTTTTCTAGTAACAGAGAAGAAATTTTTGTTATCTTAAAGCATATTTTTAAATTTTTAGATCATATTTTTGAACTTATACTGCATATTTTATGCACATAAAACACTTTTTTAGGAGCATATTTCTGGTTTCTCTGGTGATGATAAATTATCGTTTTGAAAAGTAAAATCAATATTGAAAACGATTTAGATGTCGTGAATTTAAATTGATTTCATATTCAATTATTGTTTTATCCCGTATAATTCATCTAAAAAAATACAACCATAAATAAACTATGAGTGTGTATATTTGTTTGTTCACTGCAAATTGAAAATTGTTTTAATATTTTATTTTTTAATTTTTGAAAATCAAATAAATTTGTTTAAATTTATTTTTTTTTGATTACTTTGTGATAAATCAAAGTTCGTATGTTAAACTTTCTACGCATTTGTAGACTCGTCTGACATTGGCTCTAATTGAATCAAGTCATTAGTTTTTTCCAAAATTTCGGAACTCTTTTTTTATTTGAATCGGATATTTTCTTTGCTGTCTTGACATTTACGCCAAAAGGATATAAACGCCAAGATTATTGAAATTCGTTTTTTTTTAAAGAAATCGATGGTACTCGATTATTCGCGTCATCACACAAATTTCATAGCTGTAATATATAGGGCATGTTCGTAAATGCGTCACTGCGCTGCATCACGAAATGTCTGTGGGACTTATGTCAGGTGACTAATAAGTAGAATGAAACCGTGGTCAGGTTTTGATGTCGGAACTTCTAGATTTTTTTTAATTTTTATTTCCGCCACACTTAAATATAATACTCCTACTTTCCTCGCTCAAAACAACTTTACTCCAAAATCCTTCAACATAAAATTTTATGGTTTTCCGTATTGAAGCCTGCTGCTCATCTATTTTTTTTTTTATTTAACCACAAACAAATATATTTTTATACATAAGTTAATATAATTACATAATTGGGAATGTAATACTTACTTGTCCATGAACATATGTACATATTGATGGCACGTGAAACTACAACATTAAATGGAAATCTAAAAAAAAATTTATAAAAGGTTCTCGCTGTCAAAACTTAAGCCGAAACATGTACATAAATCAGGCCATAATCACAGTTGATCATCAGTTCATTTTACACAATTGTCAAACTTTATATGAAAAAATAGGTATGCATCGAATATGACAGTTACATAAAAGTTAGTTGTTGTAATAGTAATATCGAATGCAATTTTTATATATGCAATTTTCATGTATGTATATGTTCACAAAACTCATGCATGTTATGTATGTATATGTGCAACATACATACATATATAAAAGCTAAGTGTACTGAGAATTTTCGTGAGGAATTTTGGATAAAAGTGATACTTTAGTGTCACAATGGCAAAGCTGATTTTAATAACCACAGTTTCAATTATGTTTTTACCTTCTTTGCGTTGTATATTTCCACCATTTTTCTCTTTACTTCTCTTTATTTATTTTTTGCCTATGCGTGGATTACGTACGTGTGAAAATAAAAGAGAAGAACAGCTCTTTGCCTAAATATGCTCTAGACTGTGTACTACAACAAAACTTTTCTACGTCAAAAGGTATAACCTGGAGAAGATTACTCTGACGATATATACCTCCTAGATTATAGATATTGCGACATTCAGCGGCAGCTGGATTCTGCAAATAAGCATCACCAAAACAAAGTTATGCGAGTCAATGCTAGGAACAAAACTTTGTAGGAAGTTTCGCTGTTTTGATATTCTGGGAGCATTTTTTAGCTGTTAAGGCTATTAATTATATCAGAGCACTTATTAACCTACAGACACAATATTTCTATTATTCATACTGTAAAGAACTCATTAAGTTCTAATAAATGGGGAAATTATGAGAAGGAAGTGGGTATGAAACACCTTGCCAAAACTTAATTAAGACATAATGAAGGTAGCCATAGAATGGATAAATTAGAAGATCAGTTCATGCTTGAAAAAGACAACTGGAGTAAACAGCTACTTCCCATAGAACGATTTAGAGCCAGATGAAAACATTATTGTTAGACAGACACAGCTAAAAGGAAGGAATTTGTTATAGTCTTATGATTTCCTGTGAATCGTTAAATTAATAATAATAAAAAACCTTGATTTTTAGATGGAATAAAAAACAAAAAATTTTGGGCTAAATGTCTTAAGCTTAAGGCAGACTATGTTGACAATGAGGACGCTTTTTTGTCGAAAGAATATCTTTTATCCGAAAAGTCACGTTCTCGTATAGAGTTGCAGTATTTATGAGTTAAAAATCCTAGAATATGTTTGGCTACGATATTTTAAATCAGCATGTTCTGTTATGTTATTTAGGGCGAAAATGTACTGCAATCCAAAGGATTTTTTGTGGAACCCCATATGCTCACTACATCAGATTGAGCCTGCGAAGCCAGTAATCCTGTTTGGTAGAAATGTCTCTTTCTAAGTCAACTGAGATAGCTGAACACTCACACAGTACATGTTTAGATGTATTAGTACAGGTCGTGCAGAGTCAATAAATGCACTGATGGTAACTGTGCCTGTGGTATGGTAGGTAAGACGGCCGTCCACCAACCAAGAATGTCGTCTGTTCAATACTAGGCCAGACCATCTGAAAAAGAAAAAAAATTTTTCTACAGCGGTATCACCTCATAACATTAACTAGTAGCTGGTTATGAGTATTATTACTATTGAAAACTTCTATAGTGGAATAGTCTTTCAGAGCCAGCGTTAAACTATAAGACCGTTTCAATAAGTCTAAAAATAGAATCGGGTACAGTTCATTGATTGGGAGAAGTCCCCGTGTTACTCCATGGAATGTTATGTAATTTACCCCTTAGTACGCTGAGCTTGCTCTATCATGTATGATCATTTATCCAAACGAGCGGATAAATATCAAATAGGAGCAATTTTCTCACACTTAAACATGTCGCTAACCTTCAAGCTGGACACACCAGGTAATCTAAGAGCACCTGCTTCTTCCATCACCGAAAAATGCAGTGTAGGTATACGTAGAATGATCCTTATGCCAAGTGTGGGACAGGTTCTCATCGCACCTGCGATTAAGTCACAAGCAAGGCGATGGGCTCTCTACGTTTTACCATAGAAGCACTGACAGGCATAAGTTTCCGTAATCGCCTTGTTAGTAACATACAACAAATGTTACTCCCATGTGGAAGTCCTGTCCAGAATGATCCATAGATATTTCACTTCATTAGATATGCTGAATGTATGTATGCACATGAATGTTCCTAATTTAGCCCTTATATTTAAAAACCAATTTGTAAATATTATACGATTATAATTTTATAGAAATAAAACAAAAATGTGATTCTTTAAATGTTTAAATATCCGATTTTTGAAGAAAAAACTATAAAAAATCATAATATGTAGTATTTTGCAATAAATCCGTGATATATATTGGGAAAATAAGCGGAAGTGCCTTTTAAGACATGCCACATTGTAAACTTTTATAGCAAGCAGCCATTTTAAATACATATTTAACATTTTATAAAATTTATTGCATTTAAAAAATTTGTCAATTCACACACAAAAAATAAAGCAGACTAATTATATGGTGCATTTATAAATTTGATTGCTTATGTTTTCAAAACAAAACTACGAAAAAATCATTTTCTTTCCTTCTTCAACTGATGATAAACATTTAAGAGAAAACTTTTCATGTTAAATTTGTTGACACAAAAAAGGAAGAAAGAAAAACTGACAAATAAATACCACAAAAACCATCATCACCAAAGAACTTTTAAAGACAACATTCGCACTATGATTACGGTTAAGACTTTTTTGCTGCAGTTGGTGAGTCTTGCGTCTCAACTCCCTTTCTATCAGCGATTTGTTGGTTAACTTGTGTGCATTCGTTTGGCCGGGGGGACATGAATTGGCATGACTGTATAAAGTTATAAAATACAATTTCGTTGACATTGTCAACTTGACTTTTCGCAATAGCAAAGAAAATAACTTGTAAGAAAAAAATTTAATAAAAAAAGCAAAACTTTATAAATCCAACTACTTGTTCATTTTTGTTGTTACTAAAAGATTTAAATTTTCATTTTGCAAAAAAAGTTTTTATACATTTTTTTGTTCCTTAGCATATAGTGTGAGATTGTATCTTAGGGCGTCTTTAAGGGAATGCATTCTTTAATGCGTTCAAATATTATATAATATCGACCCATTTGCGTATGTTATAAAAATCAAATTTTGCAGTAGAGCTTCATTTCTATATTTGTTTGCTTTGGCTGATAAAATCAACAGCAACTTTTAAATATTATATCTCCAGAAGTATTGCGAATATCGATATAATGTTTTACTATGTGGTGAGTTTCTGACTTTGGAATACACTTGCATTAAAAAGTCATTTTCGTAAAAAATTTGACATATGATAATTCCGCGCAAAGGGGCTGATATATAGTGGTGACCTTTTAATTAGAAATGACTGCTGCATACAGAGCCACTAAATCAATTATTTCAGTGTTTATCCATTGCTAACAAATATGAACGCAACAATAATTTTGTAGGTATTAATGCATTACGCAGTCACCGTAACTACTATTCTATGGATTGTTCCAACTACTGTAGACATACCGTAATCCAACACCTTCGCGGATCCTCTGCCAAACTTTAAAGTTCTTTCTGGTTTCATTGACAGTACTCTCTGCTATTTGTCGCGTGCAAGATAGAATATTGGGCCAAGGTCAGATGAGAGCAAAATTAATCGTCATTGTTAAATAGTTAAATAAATTTATAACCTTAAAAATTAAAGGCCGAGAGTAAAAAGGTTCTCAATGTGCGCATTCTCAAATTAGTCACTCCAAACTGATTTTCTTTCGGTCCGTCCAACGGTGTCGGGGTGTCCCTTGTTTGCGCCATCGTTCGGGTTTGTGATCAAATACCTTGCGTGCCGGAACATTTTCTTCAAAAATGCCTTTAAAAAATGTGTAAAACAAAGCGCTGTGTGAACGCTTGGCAGCTGGAAAATCTTATTTTGTCAGCGCGTAAAGAATGAAGTTGGTCGCAAAAAAACTATCACTTTAGCTAAGAGAAGTTAACATTTCTGTTCATAACGGAACGTTGAGTCACTTATTTAAAACACAACGTTTTGCTTATAGGAATGGGCATATAGTTGGTGCAATGCAACTATTTATCACTTTAGAGCGGCGCTCATTCCGTAATTTGGGCGACGCTCTGAGGTTCTTAAGTATGGCAGACCGTACTTGAAACTCCTAATGCAGTTTCGAACGGGACACAGTGGAAATGTTTAGATAGACATAGGGTCTCAATGGGTGATATATCCACCATTATGGTTTTAGATCTGTTAGTGTTCATTAGGAAGGCAGCAGATTTGCTGCACAAGCTATACATAAATAATATAACATTATACCGACGACGTCGATTAGCTAACGACAGCTGTTTTCCAATTCATGGCCTACGGCCGATATCTGCCGATAATAATAACTACCTAGTTCTGATCCTCGTAAGCGTCTTCTTATTGCACGTGAAGTATTTCTGCTCTTATTCGCTGTCCGATTCCAGCCCTTATTTCATTCGAAGACATGAACGAATGTGTTTTTTTTACTACAAATAATTTTCTCTTCGCTTCACACAAGCGAATTGCTCTGAATACCATTTTTTGGAGCGAGCAAAGTTTTGGGCGGTGGCTGACTTTAATAGTTGTTTGTTTTGATGACAGAACTCAATTAACTCCTTAATTTTTTTTATTACATAACCTGTTTTAGAATCTGATAAGTATCAAAATCACTACAAGTTATTCTATTGTTTTTCAAAGAAAATTTTATGTCACTAACAGAAGATTAGTAACCAAAAGATTGCAAAAACTTACTTTTCTAATTGAGTGGTCAGCCAAAAGCAACTGTTCGAATCATATTATTATTTTTTTTTTTGATAAGCTCACTTTAAACTCCACAATGTTATATGTTTACATACTATGTATATAACCGGTAATGACGGAGGTCTTAAAAAAAGCTGATTTGGTATCACCTATTGAATTGAAAGCTCTGTCTCCGTAAGTTCGCATGGATTTTTTATCTTATCTATCTCCTATCTTTTCAATCAGAATAACTAAATAAAATTCTTCTTCGGAAATGATTTAAGATATTTTTTTAAATTTGTCACAAATATAATCTTTCAAAGCTCTGTTTATGATTTCAGCTGTTTTTTCATTTTAAATGCTTCGTGTATCCTTGTGTGTGTGTGTGTGTTTCTAAATGGTTTATGGTGTCTGTGAATTTTCAACTCATCTTAATTTATCAAAAGTTCTAAAACGGAAGTTACACTCTTTTTTTGTGCCATTTAACGCATTTGTTGCATTCTACTCTGGTTGCAATTCTTTTTTCTTCTTTCCCAATATAAGCACACTATGAATAGCGAATATTTTCTTCTTTTATTTTGTTGCCATTACAAATGTTTTGTCTCCCAGTTTTTGTTAAACTTTTTTTGTTCTTTATGTTTTTGTTTTTTGTTTTTTCTATTTTTGTTGCAAAATTTAAAACAATTTATCATTTTGATGGTCTCTTGTGCTTTTTTAGGAAGAAGAAATATTTTTCTCTTGTCTCTATTCGAAATATGGATTTTAGAAAATTTTTAAAAATTGAACTTTTAAAAGCCCAATATAGAGTACATTTAATTCGATCGTCCATATGCATATTTTTATATCCTACAACAATAGATAGTGATTGTATGTTTTTCTATAACAACTCATCAACTTGAAATCTATGGCCAAATCGACACACTCGTGATGACTTGATCTGAAATTTTTTAAATTTAATTTTATATTAATTTTATTTAACTAATTAAATTTTATTTAATTAAAATCAGTATTATTCGATACGAAAGTTTATTGGAACACGAGTTTTCATAGGTTAGGCTCTAGATTCTGTTTCAACTCTAACAATGTAATTATATAGTAGGTCTCTACCACCCATGTAATTCGACGATATTTATTAATTCGCCTTATTATCATACAGGACGCAACCTGTATAGTTTTTCTTAAGAACTAACCCATAATTTTATGCATGCCTCATATACATAGATGTTACATCAGGAATTCATCATAACGTAAAAATATACACATTTTTACGAGAGTTTACCTAGACATGTTCTTTTAATTCCTAAATCAGTGAAAAAATATTGTAAAAATTTGGTCCATATTTGATCATACAAAGTTACATAAATAAATTCGAAAATTTTAGTAATTTCATGGTAAGCAGATGACCAAATCTGGCTCAAGTAAGTCTGACATTATCTTCTACTATTGCACACAATTTGCTTAAGTTTTTATAAAAAAAAATTAAAATGACATTTAACCTCTTTACCAGTGGGAATTGATAAAGAAAAGCCGTCTAAAGTTGGCAATAGTGCCATACAATTATTAGGTGAGCTTACAGTTTTTTTTCTGAATTGTTCGACTTAAGATTGCTTTGTCTATCAAAGTCTGTTACAATATCTGGTCCCTCTTCAAAAGCTATATTTCGGCATAGTAGGTTATCGTATAGTCGAATTCAAACGACTATAACTTTTTGTTTTACTTTTATAAAGATACGAGTAATGTTGATGTTTATTGCTGTTGCAGTTACTTTTCCGTTTATTTCAATATAAAAGTTGTTTCGTTAAATGTTCTTTATTTGATGTTACTGTTACTGTTATTGTAGTTGTTGCATGAGTATGAATTTTAAATGACATTTAGCTGTAACAACTTAAGTCATAAATAAATTTGTCTACGAAAGGATTGTGGTGCTTTTTTTGCATTAGTTTTTCATCTTTCGTTAAGTAAAATTTGTTTTTTTTTATCACTGTTTGCTAAATTGTAGTAAAACCATAAAAAAATTTTTGCTTTTATATTTTATGAGGCGATAAATGGAGACAAATTTATGAACATTTTTCTTAAGATAAAGTTTTGCTTTGCCTTAATATCGCTTTGCTTTATAGTTTTGTTGGAAAATGAAAAATTTTATAATTAATTTTTGTAATTAATTTTGTTTTTACTATTTAAATTGTATGTATCAGCGAGGAGGTTCTTGAACTGTGCTCATAAGAAAAATTAAAAAAAAAAAAATGGAAGCAATGAATAATTGTCAGCTTTAAAAGTACATTTTTATTTATTTATTTATCTACAATAAAAAGTAGATTTTTAAAAAATACTATTTCTACTTTTGCCATTTTAATGATGTAAAATGTTATTGTCGTAATCAAAATTGACATACATACCTATGTATGTATTCCCAATGTAATAGTCTCAAATCGTCTTATAACCGCATATAGAAAATATTTTTTACAGTTCAAATGCTCCTTGATAGCTAAAAATGAAATTGAATAAGCTTACTCATACTAAAAAAGTTATTATTCCTTAATATATCGCGACTGTGATTAAAAGCTATGCTTGGTATTCTTCTCTATTTTTTTCTTATTAAGCTTGTCTACTTAAAAACTTAAAATTATTTTAGAAAAATATGAAAACCATTAAACTACTTTGAACTGTGAAAAATCCGTGACTAATGCATTTCTTTACTTATCTTCGCTTGTGATTACTTTTTTGGCCAAAACTAATACAAACCTTAACAAAGATATTTACAGAATTTGGTCGTCTGTTACTTTTTCTTGTTCTCAAAACTGAAGATATAAAGATTACATACTTAAAAAAATCCTTTGAAAGAAAAGTGCTTACCGGAAGTGATAAGGACGATACATTATAAAAAGCGTCGACATTAATATGTTATATCTGAGAGGCAGGAGATAAAATAAATGCTAATCTGAATGAGTTCCACTCGCATTTTTCTTTTCCAACAGTTTTTTTTTTTGCAAAATTATTAATTTTCTACAAATTACATATATTTTTCAAAATTCAATTAAATATTTTTTTAATTACGAAGGCAACTTGACAACACAGTTGAATATTTCAGCAGAAAAGCGTTTTATCTTTCCTTTATGGTCAACACATATCGTCCAAAAATTTTAGTTTTCTTAATATTCATTTAAATCTGAGAATTATCTACTGCGTATATGTATACAACCGAACGAAAATGAGCAGATAATAACAAGATAATAAATAAAACAAAAAATTGTATTAAGTTGTGAAATAGATATTAATGTTAGCAGACGTATGTCGCTTTGCTTTTTAAAATTGTTTGTTTTGCTGTTTATCCATATAGTTTTTCTCTTCAACGCACTCAGCAAAAATTCACTAGCACTACTACACAAATTCATTTATCTTTTTGGTCACCCCTGATTTAAATACTATAATAAGATTTCTTCTCGTCCTTTGATCTAAATCTCTTATTACCCAGCGATTTCCTTAAATGCGGATATAGTGGGCGTTCGAAAAAGTTTGGTTAGAAATTGTCGGTAAGTAGCTTTAAAACGTAATATCTCTGGTAATTTTATTTGCATCAGGCAGCACTATAGCATGTTTGAAAGGTGACATTTTATGCCTTACTTCGCGAAAAGTAATCCACGTTTAAAAATGAGTGAAAATTCTAAACATGACCGTAATTTTTTGCTTTGCTTTTATAAAAAAGACAAGAATGCGTCACAGGCTTTTAAACAACTTTGTGAAATTACTGAGACGATGCTGTAACTAGAGAAATATTAACAAAATGGTATGCTAGTTTGGGATTTGATAAATTTGATGTTAAAAGTACAGCATGCTCTGGTCGACCAATCACTAAAAAGATGGAGAAAACTGGACATACAAAGAAGTTCAATCTTTGGATGCCACATTTGTGATTAAATGCTAAGTTCAACCATTTCTGAAGCGATTACCTACGACAATATTGTGCGAAGAAGATCATGGAAGAGCAAGGTAAGGTAAGAATAGTAATGGTGTGTATCTGGTGGGATTCGAAGGGAACTGTTCATTATGAGCTTCTATAACCTGGTCAAATGATTGTTTCTGATCGCTACTGTCAAAAATTAACGACCACACACTATTTTGATGACCCGGTAGAAACTAAGATAGCTTTTCAGGTAAATATAGCCCGGATCTTGCACCTTCATTTATTTCAATCTCTTCAGAAATCTCTGCATAACGTATTCGGATCAGTTTTCTGCTCAGAAAACGCAGAAGCTCTACACAAAAGTGTTTCATTTTTGATAACATTTGTAACCGGATTTTTTCGAACACCCAAAGAAAATATTGGCAAGGGCTTAATCTGAAGAGTATGCTGAATGTGATAGTAGTATGTGACTAAACACGAGTGCTCTTGTAGGTTGCCTTAATGACACAGCACTTTTTTCGCCGTCAGATGAGATCGGTTTTGCTTTAAATCAACATTAAATATGTCCAAGAGCTATGAATAATTTTCGCCTATACTCGTTTCAGTTCAAGGCATTAGAGTTGAATGTCACCGTTTGCATTTAAAAAAACTGTGGTTATGACATTGTTGGACTATAAGCCTGTAAAGGCTAAAACTCATTGTTTTAATCTTATTTGGCCATTAATGTGTTGTGATGGATCTACATATTTTGTGTAAACAGTAACAAAATGATATAAAATGTACGAATTGCGCTTATGGCGACTGTAATCAAAAGATAGACAGCTTTTTATATTAAAATTTTTATACAGTCTCAGCCACGTTATAACTCCGTTTATTCTCAGTTCATACAATTTATAATTCATTTAATTTCTAAAGGATTTTCGTAGGGCGACTTAAACCACCACAACTCAGTAAACCACTTTTTAATGATAGTATGTTTTTCGCTGGAAATACAAAATGACACTGGTTTTAAGACTGCATTTTTTGCACCTTAAACTTATTTCATAATTATTCAAAAGAAAACATTTTTGTTTCAATGTAAATATACAAATTCACTCTAGAATTAATTAATTTCACTAAAAATACTGCTCACAAACTCAACTATAGTGTGGTGTAGACTAAATAAACATGCTTAAGTCAGATCAAATAACGTTTATACAAGTGATAGCAACAAAAAAACAACAAAAACAAAAATAATAATAACGAACTTCAAACAAATTACAAACACTTTAAATACAGAAACAAGTTAAAAATACATAAACAAACAAACAAACAAACAAACGAATAAATGAATAAATAAATGTATGCAAAAACAAACACCACAAATACAGATACAAACACACAAACACATGGGTGCAAAATTTGTGTTTGAATTTCTAAAATACATAAACAATATGAAAGTAATTGTGTATGTTGTGTGCTTGTATATGTTAAAGGGATAAAACGCAGCAAAGGACGAAAGTGAAGGCAAAATATGGCAGTAAGAAAAACTTTATCTTCTACTCACTCGTAAATGCAAAATTAATGTAAAAACTTTACCCATCATTACGGCTTCCTCATGATACGATAGGCGGTGTAGAAATAGCAAAATGGGAGTTTATGTTAAGGATAAACCCATAAACTGTTACGGAAAAAGTTGATTTCCGGAAGCTTTACACTGTTTAAGCTTCATTTTATGCCATTACAGTTCTAGTTTTGTGTGTCTTTCGTAAGCACAAGTTGCAGAAGAACAAACTTTTGAGATATTCAGTAGGTTTTATTGAATTCATAATACTAGTTTGTACGAAAACGAATCCATGGAGAGAGAGAGAGAGAGAGAGAGAGAAATATGCTGAAGGATACATGTGGAGAAGCATTAGCATTTGTTGCGTTTATTTTGGTTAGTATTCTTTTTAATGTATAAACTAAAGTTATGAATGTTTATTTACACAGAGTTACATTTGTAGTTAGTGGTAGTGGAGTAAGTTCTTTCTTACATACATACTATACTTTTAAAACTATTTGCAGTTGACAGTAGTTTTCGGTGTTGTACCCTACAATACCATGGGTGATTTAGTGGGCTTATGTGCATCATCTTTTGTTTATACCGATTGAGAATCATTCTTTGTAATTGAATGAAGCATGACAATTCATTAATGTAGGACGATTTCCTGATATATAGGGTCCACCATCTAACGTTTTTTTTTCAACTAGTGCTTATTTCGTGAATGGTAACACTTAGCTCATGTCTGATTTGACAGATAATTAGTTTTATCCTTCCGCTGAACGAATATGGTTGTGTATACGCTGGGAATCTGGGCCTACGATCGACTTACAGCAGTTGCCGATTTTGGCAAAAAAATCATCTTTTCAGATGAAGCTCATTTTGATCTTGGCGGGTATGTAAAAAAACAAAATTGTCGCATTTGGGGCACAGAAAACCCGCACGCATACATTGAAAATCCGATACACCCAAGACAAGTCACAGTTTGATGCGGGTTTTGGTACAGAGGCATAATTGGGCCATTTTTCTTCGAAAATGAGCAAAGAGTGGCCATTACAGTCAATGGCGATCGTTATCGGGCCATGTTGAACGAATTTTTGTTCACAAAAATGAAAGAGGAGGATATTAGCAACATTTGGTTTCAATAGGACGGCGCTACGTGCCACACAGCCGAAGCTACACTCGATGTTTTGTGCCCTGTTTTTGAAAATCGCATTTTCAGCCGCAGAGCTGATGTCGTTTGGCCACCTCAGAGCTGCGATTTGACACCGTTGGACTATTATTTGTGAGGTGCCGTGAAAGATAAGTGTTACGCCAACAAGCCAGAGGCAATTGACGTTTTAAAGGACAATATTCGTGAAGCCATTGGTGAAATACAGCTGCACACAATCGATAATGTGCTAAAAAATTGGACCGATCGTGTAGGCTACTGCATGGCCAGCCGAGGCAGCCATTTTAATGAAATTATTTTTCATTATTAACCGGAAGGATTGTACTTTCAAATAAAAAAAGAAATTTGAGAAAATATTCAGTTTTTTTTTATAGCATTTTCAAGCAGGCAATTTTCAAAAATTTCCCAAAGTTCTCTTCTGAACAAAAGAACCCTATGTGCTGTAATTTAGTTTAAAATCATTTTTCAAAAAGTCTGCATTTATAATAAGCTGCCATCAGAACCATTGATAAAAGTCAATGGCGATGGGATTGAAAATTAGCAAATATAAGTCAGTATTTTTAGAATTAATTAAGATCGTTTTATATTTACGTCTATAACTCATATAACTTGTTAGTAAAATGTATGCAAAAATTACCCTTTAACGGCACTAGTATGAAGAAATTTTTTGCAATATTTTATTTTCATCAAAAATAATATGGTTCTAATATGGTCTTTATGCAATAAAAGAAAATTGTTTAAATTGTGTGAATTCTGCGTTTAGACTTCGAATATAATTTTTGGCAAAATTTGGTTTTTATAATAGTCACATAAGAAAACGAGTAGCGGCTTTAACTCACTAATAATAGGTGCATTAACCAAGTATCATTGTATTCGTAACTAAACGTACTTCTCTAATGAATTCAGAAAAATTATGGTTCCCATATAACTTCTCTAAGCTTGGTCAATGGGGAATAATGAAATGTGTTGGATGAAAAATGAGTTTGCTTGAGAAATGCACACATATTTTTCAAGTTTACTTAAATGAAGTATATTCCATTTTAAAGGTCTGTTGCTTTTCTTTCCAAATCAAAAGAATCTTAAAATCGGTTAACATTTCGTTAAGTTATTAGCTACAAAGGTACCAAAAACCGGTTTTTTAACCGTAACTCAACATTGTTGAGGTATTTTGAAAATTAAAAAAATACATTTTTGTTGGGATATGTAAAAAACGGTATCACTTCCCAGGTATTTCTACTTCATACTTTTTTGTACACTTCTTTTGATGCGTAAAAAATAATTTTGTTGTTGTTTTTAAGAATTTTTAAAAACATTAAATAGCACTAAGCCCTAGAGAATAAGAATGTACACAATTTTTTTGACGCTGACTGTATATAGTGCATTCTGCTGGCCAAAAAAAAGTGATAAAAAGCGAGAAATTCCATTCACTGGTCAATTTACCATAGATAAGAGAAAAACTACTGTAAAAAAATAGAACAGTTTCTAAAACGAATTCGGTTATTTCGTTAGAACACTTTCTCTTATAGTAGAACAGTAAAACACAAGTCAAATTGCGACTGTGCTGTAATGAGTCAATAAAATGTGATACCGACGCTCGTTCGTAAAAACATCAGACAAATTATGGTACAAGAATATCAAGTAGCCTCGCAAAACCAGCTGGTTTTATTTACTTTTGTTTTGTTGTCCCGCTGAAACGTCAAATATATTTACTTTTGTATTTGTTTATAAACAAATTTTTCCCTTTCTGTTAAAAAGGGAAAAATAAAGTTAAAAGATATAAATTTTTTTAATATTTTCATTTTGGGTCCGATTTTATTTTTTTGCGTTTTTATAATAATTTCTCAGAAAAAAAATATCAAAACGTTTTGTTACTTTCCAAGACAAATTTAATAAGGTGGTCTTAAATTGAAAACGAATACAACACGGTAAACAAAACTTCGGCGTGTCAAAATAATGCAACACTGTAGTAAGTAAAAAGCTGTAGTCTCAAAAATATTCGGTGTCAACAAAATACACAATATTTATGTTTGCTGACATACGCGAATGTATCCGTTGTTGCTTACGTAGTAAATTATGGCCACCTCAATGAATTCTCCTTGGTTACTTTCGTAAACAAAAAACTTAATTTTGACATTTTAGTACAAAAATTGTTGTTTTTGTATGTTGTAGTAGTTATAAGGCTACCTTTTGTTGGCTAATTTTTCGTTGTCGAGGCTATACGATGAGTACATTAAAGCTTCCCAACCAAGACGAGTGTCATCTAATGGAACAACACACTTTATTTGCTGACAAATTTTCGTCAAGCTACGAACAGCAGAGATCAGAATTTATAGCTTTGCCAGGTTATAGTGAATTTTTTTAATCACACCAAATCTTTGATATTAAAAAATCAAAAAGGAATTGCGCAAACCATTCTTAGAGTCAGCGTTCATTTACAGCAATATCACCATACACTTTAAAAATTGTTTTGTACTGCTTTTACAGTAAAAAACATCACATGGCGCATTTCTTTAGATATTTCAATCATTTTCAAATATACTATACTAATTCCCATAACATTCCATGAACATAGGGACTTCTTTCAGTCAATAAGCTGCACCCGATTCTATTTTTAAACTCATTGAAATGGACCTACAGGTTAACGCCGGCTCTGAGCGGCAAATGCATTTAGAGAGTTTTCAATAGTAGTAATACTCATAACCAGTTACTAGCTAATGTTATGAGGTAATACCGCTGTCGAAAAACTTTTTTTTTTAATGGTCTGGCCTGGTATTGAACTGATGACCTATGACATTGACCATACCACAGCGCCACCTACCAGTTAATGCGACACTATTAGAAATATTAAGCTTCATAGAGCCTGAAGAAAAAAGTAAAAATCAGTTTTAAGACGCTTACTGACTGTTTTAGATTACAAAGGATATGCAAATTATTACTGATTGTTCGATGCTTACATTTTAGTAATTCAAACTTTGCTTTGCCCGATTATGCATTGCAAATTGTGTTATTTTTGTTTTTGTATTACACAAATTACAGTTATAATTGGATAAAATGCTATTTTTCTTATTCATAAAGGTACATATCTGAAGTATAAATAGGACCCCGAAAAATCTATATATTTATTATGTTTTTTACGTTTAGAAAACTTATGTATGAGAAAAATTCTTATCCGATCAGCCGTTTGAGTCACTGTGGATATCAAAGTCATACTTATAAGCCAGTATACTGAATTGATTTAAAAAAAAAATCAATTTTCTTTTTGTATACATACAAAACTTTGATCCTGATCCGGCCATAAATAATTCAATAACACTATTTAAAATTTTTAGACACCATTTATAGCTTCTTAAAATAAAAAATAAGTACAAAACTGCTATGTTTTTAAGCCTAACTTTTTCCTGTAGCGCATTTTTAACTTGCTAACTTCTATTTGGCAGTGTCTGTGCGAAAGAAAGATGTTCCCTTAAAGAAACTAACGAAGAAGGCATAAACGGAAAACTCAATCGAAAAGTTTCTTCTTCATTTCCGTTATTGTGTTATAATAAAAAAATAAACACAAAAACAACAACTATTATAACAAATAACAGTTAAAAGTAGCAAAAAAGATAACAACCACTTGTGGGTGGCATTAAGGAAATGTTTGTTGTTTTTACTGTTGTCAATCATTATTTTTGTTTTTGTTATTGTTGCCATAATAGACATCATCATTATATTTTAAATGTTTTCGATTATTTTATTATTCCCCTTTTCTTCTTTTCTATTTTTTTACTCAATTTTTTTTCATCGATAATTTCCTCTGAAATATAGAAAGAAATCTTATGCTTTCATTCAACAGCATCTACAATACGAGTACGATATTAATCATACAACAAAAGTAATAAATTGTAAATTTGAAAAATATATTTTTTATTGTGATTCATTTTTTTTATTGATTGCTTTACCTTTTTGCTTACTTTTGTGGAGGAGTTACATATCCATGTGCATGTGTATCTATATCTTGGCAATATTTCTAAATCAGTATAATCTCTTGTATTGCAAATTCTATTATCAGTTTGCAACGTCGTCTTATTTGGACAATATCTTCATATAAAAGCACAATTATAGCTTTGCTTCATTTTTCATTTTTGTATTTTACCTGACATCATCAAAGCCACGAATGACAGACAGTCTCATGCAATATATTCAAAGACATTAGCGTTTCAAAATATAATGTAAAGAATTATTAGAAAGCTATTGCATAACTTATTTGCTCCCTATTATTTTCTGTACTATTATGTTTGCCAGAGAATGAAACCCAATGATTAGACGTATGAGTGATATTTTCTATATAATTTATATATTAAATATACATAGTATGGGGGAAAGATACCCACATTTTGGCAAATATAATAAACCTGCCCGATTTTTCCTACGCTCCTATTTTAGTATCTTAAAAACCTACACGTAAAAACTTTCCTCTACTTTTGGCGACGCTGGGATGTACACCAATTTAATTGGTAGTTTGGGTATTATTAGTTTGGTGCTAAGGTTTTTAATACATAGAAGTAATATTTTTATGTATATTTACTTTAAATTATACAATTACTGGCTTAACCTATTCGCCGTTGCCCAGAAATATATATGTATGTAATGCAATACCCGCTTATCCAAACTCTTACACTTTTTGGCTGATGTGGATAGATAACGATGCTTTAACTTTTATCATTCTACACACGAAAAATTTCATATTTTTTGTATAAATGTGAGCTGACTCACCAACTTATTTAATCTGGCCTAGTTATTGACTGATGTGTCATGTCCAAGAAGTTATTTAAACCAAATTCACCCCATTTGCTTAATATAACTGTGGTGAGATTTATTCGCACCTTTTTTTAATAAAACAATGCGATTATTTCTTTTGTGGAACACTAATAATTAAGAAAGAGAGCATTCACACAGTGTGTGGTACTCTCATTTAGGTCTAAGAAGGTTGAGATTTTCTAGGCAGACGTTATAGACGTTATATATTTTTTTTGGAAAAAGAATAGTGGGATCAGATTACATACTACGATAGTACAAACGTATGAGTAATATATCTGTTTCACTAATAAAACATCAATCATAAGTGTGTACTTACGTAATAATGTATGAGATCACAAAAAGAAATTATATATCTAAAACGACTGTTCAAATTACAAAAAAAGTTTTAATCTTACTTTAAGGCAATTCTCTTGTAGAATTTCGGCATTTTTTAATTTATTCAATAAACTAAATCGTTTTTGAGTTACGCGAATATATGTTGTACACCCTCTTCCATTTTCGAAGTAACGGTATGTCTCAGGAACAAGAGCTAACCTTCAGCGTACTCGAATTCGGTTTTCCCGCTGGGTGCCCGCTTGTCGAAATAATAGTGTCAAATTCGAGCACAATTTCATTATATCATATAATTTATGTATATCACATTTATTTCTTGTGTATTGCTTAAATAAAAATAATAATATATAAAAAATTGACGCATTTAAGTTTTATTTGTCTTTGAAAATTTACTCGATTTAAGTTACACTCATTTCCGGTTTATAGAATATATCCGTATATGTATATTCTCTTACTTTTTAAGGTATGTGCAGTTTTTTCACTTGAATCATCATTTTTTCTTCTAAAAATTATGGCAACACTAGTTATCAACTATCTCATTTGGACAAATAAATTCGTTGACCGGGTTCTAAATTTTTAGGTCGTTTAAAACCTATCTCACATATGACCTATTGGTATGCATTTAATTTTCTTACTCCTTTGCTCATGGTTTTTAACGATTGTTCTAACATTTTGTATAAAAAGTTTTTTAAATCTTTTCAACGCTATACTGAACTTGATTAAGATCGCTTTTTTTTGTTTATTTCATTTTAATCAATTATTTTAAATAAAAAGTACAAAGCTCTTTAATAGAAGAAATGAATCTACAGCAGTCGTACCATGAACCAATATCTAAATCTGTAACTGAAATGCAAAATTTCAAAAAATAATTTTGACTCATTTTAATGAACGTGTGCACAAAACAAAAAATTCTCAGTCAAAAATATTACTTTTAGATAGAGTTGCACAACTATCGAAAGTCGGCCCATTCGATAGTTTCGATAGTTTAAAAAAAAAAACTATCGATACTATCGATAGTTTCGATAGTTTAAAAAAAAACTATCGATACTATGGATACTATCGGATTCTTTAAGGTGTTACTTGTGGCAACAATATTAGAATTTAAGTGAAAGGGAAAAAATAATAATAAATCTACAGTGTAGAAACAAATAATAGGAACACTTTATTTTTTTCCAGTATGTCATAAAATGCGAAATATTGAAGTTTTTTGATGAAACAGTAATCCTTATATACGGCGAAAATTGTTCAGACCATGAAGTGCTCCAAAACTATAGTAATTAATGCGATCCAGTGAAAGTAACCTGCAGATAGGAAGAAACGTGGAATAACTGTCAGTTTTGATAAACTTTTAATTCGTACTTCATATTAATCCCTTCAAGTCATCAAAAAGCCCCAAAAATGAATTTATTCTCCTGTTTCAAGTCGCACAATATGAAAAAAATCTTATAGGAGCTTGACTTATGGGTAAGAGTCCTCGAAATGTATCATATCTCAGCAAACGGAAGCAGTACCTGTACCGTAAAATTTAAAACAATGTGTTATGGTCTGACGAAATGAAGATTTATTTGTTTGAGTCAAATGCAGTATAGTATGTACGAACATATTTTAGTTACAATTCATACTGTATGTGAGTTTAATGAATAAACATTTAAGAAACTGTTAAACAGTGCCCCTATATATAACTATAAAAGTTTCAGGGGACTGCATCGAACAAATTTTTGCAAATGTGACTTTGACTACATTTAGTGTCCTCCGTATTTACACTTAGAAATTGACGATGGTATCGATAGTGAAAAAAAACTATCGATGGTCAGCCAAAAACAAAACTATCCATACTATCGATAGTACTATCGATAGTTTTGCAGCTCTACTTTTAGGTCGACAAATGGAAACAAAAACGTAATTAAAGCACTTGTAACTTCTTCAAGTATTGTTCTCTTATTATAGCCATCAACTGGAAATCAACTTATATTGAAGTACAGATAAATAATGAAGTACTTAATCAAATTTAAGCTAGGGTTTAGCTTTACTTCTCTAGTTACAGCTTTAAGGCCTTGATTCAATTGAGGACTTAATAGAGCTTGCCCAACTGTTTGTAATCAAAAAATATTTTGAGATTTTTAACCCAGATTGATGAAATTTGTCAAGTTGCCTCCTTATAACCACATTAAGATAGAACCTGATATCGGCAGAAAAGGGTTTTTAACATTACAACTCTTTTAAAAAATTCATTTTTACATTGAAATTTGATCGGATGTTGTTACAATTTTTACACATCAACTGCAATACAAACTTGCTAAAATTTCATATCTTTAAATTTAAAAATAAAGTGTACGTGAGGTATGATTTAAATTTGTTATTAGTTTAATTGGCCTATCTATCACATTATGCATCTCATCTCCGCGTGAGGAGACATACATCATTCAAATCGCTCATGCAAAATGTCCAATACGGCATGAGCTGTGTAGCGTGTAGCGCCGTTCTGTTAAAATCACATGTCTTTGTTGTCCATATCATCTGATTTATGACGAAAGAAGTCAGTATTGCGCTATTGCGCCCGCCGTTGACAGTAATAGCCTGGCAAACGTCGTTCTTAAAGAAAAATGGCCAATGATACCGCCCGCCAAAAATTTATACCAAACGATGACGATTTTCGATCTCATGTGAATTGTGTATTGTTCTTTACCTTCAGATCCTGGGTCAGTTGAATTTTGTACGGGTTCAGGCCCAAGTCATGACCCAAAATTCGCTTTGGATTCTTCTACCCTTTCTCACGAACAAAGGCGATGTTTTCAGCAGGCACTATGTGCGGTCGTCAGTGATGGTTCACGGCTTACTGAACCAGTTGACTTAAATTTAACCAACACACTGTGAATAGACCTCTAGGTAGAACGACTAATGCGACTGTAAAATAGAACAGCCATTTTGATTAAGCAATTTTATTATTTGCGCGTGTTGTTGAACATTACATCTGTTATTACAAAACAGTCTGAATAAATGACAGCCAATTTGATAGATGTAGCTTCAAAAATATGACCGCTACCAACAGTAAGAGTTCGGAAATCCTCATTAATAACTCAGTTAGAGTTTTAATTCATGATGTGAAGTGACATGAAAATTGATCCTAAATTAGTTTTACACCCAGCGAAATAAATATAGCGTACAACACTTATTACGTTTTTTAAAACCAAATGGTTTTATTTCATAAATTTTTTTTTAACAAATTTAAACCTCTTTAAGGAAGAACGCAATGTATTGTTACGAAAATAAAAATACCTAACAAGAAAATAGGCCTGTCAATGCCGTACTTATTTGCGTATCTGACAGCCCTGTCAATTCGACCAACTTTCTGTTACATTTGAATTCACGGATATAAAATAGGCAATTAGGTATATAAGGAGGCTGCCTCACCTACATCAAGTTCAGTTATCGTATCGCTGTCATAAAATTTGTTGTATTATGTTCAACTGTATAAAAATTATAGCGTAGGAAATAAAAAGCTGCAAACAACAACAAAGTGGTGTTTATTTTAATTTGATACAATTTAAACGAACTCAAACGTTTTAAAAAGGTTAAAACGTAACAGTATATTTAAAACTTATGTTTTGAATAACTTTATCTTATTATAATTAAAAAACTATATACCATATATTTTCTTCGAGCGAAATAAGTATAGCTACAAACTAATATTACCAATATTATTTTAAGCAGGCGTATAACCTAATATTTTATTGTACCAAATTTGGATATGACATCATTCAAACGCCTTGATCGGTATATTCCAACTTTCAAAAATTGTCGTCCTAAAACCCTGTAAAGTCTTAAATTGGCGGCCGCTAACATAAAAGCGTTGTGACAGAATGACCCAAATATTCTCTATGAGCTCAAAATCAGGACTGCTAGCAGACCGCTCCATCACATGCGAAAAAGAATTTTTAATAGCCTTGATATTGTGGACTACTGCGTTATCCTTTTATAAAATAGAAGAAATTTTTCACCGTACTCAACTAAAACTTTGTAAACATGTTCAAAGCAGCAGTCATATAATTTTTCTTACCAAAAAACCATTACAATTTAATAAAATCTTAAGTAGGCAATTTTAATAAAACTGTAAATTGTAACTTGAATGGTCTGTGTGAAATTAGTCAATTACTTTTTATGAAATCAAAAAGTATATTATGAAGGAGAGTTAGTTAACCTTGATCGGCTATCGTTAAAGGTGTAAATATTTTCCATATAGGGGACTAGGCTATTCACAATACCATATGCTGTTGTTTTCATTTTATTAACCGGAGATTGGGTTAAGATTTGTTTCAGTTTGCTGCTACTTTCCATATTAACTATAGGTCTGTGGTGTTATAGTGCTTTCATACTGAGTTGTTTTAAAGAAAAAGTTGGTTTTAACTTTGAAGCCATCTTTAAAACCTGGTTTTACCATACAAAATTATTGTGTTAAAACCAGCATAAAACCATTTTTGAATTCGTTTCAAGTAGGTTTTATGAAATACAATCTTATTGCCGATGTACTAAATTCAGTGCTACCAAGTTATAAATGTTAAACCAGCTGATAATTTAATTGGCGCTCAATAAAAATAAAACAAGAACTGTTTACTATTTTGTTACTATTATCCATTATTGATGTAAACAAAAGCGATTATTTTCTTTTAGAATATTGTGAAGCTTTTTTATACATAACGACCATATTGTATTAAACTTTAAATATGTATTTTGAATACATTTTCTATTCAAAAAATTTGTTAATTTTTTACAGAAACAAAAACAGCTGCAGCAGCTGCTGACCATATTTACGAAAACTTATAGGCGAAAGCAAGGGTTTTTTCTTCATGGTTTTAATGTTTAAGCCAGGTTTTAACTTTTTGTGTAAAAACAGTATTAGAGAGTATTCGTAATGAGGAGATTGTAATCGGTTAACAATTTGATTACTTAGTATTTTATTTAACCTTGTCTTGTTTAAGGATATTATATCCTTTTTTCTCGTATTATTTTTTATTATTTTTCAACACCATAGTTAAGTTTTATATGAAAAGCTTCAGAAAATATTTTAAAGCATACTTCTCATATCATAAGCTGGTTCACATGACAGCTATTGTTAGCATTTTAACTCTCACAAATAATGACAATTGCAATCGCAGTAACAGCAATAGCAGCATGACTTTATAAATGTTCTTCTCTATTATTCTTTTTTCATTACAAAACCCCATGAATTTATTCTGACCAGTGACCAACAACAATGATGATGATTTTGCTACTGATGATGATAATACTGATGATTACGATGTTCACAACAAATGTACGAGTACTGACATCGTTGCTAACACCACCGCCTCTATAAAAAGGTTTCTTATAGTCAAGTCAAGCCAAATGGCATTATATTCATATTTTTTTAAAAAAAGGAGGGAATATTAGGGAAAAAATGCACTTGCAAGCTGTATAGTAAAAACCACTAATAATAAGACCAACAAATACATATAATAATAAGAAGAAAATGGCTAAAAGATATTTTATTTTTTTTAACAATGACATCTAGTCTTAACCAAAAAGATGGAGAAAAATATTGTGTATAAAATTGCAACAAAAGGAAAAAAACGAAGGAAAAAAATGTAAAAGTTGAAAAATGAAATGAAATTGCTAAAAATGTACACGACGGATATAAATTGGATGATACGGATTTTTGAGCTAGTGGCGGTTGTCGTTGCGTTATGTTGCGTCTTTGTTTCAACATTTTTAAGGATTTGTAGCATTTAATAATGCTTCTTAATAAATTCGTTTGGTTTCTTGTTAGCTGCTGCTACTTTTTAAGGATCATAATTTGTTAAAAGTCGTCTTGACAGCAGGAGGTTGATATTATTAAGTTTAGTTGAGTTCACTTATTCTTCTCTGTTGTTTCTCTGTTTTTTTCTTCATTATTTTTGGACCAGTCAGTCAGACTGTTTGAAATTTGATTATGCCAACTTAAGAATTATAAACTTAATAAAAGTGGCCATTATTTTAAGTTGATTTCCGGAAATATTTAAACAAATTCTTAATAAAGTGGTGTTGAGAAAGATTTGTCAAAATTTAAATAACAAATAGGAGATACGGAAAAATTTTGAAGATTTTTAAATTATAAGAAAGTTAGTAATGTAAATAACGCCATAGGCTATAATAGATTTTAGATTAACATTACATATTATTAAAGGTGTAGGTTGCAATATCAAATATAATACATTATAAAGTGAGCAGTAACACCATGGCATTTCCAATTCAAATATCGGATGTTTTTTTATTGTTATAAAAGTTTAAATCAAAATAAGACAAAGAAACGTATTTTTAATATCAATCATACTTAACTGGATGACACTAATGTTTAAATATGAATTCGGCCATGCGGCCGCCACGGCAGGCGCCTACAAGCCGCAATCTGGAACACCAATTTTCACAAACTATCCGCAGCATATGCGGCCGTATTTCGCCAATAACTCGTCGAATGTTAATTTTCAGGTGTTCAATTATCTCTGGTTTATTGACATAGACAAGTGACCAAAAGAAAATAATCCAATGGGATTAAATCACATGATCTTGGTTGTCAATTTATTGGACTATTACGTGAAATTATTATTTCATCAAAAATTTCTTTGAGTAAATCAAATGCAGCACACGTTGTGTGACATTAGCTTCGTCCTGTTGGAACCATTTGTTAGCAAGATCAATACCAACTTATTGAAGTACGAAAAAAATTTTTAATAATGTCACTATGCCGTTCACTATTGATAGTAACTTTTAGACCATCATCGTTTTTGAAGACATATGAACCAAGGTAACCGTCAGCATATAAAGCGCACCAAACAGTTATTTTCTGTAGATATAGTGGTGTTTGACCAACAAAATATTTATTTTGATAAAAAATTTCAACAATTTGCTCTGATGTAAGTCTACCCTTAATAAAATGTCAAATTACACTAAACAAAATAAAGCAGTACTGCCAACTCAAAGTTATAAACCTCTAAAAAACACCCATTATATCAGTTGTCAACAGTATTCAGATCTTAAAATATTCTGTAAAGTTTGTATGTAAAAAATATTGTCGGTTATTGTTATTGTATGCGTTTAGTCCTTGTTTATCATTTGCAGCGCTACTTTTGATGTCGCGGTCTCGAATGTTATCTTTCGATCTCCAACGACTCCAACTGCAAGAGTATTCATATGGCTAGTGTTTATATACATCATTTTAGTTGTCGGCATAAGTATTAACAACCTAGTTAGTGCTGCATGCCTAATCAAGCCCAATTAGTGTACAAAAGACGAGATGTCATGCAGTTAATCAAAATCACCAAGATTACCCTGCAGTTCCCAATTATTTTTTGATTTTTTTGCTATGCTCTGTACATAGTTGGAGGATTGATGTTTGACTGATTGATACAGTCTATGATTCTATAGAGTCCAAAATAAAAATAATAATTCCCATAAAACTCTATGGAGGAACAAGGAAACTTCTCTCATCCAACAAGCTGTACCAGATTCTATTATTAGACTCATTGAAAGGGACCTACAGTTTAACGCTCGCTCTGCATTAGAGAAGCTTTCAATAGTAGTAATACTCATAACCAGTTACTAGCTAATGTTATGTATACCGCTGATTATGATACCTTTGTAGTAAAATTATTTTCTTTTCTAGATGGTCCAGTCTAGATCATTGGACTTTTTGCTATCAGATCCACAAATGACTTAAATAATAAGTCCTTTAGTATATTAAATTAATCGAATTATATAGGGTTTTCCTTTAATTTCAATTTATGGGACTTCTGTTTGACTCTATTTTTTTTAATCTTTGCAACAAACACATGTAAAAAGTCATGTTTTATATAAAAAAGGAAACAAAATCTCTGTTTTAATATATATATATGTGTGTGTGTGTGTGTGTGTGTATGTGATATGGTAGTTCCTCTGTGAATATATATTTTTTGCTGGTAATTTATTGCAAATGTCATGTCGTAAATTTAGTTTTGCAAACGCTACCCTTTTTATTTGTATACTTTCCTTTTTCTCATGGATACACAAACACATATCCTTGCGGAGTCTATGCAGACATGGATAATGTGAGAGTGCTTAACATATCTACATATAGTCAGTTAGAGTCAGTCAGTTTAGTGAGTGAAAAAAGGAAATTACAAATCGTTGTTACAGTTCTCTTTTATTTTTTTTTCTTTTTGATATTTTTCTGTAGCCATTTATTTATATGTCTCTTGATAATATTAATGATTTAAATAGTTACATAGAGTGGTAGTAAGTTAATACATTATAAATGTTTTATTTTGTTGCTTTTTTAAGTAAGGGCGTATATTGTAATAGTGCTAATGTTTGTACCACCCACTTTTAAGAATAGGTTTCTAAGTCGAACAAAACATATGTATCTGTCGGATTCTTTTTCAAAGGTCGTCGAAGAAAGTCATTGGTTTATGTTATAGTCGGAATACCTCTTTGACAGTGAAGACAAAAAACATTTTAAAAATCTTCAAAGAAAAAATTTGTTTATCCCTGTATTAAATTCAGCATGAGATTAGAACGAGTGCCATCATAAATGCCAATAAGCCAATTAAGAACTACTTCTTAAGCAAATTATTCAAAATGTGGTTAATTTACATCTATTTTGAGCGGCTTCGATCTAGAAAGTATTTCAATAATTTTGATAACAATTTTTGTTTGATAGAAATAGTTCAAAATGACTATATATAAAGGGTGGTCCAACCATAATGCACTATGTTAGTTGTGCGTCACATGTTAACGCCAAGTTTTTTGCACACCATGCAGAAAAACACAATTGAGCAGCGTAATAAGATTGTTGAAGCTTTTTTGCGAAAATTGGCGTTGAAATCAAAATGCTCTTCGTTCACTTTGTGATTTTTTTGGTCGGCAAAAACGACCAAATGTGCCGAGAGAATTGTGCGCAATTTTCAGCGAACCGAAATTCTATTCAGGATATATAGAAACGCCTGTCCATGCTGATGCATCCACAAAGAGTGACTGCTTGGTGCGGCTTATAGGCTGGCGGCGTCATCGGGACGTATTTCTTCGAATATGAGGTCGGCCAAGCAGTTACCGTAATTGGTCTTCGCTTTCGCGAGATTATAAAGGACTTCTTGCGGCCAGAAATTCCTGATATGTACCTGCACGATATATGGATGACTTGCCACACAGCCTCTCATGTCGTGGCGATGTTAATTAGCCGCCACTATCATGTGATTTGACAGCGTTAGACTTTTATCTTTGGCGATATTTAAAAGAAAAAATGTACGTCAATAAGCCAAGAACAATTCAAGAGTTAAAGGATAAGATAAATTGCCCATTCACGACAATTATGTCTCAGAGTCATTGAAAATATGTACCTACGGATAGATTATGCCACCAAAGCCGTGGCGAGCATTTGGCCGATATTTTGTTTCACACATACATAATTGTCATAGATCCTTCCATCATAAAAAAAATATCAAGATAATTCTCTGAAAAAATTTTTTTTATTTACAATTAATTTCGTGCGTTTTGATTGGCACACCATATATGTATGAAGTTTCAAAATTTTTATGAACGTTTTAAATTACAATCTAAGAATTACAATCTTTTAGCAAACAATCAATTAAGTAAATTATAAATTAGTAGATAGTTTTGATCTTGTAAGTTCAAAAAACAAGTTTAAAGACTGAGTCCGAGAAATATAGTGGCTAAGATATGAAAAGTAGACTCTGAATTTTCATATGCATTGTAAGGGTGAAGAAACAACAAATTGTTTTCACAAGTGCTTTTCGCACTAATTTTCGCAAATGACATTTCATTGAACTTGATCAGGTATAAGTCTTGTAGATTCGAATAAATTTGATTTGCTTTTAATAATATAACTATGAAGTTATTCAACAGTTCCTGAGAGGCGCTTATGTAACGGATCTTTCGACTAAAATTAAGTCACACTATATAAACAAATTTGAGTGACACACTCACATATGACTATTTATCAACATAAATTTTTTTAAATTAAAAATTTTTTTTTGTTAGTATGTAGTTAATGTGCTGCTCCGTTCAAAGTAATTTTCGATATTGCCATTTCCTTAAATAAAGGATAAAAAAAAAAATTAGCTGCAGGTTTTCCGAAAATTTTAAAAGGTCACAACATTTCTAGAACAAATTCCGTTATCGTTTTAATTTTTACATTTTTTATGTATGTACATCTGGTAAATCTGTTACAGTAGGTAAAAACCCGGGCTTTTTCAAATAAACCCAACCTAAAGGGTTTTATACTGCTTTCAAATTTCGTTCAATTTGGCAATATTTGATTGTTTGTTAGTAAGTACAATTATCAGGTCACTCAATAATTCCGTCGGATGGTGTTACAATAATTTTTTTCATATGATTTTGTGAAACAACTCTTGTTATTGAAAAAAAAAAATGGAAAAAGTGAATTTTAAGTTTTGATAAAGCATTGCTTTTTGATGAAAAAATACAATGGAAACGAAACAATAGCTTGATAAACATTATCCGAATTCTGATCCGTCGAAACAAATGGTTTGCTGAATTTAAACGTGGTCGTACCAGCATAAACGATGCAGAGCACTGTGGACGCCCAAATCAGGCTGTTATTCCAGAAAACATCAAAAAATCCCTAAATCGGTTATGAACGATCGCAAATTGAAGGTGCACGAGCTAGCTGACATTGTACAGATGGTAGGGTTTTTACCATTTTACACGAATATTTGGGTATGCGAAAGCTCTGTTTAAAGTGGCTACCGCGTGAGCTCACAAATTATGTCACAAGTCGACGAAAACGATAGCAAAATTGAATGAATTGGGCTTCGAATTGCTTACTTACCCACCATATTCTCAAGATTTAGCCACCAGCAACTTTTTCTTGTTTTCAGATCTCAAGAGAATGCTTGCTGGAAATAAATTTAAGTCCAATGATAAAGTAATCGCTGAAACTGAGGCCTATTTTGACGAGAAAGAGAAATCGTACTATAAAAGTGGTATCGAAAAGTTGTAAATCGCTATACTCATTGTATCGCTCTCGAAGGCAATTATCTTGAGTAATAAAATTGAGTTTTGTCAAAATTTTGTTTTTTTCTTACTTATTCTACGGATTTATTGAGTGACCTGTTACGTTGTTTTAGTGGGATTTTGGTGTTATTAAGGCGGAGTTGTGTACTGTGAGCTGCTGGAGCTCGGCGATCGGAGCAGACTGAAATTATTTCGTTTAACCGTGCATTATGAGAAAATCGACTGGAAATGAAGACATACGTGATTAATAAGAATGTGCAACGCTTAGCTTCACGTCGCAAAAGGTACAATTGTTAGACACGATCAAGTGCCGCTCCCGCCGGAAGTGCTCCTTCTGAGTGCTGGCTGTTTCGACAAATACAATATCTTCTGGCATGTCACCGAATCACTTTGTTTGAAGTAATACAAAACCGGCTTCAAAGTCGGATCACCTTAAAAGGCGAGACATTTTTCTGAGACGGGATTAGGAAATTGGAATAGAGGTGTGGCAAAGGTATAAGGAGTGTTTTGATAAATTTTTATTTTGATAAATTTCTTAATTGATTATCTTTTTTGTGCTAAATAGGGCTGAATTAATTTGTATTAATACGTACATTATATTTATTTTTGTTGTAAATAAACTGCGAAAACATTCAAAGAGAAAATCCACACAGTTTTTAATGTGAATTTTATATAAGGGGCGGCGTATTATGTATTAGCAGTTTAGTTATAGTTTTGCTGTAATAAAGTAAAGTCATAAATAAAAGTGTTTAGTATATGTGTATTAAGCGAGTTTTAAGTGTAAGATAAATAAGCTGTATAGTTACAATTGTATAAGTGGAAGTTAAATAAATAAGTGCATAAAGTAAAAAAAATAACAAACGTGTAATTTATTTTATTTAACGCAATTAAAAAGAACTCGAACGTTTTAAAAAGACTAAATCGTAACAATATAATTGGGTTGCCAAATTTTGTTAGAAGTGCTTTGAACTTTATAATTTAACTTATTGGCGCAAAGGTGCTTTTCAATTTTTGCTATAATAGTTTGTAGAAAAGTAAAAAATTTTTCAAATCTTGTCTTTTTCCCCATTATTCTTCTTTGGAACACATTTGGAACAATTTCTTTGGAACAATTTGCCATTTTTGTAATGCAGTCTGGCATGTTCCATCCCCCTATTTTCTTTATTAGGTCAAAATATCCAGCATATGTGATTCTGTGGCAATTGTTGTTGTATATTCCCTTAGCTTTTGAGTAATTGTACTTGACACTACTCAGGTTTTACTTCCGTACAACAGTAGAGCTGCAAAACAATCGATAGTAATATCGATAGTATCGATAGTTTTGTTTTTGGCTGACAATCGAGACTATCGTCAAATTCTAAGAGTAAATACGGAGGCCATTAAATGTAGTCAAAGCCACATTTGCAAACATTTGTTCGACGCAGGTTGTTAGCCGCCTGTAAACTTTTATAGTTACATAGGAACATAGTGTAACAGTTTCTTAAATTTCTATTTATTAAATTCAAATAAAGTATGAATTGTAACTAAAATATGTTCGTACATACGATTTTGCATTTGACCCAAAAAAATAATCTTCGTTTCGTCAGATCATATAAAGTTGTTCTAATTATTACGGTGCATGTGTTGCTTCCGTTTGCTGAAAAACGATACATTTCGAGGACTCTTACCATAAGTCTAGCTTCCATAAGCTTTGTTTCTTATTGCGTGACTTGAAACAGGAGAATAAGTTAATTTTTAAGGCTTTTTGATGATTTGAAAAGATTAATCTTTGAAGTACGAATTAAAAGTTGACAGTTTTCTACGCTTTCTTCCCATAGTCTTTGCAGTTTTCTTTCACTGGATCTTATTAATTACTTTAGTCTTGGAGCACTTTATGGTCTGAGCAATTTTCCCTATATATAAGGATTAATCTTCTATCAGAAAACTTCACTACATAAAATTTCATTACATCCTGGAGAAAGTAGTGTCCCTATTTTTTGTTTCAACACTGTATTCTTTCCTTTTCACTTAAATTCTAATATTGTTGCCACTAGTAGTACTTAAAAGAATGCGATAGTATCGATAGTTTTTTTTTTTGCAAACTATCGAAACTGTCGAGTGGGCCGACTATCGATAGTTTTACAGCTCTATACAACAGTGTTGACTTTACACATGCGTTGAATACTTTGATCTTCTTTCGTCTGGATATTTGTGAGTTTTTCCATGTTGATTGTATTCGCTCGAATGCCGCTCACACTTAAATTCAAGTCCTCGAGTTGATGTGAGAAATTCCATGTAATTCCCCTTCTTTGTTAATGATGTCATCCAGCAGTAAACATCCTTTCTTTACTCCCAGCGTTGGTATGAAATTGCTGACAGACGTTTACGTTGCAAAGAACTGAGAACAAATGTTTTAAAAAATATAATAAACTTTAAAGTTAGCTGGTGTAAAAAAATCAGACTAGATAACATAAGTAGCAACACTTTATTATATTACCGAATTTGATGATTATATTTACATGTTCTTAACTAATCACAGCTATCATAAAATTTTTTACAGGTGCTTAAATAGGTATGATAAAGAGAAGAGTTAAAAGCATCTTTGAACTCCGCAAAGTTAATAAAGACGTCCATAATTGTATCTAGTAAATGTGAAAAAAATTAATAATATTCAAAATCACGTTTGGTATACAGAATCATGTGGTCGGGCTTAGTGTATAACATAGTTTGTTTCTTACAATATCTAAGTTATTTTAATAACTGTTGGTTAAAAAGAAGATTTGATAGAAAAATATAACTTAGTTTGAAATTTTATCAGAAAATTACAGGGATTCTAGAATATAAGACTTCATTTTCTGTTCTGCAGCTGGATTTTTTCGAATGATTCATCTGTCTTCTTCAGGCACTCTTGATTAATGCAATTAAAATAATTGCTTTATGAAAGCTTTATACAAAAAGAAATTTCAATCCTTAATGAGTCAAAAGTACTTTAACGAATAAAGGTAGTTCAAAAAATAATATGGTATTTAATTTTTTAATCAAATTCTATTTATCATAACTTTAAATATATTTTCATTGTTTTTTAAGGCTCTTATTATTTTCGATTTATTGTTAAAGAAAACATACAAAGAGGAATAAAAAGCATGAGAGTTGCCTTAATAAAAGCAGTTTAATATCAATGTCATAGTATAGAATGTTCTGGACAGTATTTGTATTATATCTTTTATTATATGCGGAAGACAAGAACTTTCATGCTTGAATAGGATAGAAAGAGAGTCTTTGTTATGTATATACATATGCATAAATAAGTATAAAACTCATCCATTCATACATTCATTCATTCATTTATTCATTGTGTACATAATAGATATTTAAAGTTTTCAATTACACAATAGATGCTCTTCACTTTTTCACTCATTCACTTACATACATACATAAAGCCGTTCTCAAAGTCATTTTACTTACATATATGTAGACATATATACACATACACATATGTCGTTCTAATAAGTATGTTTACATATTTACATTTTAAAGTGTATGCATATGTGCGTGTATGTTATATTATACATATGCATACATATGCATTACTGACATCAAAGTAAACATTATAAATTTGAGAAGATAGTAAATAAACTGGAGCATAAGAATATTTTGTTATTGTGCATGTATTTGTATGAGATTTGTATACCAATGGGTGTGTGAGTGTGTGTGTGTGTGTGTGTGTGTATGCATAAGTAATTGTTTTCAACCAATATAAACACAATTGCTTTTGCTTAACTATAAACGCACTCATACAAACATGTGTCCAAACAAACACTAACGTAAACAATGCAGAAGTATAAATAAGTTTTGTATTCTTGTGGATATAGGCTCATCCACAGTTGTGTTTAAAGTGTTAGTCGTGGAGAGTCAAGCATGAAGTATTATATAAATATATTTTTAAAGCAGTTCTATAATGAAATAAAAAATTAAATTTCCATGACATTAAAGGTTTCAATAAAGTATGAGCTAATATATTTCATCTCCTCATTAAAAATTTCATTGATATAAGTAAATAAAAATTTTGAATATATTGTAACGAAAATAATAATGCCTAAAAAAACACCCCATCAGTGACTGTAATGTGGGATTTTAGTCTATTTGTTTGTGTCAAGGTTGTGAATGTGTTACACTGGTAATGTATTTGGTGGCATTGCCATACTGATTTGTGTATTTGTTTAAAATTAACAAAGAGACATTGAGACATTTTCGGAACTTTCCAAATTGTATACAATTAGTTATATATGTAAGTAGGCTCCTTTGCCTACGTCGATATGGTTTTCGTTTTGCAGTCATAAAGTAAAGTCGTGTGTAGGCGTAAATAAAAGTGTTGTATAAACGCAATTAAAAAGAACTAAAACGTTTTAAAAAGGTTAAAACGTAACAATATTATTTTTATTAAATTTAAGACTTTTGTACTGATCTTTAAATATCGAGTATTTTTTTAGAAGTTCATAACTATGAGTTGATAAAACTGCTTAGTTTTGTTTGACATATCTTTATGAGTAGACTTACACTAGAGCAACGCTTGCAAATTGTTCAAATTTTTTATCAAAATAATGGTTCTGCTCGTCAAATGTTTGTTGTCTTTTATTCTCCGATGAAACCCATTTTTGGTTGAATGGATACGTAAATAAGCAGAATTGCCGCATTCTTCAAAAACGATAATGGGCAAAATGTTAGTGAACGGCGTAGGGACATTATTAGAAATTTTTTTGCACTTCCAACAGGATGGAGCCACATGCTACACAGAGCGCACTACAACTGATTTACTCAAAGAAACTTTTGATGAAAGAGTAATTTCACGTAATGGTCAAATTAGTTGGTCACTATTTCGAGTAATTTAACCCCATTGGATTATTTTCTTTGAAGTTATATAAAATCACTTATCTACGTCGATAAACCAGAGACGATTACGAAATACAGCTGTATATATTGCGAAAAGTTTGTGAAAATCGGTGTTGCGAATTGCACCTTGTATGCGCCAGCAGTGGCGGTCACAAGGCCGAATTCATTTTTAAGTATTAATGTCATTAAATTTTCTATCCAACAAAGCCCGTTTCATTGATATTAAAAATATTTCTTTGTTTTATTATGATTTAAGCTTGAGTAATTGCAACAAAAAACACTTGACACTTTTGTAGCAACAACGCTCAATTTATTGATACTCTACTTCGGGCTTCAAAGCAAGTATTCAAACTGCAGTTCTTTAACGAAATTAAGTGCTTTTTGTTTAAGACAAAAATATATTCTATGTTTGAGTTTTGACCATAGTATGTGAGTCACATACAATACATATCGACATACATATCGACATATGAAATCCAAAAAGCCCTAAGTTGAATTTCAAATATTTTAGAGGAGAGGCAAAAACTTTTTAAAATGTGAAGTAAACCATTTAGGTTAAGCTTAGAATATTGTTGATGAAAGCGTTGCTTTCAATTGTAAAAGTGTACAAATTCGTGGGAATGTGTATTTCGAAAGAATGCATCATAATCATTAAAAAAGTCGATTTCGAATTTTGTAACTTACTTACGACTTTTTAGATTTCATATGACGATATGTATTTTGTAATGTACACACATATTTTTGATGTTACCTTTGCAATTCTATTTTAAACTCCAATGTAGATCTGGGCATTTACTATCTAAGAAAAGAATTTTAAATTGTAAAACAAAGGGTCATGTTATAAACACAAACTCATAATTTACGTAAATATGTTCATATGTATGTAGACATATGTATATGTAGAAATGTAGTAAGTACATTTTATAATCATTTAAGTTTATGTATGAATAGTTCGTTTAATATTTTGTCAAAATACTCATTTTCAACATAAAGATAATTGTTACTTTTGTTGTTTCTATTGATAACTCCTGATTAAACATGCACTTGCAATTATTTCAAAAGTTGATTTTTATTAAAATTTTTCTGATAAAACAGATTTTTAATTATAAAAAATATTTGATTTAAAATTTGTGATTTTTAATATTTAATTTTAAGTTCAAATGCAAAGGAATATACACAATTTCATTTGTACTTCTTACACATATTCATATTAAACAAAAAAGGTGATATTTAGGAAATGTGTTATTTATAATGGAATAATTTTGGTAAATAAGCATCCCTGTAAAAACTGTGTATGCTACACAAACGCGTGTAAAGTGTTGCATTACATAAAGAAATATAGCTCAAATGCATAAAATAGCAGTGTTATGTCCTAGGTCAATGTCATATAATTTTGGCATGCATTTCGTAAGTGTAATCCAAAAACTAATCTATGTCACAATGTTATCATTACATAGGACCGTATTTACTTAAATGGATTACGTATTCCGATAAATTCTGAAGGCATAATCCTCAACAATGTACTTTTATTAATGCTCGTAATTTCTATGAAGAGATATCTGTCGTGTTCGTACCTAAGAATTATCTTTACCTATTCGGTAATAGCCTATTTAAACCTGAAAGAAATCTATTACTTACGAGATTTCGATCAAAATCTAGTAGATTTCAGCAATATTTCCCATATAAAACAAAATCTATTTTGCAACGACATTTTGTCAAAATCTAGTTAATATCTGGTAAATTTATTGATGCAACTCTGTTTTTTTGTACTAAAAATACTAAAAAATACAACTCTGTCCAAGAAAAAATTACATTCAAAATTAAAATAAAAAATATTTGTTTAAATAAAAAATATTAAAAATATTATTCACACAACTGGTAGGTATCAAAGGCAATCAGAAAATGTAATTACTTTCTCTTCTATTTCAGCCATGTGAAAACGAAATTTTATTAAATGTCATAAAAGTCTAATGTAAATGCATTAGATTTTGTACAAGATTTCAAATTCAATTGACGAGATTTCGTTCAGGTGTAAATGCCCTATAAAACAACAACGTTACCTTTACCAACGTGTTTTTAATTTTAAAACTCAAACCCACCGTACTTCGCTACTCTTATTTTAATTATTATTTTAACTCTTTTTTTTTTAGCATTTTTTACACTTTTTCCCCATTTTATCGCATTCAAGTCCAAGTTGAAACATTTAAGATAGCCTATAGTACTTCCTGAAGGACATTGCATTTCAGGGTATTTTTTTCTGCCTACAAACATACAAACATACAAACATACATTAATTTTGTATATAAGATTATTTTTTTATATGTTTACAAAAGTTTTGAAAATTATTTGACACTAATAAAACATATGTGAGTAATTTTTTATTTACCTTTTGAATATCCTATTAAAAATCAGTGGTGTAAAATACACTAAACTTTAACCAGTAGGTAAGGTTAAAGTTATTAAAAATTCGTTATATATTTGTAGAAATTGCGGGCATAAAAGTTTTATAAAACTGTGTTAAGAATCATATAAGAAATTCAAGAATCATATAATTACACTGGTCTACAAAAAACAAAGAATTTTTGGTCTTTAAATAAAATTTTATGGAATATAAAGATTTTGATCAAAACCATTTTTGATGATTTTTTTTTTTTTGTTGAAACACTTTAGTTTGAGTAGGTCGCCTTGTATGTATACTTATTAAAAGGAATTATAAAGATTTATTTTCATTTGAGCTTAGTTTTAAAAGTTTTGAGAATTTATTTTCAATATTTATTAACTACTTAATTCATTTTATTATTATTATTTATTTTACTACTTTATTTTTTTAATTCATTTATGTCATGAATTATGTCGAACACCAATTGACCAAGAGTTGTTAAATTGTTAGTGTCAAGCTTATAAATAATCAAGGGGTTTTAAATCGCAGGATTGGGAGGCCAAGATATAACTTTTGAAATAACATTATTACCAAAATAAAATTTCGATAATTTCATTGTTTTTTGGAAACATAAATTCGTTGAGAATACTTCGATAATAAACACTATTCTCTTCTATCTCATTGCGAAAAAAATATTCACAGACTGCAGAAGATGAAGTTGGCTGGCAACACCATATACAGCAAATAGTACATTTTTCTGTTTTTTAAAATAACCCAGGTTTTCACTCCATATTTGAGCCGTTTATTTTAGAAGCGGGGCAAGTCTGTTTTGTTTTTAATTCAAGATGTTTAAAAGTTTGTATATCATTAAATTTAAAAATACACATATACCTTTTTATACGGCATTTGAATTATAGAATACCTTCGCTTTAAGGCACAAATTACCTCGTTATACGGCTAAAAATCGGGGATGCACCACTACATTATTAAAACCTATACAAGCAGTATAAATAGGTATGAATGTATTCGTAAATATTAAGGGATATAACGGGAGGGTCATCTATTGGTTTAAATTTGAACCAGCGGAATTTGACAATACTTAAGTCATTCTATTCTGTCACAAACTTCAGTATATTATTTCCACTGAATCAAATGAATCGATTTACGCTTGAGCAACGTTGGGATTTATTGGAAATTTATTTCCAAAACAAAGATCATAGGTCGGAAATTGCAAAAAAAATCAAAAATTTGCAAAAATCATGTTTTCGGATGAAGCTTATCGTTAAATAAGCAAAATTTGCTGTATTTGGGGCTCAGAAAATCCAAAAGTGATCTTACAGAAGCCAATGCACCCATTACGAAGGTGAAGCGGAGGCATCATTGGCCCATATTTCTTTGAAAATGAGAACGGCGCAACAATTATCGCCAATGGAGACACCTATCGCACCATGATAACCCGCTCTTCATGGTGTTGATGTGAACGATGTTTGGTTTCAACTATGATGCAACTTGCCACACATCTCATGCCACAATCGATTTATTGTGTTAAACGTTTGATGGCCGCTTAATTAGCCGAAATGCTCATTTTAGTTGGCCGCCAAGAAGCTGCGATTTGACATCGTTGGACTATTTTCTGTGGGGCGCCGTCAAAGACAAGTGTTATGCCCACAAACCAGAGACAATTGAGCATTTGAAGGCCTATATGGTATTTCCCAGATGTGACCACATACACTCGAAAAAGTTATCGAAAATTGGTCCGATCGAATACTCTGAGGCCATCCGCGGCAGCCATATGAATGAAATAATATTTCGTTTCTAACCAGAACAATTGTACTTTACAACAAAAAAATAAATTTGCCAAATTTCAAACCGTTTTTGTTTTATTGCATTTTTAAATTTAAGATGTTAAATGGCCCACCCGATATTTTCCAATATTTTGTGTTCCCAAAGAGTGTCGGTTTATAATCCAATAGTGTTTAAAGTGTTTACTAAAAGAGCAAGAGTTTGCTCCACTTTCAAAATTAATCAATTATAGCAATCGTTCGTTTAATTAAAATTTTTATTTTTATTTCTCCATGGAGTTTCAGATTTTTTATTTATAACTTTTTTTAAGATAGGCCTGCAATCAAAAGTCTGTTTGATATCCATCTGCTGAAATTTTTCAAACCAAGGAGCTTGATAACCTTATTGGGCGGTAATTGGGTAGAAGTCTTCATCTTTTCCTCTCTTTGGGGAGGTATAACCTTAGCTAATTAAAAAGTGATTTGTAAATATGAGTTAAAGATACAGAAATTGTAAATTGTTTGTAAGTAGTTTAAGGCAGAATGAGGTAGATTCTTTAACAAAATATTATTAATTTGATCTATACCAGGCGCTTTGGAATTCTTGAGGCAGGAAATGAAAAACTTTATTTCGTCTAGAGGCGTCAGAGAATGGACATCAGTGTTTGACGAAGTATCTTCATCCAACGTATTGAAAATAGAGTTGGCCTTATTTTCCATTGAGTTGTGAGAGCGTGCAGTAATTAAATGGGCTCTTACAAACTGGTTCGCAATAATATTAGCCTTTTTCTTACTACAAAAAATCTCTACATTGTCAACAAAAAATTTTTCATAAGCTTATTTCCACCTTTGATTTTTTAATGATTTTCCTTTGCTACCGACAAATATGTACATAAAATAATATTGTCTAAAGAAATGCAAGATCATCCAAAAAATTTGTCATAAATAAAATTTAATTCTTGTGATGTGAATATTCAATAACATTCGTATTCTTAGCTATGACTCCATCCTAAACGTTTTATAATCATTTTTAAACTTGCACGAAACGAAAAATTATACGTGCTATCATATTAGTGCAAATGGAAACAGGTATACTTTTCTCAACTAAAAATTTCTATACTGGAGTGAGAACATTTCTTGAAAGAAATTCTTTAAATGGGTGGAATATACGACCATTTCACTACCCTACACAAAATGTGTAAAAGTGTATATGGTAAATTAGGTAAATTTTTTTTCTCTCCATCACTCCTCTAGGGAGCATATTGGCTTTGCACAAGGCATCCATTTTTTTCTTTCAGTTTCAGTAATAAAAAGATGATTAATCTACTGTAGCTCGCCTTCATATGATTGTGTGAAGTGGTAAAAATCTTTGCTAAGTGATGGTGATCCATACTAACCATTGCAGGTGACATATGTGGCATTTTTTCCAGATCATTCATCTGATGTTTGTCATCATCAGCAGAGGTAAGCTGGAAGGTTAGGGTGGCTTCTTTAGATGGATTAGTCTGGAGGGAGGTTGGAGTCTCTTTGTTAAACACTCGAAACCGCAATTAAAATTTTTTTCGTCATGTCTTCTGCTGAGATTCTGCTCACCACGCCCTAATTAGATCAATTAACGTTTATGAAAACATCTTCAACTTACTCTGGCTGCTCTCTTTTGAATTACTAACTATTGAGGATTTTTGATTAAAAGTTTGTAATGAGTTGATAGTTCGGTATTTGTAAAAGAGAAATTAATTCTGAAAATTTGTAAATATTTGTGTTTGGAGTAAGCTACGAACTGGTTTTCTTTATAGGAGTAAAACAACTTTTTTTCTGCGAAAAGGCTGTATAAGGATGTGTTTTCTCTGCAACGCTGTCCTCTAGAACGTATTGAAAGAAGTTCTATCATTGTTAAGATAATTTTCTAACAATTTTAATAAAACTCGTTCAATTTCCAATGGATTTTTAAAATCAAAGAAGCATTTTATTCACAGCTAAGCATATTTCTATTAAAAACTCTTAAATAAACTCTTAACAAAAAATGGTAAAAAAATAAATGAAGCCGGGGAAGCCGAAGAACTGGAAGTCCAGCCCATACTTGGAAAAGATAGGTGGAGAAAGAAACTGCTTTCTATAGTCCAACGTTAAGACAGATAAAAGCATTATGCCATTCAGGCCGTACAACTCCAGGAGGCCAATACGTTGAGTTATTTGCCGCGCACAATCACCTTGCGCAATTAGTGAATGAACCTACACATATATCGTGTGTAGATGGGCACCAAAACAATACCCTCGACCTTTTCCTTACTACACACCATGAAAAGTATGTAGTTGAGGTCTTGCACCTCTCGGAAATTCGGATTATTGCACAGTTTCTGCATTATTGCACCACCTTGTGGTATATCTGGAGTCCAACAATTTATTTAGCAATTGTTAGCACGGTTTCCGAAAGGGCCGTTCTACTGGTGACCTGCTGGCGTTGCTCTCGGAAAAGTGGAACAAGTCCATTCATGGTTTTGGCGAGAGTAAGGTTGTGGCACTGGATATCTCAAAGGCGTTTGATAGAGTTTGGCACGAGGCTCTCATTTCGAAACTTAATGCTTTTGGTGTCAGTAGTCACTCCTCTCGATTTATATCGAGTTTTCTTAGAGACCGCTCTATAAGAGGGGTTATAGATGGGGTCTTATCCGACGAGTTCAGGGTAAACTCAGGGGTACCGCAAGGCTCTGTTCTTTCTCTTACTCTTTTTCTAATATTTCTTAACGACTTTCTTCTTCTCACTTCTAATCCAATCTACTCTTTGGCGGATGACAGCAACATTTGTCACTCATATTCTTTTGATCGTAGACCAAGCCTTTTGGAGGTTGGGGCAAGAAGGATGAATATGAACGACACACTCACAAGTGACCTGGTGAAGGTCTCCGAGTGGGGTCATGCGAACAGGTTCGATTTTTATGCACGTAAGACTCAATGTTGTTTTTTAACACGCAGACGTGGTGGTGTGCTATCATCTGTGTCAGGAATCAGATGCTCTTGATATTCTGGGCATGAGAATTCACTGTGACGTTCGTTGGAATGATCACATATTTCAAGTGTCGAAAGAAGCATTCAAGTGCCTTGGTTTTTTGAGACGGTGCAGAAAATACTTCACTCCATTTGATCTTCTTAATGTTTACAAGACCTATATCCAAACTAAAATGGAATACAACTCTCATGTATGGGCCGGTGCTCCAAAGTCTATTTTGGGGCTTCTCGACAGCGTACAGGAGAGGGCGAAGATGCTCATCAATGACGGTAGAGTAGCCAACTCTATCGATTCATTGGAGCACCGTCGCAATGTGGCGTGTGTTTCATTGTTCTATCGGTACTATAACGGAATGTGTTCTAACGAAATTAAGGAAATAGTTCCTAAAAATCATATATTTTTACGTAGTACTCATATTTCTCGTAGAGCGCATCCCTTTGTAGTTGATTGTCCAGTAAATCGCACAACCCATTATACGGAGAATTCGTTCTTTGGTCGCACTGTTCGGTTGTGGAATAATCTTCCAGCGAAAGTATTTCCTGCCACTTACGACATGAGTAAATTTAAATCTAAACACTACGCCCTCTGTCCTCCTTCCAATAACCTATTTTTCTAGTACCAGCACAATACACTGCATGAGTAGGGGCCATCCCCTGGGTGCTGGTCTTATATAAAGAAAAAAAATTAGCTTTAGACAAACACATTTAGAATGTCCTTATAATTCACCGTGAACCGTTACGAGAATTAATAAAATAAACCATATAAAAAAGTTTTTGAAAACTTTAAAATCTGAGTGTTCATTTATATTGGAATTATTAAAATTAATGGTTCGATATCATTAAAAAATGACTGGTTATATTTTTGGCATCCTGCTTTGGTCTTGGACTGTATGGATTAAATGGACGTTAAACGGATGGATTTTAGGTCTTTAAAAAATGTTAAAGGTAGATCTTTATGGTACTGTTTTTAAGGTATTTTAAACATCAGTACAAATTCACTGCATTCTCTTCATATATTGTTTTGTATGGTACATACATATATAAAGTGGAAATAATACAAAAGATATGCGAACGGCAACAAAATACAATACAATAGAAGAAAATCAAAATGCTGTAAATGAAGGAACAAATGCATCACGTTAGATATTTGCTATGTGTATATGTATATACATTGTATATATATATATATATATATATATATATATATATATATATATATATATATATATATATATATATATATATATATATATATATATATATATACATATCGCACTTGATCAACAAGAGGGTATTAACTAAAAAATTTTAATTTTTTTTTCAAGAAACCAACTAACAACATTAATATCTATCTACTGTAAAAATTTCAACGTATTCCGATTACTCTTTCATCTCGAAAACTACATTTGAGACCATATTCGTGATAGTGTAGTGGCTACCTTTATATAACCAAAAATTTATTCATCCCTATCTTGAATAACATGGAAAAATTCTATTCCCATGAAATTTTCATTCCCCTCGAAGGAAAAATTGCTATCATGAATCTCCCATGAAATTTTTGTTCCCTTTTTACAAGTTATCATTTTACGTTGAATGTTAACAAAAATAAATAAAGAAAAAATGTGTGAATTTTTATTAAGAAGTAAAATATTTACACAAAAATGATCAGTATTAAAAAATAATAATGATTAAAAAGTAACTAAAATTAAAACAATCTACTGCAAAGCAATTATCATGCAAAAAATTGCACAAGCAAAAGATGGAAGACAAGAAACAAGAAAACTTTTCTTCAGCAAGATGGGCGGAAAGAAATTAGTGAATATGGCCAAACAGTAACAATTTAAAAATGGCTTAAACGCCAAAAAGAAGTGTATATTTATCCCGATCACATATCCATCGAACAACTTCTATGAAATAAAATAAAAATCAACAAAACTAAGTGGAACCGATGAAGAACAAGCTGAAGATGGATTTAATGCCGTATGCGGTAGAGGCGAAGAATCTGATGGCTAGGAGGAGGTCGTCGATTCCGTTGTTGTCGATTTATTTTTGTGAGCGAATTTTTAAATTCAGCTAACACGTCTCTTAAACTACAGGAAATAAATCTTTTGCTCTGCATTTTATAGTGAATTATGTTGTTTTGCACTTTAATAACACTTCTAGTCCTAAAATAAGTTAATAAAAATTTTAATTATCCAATAAAAGAAATAAATACTTAAATGATAAATGCAACTACCCAGCAAAAATGATTTGAACAAATTGATAGGAAAAAGAAACAAATATCGAGGGAAAATCTATTCACGATCAGGGGAATTCTTACAGGGCTATCATTCCCCACTGAATAATCAGAAAACATTTCAATGGGAAATTGGAAAACATTTCGAGGGAAAAATTATTCATGGTAGGGGTGATTATTTTCAGTTAATACAAAAGTGGAAATAGAAATATATTGTATATTTTCATAAGAAAGGTATTATTTTTTCGCTTAATAAAATGTGTTCGGATTCTTCGGATTATTCTTAAAATGTAACCACAAACAGTTTTTCACCTCTACTGAAAATTTTTAAATTTTAAGTTAATACTCTCTTGTTGATCAAGTGCGATATATATTTTTTCGTATTTATTGTAAAAACTGAATAAATTTTCAGGTGCTTTAACATTGTATTGCATTGTATGCTGCTGTAGTTTAAATAGGAAAAAATTGAAAAACTGTTTTTATAAAACGATAAATTGAGCTGAAATACCAGTACGTTACTTGAAAAACAAAAAATTGTGAAAAGAAATTTGTAAATAAATATAAAAATAGACTATTTAACATAAGATATTGCAAGACAAAATTAAGAAAGAAAAACATGTAAATATTTCCAAGTTATTTGATCTTTTTACTGGACAAAAGAGAGATATTTTTCCAGATTTAAAATAGGAATAATTTTTTCATGTCCAAATAATAATTTACGAAAAAATAGTCTACATTAAATCAATATCTTTAGAACAATAAAATTAAATTAATGCAGTTTTTACTTTTTACGAGTTACTATGCTTCAAACAGGAAATTTACATAACTATCCAGTACTTGCATTCGACAAAAAAAACGTGTGGCTTTACTGAAGTTTTAAGTGGCTCGCTGCGGTTAGCACTTTGAAAATACTTTTGTGGAGATTTCGATTTCTCGTTGATATGCCGCTTTCAATAAATTAAGACCAGAACGAATTTTTTTGTAAGTTAATAGATTTTTCAGATATTAGTATGAATATATGCAAATCTACAGAGACTCCAATGCATAATCGGACAAGTTTTTTTCTCATAGATAAGTCCTCTAAACGTAAAAAATATAATAAGTATAGATTTTTAGGGGTCTTACTTATACTTCAAATATGACCGGTAAGAAAATTAAAGATAAGAAAAATAGCATTTTACCCAATAATAACTGTAAGCTCCAATACAAAAAAAATTCAATTTTTTAAATTCAACGTATAATCGGGCAAAGCAAAGTTTGAATTACTAATACGCAATAATCTCCAAATCAGTAATAATTTTCATATCCTCTGTAATATAAAACAGTCAGTAAGAGCCTTAAAATTGATTTTTACATTTTTACTTCCGGCTCTATGAAGCTTAATATTTATAATAGTCAGTAAGTCAGTAATGGTGTTCAGGTGATAGGAAATTTTGTTCCTAGACGTTTGGTGGTACTTGCATTAAAATCGGTAGAGTCGTTTTCAAGTTATGATGAAATATGTTGACATAACTACCATATTTTGGGCGAAAGATTTGCCACGCCCATAAAAAAATTTTAGCTCGATAGAAAAAACTGAAAACGGATTTGAATTCAGCGCATCAAAATCATACAGTTTTATTTAAAGGCGAGAAAATTTGTTGTTTTTTGTAGACCAGTGTAATGTCAGATTAAACTGAACAAGGCTGTTGATTATTTTTTTAAGAACTTCCCTAGCCAAATCCTCCCACAGACATCCAATTACATCAGGTTCTAAACTGCGCGCAGTTGTTTCCATAAGTTCGGAACAAGTAGAGATCAACTGCAGCTTTGTGACATGCGTGATTGGGATTTTTATCTTGATAGAATTTGTGATTGTTTGCGATATTCAATTTCCCCAAGGTGGCTTTATTATTTATTTTCTAGCATTGAGATAACTGAATGTGAACATTTTACTAAAAAAAGATTTATTTTGCCAACTTGCCCATACCAGCACTCGAGATATAACAGTTGCTCTTGTGACCAGCAGGTTACAATATCAAATTAAAGGCGAAAAGGCCATTACACATTGTTGCAAGATGTTATTTTTATTAAACTCTTTTTACAAAATGTATGATATAAGGATTTTTTTCTAATACAAAAAAAAAAAAAATGTATCCGTTGTATCTATTGGAATAATTTGATATTTTTAATCATTGCATTGATAGATCTTATTTAATAGTTGCTAGGTATTAATAATTTTTTTTATTATTTCCCATTTTTCTGATTATGGTCAACCCAATTCCACACGAATAAGTGAGTACCATTAAAGAATTTATTTTATTATTATTTTCTTTTATAGAATAACACTTTTTTTATATACTCCTATTTTATTGAATCATCAACTGAAATTTATTAAATTTATTTTCCTCTTTCACTGCTGGGCTAAATTGTTTGCAACGCTACTTTTGTAAATTGCCAAAAAACAATCACTATTTTTCTAAAACATTTTTATAAATTGTTTGCTCCCTTAACATTTCAATTTGACAACCACTACCAAGCAATGTCTTTAAATGTACTTTAGACTTCTACTGAAAAATAAAATTGAAGATATTTGTTTTTTGTAACTAAATACAGTGGGTTCAAGAAAGAAAAAATCAGTTTGTTTTGTCTCAATATAGATAAAACTTCAAATACTAAGCTCTGCTGAGTCGCTTCTTAGAAACGTGGTCACAACTTAGAAACTCATCGGAAAAATTAATATTTGATTAAAAGTATGTTAACAAACCAATAAATGAAATGTTATTGGCTTATTCCGATTAGTTTCTAGTTGTGACCATGGCAGACTTAGTTCAGTATAATTAGATGATTTAGGGAACAAGAAGAGTTAGTAACTTAGTAAAAATCGGTGGCAATAACTCAGCTAATGTGTATAATAAAATGCTTAAGAAAAATTTATAGAAATCTGCCGAAATAATTAATTTAGGATCGATTCTGTTCTGACGGGACAACAACTCTGAATACACATTACACAGTGTAAGGCAATTTTTTGAAAATAATGAAACCCAAATATGGTAAACTCTATTGATGAAATATCATCTGTTCTGGACATTAACATATCTTTAAATAGTAAAATTAAATCCATAAGCTTGTCAATAAGGATACAGGTTAAATAAACAAGGATACAAGTAGTTATAATTTTATGTAGGAATTGATTTAATCTAACTTGTTCGATTTTTATACTTTAAAGTGTCGCGTGCGAAATACTCTTTAATGTATAAAAAATCCATAAAAATTAAATTAATTTTTTACTATGTTGATACGTTACTATTTTATGCTTAAAATGAATTTTGGAAATATCTTAAGTGGTTTTTAATTCTTAGCAAAATGATCATGTTCAATAAAAGTTTATACTTTATTTTGTCGCGAAATGTATAGTATGCAAAACCCATGTTCGTACACCCGATAAAAAAAAAAAATTAAAAAATATTCAACGCATAAGCAAATTTTCCAAAATTTCGTGCCTATTTATTGTTTTTATGACAAAATACAACCGCTAGATGGCGGAATATTCACATATTGATAACAAAAACCGTATTCGTACAGAGTAACAATTTCAATAAAATTAAGAATATTATGCATAAGGATTAAATTTAATATTTTGTTGGATATCCTCTTTGCTTTGTGACAGCATTGAGACGTCTTGGCGTCAATTCCACTAATTTGGAAGTTAATTGTGGTGATATTTTAATCCATTCCGTCCTCAATGCTACTTTTAGGTCGTTTACGTTTCTAATGTCGTAATTTTTAAAATTTTTCTTGAAAGTTGACCACAAATTCTCAATGGGATTGAGATCTGGACCTTGAGGTGGTGTTTTGAGGTATTTGGGGCAGTTGTACAGAATCCAAAGTCGTGAATCCAGCGCTGTATGTTTGGGATCATTGTTCTGTTGAAAGATGAAATCCCTGGAAATGATCAGTTTTTCTGCACTTTGCTTCACATTTTTCTTTAAAATATTTATATAGTCCCTTACTGTCATCAATGAAATGTAGATGTAGATTTCAAACTCCTGATGCTGAAAAGCAACCCCAAAGCATTACCGAGCCTCCACCATGCTTAAATGTTGGAATTAGGTTATGGCGAAATAAGCTCGTGTTCTTCTCTCGCCAAATTTTTTTGCGTCCATCCGATAATTTTATATTCAATTTGGAAAACTCTTTTGCAGAAGTTGAAATCCTTATTTTGGGACTTTTTAGCAAATGCAACCCGTTTTTGCTTATTAATGATGCTAACAAATGGTTTTCTGACAGCATATCGACTTTTGAATCCGATTCTTTTAATGTAATTTCGAACTGTTTGAGGTGTAATGTGAATTCCAAAGTTCTGTTCCAAACTTACAGCCAGTGTAACGCCAGTTATAGAAGGACAGATGCGAATTTGGCGACGTAGCAATGAGCACTGTCTTCTTGTTAACTTGCGGGGGTTGCATTTCGCTTCTATTTTTTAAATTGTCCTGTTTTTTATATTTCGACACCACGTATTGGATAGTAGAAGCACTGCGCAATATCCCGTAAAAATTTTCCATCAATGTGTAGATCTATTACTATATTTCGTTGTTCATCTGAAAGCTCACTTAATTTTCTGCCCATGTTAAATTTTCCCAATTTTTATAATAATTCAACTGACTATGATATTTTATGAAAATACAGACTGCAACAATAAAAACGTTGAGCCCCACAAATAAAATAGAGTTTAAAACTCGCGTTAACAACAAGAAAAATATGCATTGCCATCTGTACGAATAAAGTTTTTGTTATCGATTATGTGAATACTACGCCTTCTTATGCATTGAGTAGTTTTTAAATTTTCTTATTTTTATCGGGTGTACGAATATCAAAAATCATAATGCAAGAATGGTGATTATTTCCACTGTACTTCATTAAATTTCTATAGCGTTGTTTGTTTGTTCGTTCTTTCCATTCGTTTATTTGTTTGCGTTAGTTTTTCACTCATTCTTTTCCTTTTCTTTTGTTAATTTCTTATTTGCTGATTAAACTTTGTTATTTTCTCTTCCTTCTTCAGACCATTTCTCTTTATTTTTATTATTATTACTGCTGTTGTAACTTAAAGAAAAAAATGATTTAGAAAAACGACTGATTGAGTTGACCGGAACCGGATATTTTTGTATTGTCAGTTCATTGCTTTTATCTATTATTGTCTTCTTGTTTTTTACTCTCTCTCATAGAATTTTTTTCTTTTTTTTTATCATTCGTTATAACACTAAATTGTAATAATCTCTCTAATGTAAAACATTAAAATTTTGGTCTTAAGGGAAAATAGATTTTTTTCTTCTTTTCTATTCTTAAGATAGTAATGAATTCGTTTTAAAGTATCGAAAATTGAAAAAAAAAATCATTATATTTAAATGTAAAAAAAGAAAGAAAGAAAAAACAAGTTATAAGGGGATTATTGAAATGTGTAAGAAGTAATACTGGATTCTATTGGCTTTTGTTTTAATGAAAAATACAAATTTTATTTGTAGCATAATCGACATTGTACGTTCAAAGGTGTGGTATAACATATTGTTTATGACATTAGTTTTAAAATCTCAATACTTATTTTCATTAAATCCATGTAGAAAAAGCTAGATACTAGGATGACAACAAAATTAGTTGACCAAACAAAGGAAAGACAAGAACATAACCTTTTTTTAACTCAATACACTTATCCCAGCGAAATTCAATAGTATCGATACACTGTTTATGGAGGTCTTACTACAAACAGGGTATCGATGTTATAGGTAAAATTTAGACAACACGATATTTTAGCAGCAACTACGGTAGACCAGTATCCTTGTAACTTTGAATTTTCTCCTTTCAACCACCGGCAGTGCTTTATTATGCATCATTTTCAATTTTTATTTATAAAAAACAATTCTATTTAGTAACTTATTGACCTTAACGAAAAAATTCTTATTAACAATTAAGTTTTAATGAGGTGTTCTACTCAAGTGTCGTATTATTTTACAGTTATTTGTATGCAAAAAGACAAAATTACAAAAAAAATTATATAACAGTACATATTTTTGTAATATTTTTTTTCTCCAAAGAAAAATTATAATTTTTCAGATATAAGACGATTTTTTGAAACTACAAAAGGTGTGCTATTCAAGTGACCAGCAGTGTATATCGCATCTGTTCAACATTATCCTCAACGTCAGAATTTTCATCAGTGTGGAAACACTCAAAAATAATTCCTATACAAAAACCTGACAGAAGTTCAATTCTTGACCCTCCTCTGCTGTATATAATGTATTCGATTGATTTGCCCTCCTGGATTACTTAAATGTATGATGATGATGTTCAACTTCACATTAGCTATCTTAGGAACAGGGCTGTTAGATTCAAAATTGCAAATTCTTGTCATTTATAGAAACAAATTTATATTGAAAACAAATCTTGACATTCAAAAATGTTGGTGTTGTAAAAATTTCTGGGACAAATTGCCCGTAGACGGTTCTAAAATGTAATATGTATCTCTTTTTATATTAATTGCATCAGACAACACTATATCTTGTTTCATATGTTCGAATGATTACAGGCGATGAAAAGTGCATTACATACGACAATAATATTCGAATAAGATCATGAACGAAACTGACAGACAGTGACAAAGCCAGGTTTGACACCAAGAAAGGTAATGCTGTGTGTCTGTTGGGATTGAGAAATAATTGTTTATTATAAGTTTCTAGCACTTGGTCAAGCGATTGAATTTGATCTCTACTGTCAACAACTAACGATATTGAAGAAAACAGTTCAACTAAAACGGCCAGAATTGATCAACAGAAAAGGTGTTGAGTTGTACCATCTTTGACGACCCAGCATAATCTGAGAAAGCTTGGCTACGGACTTTTGATGCATCCACCATATAGCCAGGACCTTACACTGTCAGGTTACCATTTATTTCGATCTCTGTAAAATTCTCTGAATAGTGCAAATTTAAATTCTATAAAGGCCTGCACGCAATTGGATCAGATTTTCGCTCAGAAGTTCTACACTGATAGAATAGTTATCGATCAAATCGGTACATATAAAAAAAGGTGTTTCATTTTTGGTCAAATTTGTAAACGAACAGCTATTATACAAATTTAATTCTAAATTTTGTTGTTGAATTAAACTAGGAAGCAAATACGCTTAATATTTTTCACTAAAATATTTAATGGCTTTTTACAAAACTTTGTGTGAAGAGAACTTTAAAAAAATGTGCTTTAAAAAATTCTGAAAACCCATATTTCTTCTTGATTCTTGATATGCTGTAAAAATTCTTGTAAATCAAGCGCAAACTATCTGACATTCTTACTTAGGACTGACATTGACAACTGCATTCTAAAACTGAACCATGATCTTGATAATTTTTTTTAAATGGGCTGTATTTAAAATCAAAAATTCAAATGCGATTGTAATAGGAAAAACTAATTTCTTGCCAAGCAGGCTTTCATCACTTGTCGTTGCTGGAGTCACCTATAGAAATTGTACAAAATGCTAAAAATCTAGGTATAGTTTGTAACCGCCATCTCACCTATGATCTTGCCAAAAACATACTTAATCTCTGCCCTCTTGTACGGATGTGAACTTTTTGTGGGTTTGGACTCAGTCAGCATATTCAAACTCAATGTTACATACAATAACATCACAATATATATTTATGGATGCTGTAGACATAGCGGTATTTCAAAATTCTCGAAGTAAATTTAAAACATGTCACTCGAAATCTTTTTGAAATGTCATATATTGATGTTTTACACAAGATTATTTATATAAAACAACCAAGGTATTTATGTAATAGACTGCAGTCCTCACGATCCAACAGAGGCTATAGGATAAACACCATAACATATCAGAAACAGGTATCCGAAAGGCATTTTTATATCCATGCAATTCGATTATGGACCCAACATTCATCAGATATTCAGTTAAAAAGCAATGCAATGCATTTTAAGACTGCAATTAAAGCAAGAAGTCTGCTTTAAAGGGAGGAAAATTTTCCATTAATAAGACGCGGAATTATTTACTTACAGGCTATATTAACAATATTTTTTAAAACATTTAGATAACAATAGTTAACTTTAATGTTTAAAAATAAATTATTATTCTTTTTTAAATTCTATAATCCGTAATCCAGAAAGCATCGTGATCGAAAAAGATTCACTGTAGAAAGCCCATTCCATTTCAAGGAATTTAAACATAATTCGGGGGTTGGTATTCCACAATTTGTGTGAAGCCACAACAAAGTTGTGGTGAATTTTATTATATATCTACCGAGCGCAGGACGGTTGCAAGAATGTGATTCGAACTTCAACTGTCACTTTTACAAAACCGACAGACTTTGGTTTTAGAGAGAGCAATTTTGGTTACAATGACCAGAAAAGTACCCTTGAGCTTAAGGCTTAAGTCTGCTCTACTTAACGAAAGCCTTCTGTTGGGTATTAGGAACCGTTTGGCCTGAGCAATTATGCCATCCTTGGTATTTCAATTTTGTGGTGTTTTGTGAGTCCAATTAAAGGTTGATTTGTTTAATAGTTCGTCACTTCATTACACTTAGAATATTCATGTTTGGGAACACAGCCCAATGTTATGGTGTTCAAGTTCCCCAATATGTTCAAGAGGTCTAGGCACTTGAGAACCATTTTTGAGTTGATCACAGTTGAGTGCAGGACTCTACGATACGCTTGTAGTATTTAGATGTGGGTAGCTCCTATCTCTCTACGGAATCATTTTCGTACACATATTCTGATGGCATGAATTTCGGCCAAAGATAAATGTTATTAGATAGACAGATGCCCATTGGAATCGATTTGCTAAATCTGTGCATTTTAATCATATTTGTAGACTATACTTGAGAGTGCGGCTTGAAGTTAATAGAGTTGGTTCCTTAGTCTTCATGGTCATTGAAAGTCACCCGGAAGTTTTTGAAAAGAATTATACAATTGGCATAATTGAAAGCGAAAGCTTGCAGCCTCAGGAGAATGTAAAATCTAGACGGTTGATTAAGAATAAATTTTAACTTACTAAGCAGGAACCCGAAACCAATAACACTGCATGTAAAACTTCTAATGAAAGATATTTTCATTAAAGCCCGTCTGTTTTTGAGAGTAGAAAGTTTATTAAGTATAAGACCGCTTTCTTATGGCAGCAAAAACTTATTCGGATTCCAGCAACAAATAGAACAACAATTTAAATGCGTTTATGCATTTAAAGGCATATAATTTTACTGAATAATAATGATAATTTTACTGTAACATATATGTTTGTAAATAAATAAATATTCCCATGTATTTCCATTTACAACGTTTTTGTTATATTTAATTGACAAGGGATTGTTTTGTGAAATTTATTCTAAAATAGCTCAAAAATGTTGACATTATTAAAACTTTATACGTATGTATGTATGTATGTTCTACCCATTATAGTTTTTTTTATTCATTGGTGATCTATTGCAGACTACAATCAGTGTATTTAAGGCATTCCCATGAATACGTCTTATCTTAACAAAACACTTAAAATACGGGCTAAAACAAAGTATAAGAGCATTATATCTATATTTCATAATAAATATTTACTTCCTATAGGATATTTAATCAACATAACCTTTACACACTCACATCTTTTCATATCTGTTTATAAATTTTCTCTTTGTGTTTTTTTTTTCTTTTATGTGGTGGTCATTATTTAAATGTTCAATAACCATAACTTTTGTATTAAACTTACTTTATCTACACTAAGTAGAGCATAATCAATTTATTTTAATTCCAACCATCAGTCGTAATCATTAAATGTATAACCATTAAGAGTTTGGCTAAAACAGCATTGTGTTACTCTGTTATTCCACATTTCTTCAAATACATATATTTTTATTTAGAAGAACACACACATTCGTACACAAAATAAAATATGTTACATGACTCGTATAAGTGTATATAGCGCCTGTAGCTGTGTAATAGATTTTTAACAATTTTCCTTAAATAGAGAAAAAATAACCACCCACATTTGTATTTTGTATATACAAATATGAACATATGTATTTTTGTATGTACATATGTACATATTCAATAATATTTGTTCGTTTATATTGATGATTAACAAAATTATGTTTACGGCAAAACCATAAGTGCTACGCTCTTTTAAAACGATATGAGTTTTATTTGGGAACACCATCATATTAAATGTTAAACATTTTTGTATGTCCAACTATTCATAAAACATATAATATATATGCATGTATGTAAGTAAATTTATATATTTTATGAGTTTACAAACATATTGTTGTATGTGTACTTATATTTAAGTACAATACATATATATTTTAGATTTCCTTTTTATATATACGAGTCTGGTTCGTTCTACTTAATTGGTATGTATGATTTGATCTTATGTTATATTGTAAGTGATAGTACATACTCGGACATATGTTACTAAACACAGATGTACAACCTTAAAGACATTTTCTGGGAATATTGCTAAAGGACCCTAGGCTGGAAATAAAAAATATAAAAATTATTCGCTCCAGTGATAATTCTGTATATTCATAGAGAGAGTGTTTTGTAGCAATGAAAGAAGCATGAATCAACTACAAGACACTAGAGAGTATACCAAAAAAGGCAAGGTGTCCCTGTATAAAGTAAACTTTTATAATTTGTCATACATTTATTCACTCCCGTGAATAGGAGAACACCGCAAGGTGGTGTGTTTTTATCACTTCTGTGGAATCTGGTTATAAATGGAATCATTTTCAAGCTCAGTGGCATGGGTAGCAAGGTAGTCGCATATACGGATGATGTCGTGCTGCTTGTCAGGGGGAAATTTCTTCCTCCGTTAAGCGAACTGATGAACTGATTATCACTCGTCGCTTTTTTGACTTGGGCAATGGATGATTAAAGTGGATCTGTTTAACAGGCAGTATAAAATACCGGAGTTTAGATCGTCAAAGTTGGTCGGCATCTGAAATTCTTGAGGGAGGCTAAGTACCTGGGTGTGATTTTGGGCTCGATGCTCTTGTGGAAACGTAATGCATAATGTGGCTTCTATATTTGTTGGAGCGCCTGTGGGAAAAATATGGTCTAAGAGCTCATGTCTTGTACTGAATACACATAATATAATTTGTCATACAGATATGTATTACATTGCATACTTTTTGCATAATTTGATATAGAATCTGAGGAAAACTACAAATTGGTTTTGGAGTACATCAAAAGTGGTAACGTTACCGCTGCAGAGTTAAATCTCTATTGGCGTAAATGTGCATCATATAGACTTAAACAAAAAATTAACAAAAATTATCAAACAATATATTTACCGAATCAAAAGGGAGGTTGTTAGAAATGACATCTAAATTGAATAAATATTTTGTTTGTTTCTGTTAATGTTTTGTTTCAAATTAACAAATATAATTAAACAATTTATTTATGGAATCAAGCAAAAGTTTGTTAGATAATGTCTTTCGAATTCAATAAATATTTTGTTTGTTTCTTAAAATATATTTGTTTAAAATTTTATAGAGGTTTTAGATAACTTTTTTGTATTTGTTGCAAATGCTTTGTTTGGTTTTACGGTTTTGATTATAGGTCCCATTTTAAACAAAATTTTATTAGATTTTTTTATTTTTTTTTACTGAATTTGAAAGTTAATTTTTTCTGTGTATAACATATATGTATAAAAAAATCAAATTTTATTTTGGTGCTAGTAGTGAGTGGATGTTTGATGAAATATTTAGCAATTTTAAGTTTATTTTATTTACAACTGAATCAAATTTCAATAAGATCAGTCCAAAAATTACACTTTCATGGTGCGGATGAAGAAAAGTTGCTTTAAAAATATGTGTCTTATCCACAATCGAAGTTATTTTCGACTTAAGCCTTCATATTACTCATTGTTAAACTTCAGCATAAGTAAATAATGTAAAAATTAGGTAATTGAACTTTCACTTGAACTGATTTGTATAAAAAACGTTTCATATTTGGCCTGAGTGACTATTCATTTCTCCCATTGTACTGTGGGGCAGGATTGCACCATTATTGGAATCAATTAAACGGTTGAGTTTAGATATAAGATATTGGTATCTTTGGAAAGTTCGAGGTCTTGGTATTATGAATTATCAAAAACCTTTCTTTTATTGAAAAATATAAAGAAAAATATAAAACAAAAAATTAATTTTGTTTTATTAAAATCATTAAGCTGGTGCAAATAATCAAAAATATTTCGAAGGTTACAACACACAGTTATCGATTTAAGGATACATTACTATTTATTTGTTCGCTATCACTTTATGTTTCATCAGTATCTTCGCTACTGCTTACGTTGAAATCCACCTTTAGACAAAACCGTTTGTTTTGCCTTGGGAGTCTTGCGAGTTGCCGTGACCACCGTTTCTGAATTTATTAAAAGAGAGTTAAAGATATCTTCTAAATTATTAATCCTACTACATTTATCATATTTTATCAATAGATTCTTTCACTTCTTCAAACAATGAATCTTATTAATTTTGAATTTCGAACTACTCCCCAAATGTAAATCAACAATTTTTGTAGCGTTTCCAACATCTAAAATAACTGATAATATTTTAGAAACGTTTTACATATACAGGGTGTCCGCCGGGAAGGTATACTACTTTGTTTGTTTATAATTTTTGATATAAAAGAGAATGGATCTTATATTGATAAATGTTTTATTTAATATTGGCAATTATGTATGGAATACAATATTAGATAAATGCCCGCCTCTGTTAGCCTCACAAATGCAAGCCCTTTTGAGCACATTTTTCATTACATTTTCATACATTTCACGCGGTATTTCACTAATTTCATCACGAATATTTTATTTGAGCTGCTCCAGCGTTTCTCGTTTGTTTGCATAAATCTTGCTTTTTAGATATCCCCACAAAAAGAAGTCCGGAGCAGTCAAATCAGGCGACCGTGAAGGCCAATCAGCATCACCATTCCTTGAAATAATTTGTTGTGGAAAGAGGTCTCGCAGTAATTTCATTGTAATCCTGGCTTTATGCGATGTGGCACCGTCTTGTTGAAACCATATGTTAGTCAAGCCCAAAGTATGCAGTTGTGGAGTTAAAAAATTTTCAATCATATCACGATATCGCTCCCTATTGACAGTTACCGTTACGCCGTTTTCAGTTTCAAAGAAGTAAGGTCCAATGGTTCCTCCTGACCAAACTGCACACCAGACTGTCACTTTTAATGGATGCAAAGGTAACTGATGAATAATTTAAGTGTAAATAAGAGTGTAGCGTTCCGTAGTTAAAATTTCGAAATATTTTACAGCTCAATTCTTGATATTTCAATACTTGACAGTCAGTTTACTTCCTAACCTCAAATTTGCCCATCTTATATATAGGTTTTTGCTTTAAAATTAACGATTTTTTCAAACGTAATTTTTTTCTACACAAATTGAATTTTATTCGGGACAAATTGAACTTTTTTTAACACAAAATAGATCATTTTCATTTCAAATTAATTTGTTTTATACTGTTGTTTATACTATAAAATTAAATTAATATTTCCTTAACTTTCTATCTATTAAAAATATTCACTACAGCGGCTCTCCAGATGCAGCTAATGACAAATATATAATCATATCAAGATAATAATTGGTGCAATCAGAAAGTGTTACTGATTCCACGGATTGTTTAATTATACAACAGTTACTAAGTCCATATTACCCTTTGAATCAGCTAGTAAATTAAGTGCACAAAGTTTGGTTTTCGAAAACACTTTTTCTATGGAATTTAACATTGGTGAGTATGGAGGAAGAAAAACTTATTATAAGTTATGTCCGGATTCCGCATCTATATGTTTTACATATAGAGTTTTGTATATCTTTTTACTGTCAAGGATCAACCAGGCACCTGTGATGTTAGATTCAGCTAATTTATTAAATAATTCTTCAAGGAAAGATATACAGATGTTGGTATTAACTGTGGAATGAGCAATTATTTTTGTGTGTAATATGTCATGTATATTCATGGCTCCAATAAAGAAAACATTTCGTCCTCTAAGGTTAGGAACAGTTATTCGTTCAGCAGTATTTACTTTGGGTCTTGCTTTATTTCTCCGAAGGTAGTAATTCAAACCGGATTCGGATTCGTATTCGGAGGGTTTTGTACGAAATTATACGAATATGCTAAGCGTCGATGAATTGTAATGTCGCTATTTAAACGATCTATATTGATTGTGGCAGTTTTTAATGTAAATCGCAAAGATTTTAATGCATTGTGTATACATACTCGTACTCAGCTCCACGCTATGGATATCTTGAATAAGAAATAAATTTAATTTGAAATAAAAAAATTCATTTTGTGTTGAATAATGTTGAATTTGTTCCGAATAAAATTCAATTTGTGTTGTTTGAGTTGTAAAAATTTAATTTTTATTGAATAATCGTTAATATGAGAGTAAAAACCTATATATGTATGTCTTAACGTAAAAAAATAATAATAAAATTGATGGCATTCATATTTTGTAACAATTCAAAGTTGCAGGAATAAAAGCAAAATTTTATAAATATTTTCTTTTTATTTTAAAGTTTGTACTTCGTCAAACGCGAAGTAATTAAAAAAAAAATTAAATGTAGTTCAACTAAGAAAAGTGTAAGCTTATAAACCCTTACAATTTTTCCTCAATTCTGACCCGACGTACATTGGTAAACAATTTTTTTTTCAACATAGATATTTGAACAGGTTCATCATTAACAGATAAAATTAAATACAATTTAACTTGACTCCACACTTCGAGGTTGTAGCATCTATTAGTCTTATACATATAAATATATGTATGTACGTACTTATGTAGCTATAATGAAAAAATGTATAATTTCTTAAAGTTTAATACTCCAATTCCAGTTTACAAATGCATACAAACTTGAATAAGTACTTACTTAGTTTTACTTACTTTTGATTTCAGATGATTTATTTTAATATGAAATTTAATTTTAAACAAATCAATATTATGAAAATATAGTATTTGTTGCTTTAACAAATTATCTTATCGCCTTGAGTGATGTCAGCATGAATCTATTTATTTTAATAAAACTCGTAATCGCTGCCCCAGAAGGTTGTTCATTAATAATTTCTAATTCGTTCCATGTAATCTTAAATATCCTTTGAGTTTTGCTTTTTCTATCTGCTAAAACACATTGACAAAATCATAATGTGATTATATTTCTAAGACCATCAAAATATCTCTGTAATAATAAAATTTATTGCTTTTATTAATACAACAATAAAGGTAATGGCCAATGAGTAATGGACAGAAAAATAACTCAGTCTCAAATTTATTAGTTTGTATAAGAATACAAATTATTCAGATATAAGTCTAAACTTAAAAGAAAATCATATTTAGCTCCGTTTTTACTTTTAATATTAAATTTTGGTCGTAAGAGAGTTGAATATACCCTGTAGAATACAAAACATGTAATTTATAAAGAAATATATATAATCGTATAAATACTGCGGAGAGTTTATTATTAAATTGTATCGTATTGTACTATACATATATCCTTTAATGTTATTGTACAATCAATGATTTTTATGTTTAACATTATGAGTACATAATACGATAGTACTTCAATATTTCTATTGCTCCATTTTGCTTCATTATACCCTACAGTGTCATGGGTATATTATGTATTTCACTAAATATTTGCTGCAAGACCCTAAGTCTACTTTTAAGAATACTACATTAATATAATTGCATTGGGATGATACCTAGCTAAGCATCATTTAAATGTTTTCTTAGAAAATGTAAAAATATAAGTATTATTCTATATAGACAACAGGGATCGCCATATTTAAGGAAATGTAAACGCTGTCGTGATTTAATAGATCACAATAGGAGAGTGTCGAAAGCCAACTTCTGTTTTATATTTCCCGTAGTTACTGTCGGAATATTCAGAAAGGCACTTTTGTGGATCTCCATACAAAAAGGAAAGACATCGTTGCCATAATGTAAGACAATGCTATAAGAAGTAAAAGCCATCCATCCAACAAGAATTCTAAAACTACAGAGCCATGTTACAGTGTTTACAAAATAACGTGTTGCACAGAATCCCCCTTATCTGCACAAGCCAATACAAATAGTATCTTACGCTAAGCTGAGCTGATCGCAAGTCTGTCTCTAAGTCCTTTGCGGTTAGGGATCACATTGATTTTATATTCAAGCACTTACGCAAGAGTTACATGTAAATTACATTCCTGAGTAGAATTCGATATGATAAGCTTCAAAGCTTAAGTAATATTCGAATTTCAATGGCACATAACTCCACTTATAGGATCCAACCTTAATTCATAATCTTTGAGACTAACTGGACACTACGAAGATTTCCTGTCAACTCTTCCTATTTTCTTGGAGTCATCTGTATACTCACAGATATCTCGTGTAAGCTGCATATCTCAATTGGAACATAATTTTATTTAAAAGCAGGGGGGGGCCTAATTCTGGCATTACTAACAACATGAAATTCGAATCGAAAAATATTTCGATGTCGTAAAATTTTCTAATGATGCTACTCTATACGAAATGAATAGAATTATAACTTAAGTGTTGTAAAAGTTTTCAAGAAATTTGTTCTACAACACTGGATAAAATATTCAAAAAATTATGAAATTGATTGTAAACAGAAAATAAATAAATAAATAAAAGAACAAGTAGGCGACACGGTGTGGTAGTAACAGTGCTTGAACAGAAGACAAGCAGCACAGGTTCAAACTTCACTAAGGTTAAAACAATTTCATTTTTTTTGGATTTTTTAAATTATGTTAAGATAGATCTTCTATTGTTTTTGTTAGCAAAAGCGATAGAACACTTTTAAAAGTTTTTAGACTTTCGACAGGGACTTCTACGCCTGAGTCACTCAAAATTTTTCTCCTATCATATATATCCAATTAAAAGTTATTACTAAAAAATAAGAAAAAAAATTTTTCTTTGTGTCACCTTACTCCACAACTTGAAAAATTTTGTCTGTGGACCTTAGGCTTTAACTATAAGGGTACGATGCTTCCCAATAAAGTTCCTAAGTATTTCCATTGCGTTGAATTATTTTTTATACTTTGGATCAAAAATGACTAAATATATCAAATTTTTTTAAATAAATTTTCAACGAAATTTTTTAATATTAATTTTCTTGTGAAGAAAGTTTACTTCGAATGTCTTTTTGCTTTCGAGTAAAAATTCGCAAGCTTACTTTCGAATTATTGTTCGATATCGAATGCTATCATTAGAAATTTCGATTCATATTATTCGTGATCGAATTCCAAATAGTCAAAAAATAGTTTGTTCGAATAAGAATTCGTTCGTATACGAATATCAGAATTGGCCACTTGATTTGATAGAGAATTTTAGTTTGAGATTGCGACAATCGCTATCGTACAATGCACACTATATGTTGTTATTCGTTACGTTAACTTGTTCGATCATATAAGCAACAGTGATTGCACCTACTTCGGCTAATGATTTCAGAGCTATATTATGGTGTATTTCGTTTTATATTTTTATTACATTTCTGGGAGTATGTATAGTTTGGGATTCATCCCATAATCTCCTATACTTTTGATGGTGCTGCCATTTAAAACTCTAGACTGACTTTTCCTATGCCGTTAACATTACGAATTTTCATCCGCTTTTATATAGTTTTTTTTTTAAATTTATTTGTTTTGGGGTCATTATTACATTATTACCTTTATAGTTCGAGTTAGTAAAAGTAAGCTATAGCTAAAGTGAACTTTAAAATCACCTTCAACTTCTATCCGTTATTACAACCTACTTGTAAAGTTAAGTTAACATTCTTAAAAATATGGCAATGCTAGAGCAGATCCTGATACTTTTACAAAATCATATACATTTTGGCAACGACGAGCGTTTGTTTATTATAAAAAAAAAATTAAATAATAAAAATATTAAAAACAAACAACAATATACGGAAGAAGCCAATATGGTTGGTTTGTTTTGAGAACAATTCGTTATACCAGATTTGACCAAACTTCATAACGAAGAACCTCTTGAGTAGACTGATGAGGAGCGAAGCGGAAGGCTGCATACTACTCAGCTTCAATAAGCTCAATCTACCGCTCACCATGTGCCCCCAAACAAGACTACTGTTGGTAATAATAGGGAGTACCACAGTACTGTACAGCACTCAACAGCATGCGGCTTCAAACCTCAATTCTTTTCAGTTGCGTTCTTACAGGAATATAATTCCATCAAACCCCTTTTCGTACGCTGCCCGGTATTCCTTTTTAGACACATTCGATGGTCAAGGATGACACCGAGATATTTTGCCTCCAAGGAGAGTTCTATCCAAACAGAAGAAGCTTATATTTGTATTTACAAAATTAAAAAGTATGTTGCATATGTTAACATTCTGTTTTGTGAAAATTATTTTTGTGTAAAAATTAAACAATAAAAAAGTGTAAACGAAAATTTGTTAATACATCAATTCATATGTAGCTTCAATATGGCAACATCGAATATAAACTTAACTTTAAAAGCTAAAGGTAGGATGATTTTCCCTTTAGTATAACCTAACTTTTAGGTTAAAGTATACTTGTAATAATGAAAATCAAATTATCTGCCAGATAACTTTCCACATTTAGCTAACGGCAAGTTGTAATAATGGCCCTTAATATGAAATTTAGTTTATTTATATTTTATTTCTTTTTACTTAACTTTCTCTGTACCACCCATAACAAGGAGGCTGCACCTATTCCCCGCCTGGGCTGGCATACCAGCCCCGCAAGGAATATTTTATATATATATTACATAATATGGTATAGGTTATCTTATAAACCGGCTAAAACTATAGCAGTTTTTTTGTTTTGATTATTTTGTTTTTGTATTCATCTGTTTTCATCTTTAAAATTTCAGAAATATGAGCCATTTCACACAAAAAAATTTAAAATAAATGCTCATCCTTTACTAGAGTAAACATACATATCTTCTATCCGTTTTTAGAAAAGCCAAAAAATTATTGTAAATTCTCTATATTTGTAATGTGTAATGCTCCATATATAATAATTTTTTTTACATTCAAAATGGCCATCATAAATGGTAAATGATATTATCATTGTATTCAGTATTTGTTGTAAAATTAAAATTTCCAATATAATTTTATTACGAGTATTTATTTCTGCAAATGCTTGTACTTTATGATACCATCCTTATAAAATATTTTGTTAAATATTTTACATATTTGAGTTTATTTTTTCAATAATGTATTTCAGTTTGTCATCCATCTTTAACGCCAACTCATATTTGCAAATTTAAAGATATTGTAGTAGAGCATTCGTATTATTGCTGACTGATTTCATAATTATAAATCATTGATTTTGTTTCAATTAATTTATAATTTGTTTATTCAAATATTCCTTTATCAAAGCAAAATTTATTATTATTTGCTTAACTAGACCATGCATAATTTATTAAATTATTAAAATTTGGTATATTCTACTGATTAGAATATATTTATGTACATACTTTTTACGAAAGTATTTAAATTGCAGATTATAATATAATAAAATGGTATATATGTAGTATATAAAAGGTAATTGAAACACATCTATGTATGTATGTACACGTATTTGTAAAATAGCATTTGTAATTGCATTTGAGCTCGTTTGCTAAACATAAGTCTACTATCGTTGTATTAAGCAGTTCCTATCTTATGCTATTTTCTCACGAGATTTCGGATTACTTCATTCTATGTTTGTATTACTTGCTTAGATTCTCCCGTTCGCACGGCACCTTTTTAGCTGTTGGCTTATGAATAGTGTTGTCACAACTTAGAATTTTTTGTAACCAAAATTCAATAAAAAAGTAACTAAAAATAATAAAAATTTTAAAACAAATTATAACTGGTGACGAAATATCGATACATTACGACAACCTGAAGTGCAAGCTTTAGCAAAAAATGTTCGAAATATTCGACCAGATTTGAAGCCAGACAGATGTGGTTCAAATGTGTTGTCTCGATCGGAATACACTTTCTTTTGAAACTGAGTATACGAAATTGGATTGACTCGTTTTTGGCTTCAAAAAATTAGTAGTTTTTTGGCGTGAAGTCTATACGTTTCCAAAAGGATGAAAAGAGTCATAGCCAACGCTAATAATTATGTTTTAAATAAATTTATTCTGTACCAATGTTTCACAACTAAAGCCTAAAGAAAACTCTCCTTTGTTTAAATTATACACCCAATTAGAACCTGATTAATAAACATTAAAAGAAATCATTACCTTTATTATTTACTTCGGGGAAAAAAATAAACAAATAAATAAAAAATTTCCACATCTAAGCATCGAAGAAAAAAAACAATTTCAATGCAGTGAGTGGCCGTTTTTTGTATTACTTTTTTATTTTTTGTTCATTTCTTTACTCATTTCCTACTTTAGGGAGGTCAATTTAATAAATTTGCAATGTTAAATGTATGATAAAAACATTTTAATTAAAAGCTAAAAAGTATACTAAACTCATATCACTGAATTTGAAGTAAAACACTGGGTAATAGAAATTGAATTATTTACAATTTGGGTGATTCTTTCTCAAAATTTTGTATGGAAATTTATGTAATTAAGTTCATAATTGGGGGTTGTATTATGAATGAGGGAGCGAATGACGATAAAACGATGTCGTACGAACGTAGCATTAGGTTAACAACAGAATAAATGAAGTATGTATACTACCTTGACCAAAAAATTTCCGGGATAACCCCTGTGTGGCTGTCTCATCGTTCCGCTTTGAGTTGGTACATCTGTTGTTGATATTCCCGCTTAGCGTCATAGCTTCACATTTGCATTTTTATGTTCGGTTTTTGGTATGTTCATCAGTGATTCCTGCGATTTTTCCATTATTTCTCTCGACTGCTCGGATCTTTGATTTTTGATTTTTTCTCCGTCACTCATCTAGGGCTTTCACAAAGCATACATCGCTTTGTTTCAGTTTTTTTAATCAATTTAATCTTTCAAGATAAGTAGATGATTACTCCACTGTAGCTTCCACCATATGTTTGTGCGTAGTGGTGAAGATCCTCGATAAATTGTGGTGATCTTTACTTTAACATTGTAATTTTTTCCCAGTAGGTGGAAATTTCTACGCAATTCAGAAGAAAACAAAGGTTTTAAAAAGGTTAAAACGTAACAATATTAACTGTTAGGATCTACTAAAACACGGACGACTGCAAGACAAAATTAACTTCTTTAATTTATGAAAAATTTGAAAAATTACTTTAAAAAATCATGTATGGCACCGAAGAAAATTCATCGACAGTCATGATGATTCCACAAATTAACGCAAGATTTGAATTTTCCGCCATTTGTCCGTCAAAGAGTTTAGTGGTCGCAGTTCGAAAATTTCATACAAAATATGGTTGGATTCGTGTTTTAACTTCGTCAACTGTGAAGCGATTAATTGAAAAATTTAGGGATACTGGTTTCGTTGGAAATCCCAAACACACTGGTCGTCCTAAAACAAGCCGTTCAAATGTCAATATCGAAGCAGTGCGTGAGAGTATCGTTGACAATCCAGGAACCACAATTTGGCTGATTTTTCGAGCAAAATTATTCCGAAGTACTGATGAAGCACATTTTCACCTTGATGGCTTTCTTAATCGCCAAAATTGCTGCTTCTGGGGTTCTGAGAACCCATTTGTGGTTATCGAAAAACAAATGCATCCACAAGGTTTCACTGTTTTGTGTGGATTTTGGGCTGGAGGCAGAATTCGACCATACTTTTTTGAAAATAAGGCTGATCAAGCAGTGAATATTACTGATGCTCGATATTGCGACATGATAGCACAGTTCTTTCTGCCGAAATTGGATAATATTGATGTGGCCAATATTTGGTTTCAACAAGGCGATGCCACATGCCATACAGCCCGTAAAACAATTCAATTACTGCATGTGACATTTCCAGGTCGTGTATTCTCTCGTTTCGGTAATCAGAATTGGCTTACTAATAGAAAATTAACGAAATTCAGCCACAATTATCTAAAATGATCATGGAAAATCCCGACAAACTGGTGCATATGCGCATGCAAAGCGGTGGAGGCCTTTTGCCCAATGTATTACTCCATAAATAACCTTGTCCTATGTACTTTATGATTCAATAAAAAAATAGCAATCAAAAGCCTAAAAGCCTTGCTAAAATTAACAGGTCAAGCTGTGATGAAATTTATTAGCATAACTACCATATTTGGGGCGTAAAATTTGCCACGCCTATAAAAAAAATATGAGCCCGATGGAAAAAAACTGAAAACGGATTTGAACTCAGCGCATCAATATCATTATATTTCATATAGTTTTATATAAAGGCGTTTTTTGCTGTAGACCCGTGTAATTACACTTAATAAGCCTTTACACCTTGGCTTTACCGGTAGCAAGATTAGGGTTAATTAACTCTGGATGTTCTATTGTCTGGATAGGAGGCATTTCCTGGCAGAATAAATTATGTTACAGCTTAATTAGAAATATACATTTGGATTATGTACTATTTTAGAAATAGAAAAGGTCAGCTTATTTGACTAACTACTTATTATTTAATCCAATTAAATAGGGGAAATAAACGAAGCAACAAACTTAAATAATATTTTCTTAATAATCACAAATATTTATAAAATTTTCAATTTCTTAAACCCTTTACAGTACTTTGTCAGCCTCTGGGCTTAATTATTTTACAATTGCTCTGTAAAAAGTAGCTGCGTCTGTAAACATTTTAAAGATCATATATCTCTTACACGTATGAGAATAGAATTTTTCATTTATTATTCAAAGGAAGTTAAAGTACATACGAGTACATAGTTGTATTTGTTTTTATTTTTTTTATTTGTAACAATTCCATTTTAAGAAAATATATACAAAAAACTATGTTATATAAAACTACTACTTGGCCTTAACAAAAGTAACAATTGAAAATACTTGAGCGTTACTTTCAATTACGGCACATCTACTTTGTTTCAATGCGTAGTGAAGTGGGATTTTTTTCTTTTTAAATTCATACAAAATTGTCTTTTATATAACGAAAAAGTAAAGAAAATGAAAAAAGAAAAACTAAAAGTGGAAATAAAATATGAAATGCTAGAACTTTTTTCAACATTCTTTTTCTTCAAGTTTTTCTTCCCTCTTTCCTGAGCAAAAGGGACAAAAGCTTCTGTTCTAACTTCCAACTCTTTTTCAGAAAGACAAACTAAGAAAATTCAGTTTAAATTTTTTAATGGTTAGTTGTGTGTGAGGATTTAGGTACTTACTTTTTATATACACTTTTATCCGTTGTTACTATTGCATTCGAAAAAGTGGGTAAGGAAAAAGGTAGAAAATAAAAAAAACTAAAAACAAATTTAGTTGGAGTTTCTCTATTTTCTTTTTTCTAAATTTATATATGTATACTCGTAGTATTTGTGTTTTAAGTGTTAAATCCTGAATGAAGTCAATTGAAAATAGAAACTTTGTAAAGAAAAATAACAAGCAGTAGTGCTAAAAGAGAATAAGAATGAGCATAACCCGTCCCTATAAGACGAATATCAAACTCTTTACCTATATTAGGGTTAAGCTCAATATCCGAAATTACGAATTATATAGCAACTGACTAAACTTACTCTGAAAGGTTAACTATTTAGAAGACTTAAAACAAATAGAAGTACTCAATAGAGATCCATTTCCGAGAGTTATGATAATAATTAAGTATAGCTGGTATAGAAGTCCACGTTTTATGAAATCACACATTACTTCTATGTCACTGTGGATTGCTGAAACCGGTGCATATTGAAAATTTTCTTGCGTTTGTTTAATTTTTTGCTATATATTCTGCTCCTCTGATTGATTTTTCATCCACTAAGCATCAAAAAAGCTTCCTGCTTATCAGGATGTGGTCAATCAAATGTGAAATTTGGCGTTAAGGGAGCCGACTTTCACGTTCTTACGCCACTGGCTATTTGTATGACCTACTTAGGCGCTATATTGATAGTTCATAAAAAAATTTTTTTATGTTGTTTCTTGCTTCTGGTGGTGTGTACCACTGTATTATGGTGATATTATGAAGATATCATACTATAATATTAGACTTGAACCATTGCCTAAAACTCGTCTTCTTTATCTATATTCTGGACTGGTAGGCTAACACAAGACGGAGTTGCAAGAAACAGGTTCACTTAAAACGTTTTTTTTTGGTCGTTAGCAAAGAAGAAGAGCTCATGATTCTTATATCTTTAGATCTAAGGTAATGCTATAATTTGCACGTCATAATATGCGTAGTGTACTATACTCTTCATTTGTACCTTATTGGATTTAAGCAGTCTCAAGAAAATATTTTCGAAGATGAAAAGTCTGTATCGCTAAACTCACAAATAAGTAAACATGCCCAATTTGTTTAATTAAACAGGTTTGGTTAAGGTCGTTCCGATGCTGTGTTTTCCACAATTTTATAGCTTTAGTATCGCCTTTTAAAAACGGCTCTTTTCTACTATCAATCAAAATTTGATTATACTCTGGGCTTTATTGTTTTCGAATATATCCATTTTAAAGAAAATATTTTATATCAAGAGCCTAAATATGTTGCTGGTTAATTGTATATTGACTGATTATGATTTTCTAATCTATTCTATTTTCGTTTTTTTCTTTAGCTAAGAAGAGTGAAGCTTAGTTAGTCAGTTAGCCACAATGGGTAGTCAAACACTGGCCATGCTCACTTGAGTATATTGATCCCTCATCCTGACAACTCCTACGGTAGTCATTGAACGTTTCACCCAATCTACTAGCGTAAGCTTCAGCCAAGCAGTGTTCTGTAATGACAGCTACCACGATTCGAAGCCTATGCCTCGGCGTTCTAATTATAGACTCTGAACGAGCCCATTCGTCCAGGGGCCAGATTTGTCTCGATGCAGAGATTATTAAAATCCATCGTATCTGTGCCCTGCCCAACATGTACCAGAAGTGGCAAGTAACATCCAACCAAGTGGTAAATCTCCTAGTTACCGAGAAGGGAGCCGTCCCTCGCTAGGTCGTCTGCCACACAGTTCCGCCGGGTGTCAGAGTGATCCTTACTTAGATAATCTCCAGGTCTAAATATCTGGCCGGGGTGGCGAGCGCTAATGATACTTGAAAAGTCCTGGGGTGCAAATTCTAGGAATTCCGGTTGGTGACACGGTGTATGGTGCGATTGTGTGGTGGTGATTTCTTGAGAAGTTCACATATAGCAGGATCATTGATAGAGTTCTGAGAAGTTGGGCACTGATGATTACAGTTGCACTCATGTCCACTCCTTCGAAGGCTTTGTTTGTACTACTAAGCTGGCTTCTAGTGGACCTTACAGCAAAGCAGATAATGACTATGTCTATGTTAAGGTTGAAGATGGCAAGAGTATAGTCTGGTGTGCTACCATCTTTCGGTATTTGAATACGATCCTTGATGGGATAGATTACTGACGTCCAAGCCCTTCTTGAATAGTATGTTCTCTGTGTGCATCTCACCAGAGTCGGTAATTGAACCCGGTTCTGTTGAGGTATACACGGGGTTGGGAGCGGTGTCTTTATTCCTGCATAAGGGGTAGGAGTATCCTTAAAGCTGCGGGACCACTGTATATCTTTCAGCCGGAGGTCTTGGAGATAAAGAGGGCAGCGAACTGGTTGATGTACTATAGGGTATATATGTCTATTCGACATCGCGTCTGGTATGTGAATGTCGGGACATGTGTCGAAAAAATTTTCCCGACACAGCTACAGCAACATCATCCGCATACTCTACAGTCTTGAATCCATTAGAATCAAGTTTCACGAGCAGAGTATTGAAGTTCAAATTCCACAAGAGAGTGGTAAAAACCCCCCTGTGGAGTGCCTTTTTAGCCACCCTATAGACGGTGGCTGGCCCCATAGTGGAGGCAATGACCCTGTTGGCCAAGAATCTGCCTATGAATCTAATCACCAGATTCGACTTAATCGCCTCCGGTGTCACATTGTTAAAGGGCCCTCTATATCCAGAAACGCGACTAGAGCATACTCCCTGTGCTCGAAGGCATTTTAAATATACACCAAAAGCGAGTGAAGAGCAGTCTCAAAAGATTTGACCCTAGTATGGGCATGTTGCGACGCATATAATAGGTCAGGTTCTATCGTATTGCGAAGAAGCAAGTCTACCAACCTTTACAAAGTCTTCAGAAAGTAAGAATATAGGCTGATGGCTCTGAAGTACCTTGGACCCGTATGGTAGGGTTTACTCCTCTCCGGAATAAGTACCATCCGTCATACGGTCCATGACTCAAGAATGTAAGACCATGCCAAGCATGCCTTTAAATAGCCATCAGCCAAGGAATTACTATATTAGCATTATTCTGAAGATCAGCAAGCATAGTGCTATCCGGGCCAGAGATTTGTACGGGCAAAGCTACTCAATGCCTAACTCAGTCCCCTTTCTGTGATTGGAACGTGAGACTCAGTATGAGCGTATGAGTTGACGGCAGGGCGCTCCCCATAGGAAGACTGCTTGGAAAATGCACGTCTAGTAAGAGATTCAATCTCTACTGTCTGCTTTTGATCCAGCTTCCACATGGCTTCTGAATGAAACCAGGGACCGCCGGTGACGATGCCAAGATTTTCCACATCCGGCTCGTGTCCTTCCACACCGCTGTAGAAGAATCTCCAACATCTGCATTTTGAGTTTTTAATCTGGTACTTAAATCTTTTTCATGAGGATCTATAAGTGGACCAGTCGCCACCTCTCATAGCCTTATTAAATAGCCGGCGACACTCCTTACGAGTGTTGCCCAGATCGAAATTCCCCTATGGTGGTTGCCTTCCACCCTTATAGATCCTTGGGCAGCAAATAGAAGGTTAGTTTTGGGTAAATCAAATACCGATTTTAAAAATTTCAGACTGTTTTTAATGCATTCGCTGCCAAAGCTAAATTGTACAGTTTTATTCTCACTGCCAGGGGTGGCGTGGTGTAGTGGTTAGAGGTCCGCATAACAACACAAACGAGGACATGACGAAGAACAATTTACCATGACGAAGAACAATTTAACTGGCCTAAGCTTCCATCCAAACAACTCCATCTAGAAAATAAGGAAAAGCCTCCCTGACTTTCCCACATATTTCTGGCGATGATAATAAACATCATACGAATGATCAGAAAACACGCCACCTACTGGAAGAAACATTATAATGCTGTAAAGTAAAGAACACTACTATTTAGCAAGGATTTTCACCAATAAAAACAAAATCATATGACGGAAAAATCAAATTGATTGAAGAAACTGCAATGAAGCAGTGGATGCTTTGTGAAAAGCCATGCAACATGCTCCATAGAGGAGTGACGAAGAAAAAAAATCTCCCTGCCAACACTGCTTTGAGCGCTATTTTTGATTTATTATTCGAGTTGAAAACACTCGTTTTGGCAATAGGAAACACGACGAATGCATTAAAAATATTTATGTTTACTTCAACTCGACTTTAAAACCTGAAATATTACTAAAACAATTGTAGGGAGAAAAACGAAACAAAAAATGGAATTAAAAAGAAAATAAAAGATTGTTAAAAAATTACAGACACAGTACAGAGTAAAAGAATTTTGAGTATTATGAAGTTGTTTGTTTTTCTTTCTCCTTTTTTTGTCTATCTTTTGTCTTCTTTTTTGTTGCAAAACTTTCCTGAGTAAGTTCATCAGGTGAAAAAAGCTTCAAAATGAAACGATGATGAAGGCGATGACGTTGATGCTGATTCTGATGATGTTAATGATGCTAACGATGATGAGAGAGAGACTAAAATGATGATGATGTGAGTCTCTTCTAGCTGTAAATAAAGCCACTTTATAAAGTATAAAAAAGAAGTTAAGGACTCTAAGATGATGAGTGGGTTTAAAATAGGAAATGAAAAACCAAAGCACAAAAACAACTAAAAAAACTGACTAAAAATTAGAAAAAAAAATTAAAAAAATAAAACAGAAGCCCAGTATTAAATTGGTAAAAATGGTATAAAAAGAGTTGATTTATAAATTTTTCTAAATTGAAATGAAAAATTTGATTTGCAGCTAAGAGTGTGTGAAAACTAACTTATTTTTTTAAATTGGCCGTATTGGAAAAAGAAAAAAAGGAATGCACGTGATTTATTAGCCTTATAATATGACTTTATTGGATTACTCGCCATTTTTTGTAAAATATTTTTTTGTTCTCATTTCACATTCATTTCATTTCATTTCATTATTGTACGTATTCTCTTATTATTTTCCATTTTGGCATTTTCGTTTTTATTTGCTGCAGGATACCAATCATTTGGTCCATTATTTACTTTTTTTTACTCTACTCCTCTCGTTGCTGTTCAAGTTTAAGTGCTACGAAAATAAAATTTATGTTAATTTGCTTTTAACTCTAGTGGTAGTAGTCGTTGAGATTTTTTTATTCATTATTTCCTTAATTCATTCATTTTTTGGCGTTATTTTTGCCTTCTTCTACTGTTTGGTTGTGAATTTTATTTTTAATTCATAAAACGGTTTCAATATTCATTTGTTCTTGGCTAACGAAAACCAAGCAAAAATGTTTTTTTGCTTTTATCATTTAATCTTTTTTTGTGCTGTTCTTCTTCTTCTCTATTGAATTTTTTCGTTTTGCCATAATTTGGTGTATTATTTTCAGATGGCATACCAGAGCATCTGTTTAATGTTGGCACTCTAGTCATGGATGATGTTTATTATTTAAACCAAATTTTGCATCACAAGTATTGAAAAATTTAAATGATAAGTAAATGATATTTCTTTTAAAATTTTTAAGATGAAATAAGAATGAAGAGCAAAAGCAACTATTAAAATTAATTAACTTGAAATCGATTTGCGAACTAAGACTTAACTGTTATAGACTCAAAATTATTTAAATTATTTATTTAAAAACTTTAATAAGAATAGATAAGTGCATGTTTATATAAATATAGAGTGTTTTTTTGTAGCTGCATGAGAACTATTGATATCGTTAACTATGGTTTGACAGCAACATTTCGGTTCAGTTGGATCGTTTAATGCCAAAACAAGGCTTACAAATTTTGTAAATTTATTTTGAGAAAAAAAAAAATTAATGCGTTTACGAAGTCCATAAAACACTTCGTTTATTGTACGGTCAATATAATATGCTTAGTCTGCAAGCAATTCGTGCAGTTATTTTGTACGTTTTCGCACTAATTTTACTCTTTTCGTATCGAAATTTACTGCTTGGTGCGGTTTACTCGCTAGCGGCATGATTAATTCGGATTTCATTCGATATGAGCAAAGGAACTGCCGTTGAAGTGAATGGCGTGCGCTATCGAGCCATGCTCAACGATATTTGGTTTCAACTAGCGCTTTATTGCAAAATCAATTTGGTGACAACTTTCTTTTCAGAGATTATCCTGTTCATTGGTCCCTCGTTCGAGTGATTTAACGTCTAGGGACTACTTTTTATGGTTCTAATTTAAGTCTGTTTTATGCCGACAAACCAGCAACTCTTGAAACATTAGAAGTAGGATTCCTGTTAAACTAAATCATTTCCGCTTACCCGGGATTTTTATACAATAAAAGTTTTCAAGCTGAAAATATTTACATATGAAACGTATTTTGTATAATAATACAACAGAAATTAAATCTCTAATAAAAACATGCTTAAAAGAGTACAACTTAGCATTTGAAAAATGTGTCGCCACAATTACATACATATGTACTCGTATGTACAATGACTCACAGTTAGTGTGAGCCAGCAGTATTTTTTTTAGCAAAACTATATAAATCTAATGAAAAGTAAATCTGATTGGCAAAGGTATTAAGTATTTTAAATAATTCAATGAAAATAAGCATCACAGTGAAAATAAACCACTAACAGTAAATATATTTTATACTTTATGCTAACATTTCATTGGACCATCTCAGCTTACAGACGTCTAGGCGGTGATTTCAATAAAATGTAGGTGTACTTGGAAGTATCTGTGGAACATTGTAAGATGCTTTTGTGGCTCAGTGGTGTGTTTTCTAATATATATTGGTCAAGATAGGCCCATCATCATTAATAATATTTAAGTCCAAAGCTTGTACTAGAACTTGAAAGGTGAATGAAGCTGTTTGGGGACGTTGTATGATAACCCCTGATTAACAATGCTTGTTATATATTTTGTGTTATTACTTGTTCAAAGCGCCAGATTCCAAAAGGACCTATTTTGTTTACTGATTGCCCTGAATTATCTTCGAATAGGTACAAATATGTGAAACGGATCAAATTTGTTTCGATTAAAATTTAAACGACAACCCCAGCAATCATGTTTAACAGTAAAACATATCTAAACTGCCTACATACATTCTTTATCGTTGACATCAAGTTTTCATATCAGAACTACACGTTTTTCGCCAAACTTTTTGTTTTTTTTTCACACTTAAATACAATATAATAAACATAATGTCATCACAGAACACAATTTTACTCCAAAATTCTTCTTCATACATGTAGAGGTATTTCTGGGAATTTTTTTCACTTTTTCCCGGAATGGAAAAAGTGCAAGAAAAACTCTAATTTCAAGCAAATATTCAAAGCAAATATTCATTCCTTTGTCGTATAGCGACAATGGTTTTACGGCAAAGGAATGAACGAGCTGTAGAAGTGAAAAAAGGAAGTCTGGTAAGATATACCAGTAGAACTTTTAAATTATATCCAGCATCACTAATCGCCTCCAGACTCAAAAAAGGCAAAGGATATTGGACATCCTATCGATTATAATACGGTGCAAAATTCTAACATTTGTTTTTATTAATCTTGCTATTACTACGGTCGTTGTTGTATTGGCATCAAACTAGTTTTGGAGGAAGAGGACATGTGTATCTGCATATAATATCATACAACAAAAATACTTAGTTTATTTAAACTTAAAAGGATACCAGGGTGTTGAAATGAAGAGTATTAAATCATGTTAAATTTTTGCACGTCACTGTATGTAAGTTTGACAGAGTGCATCAAAAAAAACCAAAACGTATTTTGACAAAGCAAAGTCGATGTAAGTCTTAGTTGGTGACAGTCTTAGATAACAGAAAAAATACCTTGTCAGTGATACTATTCTTTGATTGATTATATCGCCAAGTATATCAGGAATCTGTTTGGTAAATTTGCCAAACACTTTCAAGATTTTTAGTTGTGGTAAAAACCAATTTTTTATTATAATCATATAATTCGTTTGGGTACCAACCGAGCTAATATTTTTCAAAAGAAACTCTCATAGATATTCAAAAACAATGTTTTGTTTTATTTGTACAGAAACATAATTTTTTATTCTCCAAATTTTCAAAATTGAATAAGCAATAAATATGGTTCGAAAGGACTCAGTCGTTCTTTTTCTTTATTGAAAATCAATTGTGATAATAAAACACAACATCTGTTCAAAGTAATAGTTCTTTTTTGATTGCTGAAACGATCGGGTTGTGATTAGTAGTGATTAGAATATCGGCAGTAAAATATGTATTTGCCAATAAATTATCATGAATTATAGTTTATTTTATTTCTATTATATTCAACTTTATGAAAAAAATAGTGAAACTGTTAAATTTCTATAAATTCAAAATATCATAATTAAAAAAAAAAAAAAAATATAATTTGTTTTTCAGTAACTCCAAACATATGTGCTATATTCAAAATATTATATTTGGAAAAAAAAAATCTCACTTTTTGGAAAAAATTCCAAAAAAAAAACTTATCGGTAGAATCTAAAATGCCGATGACTTTTGAAGTTAGGTGACCATAGCGCATCAAAAAATATATTAAATGTCAAAGGTATTTTGGCTTGTTGCATAGTGTAATTAAATGAATTGGGTAACTAAGCGAAAGGTAATTAAACGTGAAGCTTTGTTAGAAAATTATGAAGAAATGGGAATTTAAAAATTGTGGTAAATAAGCGGCTTATACTGTATATAACATTTTATCTAAGAGAGTCTGACGCTAAGAGTGTAGTGGGCTTTGCTCTAAAATTGGATAGCAAGAGCTTAAGGTCATTTTCTGAGGCATTCAGAGTTCACTATGCCTGTAATAAGCCTCTGTACAGAATTAGCATATCTAACACAAGCAGCTGCAGATTATGAAGCATCTGCTCACTAATTGTGTGGTACTGGAACATGCAGACTATTACATACATCTGGGTGAGCATACTTGTTCATACTCTACAAAAGGAGCTGGTTCGCTTTCTTGGCGTATTAAGCTTGTGAACGACAAGAGAGACACAATAGATCAACTATGATCGCAGTGCAAAATCAATACCAATTTAAATCTTTTTATGAAAAAAAAAATATATAATGCTTGTATTAAAACTATCTGTCAGTTAATCCATTACTGTCTGCTCTCACTATAATTATGACATTGACAATTCGTTTATTTGTCTATGATTTTTGTCTAAAATCAACAACTAGATTTGTAGATGTGGTGCAGAAGTTTTGGAAATGTTTTAAGCATGAATTTTCATAATGTCTATGAGTTCAAAGTCATTTTATTATACTGTCTAATAAAAGAAGAAAAGAAAAAAACAAAACTTTGGCTGACTTTGAATTAAAAAATTTCAACAAAATAGTGAAACACTTAAAAACAAAATCAAATAAAAGAAAACTTTATCTCTCCACTTTGTTTATTCGTTTTCATTTGTTGGTTAATAAAAGCAAAACACTTATAAAGTTAAAAAGTTTTACTTTGAATACATTTGCCGATTTACATTAAAACAAAATAAAATCGAAGTGGACAAATGGGTAAAAAATTTAAGTCCTTTTGAATTTAAATTTGAATAAAATAATAAAGAAAAAAATAAATCTTTAAAATATTCATTAGTCTAGACTAAAAAAAAACAATAAAAATGATATTCAAAATCCGAAAATACAATTTTAAGTAGAAATTATTGAAGAAGCTACTGCCGATCTTGCTCAACTTTTTGGTATTCTGCATCATAATTAAGATCAAAAATGCAGTTTTAATAGTTAATTATGAAAATTCTAATTTTGTCCTTTCCCATTTAGAATTTCTACACGACAATTTCCTAAATATTTGAAACACTTTTTGCTGACACCCAAAAGCTGTTGTCAGCACAAACTTGTTGACAAAACTCCCCTGTACAAGAAACGATGTAAAGAGTACAGTTATTGTGTAAATAATGTTTATAAAACATATTTGAAAAGCAATTTACAACAAATGCAGAAAGTTTTTAGTTGTTCTTTTTATTATTGTTGCAAGTGTTAAATCACAAAAAAAAAACACTTAATTTATACATGTACAATAAACCCATACACGTGTTGTATGAGTAAATTTTAGTTAAAATGCATCAAAGCAAACCCACAGCAATTAACACCAACTTAAAATTAGTTAAACAAGTGTTGCAAGTGTTGTTTTTCTCTTTTTTTCCTTCTTCTTAAAAAGTACTCTCATCGTTGGTACTAATTTAGCTGTTTTTATTGTTTTTATGCTACTTTTGTTAGAATCCCTGCTAATATACGCTGCAGGCCAGCTGTTTAAGGACATGATTATTGAATAATAATAATTTTAGACAAAAGTTTTTGAAAGTATGGCGAGGGTAAAGTTCCTGGTTTGGTGGACATGTGGCATACTTTTTACCATTAGCACCAATAGCTGGCCACCAGTGTATATTTGATAGGAACAACTTTTGATCAAACGTCTTTAAACATTTCAACTATTTAGTCGTTTTTTGTCTGCGGCCTACCATTTAAAAGTCGATAAAAAATTCTCGGCCTCGTATAACTGACATTGAACTCTTTATCTCCTATGTATATATTTTTTGGATTGGAAGTTTCTTTTTGCTTAGGATGCATGCCCAAAAAACTGATATCCCTTATCAGGAGAAGTTATGATCATTTTTGTTCTCCAAAGGAAAAATTCTCGGATTTTGCATTAAAATCGAAATGATTTATGGATGCATATAATAACTTCACTTGTATATTTCGGGTCATGGGAATGTACTAAGTGCCGAGGAGAACAGAAAACAATCTATTCAGGGGAAAACCAATGTTCAGTTACTCAACTAACTTTGATGTGCGGATGATATCCGTATTCATTATAATTTTGAGAGCTAAGCTGTGTTATACGGGCTTAAAATTAAACCAACACTTTGGCTATAAGGGACCAACTATATAAAAATGCTAAAATTATTATCAATAAACCCAAGCGTGCTTCGCTACACTTATCTTAATTACTACCTTAATTATAATTTTTATCCTTTTTTGGTATTTTTATAATTGCCTTTATTTAGTTTTTCTAGAATTAGATAACCAGGTTTCCATAATGATTGGGAAGATAAGTTCATCACTAGTTGATGAATTTGCCTTAAGAAGCTCCCATGGCTTCTGTTGTTCTTAATGATGTAATGACATTTACAATATTGAAGATTAAAGAAGCATTAGCACATATTGAACTACAGCTGCGTGATGGAACTGACAGTCACATATTGATAGATTCCCCTGTGACCGCAGTGAGAACATATCGGTGCAGTGTTCAGCCTAGAGTTAAACTATTTTTTCCTATATGTAATCAGTGTACCTGCACTGTTTCCTATTGGCTTTTTAGAGAAGGAAATAGATATAATAAGTCCGCATAATTTGTTGCTACGATTTTTCTCAGCAACTACCTGAGCATCCATAGCAATACCATTGGCCCAGGCTCATTTATCCCTGCGAGCAGTGCATCCTACACCCCAATTCAAAGCAACATGGTGCATTTGCAGCTTTGGCGCTGCAAGTGTTCGCCCTATTGAGTACTGACATATGCCTTACGATATCTAATTCTTACAGGTGTGTCCCTTAAAACCAATGTGTTGCGCAGCATTTTGTAACTGCTTAATTCTGACTAAGGAAACCGTTGTCTAACTTCTTTTAGGATTAAGATTTTTCATAATTGGTCTTATTTTCATAAAGTAAGTTCAAGTTTTTTTAAGCGCTACAAAATACAGTTAGCAACACTGAATTTAATATGTTTGAAAAGAGTATATGGATATGCATGAACACTCTAATGAAACAGCAGCCAACTAACTAAACAACCACCAAAGTAGAATATGAGCAGCAGCAACAAGTAATAATTTTTTATGCTTATATTCATATACATATGTATGTATGTATAGTTGCATAAATATATACTTATAACCACAATATTACACACACACCGGATACATACACTCTTATTCTTAAAAAATATAAAATATTGGTGTGAACAAAGAAAAGTTCTTGTATAGTAAGGACTCTACTCATATATGAATAAATTATTAAGTGCGTGTGCTAGTTTTTGTATTTTTGTTTGTTTGTTTCTCATTCCGTTTTTTTTTAAAGGCAAGGAAAGATTATAAAAAATTTAAGTAACACAGAGAGTGCAATGGAGTTGCGTACGATTATGTGTGTGTTAACAAATGAGATTTCTTTTGCGGTATATTTGAATTAATACAAGGATTTCAATAAATTTTTTATAAACAAAGAAATTTTTATTACTACAAGCATTAGATTGTAAATAAAACAGTGTTGAAAGTTTTTGTTAATAAGTAAACAGTGCTAATATTTTATCCATTGCTATTAATAGTTGCTAGATAAATAAAAATAAAACCGTTTAATTTTAGGAAAGAAAATACGTCGAAAAAATCTAGAGTGTCTTTTCCAGATACTTTCATGTCAATGTCACCCGTATTGAATCTATTCAGACACAATTTTGTTGTTTTTTTTGCGTAACCTTGGTTGGTATTATTTGGGTCGGCCTTCTTATACTTGCAAGCTAGAATTAATTAAGCTGCTTACTCTTAAAAGTTCTTTTACTGCAAAGTACAATGTTAAATGTATCCTTTGTGATGAACCTAATCAATGGAAATATTTGTTGCAAGCTTCTCTTAGAATATATTAAACTTAATGTTCTGTGCCATAAGTCATGTCAAAGTTCAATTATGTAAATCTAAATATGCTATTGCTGATCCTTTAATGAGACTATGTATGTCTTAAATATTGTTAAGTTTTTACCTTTTTAAATAGGTGTTTTTATGAGTTCGTAGATTGTAGTTAAAATAAAACAAATTTTGTGTTTGGTTTTAATTAAAAATGCTTTATTCAACACAGTTATGTGCACCACTGTTTGTAATCTTTTTACAGGCAATAACAATTTTTATTCTTAATTACTCTGTCTGTTTACAACTTTGTAAACAACAGCAATTACTCGACAGATCTTTCTTCCTAAAGATCTTGCAACCCGATCGTAGTTATAACTTAGGTTTGATCACAACCTTTTCAACCAGAGGTTATCCACACTTAACTCTCTTTACTGAGCTATCTCCAATTAAACTGGGTTTTACTTCACGTGTTTACTTCTTACTTCTCTCTTCACACCAATAACACATTCGCTGAGTTAACTTTACTTAAAACAGCACTCGCTGAATTTACGACACATAAACTGATTGCTGTTCGTATCGATGTGCTTTTTATATGGCTGAATAAACAACACATCGAAAGCTCTCGAAGCTCTCTATATTACAGGTAGATTCCATTTCTTTCTTTTAATTTCTTTTTAGTTCTTTTGGAGCCATGCGTATGTAAACATCTACTTCTTTCAACTCTTAATATTTGTTGTTGCTTGTTTATTGTCTGTTACTTGTTTTCTTTGCTGTTAGTTTTCGTTGTTGATGTGTTATTTTTATTTACTTTATTTCTGCTAATGGTTGTTGTTGTAGATTTCGCTATTTGTAAACAGCACGTATAGTTGTTCTTGCTATTTTGTTTATTTATTTTAGCGATGTAAATGGTGGTGCCCAACCTTATGTTCGTAACAATATAATTTTTTGTTCGAATTAGTTAATTTTTCCTTAAATTTTAATACTATAAAGCATTACTTTATTGTTTTTCTTAATACTTGATTAATTTTACTATTTTTTTGTTATGTTGTTTGTAAAATGTTTTACAATTTTTTATTTTTATTTTAATTTTATACATATTATGCTAATATTCTCTAAGGATTAAATACATTGACTAAATTACTCGTAAATATATAACATATTACAAAAGAAAGACAATTTTAAAAACCCTCTTCTTATTGGGTTATAATGGTAATTTTTTAACAAAATAGGATTAAAATTTAAAAAAATAGCTACAAATTAAGGAAATTATTCGATTTTTGGCTATTTTGAAATGAAATTTCGTTCCTAAATTAAGCATATCCTATTCATCAACCCACTGAATTCAAAAATTAATATATAAATTATAAATTAAATGGCTAACTATAATATGCTTACGCTACCTTAAGCAATTCTGCGAAATAGGTATAATAGGTATAACTATACTATACTTAACAAATTTTTCGTCAAGTTTCTTTAAGTTACATTTATTTAAGAAAACTGCGTGTCATATACAGAACTATAATATATATAAAACTATAATAAAATAAAATAAATATTTATTAGTTAACTTCCTTACGGTAAAATGTTTATAAATTATATGCATTAAAAAACATCTCGCAATAAAAACTTGTATTTTAACCTAGGGCAATGAACCAACCTTAAGGGCAATACCGTGTTCGATTAGTAGTGACATACTATAACGTCATTGGTATGGATTATGGTTATGGCGTTATGTAAATTCACGTCTCATTCAAACTTAAGTTATGTATATGACAGACTTTTCGTTGATTTTTGATAATAGCTTGAGCTAGCAAAAGTATATGTATTTTAGTTAGCCCTATACTTTTGTTTTGAAGATAGTATTAGTGTGTCATTTTATAGAGCTTTCGATTGCAAATTTTGCCTCTTGAAACTGCAGAATATCTCAACTTGCAACTGTTGTACGAATTTACTTTTGTTTTTAAAAACACACAACGAAGGTACGTAGTAGATCAATAGAAAATTTTAAAATAATACAGTGCAGTAGACAAAAGCAATAAAAGTACAAATTGTTGGATCGGAGGAAATCAGTTCTTTTACTGCATAGTTAAGTCTAAAAATTTTAGTTTCAAATTAATTTGGGCTTTGTTTTATTAGAAGTTGTAGTTTTTGGAGTTCTATTAACATTTAAAATTGAGCTATTCTTGCAAATTACTGCTGATGTAGATGTCTGTACGCTCACACGTTCACAATTAAAATAAAGATCACAGATTCACAAAATTGAAACTGGCTTTTATACTTCCCTTGCGTGAACGCAGGTTGGCAGTGATTAACTTGAAAAAATTTTTAGATATATATTTTTTTTAAATCATTTTAGATTAGGTTAAAATGTAATCATATTTAGACCTATAGAATTTATTGTAAACATCATTGTTGAATTTTAGTAAGAATTACACTTTGATGCCTGTTCGTTGAACTTGATCTTAAATTTGATATAGACAATAGTCTTTTAAGCTAAAATAGCCTGAATAGCCTAAGATCGACATATATAGAATGGCTGATGAAAGACGCATCCAAAAGAAAATATAATAACTTGTTTCTAATTGAGTTATCCATTAAATTTTATTTTTCAATTTTAGATCGTTATCTAAATTTAGTAGAAATACAAAATTTGAATGATGAATCTCGTATTTGGATTGTACGCCGCTAGCATGCAAACGAGTCAATAATTTTAGTTCAATTAAAGTTTTGTCACCATACGGATGTCGTGTCTGTAGAAGTGGACAATAATAAGATTTTTAACTCTTGATTCTATTCCACAAATTCTTCAAGAGAGGAGAATTGCACCCAGCTCGATTTACTGTATGGTATGGAGTATCATCAAACTGTGTTGTCAGGCCATACTCTTCGAAGAAGGGGTCGTACTGTAACTGTAACTGCATATCGTTATTTAAAAATGTGGCAGCACTTTTGCTTTTCTGAAATGTTCAAAAAATAATTTCTTTTAGTTTTGTATAGTTTTAACGAGATAGTGCAAGTTAACATCTTGCCAGACCCGTTATGACAGAGAAAATATTCAAATCAAATAATAACAATTCAGTGGCGTTCCTAGTCTCTATATCCAAGTGCAACAGATTTTTTCTTCTGTGGTTACTGTAGACAAAAAGCGTTTTAATTGAAACCATTAAATTTAATATATTAAATACAGTCAATTCAGTCAATAACTGAAGCGATTTCGACATCAAATTGCAGGCACTCAAGAATAGCTTTTAAGATATAACACATGCGTATATCAGTGTGGATCATATTTAAATTCAATTATATTTAAAAAACCATTACAAATATTAAATAAAATAAAACTATCCATCAAGTGCAATAAAAATATATCATTTATATTAATTATAAAAAAGGTATTTGAGTTTCTTAATGTAGCAAAATTCATCAGCCACCCTGATTTTGGCATTGCATTCGTATAACTAACTCACTTTTATATATTAAAATGGCTGTAGTATAGTAGGGCATCAACAAGCCACCATCATTAGTTTTTAAAATGTTTATTTTTATTTTATTTAAAAGATCTATATCTGTTTACTTTATTTGTGAAAGTGTAGGGTATTTCTAAAGGTACCTGTGGATGATTGTTATTTTGCGTTTGGTTTTTGTGTTATTATTGGTGTTGTTGCAACATGCTGTTGTGGTTGCAGTTTACTACTGTTTCTGGGGTTTCCTGTTATTTCGAATTAACATTGTTATTTTGCAATTTAGGATTGCTTTTTAGTTTTACCCAGGTTGCTTTAAAATTAATTCTATTGGAACAGTGGGTATGGTAGTAAATTTTTCACTTTCGGTACTTAAAATAAGTGAGTTTTTTTTATTGAAAATGTTAAATTTTAATTGTTTTGGGTTGAAAAAGGGCTCACTTAATTTTTAGAGGATACGTTTTTGGAAGTGAACTACCAAAAAACGTTAAAAAAAATTCAAAAAAAAAAAAATCCGAGATACATCTTTATACATATGTATATATATATTATATTGATTATTATTGTTATTATTGCGTATATATTATATTAACTCATGTACGGCATTATATGGACTATCCAATAGAAATGAATGAATGAATTTATTGGAAGGATAACAAATAGACGAATTTTTCCGAACGTTTTTCTCGCCTTTTTAGAACATTATCTGAAAATTTTTAAGAAAAATAAGATGAGTTATGTACTACAATTTATAATGTTACGAAAATAAAAATGCCTAAAAGAAAGTACACTACATCAGGACCTTTATGGTGAGATTTTAGCAATGAACTTTATTGGTTTGTGTCAAGGCTCTGTATCTGTTAGTGCCCTAATTGTCTGCGCTATTAAGAGTGCTACCACATGGATAACAGTGTTACCAGCTCGATTTTTTTTGTGTATTAAATAGATAAATAGAAATTTGATAAATAGAAATTTGTAGTAACTACAAGAGTATTCGAAATTGATAATGAATTGCTATAAAAAAAGGTGTTGTTTATTTTGTTTTATTTTGACGCAATGAAAAAGAACTCAAACGTTTTAAAATTGGTTAAAACGTAACAATACTATAATCGATAGATTTATAATTTATAGTAGATAAAACCCTGCGTGCTTCGTTACCCACATCTTAATTACTTTCTTGGCTAAATTTTGTACCATTGTGCTCCAAATGTAAACATTCGAGAGAGGCTATTATTCTTTCCAGAAAGATTTTAGGATTTGCGTTTTAGCTGTATACTTTTTTCAAAGAAACACATTCATTTTTATATAGTGTGTTAAATGTGTATTTAAAAATAATTATTTGCTTTATATGGGGGGTACCACTCCCACTGTTTATATCTGCCCTACATTTAATCCAGTAAATTGGTTTTATAGAAAAGTGATTGGAACACAATTTGAAGACTGTCACTATAAGAGTTTTTTAGATATACGAAAATTAAAATTTGCCATGTATGTGGTATACCCCTCACTCTGATTATATCCGGCCTGAATTTTTTCCAATAAATCAGTTTTATACGAAAGTCTTATGACTCTGGCTGATAAAGTTCTTTAGATATGCGATTATTAAAATTTGTATGACCCTATGTCTTCTTTTAGTCATATAAGATGATACAGTGAAAATTTCAAGAAGTGTTGCTGTCTTGGTTATTTTTAACCGAAATTAGTGATTTTTTTCTTCAATGTGTAGATGAGGACATTTTTTCCATTTTGGTTATTTTTTTTCCGAAGTAAAAAATAAAAGTAATGATTTCCTTTGAAAGTTTATTAATCAGATTCTAATTGAGTATATAATTTAAACAACTAGGACTTTTGGTTAGGCTTTAGTTTATTCAAAACATTGATTAGCGTTAGCTGTGACATTTTTCATCTTTTTAGAAACACATATGGACTTCGCGCTAAAGGACTGCTCATTTTCTGAGGCCAATAACAAATCAAGCCAATTTCGTATACTCAGTTTTAGAGCAAAATGTATTCCGATTGAAACCAATGTTATTCAGACGAATAAAGGTGGATCATAAGGCGGGTGAGACATAACTTTCGAACTACTAATTAATAGTTTTAACTGATCTCGAACCATCTATCATCATGGAATATAACGGCTTTAAATCTTGTTGCGGGTTGTCGTAATGGATTGATTTTTCTCCACTAGATATCCCGATAATGTTTTTTGTATTAAAGTTTTGGTTACTTTTTCGTTACTTTATTATTGAAATTTGGTTACAAAAAATTCCACGTTGTGGCAACACTGTTCGTGTGTTCACTTATACAAGAGCATACATTTACAAATGATCAAGTTCGTGCAAAAACAATGTTTTAAAGATCAGTATTGCCAGATGTAGGAAAAAGGAAAATCATTTAAGAAATACCTAAAACATACACATTTATTATATGATTTTTCCATTGCTATTGGGTATTAAGAAAATGTGAGATGAGAGCTAGAACTATGAAATAAAAATCGTTTCAATGAACAATTTCTTTGTGTTACCAAGTGAAATAAAACATTCTCACTGATGGTATAAATAAAGCAATAGTTTGTTTGGTGTTCTGATTTTTTTCCAAAATAGGGTTTTAGTGAATGGACATATTCACTAACGTGAACACGTTCATGCAACTTTCTAATTTATAAAGATTTTATTGCGGTTTCGTTTGCTTAATAAAGAGACTACAACCTCCCTCAGACAAATCCATCAAAAGGAGTACTTCAGCTTACCTCTGGCAATGATGACAAACATAGGACGAATGGTCAGGAAAAAAACCGCCACTTGCTGGGAAAAAATTACGTTGCTAAAGTAAAGAAAACCACCAATTAGCAAGGACATTCACCACTAAACAGTCAAGAAAAGAAAGATCAAATTGATTAAGGAGTGTATGTAAGTATGTTCGTTTATTTATGCCTTATAGACAATTAAATGGCTGAACCGGTTATCTTGAAACTTTTACAGCATCTCTCTCTAAGTCTGGAGTGAACTATAGGCTATATAAATTTCAAATAGCTTCCTTAGTCAATACAAATTATCAGTCGAAAAGTGGACAAATTGGACAGGTGGACATGGTATTTCCTATACGAACTAAATATTGATTTTGTATATCTTAAAAACGGTTAGAGCTAAAGTTTCTGAATTTGGTCTAAATAACTTCGTAGTCAATACAAATCAACAGTCAATAAGTGGATGGAGTTGGCCAAGTAGGCATGGTACCATGGTGTATCTTGAGAACGGCAATGGTGGAAGTTTCTGAATTAGGTTCGTAACAGTGTTTATGTGGAGAAAGGCAAAAATTAAAGCTTCGTTATCCATTCACATCAGCTAAAAAGCTTGTCTTTCTGTAAGGAACTATAGGCTATCCCAAATATTTGAATTTGAACCGGAAGGGGACATAGTAGGGAGAAAGAGTAAAAATAAAAATTAAGATAACATTTAAGATAATAATTAGGATGGGCTTCGCGAAGCACGCTGAGTTTTAGCTAGTTTGATCCTATATGTGAGGTATTTGACAATTATTTACTCGCATTCGAAAATTCGCAGTAAATAATGTTGCATTAGGATTAAATAGAAACAATATCGCAAAATATTTGTTATTTTTTGCCCCAAATATGGACTCTTTTTCAAAAAATAAAGTTTTTCTTTATAGATGCCAGTTAAGCTACTGCCGACATTTATTATGCTTTTAAGAATTTCTAAGTTGGTTAACAGTTTATGCCCATGTTTATAAGCAAAACATTTTTATATGTTTGTGATATATATATTTATATATATGTATATACTAAACAATAACAACAACTTTGGTATTTAAAGCCAGTCTCTTTGTGGCTGGAGTGTGGTTGGGTGGCTGGATAGGATAGCAAGTAAAAGGACGTATATTTTTCTTTCCTTTTTTTTGTTGTTTATTTTAAAGTTTTGGCCTTATCGCATGCGGGGCTATTTAAAATAATTGTTGCTGTGGTTAGTTTAATAATTCTAATTGTTTTGTGTTTATACAGCTTGTAGTTGTTATTTTGCCATTATTGTTGGTGTTTTTTTTATTTTTGCTTTTAATACATTCACTCTCATATTCATTCATTCACTCTTAGTGTCCCTGCTAATGGTTGTTTGTAGTTCATAAAATATTATGAGTCTGTTTGTTATTATGAAAAGATATTTTTTAGCAAATTATAGTGTTTTTCTCGGTTTGGTTTTTATTAGTTTTGTTTTTATTCTTGCTTGTTAGCTTGCATTTTAGTTAATGGCATTATATTGTGTGGGAAAATACTTTCAAAATCTTCATTTTTCGAATACCGAAAAAATCGGTTAATTTAACACGAATAACCGGTTAATATAAATAAGTATAATTTTTATACGTTTGTATACTTTTTTATTGATCGTTTAACTATTTGTATAAATTTAATTATTTTTGTATATATGACAACCTTGAACACCTCACAAAAAATTTGAAAGCCAAGGTAGATCGAAAAAGATATGCACTTTTAAGCAAAAATAACATTTTCTCGTCTTCTGTAAATAAGTATTGATTTTTATACATGGAGAATGATCAACTAGACTTATTCAAAGCACACAAACACACAAACTCTGGCTCCGAACGGCAGATATATATTAGTTAATGAAGTTTTTCCCAGCGTAAATACACATAACCAGTCGCTAACAATGCTGTGAAGCGATATTGCTGTTGAAAATTTTCAAATGGGGTGGCCTGGGATTGAATCGACGACTTCTTGGCTGGAAGGTGGGTTCGTACCTAACATACCACAGTGACACACACACTATTAAATACGTGGTGCATAAGTTAACATACAGTGCTGCTCGAAATCTAAGCAAATTTTCTTGGCGGGACAATTAAAGACTCGTATATTACTAATAGATTTATTCAAAGTAAAACATTTAATTTTTGTTTTCTTAGACACCTAAATTATAACTATAATAACAAACCTTTAATTCCATTCGCTACCAAGTAATACAACAAAAACGAAATTAGCTCCTTGAGTAGTTGTTCGAAACTTAAGCATTTTTCAGTACTTTGTGTAATAAACGTTGTTTTTTATAGCCTCCGCACACCGTTTTGGCATAGTTTTTATGAGATTTTTTAGAACTACTGTTAGTATTGATTGCCACTTTAATTTTACACCCTTCATCAGCTTCAGCTTATTTTTAAAACGACGTGGTTTATCTCTGCGCTTCAAGAATTAGCAACAATTTTATTTAAATAAAAGAATCGGTTAACCGGTTATTTGAATTATTAATCACCGACAACCGGTTTTTTAAAAAGTGCTACTTTTCGAATTATTCAAAAACCGGTTTTTGAAAAAGTCAAATAATAGATCTTCTTACGATATACGCTATCTTATTTGCAGTAAGTGAAGTACGGTGAGAGGTAAGGTTTGAGCCATAGATTGTGAGGTATTGACATGATTAGGTCTTTACTTTTCACAACTTAACCGTTTGAACAAAACCCTTAAAAAATGTCACAAGAGTTGGCCAAGAAAAGTTGTTGTACCATATTGTCAATGCCACACATCTTTGAAGACGTATAAGGAATTGATGGCATGGTTTAACCCAGACCGTGTTTAATCTTACTACCATTTGTTTAATAATGGCCCTGCATAACAATCTTTTAAAAATATTAAAAATTGACTTGGCATAGCATATGAGCGAATAATGAAAAGCTCTCTTCAGGTATTATTGTGACTCATAACCCCTTCATTTTCATATTTAAAAAAGAAAATTAAAGAAATTATCTTTTTGGATAAATATTTTTCTATAAAAATAATTACCTCAAAAAAGTGCTTAAAGGTTTTAAAATTCATTTAATTTTATTTATACAAATTTCTTCTTGTCATTCACAATTTACTCTTGATTGTTTTATTATATTTCTGATGACAATATTTGAAAATTTGTTCCTTATAATTTTTATGTAAATTCACTGTCATTATTATAATTATGATACTGTCTTCCATTCTGCGTTTGCTTCGGCACTAAGCTGTGATGTTATTTTAATACAGATTTATTATACAATCCATAAAATTAAGCATAAACTATTAAGCGAAAGAAAAAATATATAAAATCTGTATAAAAAGCATTTTGCATTAAAGAGCATAATTCATTTTCATGATATGAGTTTCGTTCTTTGCTCTAAGAAATATATATAAGTATACATATATATACACAGATAAACCGATATATGAAGGAATATAAACTTGAACGTGCAACAATACAAAAAGATAAAGATAACTTAACGTTAGGTTTCGATGCGAAGCGATACGTTCTAACCAACAGGTTAATGTTGTAGAAAATTTCTTCAAATACCTTTACTATAGCAAGGATAATCGTACAGATACACACACATACACACACACACAAACACCTTGAAGGAATAAGCATACTTTGAAAACACGAAAATTATCGTGTTATAAAGGAAAATTAATTTCTTTATTTTTATGTTTTAACATAAATTTATTAACTAAATATTAACACACATACACTAGCACACCCACACAAAAAAGTGATATAAAAATATTAAGTGATGATAGGCATTTAAAGGAATGCTTTAAATGATTCCTAAAGTCTGACGAAACTTAGTTAGCATTCTTGTGCTATTATAATACTCAAAATCAGAGTTTTTGTACAGCAAAGATTTATTGCCATACTATTTGATTCATCTGTTTGTCATATCTGTCAATTAATTCTTTTAAGCATGATGTTAATAAATATCTAAAAGATACCCAAAAAATTGGGTATAAAAGGTTGAATAAACCAAATTTTCTACATAATTGTCGAAAATACAGTGAGTAACAGATAACACAACCAAACAAGCCGCATAAAGTTTTTTGCAGTACAGCCGCGTTTTTTCGAGCTTCTTGGAAAGCATTGCGTAAAAAATAGTTTAGCATTTAGATAATGATATATGTATGTCTGTATATCGATTTTATAGAAATATTAATTAGATATAGACCGGTCAAACACAGCTTGGTATAATAATTGATAAGTTTTTGTCAAAAATGTTAACTTATTTGTGCAAAATTTTAGCTAAATAGCCCTTACTCTTAATGAATAGAAAAATACCCGAGCCAAAGAGTAGCATTAAAGTTAAATATTCGCCAAATTGCGTAAACGTCGAATTATTTGTCAACAAAATAAATAGAGCAGCTAAAGGACATCGATTGCTCACAGAGGCTTGCTGTTCAAAAGTTATGATTTCGATACGAATAGGAAGACCTTCGGATCAGCCAAAACTGTTCAAAGAGTTAATGTGCGAAATGTTCCTCAAAAGCCATAAAAATATATTGCAGTATCCGATTATTACTGGTGACGAAAAATGGATTCATTACGACAAACCGAAGTACAAACTTTGCCATAAAAAAATACCCTAAATATTCGACCAGACTTAAGGACATTAAATTCCATTACGACAGATGTTAAAACCAGTCAAAACTATAAAATAGTTGTTTAAAAGTTTTGTCCTACCCACCTTATAGTCAACGCCTTGTTCCGACGATCGTAATACATTTCACTTCGGAACTCTGTTTACGAAATTAGCTTGTTCTTGTCCTCGACAAATATTCAGTTTTTGGCACGTTGTCCACATATTATAAAAAAGTTAAGAGAGGTTATAGCTAACGGTTATCCATATTTTGAATAAATTTATGTTGCACCAATGTTTCACAATATAAACCTGAGTAATAAACATTTGAGGAAATCTCTACTTTTATTTCGTATTTCCAGAAAAAGAAAATAAACCAAATGGAAAAAAAGTCCACATCTACACATTGAAGAAAAAAATAAGCAATTTTGATCAGAAATAACCAAAACATCAACACTGATTACCACTTTATGTTTACAGTGTTCTTATAATTACAACAACAAAAAAGTGTTCAGTCGACTTTTTTTTTCCATCTTTTTATTATTGCTGCCTCTATAGAAATCATAATAAGGAGCCTTACTCACCTTACTCTATAACCTCTTTAAAGTTCATTGCATGTATTTTAGGCTGTTTCAATACTTGCCTTATTCTTTGGTTATATTTACAAATTCGACTAAAAACTTTCTGGTTTTAAAACAGATGGGTATTCATTGGCCATTTGCTCAAAATGTAATTCTTAATAAATGAATTGCTTTTTATTTCCAAGAGTGAATCGAATGTTTCTAACTGATACGTAATGATCCAATAGCAGTACTTTGTGGAAGTCTATCCTTTATACAGTTGCTCTCTGTGTCTCGAATGCTTTACTATCTTGCCCAAAGACATCCCGTGATCGTGCAAAATTTTTGATTTGCCGTCTACATATTATATTAATTCCCATAACATTCTATGAAGGAACATGGGGACTTTTCTCAGTCATTCTATTTTTAAAATCATTAAAAGGGATCTACAGTTTAACGGCGACTCCGAACGGCAAATGCATTTAGAGAAGTTTTCAATAGTAGTAATTCTCATAACCAGTTACTAGCTAATGTTATGAGGTGATACCACTGTCGAAATTTTTTTCTTTTTGTAGATGTTTTGGCCTGGTATTAAACCGACGACCTTCTGGTTGGTAGGTGGGTGTCTTACCTATCATACCACAGTTGCCGTCTACACATTCTGCTTAAAATATATGTAAATTTAAATGGTATTCTAAAGCTCTTACGAAAGAGAAAAGATGATGCAAAAGAAAAGCAATACAATTTCGAACAAACTTCGATTTTGCTGAGGTAACGCAACAAAAGTTCTATAAATTCGTACAGTTTACGAGGAGCAATTTGGGACAATGCAATCAACATTTATGGCTTTTGAATTAGCGCAATATAGTCATCGTTTTTAGTGGTTGATCTTTAGATCAAGAATTTTACGACAATGCTAACAGTTTGAAGTTTTGCCAAATTCATTTTTTTGTTGTGAAGTACAATTGTTCCGGTTAGAAATGAAATATTATTTATTTAATATGGCTGCCGCGACTGGCTTCACAGTATCCTATTTGATCGGACCAATTTTCAAGAACTTTTTCGAGTGAATGTGGTCGTATCTGACATCAAGAATATTGGCATTAAAACGCTAAATTGTCTCTGGTTTGTCGGCATAACACTTGTCTCTAACGGCGCTCTACAGAAAATAGTCAAACGGTGTCAAATCGTAGCTTCTTGGCGGCCAACTGACATCACCATTTCAGCTAATTGAACGGCCATCAAACGTTTGACGCAATAAATAGATTGTGGCATGAGATGTGTGGCAAGTTGCACCATCCTGTTGAAATCAAACGTCGTTCACATTAATACCATGAAGAGCGGGTACAGAAATTGGTTATAGTGGTGCGGTAGGTATCTCTATTGATCGTATTGGTTGCGCTGTCCTCATTTTCAAAGAAATATGGGCCAATGATGCCTCCGCTCCACAAGCCGCACCAAACAATCACTCATAATAATCACTCATGGCAAAATCGACATCATTGTGTAGTTTCTCGTTGGCCCATCTAGCGAAGCAAAAACGAAGCGGATTGTCATGCTGCTTCAACTCTTCAACCAATTGAACATTGTAAGGCATCATACCGAGATCTTTTTAGTTCTTGAGATGACGACGACGAGTTCATGTTGGTGGATTCTCACGCACACTCTGAGCCACAGCTTCGATATTTTCGTACCTTACGTCTTGGCGGATCAGCAATGAATCCAGTTTAACGAACTTTACCAATAAACTTGCTTATATCGGGCACTGTTGGCCCTTCTCTGCGATCAAATTTTCTACGACATTTTCGTGCAATCTCCAATCAATTGCATTTGTTTTAGAAACAGATTTCTAATAAATCCCAATGTTGCTCAAGCGTAAATCACTGGTCCAAATTTAAACCGATAGATGGCACACCCGGTAGTATATTCGTTAGATTTAGAACTATGCGACCTTTTTCTCTTGTCAAAATTTAGGAGATTTTTAAAAAGATAATTATTGTGGCTGGAAACTATACCAGCGCTTATTGAGGATTAGAGAAGTAGTTGGTACATGTGTAATTAATCTGTATGGGATAGCTTTAAACAAAACAATAGAGATATTGATTTTTCTTGCTTTTTCTGCTTGGAAGCATATGGCTTCCACGACGAATGTTTCAGCTTTCTTTAGAGTTCTTGTTTTCTATGTAAGCGTGTGGTTGACCTATTGTAGGAAGTCGAATAATGATTGTGCTTTCATCTGTCGTTGTCTAGAAACAACGAACCTCCGCTTATTTGGTGTAGTGGTAGGAACCTTGCTGATCATTGATTCTTATATTTTTTTCAAAGAGTTAGCGTTTCTGACCTTCCTAAGGTATTCGTAGTAAATTTTATCTCTCTTCTCAGTGTCGGGAAAAGTCGGGTTTCTTAGTGGATTATTTGGAGATGATTCAAAACTCTTAAGTTTTCAAAACTTGAAAATCAAGGTCATGAAAATTTTGCCCTCTTTGGGAATTGAACCTGGAATGCTTGGTTTTGTAGGCAAGCACTTTAACTGCTACACCACAATAATTGAAAATATATAATAAAGGCAATAGTCCACCATTCGCTCCTAACTACGACTGCGAAACTTCTGTTAAGCGAGATTTAATGGATTTTAGACTAAAAAAAATTTGTCTTATTTATAATCTTAATTGACTTGTTTAAGATCGATAGACTAGACTCAACACAAATAATTGTCTATATATTGTCTACCAACATACTAAAATTAAGTGATATCGGTCTATATTAAAGCCTAATTTTCTATTGCTGATTTTTCCACTCTAATGGCTAAAAGAGTTAATATTCTTTTAAATTTGGATTCAGCTCCCACATAGCTAATTACTACAATTTGGTAAAAACTGTACTTTTGTGCTGCTGGTTTCATGCGCTCAATTTAAAATAAATCTAAGCACATTATCATATAATTGAACAGAATGTGGTTAATATCTGCTGATACTATAACCAGACCAAACTATTGATAACTTTATAACAATTTAATAGTTAAATTTTTTAGCCCTGGTAAGTAAAGATTTCAGATTCAAACTATCTACCACTAATATAAATATTTATGTATGACACTTTTTCTTTTTATGATTTACCGAAAAAACTCTCAACAGCTAAATGTGAATTTACTCTTTTATACATTCTATTCGCCTTTCAACAGACAATGAAGCCTTGAGAAAGAAGCAGAACGTAAAGACTTTTGGTTGTTGCAATAAGCAAAAGTGAGATGAGTTTATAATAAAGAAAATTTATTGCAGAGATAAACTGTAGCGAACATTTAAGAAATCCAATACATAGTCTGCTTGCACAGGATGTCAAAAAAAAACAAAGTTTAGGAGAATTTTTATAAACTCCAAAATTTACCACCTAATTTTTTTGTTGCGACGATATCCTCTACAAAACACAGAGATCAACACCGCACCACATGATATGAATGAATATGGAGTAAAAACACATTCTGGAATATGTGCTGGATGTTGCACGAATATTGTCACAAAACGAAATAAATGAGTTGAGGAAAAGAAACACATTGTATGGGCTAAATAAAAATTCCGTTTGCGTTATATGAAATAAAATGAAAAATTTGTACTTTTTTTTCATTCTGCTGAGTCAACAGGATGCCAAGATTTTTAAACAGACGGACAAATATATTTACGAAGTTTTTTTTTTTTGGTTAAAAATATTTTTTCTACGCTATCCTTTCGTTACTTCTTACATCATGTATAAGATTTTTGCCTAAAAACTGAGGTTGTTTATTTTTAAAAGGAAAGGAAGTATTCCTAATTATGCAAGTTAGTCTGTGTTTAAGAAGCATAAAAAACAGGGTTGGCAAAAAAGTTTATTTTTTTGTTTAAAAAAAACCAGCTACCGGGTTTTATTGGGTTTTATAACCGCTTCTAAATTTCGTTCAAGTCGACAATAATTTTTGTTTGTTTACATTATTCTACTGTTTATAATGCAACTTTGCACTTCTGGTGGGAGCTATGAGTTACTAAAACTCGGTGATCGGAGCAAACTGCAATTACTTCGTTTGAATGATACGTTATTAAGTTATTCTTTTGAATGACAACGCCCGGCCTCACGTCGCAAAAGTTTCAAACAATTATTAAAAACAATCAAATTCCGCTTCCGCCTTATTCTCCGAACGTTGCTCCGTCATACTCGTACAATCATATCTCCTTATATGGCCTTTCTCGTTCTCCGGTTAAAAAACGTATTCATCACACATATTCGTCTCGTTTTGCAGCATTTTGACTTACGGTCTACATTTTCAGAACCGCTCTAGGTCGTATAAAGAGGTATAAGTTTATCTGCAACCATGTCACCAATTCATGTCCTTTGAAAAAATATAAAATCGGTTTCAAAGTTGGAGCGCCTTAAAAGACGAGAAGTTTTTCTCAGACAGAATATGGAAGATGGCTCAGAGAAGGGGAAAAGGTGTAAGTAGTGATTTGATAAATGATTAATTTGACAAATTTGCTAATTCATTATCTTTTTTGAGCTAAAAAAATGGATCGAAATTATTTCTAGTCCCAAATACGTAAATTACGCCTATTTTTGTTGTAAATAAACTACGAGAACCTTTAAATTAAAAAAATCCACCCTGGTTTCGGTTAAATAAAGTATTTTGCATCTGAAATCGGTCTATAGCTGCCAATCAAAGTTCTAGTAGAAACTACTGTGAGCGCCTAAATAAAGTGTACAACCTTATTTAGTCTTTATTTCAGTCTTTTAAAATACGATGTATTTAAACATTTTATTCCTTTTTTAAACTCTATTTAAAACTTTATAAAATTCTGAAAAAACAACAAAAAAATTTTTACAACTACTAAAGTTATACAACAAAAACGAAAGGTAATCTATTTTTTATACTTCAAAAAAAGTATACAAGATAACAACTATGCCATAAAAGAGAATAACGTAGTAAATTGCTGTTAAGAAAACCGGTTTTTTGTACCTTAATGCACTCTTAACATTGATGCTCGTTCATATTGTACAGATAACGAAGTTTTTCGACTGTCTATTTATTCTCTTCGCGAATATTATAACCAGGGTTGCTAAAAGAAAAAAATTCCTACCAAAAATTTTTCTGAAATGTACCAAAATCAACTGTATCGCTAATGTTTGTTACATAGCCTTTCAATTTAAATATCATACACTATTTATTGATATTGCTTTTATAATTCCTGTTTTATTTTCCTATAAAAAAGTAAGAAATTGTAATAAATTTAAAACGCTAAAAAATCTTGTATAAAACAAATTCATAGGCTTTGTATACGTTATTCCAAACGGCAACCATAATTACAACAAAAAATATGTGTGTGAAACACAATTTTTTTTTAGTAGTTTGTTAGCCGTCAACGAAGAAGTGGTGTAGCGCATGTTTTTGTGTTTTTTTAATTTGCGAACCTCTGACTCAAGCTAAAACGCGGCGTGAATTGACTCTCTTTCCCTCACACCTGCATATGCTCACACATTGAACAAAAATAACAACAAACAATCTATCTCTCAAAAAACATTCAGCGAAATGTTTGATTAAATAATTTGGTAAACCCAAATGCTTAGTTTGCCAAATCACGTTGTCATGCTGCACTACATATGACATAGCAAGACATTTTAACTCATTTATAATGAATATAAATTATTATCTCATTTTCATTTGTTAAAAAATGCATCAATTTATACCAAATATATTTCAATACTTATATAATATATATACATATTCTGTTCATACTTCTTGTTTACAATAGTTTTCTCTAAGTGCATTGAGTATGTCTTTGAAGAGCACTGATCTAAACCAGTAGTGATCATTTCATGCAACAATTGTTGACACCAAATCAGCGTTGTCAAACGTGCAGATTTATCTGTATTTCGCAGTATTTTTAAGCATTGTGCAGCTTGAAGTTCTTTGCTTAAAAAATAAATTTTTCTGTAAATTGTGCAGATTTTGCAGTTTTTAACATTTAGTTTTTTAATTTCCATTTTTGTTATTTGAATTAAAATTTCTGAAGTAAACATTTCACTCTATTTGCTTATTTTACAATAACTGTGGTGAGGTCTATTCGTACCTTTTTTAGTGCAAGAATCTAATTATCCCTTTTTTTGAGCACTGATCACAAAGAAAGAGGGAGTTAACATAGTGTATGATACTAACATTTAGGTTTAAGAAATACGCGTTATTCTGCGCAGTATTTTTACAAATATATGTAATTTATTTTGTAAATAGAACGGTGGGATCGCATTACATACTACGTAATAAAACGTCTGCGCGCATTAAATAATAGCTTTATGGCCAATTATTGACTTCGTATTTAAGTCACATTTATCTTTAAATTGTATTTAAATGCAAAATTCAGTTTTTTAGAGCAAACTTAAATGATATTTAAATGAACATTCTTTGTTTGGAAAATAGTGGAGCTTTAAGTTTTGTCTCAACCGCAGTATACCATAGTTACTCACGAACTACTTTAGAAAAAGTTTTAAGATTGATAATATTGGATTAATGATGAGTTAGGGATGACAATACATAAAAAGAAATTATATCATATTACCTAACAGCTTTGATGTATTTCTTTCTGGGACCTTCCCTTTTATGGGAACACTATTAAAAATTCAAAATTTTATCTAAATTTACTTACTTTCAACATACATAGAAAATAATCTGATGACAGCAGCAGGATACAGTAAAACACATTCCCTGATTTTTCTTTTAAAATTACCCCAAGCAGCTGGACTTGTTTCTTAGATGTCTTGTCCTTTGTTAAGGCTTAACTGCAGCCAAGACAAGAACAAACTGGAGCAAAGAAATTATAAGGCCTTTGCAAGGCCATTCGTTCGTTATGCTATATCTTAATATATTCTCCTCGGAAATAAAAATTCTTTATTTTAGACTTAAAAGGTATTCTGAAGTATCTTAGAATAAAAAGTCTTAAGTATGACATGAAATAGTAACAGTAAATGTCTATCAAATAAGGCCCTCAAGAAAGGTACTTTTTGCCATTTGTTTTCTAAAATTATATATGTATGTATGTGTATACATACATATACATGTGTTATATATGTATATACATGCTTAAATATGTATGTATATGTTAATATTTGTACATATGCCCAGTAACTGAGTATAATTTTGCAATTTATTTTAGAGCTTTCCATAAATTCCATTTTTTTTATCTTCAGTCATCATACTATAAAGCTTATATGTTCGTTATATTAAAATAATAAAGACAATGATGATGATGATGATGATGATGATGATGATGATGATGATGATGATTATGACAATATTAATAACAAATGCTGGTTAACATTGATGATATTCTCTGGCTACGTTATGTTGATAATACTGCTGATAATAAAGTAGAAAATCAAGAAAAGGATGAATAGAAAGAAGGGCAGCTACAATATTATAAAAGACCTACCGCTGCTGTTTTGATAAAGTAAAATATTAGATAATGCCAAGCCAGCATATTAGTGTTGATAATGCGTCAAATTTATTCTATTTTCATAAGATTTCGGTTCTATTTTATATCAAGAATGAATACTATAGTAAATCATATATACATATGTATGTATGTACGTAATTTATTTGCTTAAATTATTGTAAGTTAATATTTGATTGAAGAAAGTTTGCAGTGCAGTAAATGCTTTTAAAGTAGCAGAACGGTTCAATGTGGTTCAAGATTTTATTCAAATTCAAAATAATCGATTTTGAATCAATCTTTTATTTGTAAACAACAATCGTTCTTAAGGCGATGTTGTATTATATAACCATTAAACTATGTATTGCCTTAGAAAGTTTTAATTTTAAATTGGGATTCGTTTATATACATATTTCAGATACGGAGTACCAGACATTTAAAAAATAGTTTCTTACTAGCACGCTGAAATTACTATTTGTACAAGCCTTTGAAACTAAGCCAAATCCGCAAAAAGTTGACTAATGTGTGCACTGCATGTAGAAAAAAATTAAGTTTTCAAAAAATTTAAAGAAGACAATTGGAACCGAAGCACTGTATAAGTGGTTTTTAACAATTTAGCCAAATTTAAAGACATGGTAGTCTAATGCAGATTTAAAGTGTACAAGAAAAGTTTAAAGATTTCATCCTCTAAAAGTTCAGATATTGAAAGCTTAGCTTTGATATTTATTATTAAATTAGATAATTCATATTAAATTTGTCTTTCAAATTTATTTTCTTTTATTACAAGTGAGCACTTAACATTGCTTTTTACTAAATAAATTCATTTTTTTGGTCTTAAGGTAAAAATTTATCAACGGTCTTTACAACTTTCATAAGTATATAAAATTCTGCGATTTCTTATAATCTTATATACTACCTTGATCAAAAAGTTCCCGGAATAACCTCTGTGTGGCGATCCCTTCGTTCCGATTTGATTTTTTTTGTTAAGCTATCGTAGCTTGACATTTTCAAAAGCTACATAGTCAAGAGTACATGGTAGCTGTTGGATGGTATTTATTGCATTTTTCATCTAAAGATTTCGAATAATGTGGCACTGTGAGACGGTGCAAATATGGTGCAAAATACACCAGTTTTCTACCCACAATCCTGGTCTCTTTCGACGAATTGCTTCACGTAAATGTCTCATTACGCCCAAATATTACTCTTTGTTTACTGTCTGGCCTCTTGGCAAAAATTCGTGATGGACTACACCATTGTAATCCACGAAAACCGTGAACATTGCCTTCTTTTTTGACTGAAAATAGTCTCAGTTCATGCGGTGAACGCCATTTGCTTGCTTGTCGTACTCATAACCCCAAATCTCGTCTCCAGTCATGATCCTTTTGATAAATGTGGGATCAAACTCAGTCTCGCAAATCATGTCTTTTGCAACCTCAACACGATCAAAATTGTAAAAAATCGCCAACACACATATAGATATACTCTTGGCTACGTAGCTTTTACAAATGTATAGCTAAGACGCTAAGATTAAACACAAGTATCAACAATAGATGAATCAACTTATGTTTGTTTGTTTGCTTGTTTGTGCTTTATAGACAACTAAATGGCTCAACCGATTTTTTGAAATTTTTACAGTATCACTCTGTATGTCTGGAAGGAACTATAGGCAATAAAAATTTAAAAAATTTCAACTGAGCGGTGACACGCTCATACAGAGATAATGTTTATTTGCTTATATCATCAAAATGATAATAGTAAGAGTCCATAAATTTGTCCAAATAGCTCCATAGTCAATACAAATCGTCAGTCAGAAAGTGGGCACCTCTCCTACAAAGTATATATTGATTTTTGTACATCTTTAGAACGGTTGAAACTAAAGTTTCTGAATTTGGTCTGAATGACTTTATGGTCAATACAAATCATCAGTCAAAAAGTGAACAGTAAAATCTAAAGTATATGAATTTGCTTGAAATAACTTCGTAGTCAATACAAATCATCAGTCGAAAAATTGGAGGAATTGGATAAGTGAGCGTGGCATCACCCACACATAGTGAACTTTAATTTTTGCATATCTTGAGAACGGTAATATTAGAAGTTTTTAAATTTGGTTCAAAGAACTTCATGGGCATTACAATTCATTTAAAGCTTTGTTATCTATCCGTATCAACCAGCAAGCGGGAAAGATAAGATAAGTGGGTATTACGAAAGGCACACATACTATATAAAAGTTAATGAGTGCTTGTTTGAAAACTGTATACAGCCAAAAACCAGATTCTACAGCGTTCTTCTATATATACGCTATCTTAAATATTTGGTTTTGAATCGGAAGGGGATGAAATGGGGAAAAAGGAGTAAAAAATTATGAATTAAGATATTAGTTTAGATAATAATTAAGACAGTGATGCATGCCGGGATTCAGCTAGTGCTTTTATAAAACAGAATGGATATGTGTCAGGCAAACCATTGTGTGTGGTTTAACTACTGCACACAAGAAACAAAAATAACTAAATCTGCAATTACACTCGTGGACTAATGTATTCATATGCTAATTTTAAATTTTTTTCAAAGAAGTTCATGTTTATGCTAGAGCTTCCTAAAAGCCTTTTGTGTTGAATTCAAGTGTTTCGATTGTTGTTGCTGTTGCCCTAAGTTAAAGACAAGACTAATTTTGACATGCTAACTAAAGAGATAAATCGATGAATCGAGTTTGAACCCGAATTTTATTAAACCAAAAGATAAATTATCATTTTCTTAATACTCCAATAATTATAGCCATACATACATACTTACTTATTTATTTATCTTCCGCTCCCATATTTTTACTTTCACATTTACAGTTTACTGGTCAGCGTTCCGTGTGTATGATTGTGTGCTAGAGATACAGGAAAGGTATTTTCTTTTCTTTTCTCATTGTGTTCATGAAAATGATTCCTTTTAATATCCTTGATAAAGAAATATTTATAATTCGGTTATTATTCAATTTATAAACAATTATGACCTATTGAATAAATTTTCAGATGACAGTAAGTGACTGATGTGGTGTAGTTTATGACTGACTATTATTAGATTTTGCTGATGATGTGTATCACAGCATGTGATATTTACTAATTAGCTTTATAATTGAGTAAATTTTGACTTCAGACGAAAGTGTTTATTTGTTTGTAGGAATATTAGCTGAAGAAAGGCTAAGAAAAGTTTTTATAAGTCAAGGCTAAGAGTTTTTTTTCAAAGGGATGAAAAGTGTTTGCTTTAAGCATTTTTATTGTCATCACATTTTTTTGGTCTATTAAAGTGAAATGGGGACTATAAAATTGAATTAACTTTTTGCCAACGAAAATAATTGAAAAACAAAAGTTTTTGTAGTATGAAATTCAGTTTTTGTTTAATAAGGAATGGGAGTGGGATAAAATAATGGAATTAATTTAATTTATTAAAAAACAATTACAAGAATACAAAATCTCTATTAAAACAATGCAATAGATAGGAATTAGAATACGCGGAATGCACTGACTTATCTCTATTAAAAGTCTACACAGTTAAGATTTTGATTAGGCGGAATGAGTTGACTTTTAAAACTTAACGCTTGCCATTTAAGCAAAAAAGAGCCTCATCACTGAACAATATTTTTAATCTAAAAATATGGACCCGTTTCAAATGCATAGCAGTTTATTTTCATAAATTAAAAAAATTATTCATTCAAAAGCCTCTGTACCACAAAATCAGAATGAAATAAAATGAGAAAGTCCTGATTTTAAAACAATGACATCTAAATCTGTTTGCAAGTACATATGTATGAAAACTTCTATATAGCGAAGTATTAATTCAAAAGCGTTTATATAACGTATTCAAAGCAAAAAAAAAAAAAAAAAAATTAAATTTTTAACAAAAAGAGAAAGTACCGTTAAATATTGATGATTGACAAATAACACAATATTTTATTAAAATCTATTTACTTCTTCTATAGGGAATTTTTTTATTAGCATTTTCATGTAAAACAGTTTGAATTGTAAAACCTTAGCTATAACCTTAGCTATAACCAGGGAAACCAGAAATACTACCTTGATGAAAAAGTTTCCGGAATAACCCCCATGTGGTGATCTCATCGATCCGATTTGAGATTTTTTGTTAAGTTGGTACATCTGTTGTTGAAATTCCCAAGTGATTGGCACATAAACAAATTAAATATGTAGTTAGTTTTTTTGCATATTTTGAGAACGTTAATTTAATTAAGAGCTAAAAAGTATGCTAAGCTCATACGACCTAATTTTTGTGCTCGACAGCTAGCAGTGACAAAAAACCGATACAAATAACAGATAATATTGATTTCTTTTTAATAATTAACAGGTTAATTATTAAAAAAAATTGAATGACATACAATTTGGGTCAATCGTTTTCTAAATTTTGTATGGGAAATTATGTAATTTGATTTACAATTAGAGGTTAAATTAAATAATGAGAGAGCGAATTACGAAAAACTCTTGTCGTATGAACACAGCAAACAACAGTAATATCGGATTAGTGGTTTCGAAAAAATTTGAAGGAATGTAATTTTTTGATCTACATATATATTCCTCTATAAGAAACATGGGGTCGTAACAATTATTGAATTCCACTGTAGTCTATCCAATGCACGACATTTTAATGTATACCAACTTAAATTGAGTTTAAATGCTTCAAGATCGATCTTACGTCTCCATGTGTAAGAAGAACGTCATCTACGTGTACTCTCCTGTGAAATGCATTCCACAACCTGTCTTACAATATCATCTGATGGCGTTCTAAGAGTATGGATCACCCATCCACATTTACGTTTTCGAATTTGTATATTAATTGGCTAATTGTGTTTAGTGTTCAACTAATTATTAACAAATTATTCTGTTAATAAGTAAATGCAATATTATTCTTCTTATTTTAATGGGTGTTTTTTTAGAGGTTCATAATATTTAGTCAACAGTGATTAATTTTAAAAACCGATTTAATAGTTGATAGTTGCATTTTGTATAGTATGGCTTTATATTTCATCGTATTTCAACGTATGCGCGTCAATTCTTCCAATGGGCTGCAGCACAAATTGATATTGAATTCCCATTTAAAATTTAGTTATCCGATGAAGCCCATTTTTGGTTGATTGGATAAGTAAATAAGTATAATTGTCGTATTTGGAGTGAGAAAAATTAACAAAATGATTTTTCGAAACACCATTACATTCACAGAAAATTACTGGCTTTATGGGCTAGTGGTGTTATTGGTCCAAATGTCTGCAAAACCGATGATGGTCAGAATGTTACTATCAATGGTGAAGAGTATAGGAATATGATGAAAAATTTTTTAGTACCTTAAATAGCTGGAATTAATATTGCTGACATGTGGTTGCAGCAGGACGAATCCCACATGCCACTCTGCGCGCGCTACAATTGATTTACTCAAAGAAACTTTTGACGAAAGAGTAATTTCACCTAATGGTTCAATTAATTGACCATCAAGATCGTGTGCTTTAACCCCATTGAATTATAAAGTCACTTGTCTACATCGATAAACAAATGAACACCTGAAAATCAACATAATTCCACATAAGCTTTGAAAATTTGTGAAATTTGGTGTTCCAGAACCACACGACCGAAATCATATTTAAACATTAATGTCATAACATTTTCTATCCAACAAAGCCCGTTTCATTGATATAAAAAATATATTTCTTTATTTTATTATGACGTAAACTTGTATAATTGTAAAAAATACTCAATATTATCTATCCATTACTGGATTTAATTGATCACATGCATATTTAGAACTTATTCTCAATACTATAAATTATAATGCAAAACTTTTCTTGTAAATATATATAAAGCAACCACTGTCTTCAGTCCCGTCCAATTTCTTAAATTGACAACCACGGCATCTATTTTCTGCACATTGCTCCTTTTCCTTTTCCTAAGTTACAAAGAATTCGAAATCGACTTTTTGTTTCATTATGAGACTTCCTTTTGAAATGCATATTCCCACGAATTTTTACACTTTTACAATTGAAAACAGCGTTCTTATCAACGATATTCTAAGCTTAACCTAAATTGTTTACTTTACACTTTGAAAAGTTTTTTGCTTTTCCTGAAGAATTTTTGAAATGTAACTTAAGGCTTTTTGGATTTCATATGACGATATATATTTAAAAAAGGCTAACTATGTTGGTTTATTATCCCTTTTTGTTTGTTTACATACACGTCACAGTTTCTGGATAGATAGGTTTTTGTTAAGACTTTGGAAAAGACAGAACTGGTTTTTAGATACTTATGCGGTCTATTTTCGAGTCTCGAGGTCATCGAATAAGAACATTTTGAATGATTTTAAATGTAAAAGTCTCTTAGATTTATTAAAAAATTACAAATTGTGAACGGTTTTACTAATATTTAAAATTCTTTGAACGAGTTTTTGGGTCTAGCATATATCAGGTGGGCCATTTAAAAGATTAAATTTGGAAAAAATGGTTTGAAATTTTGCAAAATTTATTTTGTTGTTGTGAAGTACAATTGTTCCGGTTAGAAATGAAATATTATTTCATTCATATGGCTTGCGCGTCTGCCTTCACAGGACCCCTTTCGATTGAAACAATTTTGGGAAATTTTTCGAGTGTATGGAGTTGTATGTCAGTAATGGCATCACGAACGTTGGTCTTCAAATGTTCAATTATCTCTGGTTTGTCGGCATAACATTTGCCTTTAACGGCGCCCCACAGAAAATAGTCCAATGGTGTCAAATCGCAGCTTCTTGGCAGTCAACTGACACCACCATTTCGTCTTTTAAACGGCCATCAAACGTTTGACGCAATAAATCGTTGTGATATGAGATGTACGGCAAGTTGCCACACATGTTGAAAACAAACATCGTTCACATCAATACCATGAAGAGCGGGCACAAAAAATCGTTTATCATGGATCGGTAGGTGTCTCCATTGACCGTAATGGTTGCGCCGTCCCCATTTTCAAAGATATATTAGCCAATGATTCTTCCGCTTCACAAGCCGCACCAAACAGTCACTCGTAGTGAGGGAATTTTGGCCTCTGTAAGACCACGTTTGGGTTTTCTGAGCCCCAAATACGGCAATTTTCTTATTAACGTACCCACTAAGATGAAAATGAGCTTTTTTGTCTTTGTTTTGGAAATATGTAAGTTTTCAATAAATCCCAACGGTGCTCAATCGTAAATCGATTCATTTCGTTCAGTGGAGATAATATACTGAATTTTGTGACAGAATGAATCACTTAAGTATTGCCAGATTCGAAATAACCGCTGGTTCAAATTTAAGTCGATAGATGGCCCACCCAATGCTAGATGACTATTGTTGGAGTGTCATTGGGAAACAAATAGAAATTTATATAAAAAAAGAGCAAAAACTCTTAATTTTCAGTTTTTGTTCACAAACTAATCCTACTCTTACCGTTTTCATTTTTTATAAATATTTCAGAAGTTTGACGTCCTAAATTAATAGACTCATGCATGTTTTAAAATCTGAACAAAAACCTTGTAAACTGGAGTAATTATAGACATATCGAAGCTATTCCTATTGAAAGATTGGATTCTTTGGAAAGGAGTTCATAGCTGTTGTTCTCCGTTTTTGCTTATTATGACATTATATACGCTGTTTGAGTTGTTAGTACGAAAGGTACTTAAAAGTGAATTATTTTTGGAATCATAAGAAGTCGATATTAAAAAAATGTATAAGATGATGTATAAGAGGATGAATGTGCTTATAAAAAAACATATATTTTCCTAATTAGTAAATTATTGATTTCGTTTCAAATTTACTAAAGCAAAACAAATAAAACTTAAAAACAAATCATTTTTTAAATAAAGACTGTACAAAGTTTATTAATCTTTAAGCTTAACTGCATATGAAAGATGATTTACTGCTTTTGAACGAAAGAGAAAAAAAAACATGTCATCAAAATACATTCCCTAACTTTAATAGAAGATAATTATCTAAATTTGAATAATGAAGATGACAAGCTATACTTCTAACTGACTGTATGTCGTCTCTCTGTGTTCGAACACATAAGTAAATACTTAATGCTTTTAATAATAATAATGAAATAAAAAAAATAAAATCTATGCATGTGGTTGGCTATAAGAGCGTTTGTGTCTTGTCTACTTGTCTATGTTGTAAATTTCCTATTTTGTATTCGTATGTATATGATATTAATTTATCTCTCCACATGCAACATACAGTCATATGCTGGTTAAGAGTCCTTAAAATGTTAACGTCAAGTATGTAAATTATGCAAATTGAATATAAAACATACACTTTCAGTGAGTGAGAGGGTGTATGTGTGTATGTGTGTATGTGTGTATGTGGATATGTGATGAGAAAGTATTTGTGTGTGTTTGTGTATTGAAAACAGATACTTGACTAACTTTTTATAAAAACGATGATAATTTATAACACATTTACTTGCACAAAAAAGTCAGTTTGAATTAAAAAGAGATAAAAATCAAAATGTATGTGCGTACGTGTTGGTAAAGCCGATGATGATGATGATGTTGTTTTTACTTTGGATTTTTGCTTTATAATTGCATTAAAGCATGAAAAGACTTGAAAATTTGTAGTGTTTAGAAGAAAATTAAAATGAAAATTAATTTTTCAATTCATTTTGTATTGAGCAGTTGCTTGATTCATCATTTTCAATTTCAGTTTCTAATATTAAGGACATATTTTTTATTTGTGTGAGTGTGTGTGTGTGTGTCTGCGTGGCTAAAAGCTTTATTTAATAATTTAATTAAAATCTTGAAATATATTTTATAGTTAATAAAACAATATCGACAAAGTGTATATTAAGCCATAACAACAACAAGCACTACAACTGCAATACGATTATAAAATATATTTAAAATCTTTTGTCATAGGTCATGTCTATCTCTCTATTCACTAAAGGTTACATATAACCATACACACACACACTCAAACATTTGTAACTTAAATGTGTATATGTTCTACAAGTTTATTTATCTGTAATTTAGATAAAAATGTCATTTCCTTTTTAAAACAGTCGCCTCTAAGGGACAGAACGACACAAAAGAGTAGACCTTAAAGCGCAGGACCGTATAATTCTCTTATATATACATGAATTCTCTTTAAAAGTTTTAAATAAATTAGTTTTTTGTTGTACGAGGTAGCACGTGCTTTCAGTAAGGATGTATAAAAAAATATGGACTCTCTAGAAGAAAACACATGGTTAAAAACTTAAAAAAGTAAAAAAATGCACAAAAAGATTATTATGATTTCACGTTCAATGTCGCGCGTAGTAAAGTTAGTTTTTTTCTTTTTTGCTTTTTTCCCTCTTTCGTATATTCATTTTTTAAGCATGTGTTTTCATTTGTTTTTTATTATATTAACAAAATATATGTGTGTGTGTGTATATGAATTTGGCTAGCGAATAAGCGACATATTGTTTACATAATTTTTGGCGCTTAAAAATATATGAATGATTTGCATATGTTGGCGGTTAGGTGGTAGTAACCATCTGTGTGTGGAGTAAATCTTTCATTTTTTCTGTGGTGTATGTTTAAGAAGCTTAGCGGAATTAAAATAAAAATAATAATAGCATGTGGTGTAAAATGTATAGAAACTTATTTCAATAAATATAATAAATGAATATAAAGTCTTCTCACAGTAAGTTTATGTAGAATTTTTATAGAAACTTATATTCTTCAGCATTTTATTACATCAAATTTATATATATTATTTTTTAGCAAACTAATATTTAAATTTAATATTTTATTATAATTTATAACTCGGTGAGACAAAAAAAAATTTCTGGGAAGTGAAGCTGTTTTTCTGATAGGCGCTAACGAAATAATCATGAGTATTGCTGGTAAAAATCGGGTTTTATTACCTTTATGTAGTTATAAGCCAATAAACTAGCTGAACAATATCCGATCTTTAGATTCTCAGTGATTTTGGTAAGAAGTCCTTCGGAGCCGGCACAGCATTCCACAGCAACCTCATCTTCTGAGCCGAGATGGCTGGACACTTATGGTATCTACGATCACAGTGCCCGGTAAATAGACCCGTTAGTATCTAAACTAGCTCTTATTGAGCATCAATAACTTTCTATATCTACTGACATAAAAGGAAATAAACCTTTTCCCTCAGCACAGGAGTCAATTCTCTCCTTTGCGTATCCCACACAAACACCGAAAAAGGACTCAGGCCACATAAAAACCCTTTGAGCTCCATGTTCGCGAAATATCAGTCCTTTCATGCCCAGATTGACCCTCATGACAAAGGACCCAATAAAGACTATCCCGTTATGAACTCCAAGCTCATTAATCATGAAACATACGGAAATAACTCTGCGGCAACACAGCTGCAACTCTTTGAAATTGGAAAATCCAATTTTGACAGAGCGTTTAATAGTCAATGCGAAATAAGAAAAAAGGTGGGAAAAAGAAAATATTTGTATTTTTTTTTTTTTTTGAAGAAGGGTTTAAAGCTGATTTTTCTCATTCCAATTGCCGTGACTAACCCAAAAAGTTGTATTTAATTATTAAATTAAAAATTAATTAATATTAACCCATTTGAGCCAAATTACAAAAACCAAATTTTACAATAGAGCCTTATTTCTATATTTTTTTGCTTTGGCTTGTAACATTGACCAAATTGTAAGTATTGCGAATAACAATATTATGTTCTACTATGTGGTGAGTTTGAGACTTTGGAATACATTTGAATCAAAAAGCCAATTTTGTAAAAAATGTAACATACGATAATTTCGTGCAAAAGGGTTGATATATTTTTTCAGAAAATGCTAGCAAGACATTGGATCATACACATTCTTTTTTTTTCTACTTATCTTACACTTTAAGGCTTAAATATATATAAAATGGACACAATAAATTTTAATATTTTGTTTTTTTTTTTTTTTTTTACCCAATTTGCATTTATTTATTTACCCCCACAAAATGCAAGTCAATCAACAATATTGTTATGCTTAAACGCTTAAATCCTAAGCGTTTGAGTTCATTTGAATTGCGTTAAATAAAATAAGTACCACGTAGTTGTTGTTTTACTTTATGTGTTTATTTATTTAACTTCCACTTGTAAAACTATAACTATCCAATCCAACTATCCAATTTATTTATCTTGCACTTAATATTCGCTTAATAAACAAATACTCAACACTTTTATTTATGTCTTAGCACGATTTTATAGCTGCAAAACTATAACTGAACTACTAATGCATAATGCGCAGACTTTATTATACTTATATTATTGTTTTTACTACAGCATTCTATTTCCATTAATTCAAATGTAACAACCAAAATCGGTACGGTGGCACCGTTCAATACACAAGTGGTAACACCGTTAATAGCACAGATAATGTGATGTGGCTGATATATTGAGCTTTGCACAAACCAATAAAATAAATGCCGTTAATAAGGTTTACAGCTAAACTACTACTGTTCTAAATTAGTGTATCTTTTTTTAGGCATTGTTGTTGTTCGTAACAATATTATAATGTATAATGTACTTGTCAAAATATACAGTTATCTCTTTTTAATAACTCTGTTTTTTTAGTTTTGACTCAAATTTGCTGCTTTTATTTAGGTATGGCTGCAGAACGTAAAAACTAAGCGGTAGAAAACGTTGCGCTTGCCGCTCCTATTTAGGGATGGCTCAAACTCTCAAGGCTGCCTGACTATCTCACTTTACATAAATAGTAGGAAGATCGACTATTAGACTTTTTTCGAATAATTCGAAAACTAGCAATTAAAAAAAATCGGTTTTCGGTTAATAATTATTCAAATAACCGGTTAACCAGTTCTTTTATTTAAATAAAATTTTTCTTAATTCTTGAAGCACAGAGCTGGAGCACATCGTTTTAAAAATAAGTAGATGCTCACGGTGGGTGTAAAATTAAAGTGGCAATCAATACTAATAATAATTCTAACAAATCTCATAAAAATAGTGCTGTGTTAGACAAAATACCCACTTTCCAACCAAGAAGTTGTCGGTTCAACCCGAGGCTACACCATCTGAAAATTTTCAACAGCAATAACATCGCACAACATTAGCGACTGAGTATGTGTAAGCTGTGAAAAACTTCACAAACTAATATATTAATCTGCCAGCGTTTGTGGAACGCTTTCAATGAGTCTAGTTGATTATTCTCCATACATAAAAATCAGTATTTATTTACAGAAGATGAGAGCAAGTTATTGCTGCTCAAGTGTGCATATCTTTTTCGATCTACCTTAGTTTTCACGTTCTTTGTGATACATTCAAGGTTGTCATATATACAAAAATAATAACTAAATTTATACAAACAGTTAAACGAAAAAAATACAAACGTATAAAAATTATATTTATTTAAATTAACTGGTTATTCGTGTTAAATCAACCGGCTTATTCGGTATTCGAAAAATTCGTATTCGACAAAACCAAAAAAACCGAATAATAGCGGTCCGATACTCCCTAATAAATACTCAAACCGCTCAGATGTTTCCCAACATGCTGTCGATATAACAACAATACGAAGATTTCTCCAAAGTTTGTTCTCAATTTGAAGACTTTCAAAATTACTTTTTTGTATGCCTCTGTACATCATAGAATTGTAGCTCCCTTGAATTGATATACGAAAAAAGGGGCCCATTGTTGAACTCCTGCTTATCAGCCAAAAACTTATAGTTTTTGACTAGAGTCGGTATTTAATTGCGGGTTTCTTATATAAAGGAAAAATGTGTATGGAAGAAGACTTTCAAAGTCGTAAAACTTGGAAAAATTTTTGATTTTAATGAAAAATCGAAACCTTAACCTCAAAGTCAAGCAAAAGAGGGATCTGTGGTGGCAATATTCGAAAAAATTCATGTAATGTTATTAGACCTTTAAAGAAGGAAAGGGTGTATGCAGAAATTTAAGCTCAATCCAGGCAAATTTTTGCACCGTTTTGTAACTGGGAGCGAAATATAGGTTTGCCATGTCAAATTAGAGAGTAAAGAACTATAAAAACAGTGAGCTCTTTTAATTGAATATACATATTTATCGTTTAAGCTGTGTTTATCGGCTAACAAAGTAATGGTTACAATTTTATAAGATGCAGTTGTTGGCATTTACAGCAATTATCTTAAAAAGAGTAAAAAGATTCAATAGTTATTTGAATAGAAAAGGGCTGTTACAGCAAGATAATGCTTACGAGTGTATATTATTGTGGCAAATATCTGTGAATTGGGCAGCGAATTGGTAACTCAGACTTAGCTACTTGCCGCTATGCCTTCATGGTGAGAGAAAGCCTACATTATTGTTTATCTAATAAGTTGTAGAATTGCCAAACTGCTGTCTTTAAATTTGTTTATTTATTAACTTTGTTAATAGATCAACATTCAAACAATTCCATAGTCATCTAAAATCATAACCACTTTCATAACCACGTTTTTGACAAACATAAAATATTTATAAAATACAAATAAAACAAAAGAAAACACGAAATGAAATTTCATATGAAATGAATCCTAATGATGAATAAATAATTTAGATATGATTATGACAACGACCTACATTAACAATGGCACTAAACGCATCTGTACAAAAGTACACACACACTCTAGTCTTACCCTCTCTCAAGGATGTACTACGTATGGTTAACACACATTAACAAACAAATAAAAGCACACATACAAATACATACACAAAAATCATGACTAAAATATTGGAGTAAACAAAACAATAGTGGTAAGAAGAGATAAAAAAAGAAAAGAAAAAATAGCGGAATTTCATTCATACGCATTGGCAATAAGCAAAACAAGAACAACAAATTTATAGTGATTTTGTAAAAGTGTGAGTGTTTTTGTTTTTGTTTTTTTTATTTATACGATTATTTTATGTATAGGAATGTTTTGGTTTTTATTAAAAGCAAGAGAGTAGATTACTTCAAAAGAGTAAGTTGAGTAGAGTAGAGAGAGAGAGAGAGAGAGAGTATGTAAATTTAAGAGAATTATTAGAAAGGATATAAACTTACAAACACAGCTAAAAGCCGGCTATATTATTAGTGTTTTGCTGCTGACAATGCTGCTAACGTATGAAGATGATACTGTTTTTCTTCTTTGTGCATAATAAAGTCTGGCAGATAGAATTTTAGAATTTCAGTCTTTGCCGGCATTTTAAAGCGTTTGGACGTGTTTAACGGTTTGCTAACAACAAGTATATGTTTGAATATATAAGAGAAGGCAATAGTTTGTGGAGCTTTTTTTCCTGTTTGTTTGTTGGTGTATTGGTGTTTAGAATATTTGGCCATAAAAACTATTTATAGTTGTGTGAGTGTATGTGTATAAAAATGATGCTGTAGGCCAGTAGTATTATCAATACGGGTTTGTGGGTTTATTGTAAAAGGCCATTTAAGAGGGAGAGGACAAAAAACAAGAGAGATAATAAATTCTATGTGTGATAGTAATGCTGATAGTGAACTCTCATTCAAACATTAGAGACAAACAAACAAATGTGTGAAGAAGAAGAAAACAAGAAATGTTTTACTCACATTACCCATTGCCATTATAAATAATTGAATATGTATTAGCGCATATATTTTAAACATATGTACGTATATATTTATGTAGGATTACTTATATATGTATGCATAAATGTGTGTGTGTGGAGATGGACATGTTATATGTATATGTAAGGGGTTAATGTGCCTAAATGTATGCTACAACATTTCATTTGTTATTTGAACTTTGAACACTAAACACAACTTGGATTATAGTAACGCATCTAAATTTTGCTAAAGAATAAAAGAAGAAAAAATCGAAAAAAATAAAAATATATAAAAAGGATTAGAAGTTGTCGGTTGCGTGTTAAGTCATTTGGTCAGTCGGTCGTCCGGTAGCATGGTCGGTTTTATTTTAGTTTTATTAAAATGCTAAAATGTTTTCATTTTTCTGCTTTATTTTCGGGGTTTTGCCAAAGCCAACAAACGAAAATATGGCTTTTATTTGTTTAAGCCTATAAGTAGGCAATAAAACTAGAGTAAGAAAGAAATCCTTTTATTTTTTCGGTCTCTTAATACACCAAAAGAAAAAATAAAGTGTGTTAAATGAAATTCTAAAGATTTTCAAACGGTCGTTAAAAAAATAAAAGGAAAATTGAAAAAAGGCCTAAACGAATATAATCTTGGCTATGTAAGATGATGATGGTGATGTCTTGAATGGCCAGAAAAAAAAGAAAAATAAATAAAATCGAAAGTCGTTTTAGAAAAGAATTTACATTTCAAATGTTTTCAAAAAGTGTAAAATGTTAATGCTTCAAAAGGAAACAAAAAATTCATTCAAAGGAAAATAAATAAAAACGAATAAAGTTCAAGAAAATGAAATTCTAAAAAAATATAAAATGTAAATGATGTAAAAGTGTTTAAAATCAATCAATTGTAAAAAGAAAAGAAAAAAAAAACATTTTAGTGTTAAATAGATAAAAATAAAACAGAATTCTCATCAAATTTCATTCAAAACAGAGATCGAAAGAAAAAAAAATTGAAAATCTTCACGTAATTTTAAGGCAATAAAAAAATGTTAATTTTCTTTTAAAATAAATAAAAAAAATCCAATAAAACCTTTAGTAAAATTCCGAAAAGAAATGAAAAATAGCAATTCTACAGACTTTCGTTCAAGTGGAAAATTTATTGTGCGGAAAGTGTAAAAAAATACGAAAATTAAAAAAGAAAATCAAGGATATTCAATTTAATTTTTCCTTTTTACATACGTACTGTACGCTTACAATTCTATCAACTGGGAGTTTATTTTCACTTCTACAGAAAGCCAATCTTTTATCTCTTCGCTTGCAAAATGGCAGTGTCTCTATTATAAAAAAAAACTAAAATGTAAGTCTAAAACAAGATTATCTGGCAACCATAAAATGTCCTTTAGCTTAACTTTCAACTGCAAACTATAATGTGTGTGTGTGTTTGTTTTAAAACCAAAAAAATAGTGTTACAAACTAAGGAAAAAAGTATAATAAAATAAAATCACTGGTTTAGATTCACTTACATACCTATATATGTACATATGTAAAGTGTAAGGCTTTTTTCTATCTAAACACAGAAGTGGCATGAACTTTTGTTTGAAAAAATATGCGACATTGTATGTGTAATTTATTACAGTTTGGTATGGTTTTGTAATAAAATAAAAAATGGAAAAAAAATATCTTTTTATACACTCGGTCTATTTTCTTGGCACTATTCTAAAGAACATATGTGTTGCATGTAGGCACATCTGTATGTATGTAGCGGTTAGAAAAATTTTAATATTTGTTGCATAAATCTGAAACAGATCTTCTCTATTTAAAATTTAAATTTTCCATAAAGTATGACATAAAAGTTAAGGAGCAATAATATTGAGAAAATGAAAAATGTATTCAATCATTATACGAGGGGTATTATTTATATTTCGAGAATAGCAAATAATATCAAATATTTTTAAATCAAAATGGCTTTATTATTTTTCAAAATATTAAAAAAAAATCAAAGGGAGAATTCAAATATCGTCTACGAGTGCAACAAGAATCTGATTTAGAAATTTTTGTAACACCTCCAAAATCTTGAGTTACGGATAAAAAATCAGTTTTTCGTAACTTCAAGCACTTATAACTTAATAACTTAGCTAAATGCGAGGTGTACTATTTTTATTTCGGGAATAGCCAATAATAAAAAATATTTTTAAATGAAATTGGTTTGATTCAAAATTCAAAATATTCCCCTTGATGATCAATACACTTTTGCATTCGTTCAAACCATTTCTCAGAAAGTTTTTCCATTCCTACTGAGACACTTCCAAAATATGGTTTTTGAATGCGAAGAAACAGTTCTTCGGCGCTCGTAAATCATTGACCACGCAGTTTACCTTTAGTTTTCCTGAACAAAGAGAAGTCATTGAGTGCCAACTTAGGACTGTACGGAAGATGAGACATTAATTCGATGTTTTGACTGCTGAAAAATTCACTTGTTTGGCGAGATGTGTGAGAGCTTGCATTGTCATAATGGAGAAGGATTCGTGTCCGGCAGTTGGTCTTACGAGTTTCTCCAAAGACAAATGGTCGTTTAGCACTCAGAATTGACCATCCTACGTGCTCAAGCGGAACAGTGGCTACATGATCCTTTCGGCCGAAGATACAGGCGACCATTTGCTTCGCTGTGCCTTTTCCACGAACAACTTTTCTTGGATCAATCTCATCTTAGAATACTTGCACGGTCGATTGCTGTTTTGTTCCGGCTCATACGCATATATCCGTGATACGTCACCTGTCACGATTTTATACTCGTCTTTTGAAGCACACGGTCGAACTTTTCAGTCATTTCCTTAAACCATTCGACGCAATTATTGTGGGGTATCCCACTCCAACAATTTTTTTTACAACTAAGTGTTCATGCAAAATCGTATGTATTGAAGTGAAACTAATGTGCGAGGATGCCTCTATCACATGACAATCTTGCATTATCAGTGGCACAACAACCGATTTTGGATGACCACGATTGAATTCACTATACCAGCGATATACATACTGTGGTTTTTGATGGTGCTTTATCGTTATACAAAGAACTTAGTTCATCGACACATTCTTGTTCAGATAATCCACGTCGAAGGCTGTGAAAAATAATCCAATCAAAACCTTCTCTTGAACTTTCAATATTTTTTATTGTTAAATATTACACACCGTATTAAGCTTTTGGCAAGTCTAATACGTAGTATTATCGATTTACGTATACACTCACTTTTTGTAATCGATCTAATGGAATATCTATCAACAGATGCTAAGCCCTCTCTAACTGAAAATGAATATAATGTAGGCTGAGTTTTTATCACTTCTGACGAGAATTTTTATTATTTTTCACGTTCTGCCATCTCATTATTCCAGGATGTTAGTCCACTTATACTGTTAATTTTATATAAGATTATCTTTGCACATAAGCAGCAAATAGCATTTTAATTAGGTTTCTTCTAATAAAATATCGACATATCAATCGAAAATATTTTTACCTTCCAAACTCAATTTCATTCATCAAAGAGTACGTTAATCTATACAAATTATTTTTTTAAGAAAAACTTCGTTGTAAATAAATCTTTTAAAAGTAAACAAAAGTAAGCATGATAATAAAAGCAGCTAGAATTTATTTTTGTACTTCTTGATATCATGGATATATAATTCGGGAGAACAAGAATCCTGTCACGGGAAGTTCCATGACACACAGCGGCTCACAGCATATTTTGTGTAATCGATGTTATTTGATTATTTTGAATGTAGAATCGATTTTTCACATATGAATGCCTATAGTAAAGGAACTTAACATCATGAAACTATTCTAGGCAAATTAATTATTGATTAAAAATTATTCATGCAAAAGATTATTATATTATTTTCTGCCAAAAAAGGTTGCAAATCGTTTAAAATTGTCTAAAACTAAGAAATAATAAAAATTTTAAAAGACAATATTTTTAAAAATAAAAACAGCACCCTCTCTTTTAATTAAATTTATTAAAAATGTAACACATAAACTTAAGGGCAACGAAGTGCAACATTTTTTTTCAGAAAAGAAAACCCCGTAAGATATTTTAAAATTTAGAAACATGTCATTCAATTTTATATAAATTTTATGCTTCAATACCTGCCTTTTCTAAGCTTTTACTATTCGTTTACGAATCTCCATAGAAACAATAATACAAATGCAATGGTTACATGTGTGCCACAGTTATGTCCAGGGAAACCAGAAATATGCTGTAAAAAGTGTTTTATGCGCATAAAGTATGCAGTAAAAATCCGAAAATATGATGTAGAAAACAAAAATTTCTTCCTTCTTAACAGAAAAAATGTATAATCAGCAAATCAACAAAAACTTTGCTTTAATTCCTAAGGAGATCTGAATATATGACTTAAAATTTTTGGTAAAATAAAGCAAAAATGTTTATTAAATGCGCTTAGAACTTCCAAGATTTTTTCATATTTGTAAGCGTAGTAAATAATGGCCGCAAACGGTTCTGGAGGCAATTAAAGGACTGGATACATTTTTTTTTGATACTAACTCCGTTTGGAGCTTTCAAGGATACTTTCTGTACATTTACAATAACTTTATTTCAATTTTTGTATTCATCTCCAATACGTTAGCATAAGCGGAGCAAGTAACATGTATTAGTTTAGGTAAGGCATCTTAATTGCTTTGACACCTTTTATCATATAAAGAGCAGTGTATGTTGCAAGAAGCAAAATCTAGCTTTTATTTAAATTTACGTCTAAAATTTTCAATGAATCGTTAGAAAGTTATGCAATTGTGAAGTGATTGGTTTTATCCACAAACAACTATGTTAATTTAGAACGTTTGGTTTGATGCCTCTTAGTCACAATATAGAACTCATCAGTTATTTCATCGACTGAAAACCATGAAGATTATTAGCCTTTATGCATTTTCTTAATCTTAATTTCATCTAAAAATTTTCGGTAAATATTTTTGATATACAAACATACTTTGAACGTTAAACGCTTTCTGGTCGCAATTTATATTGTAGTTTGTATATTCTTCCAGAAATTGCTTAATTGTTTAATTAACTAAATAGAGATCTAATTGGCAAAATGAATATCAATTGACTGATAATTCGAACGTTATTTTCGCTGTAAAAATATTTTATAGCAAGAAAAATGCGAAATATGCCCTAAAATGCTTTTTAAATACGAAAAAATGTGGAAAACATGCTTTTAAAACTAAAATATGCAATAAATTCTGTTATGAGCAAAATAAGCAAAAATATGCACTAACAAATCAATGCCGACTAAATTGGTTGCACGAGAAAAAACATGCAATTGTATACATATTTCTAGTTTTCCTGGTCATGTCTAAATATAAATGAAATTGACAGCAAATTTATAGAAAAACAAAGTAATTCTTTCAAAATTAAGATTCCAATCAAAATATTCTACAAAATAAAATATTTAAATATGTATACCGGTTATTTACCCCATACTGCATTACATTGCAATAAAAAGTGTGAAATATGCCCTAAAATGCTTTTAAATACAAAAAAGTGTGCAAAACATGCTCTTAAAACTAAAATATGCAAAAAATGCTGTTATGAGCAAAATACGAAACAATATGCACTAACAAATCAATGCCGACTAAATTGGTTGCACGAGAAAAAACATGCAATTGTATACATATTTCTAGTTTCCCTGGTCATGTCTAAATACAAATAAAATTGGCAGCAAATTTATAGGAAATCAAAGTAATTGTTTTAAAATTAAGATTCCAATCAAAATATTCTACAAAATAAAATGCTCAAGTATGTATATCGGTTATTTACCCAATACTGCGTTACATTGCAATAAAAAGTACGAAAGATGCCCATAAATGCTTTTTAAATACGAAAAAATGTGGAAAACATGCTGTTAAAACTAATATATGCCCTAAATGCTGTTATGAACAAAATAAGAAAAAATATGCACTAACAAATCAATGCCAACTAAATTAGTTGCATGAGGAAAAACATGCAATTGCATACATATTTCTAGTTTCCCTGGTAATGTCTAAATATAAATGAAATTGACAGCAAATTTATAGAAAAACAAAGTAATTCTTTTAAATTTAAGATTCCAATCAAAATATTTTACAAAATACAATGTCTAAATATATATGTATGCCGGTTATTTACCCCATTTACCCCATACTGCGTTACATTGCAATAAAAAGTTTTTTTTTTTTAATTTTAAAAACTGTACCAGTTACCATTTGATATAAAAAAGAACAATAGAACATATTCTAAAAAAGTTTTGTTTTACTAACCGAACAATACAAAAAAAGGAAAAGTATAAATAAATAATATTTAAATACTTTAACTGTCAGGAAAAAAAACACACCAAAATAAAAACAACAATGATAGCCAAATATACATACATATTACAATATATATCAAATCATTTTAAATGATTACCTCGTTATTGTTGGCCATATACACAGAACAGATACAAAATGCCAACATTCATAAGATATTAGGAGCAGAAAGACGAAAAAAGCGCAAAAACTCTACAAAATGAATACGATGCACTAATACCAACAAATAATATTTTACACTTTCACACATACACACAGCGCTATACACACTTGCTTCATTCCTATTCTCAGAAATAAGCCTACTTTTTGATGTTTGGCTGTGATACTAAATACTATTGCTGTACAATAATATTTTTGGCTTAATGCCAAAACAATTTGTCTCTAACGCCAGTAGATTTAACAATAAAATGAAAATATAAAAAAAGTAAAATAAAATAATCACAAAAACAAGGCATAAAAGTAACAAAAACAAAAAAGGAGCGAATATTAAACCCGAAAAAAGAAACTCATAAAGCATGACTACGAACTAAAAAAGCTGCAGTTTTATTCAAATGTTAATGTACGAGTATTAGTATTCTCACACATATAGCGATGCATTTAAAAAAAAAAAAAAAATTCTAAAGTGTCACGATTTCTAAAGCCAATAGAGTTGTCACATAGGTCACACTTTATCATGTTGAGACTCATAGATACAAGACATATTCACAAGGAAATAAAAATGTTTTTTCTGCATTTAATTTTAAATAAATTATATTTAAATTTAAAATTTTAATTTTATGCTGCGTTAGTTTTGAGAATAAAAAACGGTGTCAGAGAAAAAACTCTCATAAATATGGCAATTGAATGGCGATAATGGTCCTGTTTTTGACTAGAAAATCAATCTCAAGTAAAGATGAGTAACCCTTAGTAAGAACCTTATCATCACTAGGCTGAAGAGAGTTCGGTGGATATGTGTTTGGGTGTCACTGGGACATGCTGCCCTCAAAGTTATTCTGCACTTACTACCAATCGATCTACATATTTTATCGCTTTCGGCTTAAAACGCGATAAGGTTGAAAACACTTGGCTTCTGGAGGCAGTCTCTCAGTAGCCACGGTAGCATTTTGGCATTTTTGACTCCTTCTTTAAGGGAAATGGTGACAGACTTAACTATCAGCAAACACTATTTCCCTGGGCACTCCAAGACCTTCTTCCCTGGGTAGAAGTTTTGGTATTATGTCCTTCACCTTTAGTATTTAGGCGAAAGTTTTTGCGATAATGCAGGAATATAGGATGCTGAAAGAAAGAATCAGGGTTTTGGTGTCATCCACGCAGCTCGGCTTAAATTCTCCAATGTAAAAAGCAAATAAAGCTCTTCGGTGGTACATATACCATTTCCTTGATTTGGTTGAGAGCCTCGATGAATGTGGAATCTATCACTTCCTACTTATTCTGTTATCTGCTGTCCTATAATTGTAGCCAAAGGAGAAGTCTACAGGTTTTTCGTTGGAAGAATACAGAAAAGATGGGGTTCTCAGTCCTCTTATGCTATCTCGAGAACGCTATGGCAACGGTATGACAGTGACAGGACAGCGAAACCACTGAGAACCCCCTGCCACTCTAGTTTCAAACGCATTGCAGTATACATGGGTCATTGGATGGTCGGTTCTTTATTTATGGTCTTGGCTTGATTTTAAAATGATACCTTGTTAACTAGCCCACTTGGTTAACTAGCCCACTTACCTACCTACAATGAGTGAGACCATAAATTAAATGAAGTTATTAACTAATCAATTTAACGATAATTTATTTTTCACTGGTACGGGTGTTCTCCATATACTGCTTCTTATGCATGGTGGTAAGATTAACTAGTTGTATAATGCCATGATAACATTGAACAAAACCTTATCTTTTGACCGAACGTAATGTTCTTTTTTAGCATTTAGTTCTTGCGAGATATTCTATTGGTACAATTAGATTTTGGTCTTGACTTTATAATTATATACATATCACACTTGTATCGCTAAAGTGAAAAAATTTCTCAACAGTGGTCATATCTATGTTACCCACTGTACAAATCTTACATAATTTTTTCTATTTTTACACCAAATTTAGTAAACTTGTTACCCCTTTTTCTGATATAATTCCATATTAAACAGAAAAATTTTTTGCCGCTACTGAAAATTTTGAGTTAACTCACTTCAGCGGCACAAGTGCGATAAATACTAATGAATCGCTACTAACAGTTTCATGCCTAAAATATCTGATAATATTGATAATACGTAAGCCAATCGATATGTCGACGTTATAGGCAAATTCTTTAATGCCGCTTTAATGATTTCCCATCATCAATCCAATGTTTTAATGTTTTCATAAGATATCGACGTGTTACGTAGTTCAGAGGTTCATTTACATCTTCTTGGCTTTCTTGGAAAATATCGCACAACTTCTAGTTTCAGTATATGTTATACTTAACATTTCAAGAACTATGAATTACTTTAACAAAATTGTACAAAAGATTTTATTTGTTTTTATTGACAGCAAATAGTAAGGCCACATGTTCAGTATAAGTGTATCAACTTAACCCTTATGTGAAAGTATACATTTTGACCGACAAGGTACCCGGGTACCTTCATACAAATCTCATAAAAAATACACATTTTTCTCAAAAAATTTAGAAAATTACCAAATGACATATTAAAAACTTAGCCGATAAACTATATATTTAAAATTTTGTGAGCAGATTAACTAAATTCAATTTTTGGTATTTCGATATACGTATGTTTGTGTTCGTAATTCAATTAGAGAGCATTTATCTGAATTGTAGATACCCATTAATATGCCACTAATACGATAATTATAAAACTCGTTCATCACGTGTTAAATCCGATAATAGACATTTGGATCCAGGTTACGATCCCGGAAGTCTACACTAGATGAGCAATTATACGGATATCTGTGTACTGGAAAACCAATAGATATCGAACGTCAGATGAATATAGAAAGAAGAACGGTTTTATATTTTGTTAGTTTCTCAAGAATCTCTGGAAGAAATATTCTAACCGGTAATTATTTTTTTTCATCGCTCTTGTACGTGAACTGCAAAAAAAAAATAACTTCGTGGAGTCTAAACTTCATCGAACAGTTAGAAAAAACAAATGTATATTTCAGGCAAATTACTTTTTACAACTTTCGAATTTAGCGAAAAGGGCGACTTTATGTTCGTATTTACCAAAAAATTAAAAAAAAAGTAATAATGTTGTCTGCCATGCATTCTACATCGTCTGTAGAAAATACTTTGACGTCTAAGTCAGAAATCATAAGCTATTATGATAAAACTATAGGAGATGTCGACAAAATGGAGGAATTATTGGACGAATATATTTGCAAATGTTGACCACTGTCCTTATTTTTTAGTAGTATACATATATTACCTACAATGGGCATTTCCAGGAAAAATGTAGAATCGCGCACGATTTTTTGCTTATATCTCCAAAGCCTTTGACTCGATTGTTCTAATTTTTTACTGAATATGGTGCTACTGAATTACTATATTCAGTTAAAAAAAAGGAAAAGAATCGAGACGAATAAATAAACAAAAGCTGCAGGAACAACTATACGCGCTGTTTACAAATAACCAAATCTACAACAACAAACATTAGCAGAGATAAAGCAAATAAAAATAACACAGCAACAACGAAAATTGACAGCAACGAAAACAAGTAACAGACAATAAACAAGCAACAACATATACTAAGAGCTGAAAGAGGTAGATCTTTACATACGCATGGCTACAAAAGAACTAAAAAGAAACTAAAAGAAAGAAATGGCATCTACCTGAAGTATCGAAAGGTTCGAGAACTTTCTATGTATTGTTTACTCAGCCATATAAAAAGCACATCGATGCGAACAATAATCAGTTTATCTGTAGTAAGCTCAGCGAGTACAGTTTAAGTAAAGTTAACTCAGCGAATGTGTTATTGGTGTGAAGATAGTAGTGAAGTAAAAACCAGTTTAGTTGGAGCTAACTCAGTAAAGAGAGTTAAGTGTGAATAACCTATGGTTAAAAAGGTTGTGATCGAATCTAAGTTATAACTACGATCGGGTTGGAAGATCTTTAGGAAAAAAGATCTGTCGAGTAATTGTTGTTGCTTACAAAGTTGTAAGCAAACGGAGTAAATAAGAATAAAAATTCTTATTGCCTGTTAAAAGACTACAAGCAGTGGTGCACATAACTATGTTGAAATTTATTTTATTTTAACTACAATCTACGAACTCATAAATACACGTTTTTAAAAAGGTAAAGCTCTGAAAAGAGTCTGAAATGAGCTTCAAAATCAGATACCTCAAAAAGTTGTAATAATTCCCCCATCCTAATTTGAAATGTATGTGTGTAAATTAATTTTTGTTACATTTTTCCAATATAATTTATAATAAAATAGTACGTGATACTAGAATTTTTTCACATTAAATGTCGGTATCTTGTCGAACAGTTAAGGGTGTTGGAAGAAAGTCGACATGCTACGTCTATATAACTGTATAAATTATTCTTAAAGCTGTGAAAACTAATAAAATATTAAAAGCTAGTAGCTCTCAAGAAGTTTCAAGTAAGACGTTTATTAACTTCTACAAAAAATTCAATTTCAAAACAGAATAGGTACCAATCACATAAGGGTTAAGATTATTTTTACAATTTAATTAAATGGATTGGGTAACTAGTGACTGATACATGTCTTCTATTATTATTTTAACTGATTACATAGAAATCTATTTATCAAGTTAAATATATTTCTAAAACAAATTTTAAATTTTAAATATTTAAATATATCCTTTTTAGTAAGGAGTGCTTTTTTTAATATGAAATAAGTTCTAATAACCATTTTCAAAATAATTTCACTTATTTTTAAAACTTCTTAAATGATTAATATATTTATTTTCATTTTTGTAATTTTCTAAATGTATTTCAAAAAAATTCTGTTTTATTTTTCACTTTAAAATAATGGTAATAAAAACGAAAAACCCTTAATACTTCTTCACAGTTCTAATGATCCTACATTAACAATTATTAACAATGTTTTGGACCAAGAAAAAACAAAAAATAAACCAGAATGCTAATGATGACGATGATGAAATTCGCGTCTTTATATATTTTCTCCTACAACAATTATTATTGTTGCTGATGCTGATGCTGCTGCTGTTGCTGTTTCAGCATCCTTTATAAAAAATTTATTTTACACACCAACAACAATTGTTTACTTTGGCTTAACTTCCGGTCTTTTGTTAAACAGACGCTTGCTACTCCCGTGCCATAAACAAAAAAACAAAAAAAAAAAAAAAAACAAAAAAATCCAAAGAAATGTTTTTAAGCAGACAATACGAGTATTTTATGTATTATTAGAAGGGGCGACTATTTTGTGTTGTTGTTTAGCAGCAATGTCTGTATAGAAGAATAGGAAAGTATACTAAAAGAGAGAGAGAGAGAGTGAGAGAAGGTGGAAGTAAAAGAAAAGGAGTTTTATTGTATTCCATACGCCATGGCATAACAATGCTTTTACCATGAACAACAAAATCAGCGAAAAGAATGGCAATATCCAAAGCTACTATAACAACAACAACAATGAATTGAATATAATAAAATAGCCGTTTAGCTTCATTGGGCTCATTGTAAAAGCCTTAGTGTAACACTCACTGTTATCTGATTAAGCGCAAGTTTGGAATTTTTTCCGTTTTTGGCTGCGAATTTCTTTTAAATTTTATAAAAATATAAAGAAAGAAACATATTAGTTACTGTAAAATATTTTAAAGAGTTAAGGTTCTTTGAATACCTATAGTCGATATTTTGTTGTATCTTATGTTGATAGACACCTCTTGAACATCAGTTCATAGTTTTCTTTGTAAATAATACCGTTTTAATGGTTTTTTTAATGAAATTTTCTATAAAGAATGGAACTTAGTGCTCCAAAGTACTTAAACAGTTAATAGCGGTACAAGGTGGGTCTAAACTGAGTTTAACCAAACAATGTTTTTTAATGACTTAAGGTCTTCAAAAATCGCCTAGAAGATTTAAATTTCGAACTTCTCTAGATGTTCACCATATCAACATCTGGTTAATAGGTCGCATGTATAATGGGGGTCAGGGCACGCATATCTATAACTTTGACACCACAATTTTCCAGGTGGTACTTTACGCCACATTGGAAACTATGGGAGTCCTATCGGAAAGGAGACACAGGGGTGTAGGTATCAAAATACTACCGGATACTAAGTCGGTCCTCAAGGCTCTTAGCACTTACAACCTGGCTCCGCAGAATCAAATTATCCTGGTGTCGGAACATGAGGGGTGCAAGAAATGTGAGATGGCAGACATCTATACCAAAATTGAGCTGAGGGGAGCCATCTATTGATTTCAACAGGAGTATCTTAAAAGTGGAACGTTGAAACGATACAAGTAGAATTGACCATTCCAAAAACTTTCTGAACTTCGGTACTAAGAGGGCGGAGTTTTCTCTCAAATTGGATAGAAAAAGCCTAAGAACACTTTCAGGAGCACTCATAGGCCACTACGCCTTAAATAAGTACCTGTACAGAATGGACATATGCAGCATTAGCAACTGTATATTTTACTGTGAGGAAGAGGAGTCAATGAAGCACTTGATCACTAATTGGTGGGACTGAGGCACAAAAAATACAGAATACTACATGTACTTATATACGTTGTGCAAGCAGGGCTTGTTGACATTCCCTTTGGAGGAGCTGGTCTGGCAAGACGAGGCAGAATAGATCAATGGCTGTTACAGTGCAAAAGATCGTCTTGGGTATGTACCTATCTTGATTACATTACGTTATGAATACGTTAGAACAAAAGGCTGAAAAAAATTAAGAAGTCGACGAATCAACATTAAGCTGAAAGTCCACCAGACGCGTTTCACAACTTTTACCCGTTATACGCTTTTTTGCATTTAATGTTACATCAACAACAGCTGTTCTGTTCAAATGTCGTCCATTACGCTAAAAAAGATCGATAGAAATGTATTTTTTGCATTTTAGGTGTCAAGGCTTCCTACATTATTGTGATATGTAACTTGTAACATACAACCGCACTAATTCAACTTTTAGGAAATGAAAAATTGTGGACTCTCTTCAAAGAAGTTGATGATGTTGTCAGTATCTCGGTTGTTTTTTGAATAATTGTTTTGCATGAGACTTTTATTTTTATAAGAACAATTGCCGCTTAAGTATTGTTGCCCCAATGCAAGAGCACAGTAGATATTACTGAATTCAAAAAAGTATCAAGGTTTTGAACACTATCTTGTTTTACTCCTAAGTTATGATTCGTTTTCGATATAAAGGGTGGTCCAACCATAATGCTCGATGTTAATTGTGAGTCACACCTTAACGCCTAGTGTTTTGCCCAACTTAATTTCACATTTCTTTGTTTTAGTATTTCACAAATTCAACCAGCGCGTTAAAATTTCGTTAAGTTCGTAATTTTTTTGGTCAGCACAATCGACCAAATGTGTCCACGGTATTACAAGTCGTACAACATATTAAATTTTTGTGTAGAAGAGACCGGATAGTGTCATATAAACTCAATATGTAGTGAGAGCTTACGATACGTACATTTTTTGTTTTTTGAAATTTTTTTAAAACCATCATTCATTCATCAGTGATGTATTTTTATATAAAAAATAAAATTACCTGTTGTAAGATTTTTACTCTCACTTTTAAAATACGTATATAATTTTATATCTTTGATTTTACGTACGTAAGCCATTATCATATAAACTGCCGTTTAGAAACAACGCTGTCTGTATATTATAATATAAACCGCCCTTTAGATACAACGCTGTCAGTATATTATCATATAAACTGCCCTTTAGAAGCGGAGCCTTGCTTCTCTTGCTTATCATAGACTCATACATTTTTCCCTAAGAGAAAAATGTTTTGTAGTTGATGTTTCATTTATTTTCCTTTTCGAAGGAGAGAGGACAGGGAGCTTCTTGCATTGATCATCTCGATTATTTAAAAAACAAAGTCGCGAACGGTTAAAGTCATTATATTCTAAAGATAGCATGCCGGTTAAGTTAAACTGAGACAAATTTACTTTTTCCAAGTTTCTGATAACCTTTGGGCACTGTGTGAAATTATTTACTAAATTCAAACTACAACTGACTCTTATAGCAACTGTTTTTGGCATACTTTAAAATATTAAAAATTTAAATAAAATTAATTGAAATAAATTCTTAATTTTTTTTAAATCTCAACGCGCTTAATATAATATCAGCAACTGTTAAAATTATAAAATCATCATCTTTAAAATAGCGCCTGCTAAAATACAACGAAAATAATGACGCTGATGATGATGATAATGGTCAGGTCATGGAGATGGTTGAAAAGCGTTAAAATATTTGCTATTAAACTTACCGTCACCTTCATGTCCGTCATTACTTTCTCTGGTATTGTGAGCTGCCATTGTTCTTTGTGTATGAATAAAAGGAAACTTGAATGATGTTGTTGCCTTTACTCTCATTTTGTTTGTGGCTGCTACAAAGGACGATGTTGATGATGATGACGAGCATGACGTTGATGTTTGTTTAAAAGGGCTGCAGCAATAGACGTTTACATATGAAAAAAAATTATTCCTTTCCGACTTGTTTGACTTTATGCCACCTTTTTATGTTATTTTTTATTTCAGCATATTTTTTTGTTCGTTTTAGCGCATGTATTAGGGCAAGTACTGTGGTTTATATGCGAATGTGTGTTTTTCTTAAAAGGATTTCAGTTTCTTAGTCCTTTTGGGTATCCTTTAAATCTTTTGTTACTCAAACTCAACTTAAATATAGTCCTCTTCTTCTTCTTCTTCTTAGTGTTTTTATTGTTTTGTACCTTTTCTGTCGATTTCTAAGCGACTGCAATTTTTGAAGATGAACAAAATAACTCTTCTAAGAGTTACAAATGTATGAATAAAGGGTGCTTGTGTATATCCATACTATATGTGAACCCGTATAGTACTTGATAAGTTTATATAACGTTTGAGGACTAAACATTCAAGGGGTTTTATGACGGTGTTTCTGGCCTGGTTATTGTTTCTATTTTGTTTTCTTTTTTTTTTTAAAAGTGCAAATTGTATTTGTTATTGTAGTTGTCGTTGTTGTTGTTGATATGTTGTTTGCATTGTTCCGTTGAAGAGTTGCTATTTGTTGGCTTGTTCTTATTTGTGTTCTTTGCAATTTCTTTCTTTTTTTCGTTTTGAAGTGGGTGACAAAATCAGGAAACTCTTTAAAATGTTTTTCTTTAAAGGTGTTGTGCAAATATTATTTCAATCTGTGATGCTAAAAATAATGACTCTATAAATTTTTAATGCCCTATTTGAATATCCAAAGAAACACATGACCTGTAAAGAAATGAAAGGAATTTTTTAAACGTTTTTCTAAGTTGTCTTGGAAATATTTCAAAAATATTAAAAATATCCGTTTAAAAGTGGAAGCATTTAAATAATACATATGGATACAAATGTTTTCTTGCATCAAAGATAGCATAAAATGAAAGTACTAAGGACCCTGAACTTTTTTTATTTTAATTATATTTTTAGTTTTAACTTTAATAAGAGTTTTTTTTTAAAACAAGAGCACCAAATTTTAAAAATACTTTCAATTGAAAAATAAAATCAAAACTGATTTTTAGTTTTTTCTCTCTCTTTATTCTATATCCACTGACAAGGCATAGTAACATAAATATACATTATAAAGAATGAGTACAAATTTACACTGAATGGCACTTAATTTAAAAATATTATTTCTACTTAATTTGCTGCGCTGTTTCCACTCGGCGCTATCATTTGCTATATAAATCGCCTGGCTGAGTGTTGTTCCAATCAGTGGTCTAATCTGGTCTGTCCATCTTCTCGTACCTTCGACCTTTCACTCAAGAATTAGCATTACCATGGTACCCTCTCGTCTGGCAATATGTCCAAAACATCTAAGGTGGAATCTAGTTATTTTCATCAACAGCCTATCTTCTACTTGCAGCTCTTGCAGAATTGATGCAATTGTTCTAAACTCAGTCCAGGATAATCGTAGAATTCTACGATACATCTATAACTCAAAGTATCTGCAGCATAGGTGGTGACTGGGAAATTTAAGGCTTCTACCAGTCGCAGTTTAGTTTTCTTTAGTTTTCTTATTTCTCCAAATTTTTTTAAGCTTGATGGTTGAAACTTTATTTCTTCAACACATTTGCCATCATTTTGAATTATTGCGCTCGGTCCTGTTATGAGCATATCATCAGCATATCGTACGTTATTTATTCTTCATCCACCTATCGATATGCCTCCTTCCCACTTATGCAGAACTTCTCTCATTATTACATCCGTGTAGGCATTAAATAGTGTTAGAGAAAGTTATCAACCTTGTCGCGTACCAGAATTGGTCTTAAATGGGCACGAAGTAATATTGTTGTTTCGGACTGTAGCTGTGTTCTGCTTATAAAGGTTTTCTCTTAAGCGAATAAGATGCTGAGGTACACCTAGCTTTTGGAGAACGTACCATAGCAGATTCCATTTAACTGAGTTGAAAGCCTTTGTGTCGACTATAAAACATAAATAAGCTGGAACACTGAACACACTAATTTTTTCGATAATTTGGCGTTCCCCCGTTCTTTTTCCTGGGACGAATCCACATTGCTCTTCAGATATCTCTGGTATAATGTACCGTTTGAAGCGGCTATGTATGACGTGTAGCAAGATTTTTTTGAATGAGATATTAAACCTATTGCCTTGTAGTTTAAACAATCTGTTGTGGATCTCTTCTTATAGATTGGTATAAATACTGAGTGAACCTTATCCACTGACTATACCAATGACTTCCATAATTTAATGCACTATCTATGAATTGGCTGTATGTCCATCTGTCCTATTTCAATACCATCAACACCCGGCAATTTGTTTTTCTTAAGTTTCGATATGGCTAACTAAACCCCTGATTTGGCTCCATATCAACTTCAGGTGTGTTCTCAGTTATAATGTTCTCATATGAGGTGTTATTATTATTAAATAATTTTAAAAATAGCAAAAAATTTTATTATATTTGAATATGCAATTTCGAAAAGTGCACATCTCGCACATTTTGGCAAATGTGTTTTTTCCAATCAATGAGTCCCAAATTCTTCCCTGCACTTACTACGTTTGAAAAACTAAAATCCCTAGCATTCGTTCTACTGTCGACGTCATGGCAGATACAGAAAAGTTAGTTTTCAAGTATAGACTTATTATGAGTTTGTTTTTGATACAAAAACTTCGGGAGAGGTAATCGCAAAAGTGAGATAGATAACGACATCTCTAAGAAAATTTTTGTGCTTACTAGAGTAAAAGGTACTTGCAGTAACTTACCAACCCAAGCTGATCGAGCTTATAAAGACAAAGTACCTATTAATTATCTGAAAATTGCAGATATTCTAAAACTCTAACAATATATTCCGGCAGAATTTACAGAATTTTATTATGCACTACTGCTGTGGCCAACTACAAGTGAAAAAGAGCTTCTTAAACAAGATTTTAGATAAAAGTATATCATTTATTTTTAGTAGAAGTGTTGCCTTTAAATTTTTGATACATAAAATAAATTTTTTTGCAAATTAATATGGTTTTGTTCGTGAAGTTTTGTTTACTCGATATCATAAATTTTGAAAAGGGAACAACTGATTAATTTTAAATATATAAACAAACATGTGTGCCGCTGTGGTGTGGTAGGTAAGACATCTGCCTACCATCTGAAAAAAGAAAAAGTTTTTCAACAGCGGTTACTGGTTATGAGTATTATTTCTATTGAAAACTTCTCTACTGTATTTGCCGTTTGGAGTCGGCATTAAACTGTAGGTCCCTTTCAATAGAATCGGTTGCAGCTCAGTGACTGAGAGAAGTCCCCATGTTCCTTTATGGAATGCTATAGAAATTAATATAATATATATAAACAAACACATATGTATAATAAAATCAATATCCAAATATTTCGGTTACAAATAAGCTCTCAAGTATAATCCATATACAATTTTTTGAACTATTATTCTTCATTAAAATATAAATCGTTTTTTTATTTCCTATAAACTTCAAATATTTGGACATGTGCCCTTTTAAAAATTGCACATTCAATTGTTTCAAGCAACTTAGAAAGTTATTAGCCGAGATTAAATAGTAAATGATGCGTAGATGGTTCATATACCAACAAGGTTGCAGTGAATTTGTAAACATCAAAATAATTTGTCAATACTTTTATTTAAGAGGCCTTGGTCAAACCAATATTCAATCCGAGTTATACTGTGAGAGCAAACACTGCATCCTTCACGACAATACAATATTGGATGGCAGATTTTAAAAGAGGCCGTACGAGCCAAGACAAATACTATACTTGCTGGCTAATTGAGGTGTCCATGCTAGAAACGCTTCAGAAAATCTATAAAATTGTGTTGAAAAAATATTTGGCGGAAGTTATGGATATTTGTAAAAGTACATTGAATATTGCCAGAATTTTTAGATGAACAAGTTTTGCGAAAGGTGAGTACCGCATTTTCTTACAATAGAACAAAACAGCGTTGAGAAGATGTTCAATACAGTGTTTGGCGACACTTCATCGCAATAAGGGCCAGTTAATGCGCCTGTACGTTTCTACAAAACAAAAGTAAAGGCAGTTTCCTCTGTTGGCAAGTTCTTGGCGACTGTTTTTAGAAATGCGGATGATTTTAAAATATAAAAGCAATGGCGAGTATTATACTACAATTATTGCTGTGCTTTTGTGCTGAAATAAAAAAAGAAAGACAGCAATTACTGAAAAAACGAGTGTTGTGTTGTCAAGACAACGCACCAGTTCACACATCCACTATTGCGATGACCAAAATCAATGTTCTAAAGTAGTTTTGCTTCATTACGCACTTTATTCCCAAATTTGGCTCATCAGAATATTTTCATATTTCCAAGCTTGAGAAAAATATATCGGTAGCAACAATATACATATATGTGAAGCCTGTAGTTGATAGCTGTTTAGGGGTGCTGAACAGACAGTTATTACTATTGAATATCGCCAAGAAAAGTTTATTGAGCTGGAAGCAGATTATGTTGAGACATAATAAAAATGCTTTGGGCAGCTATAATGGCCATTTGAAGTTGAAAAATTATAAAAACAAAAACAATTTTTAATTAAAAACGAGGGCTAGGATTAATTTAAGTGCGGAAAATAAAAATTAAAGGTTACACGTTGGTAGCTGGAATCAAATTACACCTTTAATCACTGTTTTAAAAGAGTTTACTATTTTTATTACTATTTTTGTGAAAAGTAGAGATCGATGTATCCAAGAAATTTTTTTTTAAATTTCGATGTATATTTTGCTACAAATCATTATGAATCTGCCCAGAAACTCTGATTGCTATTTATCGATAATAGTTTTACCCTTTTTTAGTTAATGTAACAAAGAAAACACCTTTTTGTTCAAAATTAGCTTTTTTCATCAACAAAATCTTAATCAAGAGCAACGCAATCATTCCAGCGCCACTCTAATGTTTCAATACCACTTTTGTATCTTTTGCCTCAAAATAGGCCTCAGTTTCACTGATAAACTCTTCATTCGTGCGAAATTTTTTACTGACTATGTTCTTTTTTGTTTGTTTAAAGTCTGCGAACAGCCAGTAGACGCTGGAGCCAAATCTGCCGAATATGGTGGGTATGGAAGTAATTCAATTCATGTAGTTTTGCCGTTGTTTCAAAATCATCAAAATTTTTTTATTTTTGGTCAACAGTGATCAAACGCGGCACCCACTTTGAATAGTGCTTTCACATATTCAATTGCTCATGCAATATAAAGCCAACACGTTATTTTGATATCTTTACGATGGCAGTTAACGACAAACGATGTTGTGGAATTTTTGATGTTTTCTGGTGTTACCGTTTCATTAGACGTCCACTGCATTCTGCGTCATCGATCACGCTTGAAGTCAAAAAACCAACCATTTTATTGTTGTTTCTGATTGAGCGGAATCCCCATAATACTTTTCAAGTCATTGTTTCGCTTGAACATTATTTTTTACCACCAAGAAGCAGTGTGGAATTAAAACAGGGAATTGTTTTTTGTCTATTGTTCTGAAAATAACAAAAATAGCGCCACTCTTAGCACAATTGTGTATGTTAACACTATCTGAAAAAGAGGTGATTGTAATACTATTGGCACCATCTATGTGTAAGGCCTAGGACTTTTCTACCCATGTGTTGAACGACACCTCGTGTATTTTAAAAAAAACTTTGCCTATGACCTTGTAGGGCAGCATACCTTTCTTAGTTTACTTTCGTCAAAACATGCACACCAGAAGAATTTCACAATTTTGATTGTTTTTCAGCAACTGTTGTGATGGTCGTGTAAAGTTATAAAACGGCTCAAAAAGTTGTTCGTATTGTTCTTGAAGATTAACAAAAACTCCTTTGAACTGGTCATATGATTCGCTTATGGTCGAGTATAAGCTATCGCGTTGTAATCAATGCCGGATAAATAATAATAAAAATGTGATGTATACACTCGGTTGAGATGCCTACAGTCTTAGTAATCTCACACACTTTCAAGCATTAAAGGAATAAACCAAAGTGGGAAGAGTGCTCGAATTGAATTCGTTCGTAAAGACCGATTTTTTTTGAGAGCCGAATTTTAAATTAATTTAAAATACGACTCGTGAGAAGAATCAAAAATAAAATAATTTAAAAATAAAATTCGGAATGCAAACCAAGTCGAAAAGCATCAAAAGGAGTTGAAAAGGAGCAGTTCTTTTTAGTAATTATTGTTTGTATAATATAAAACAGGCATGTGTGTGATATATATTGGTCGCTGCACACACAATATACATATACACATACACACACATACATACGAATGCGTGGTATCACGCATAAAATCTTACGCAAACAACATGATTTGAAATGATTTGCTCGTTTCGCGGCATAAAATTTGTGCTCACGAGTTAAAGAACAAAACTCGTAAGCACAAATGTAAAAAAATTTTAAATTTATGCTCACGAGTCGAGCAAAATATATGATTCGAATTAAAAAATAAAGCTCACGAGCAGCGTTTTTACGTACTATGGAATAAACGCTGCCATGCAGTTGTGTTACCTGCTATCGTCTATGTGTTTAATGCATTGGTCTTCAATCGGCTTAAGTATAACAAATGATATCGATGGCACAGAATTCTTTCTTTGGTTGCTTTTTTCAAATAAAAACCAATGTTTAACAAGCTCATTTAAAATTAAACGAAATTGTCTACTGTTCCAATCAAACTAACAAAAGCAGTTTATTCAAAATTCGACTGCAGTTAAGTTAAAGTTAACGGTTAACACTCATGTTATAAATTACAATTTAAAATCGGGAGTGCTCCGGAAAAACTCTTCCTTTTTAATTGTTTTACTCTAAGAGTATAAATGTTGTGTGCATGCTAGCATACTATATGGACGTCTATAGACGTCATTGATGTCAACATGCTAATGGAAGTACATATATATATGAAAATTACTACTCTGGAAATACACTAAGTCACAGAATTTATAAGCAGCCCTTGCAGAAAAAATCCAAATTTTTCTAATCATAATTGGTTTACTTTATTAGCCCATAGTTTAGTTAATTACATTTAGCAATCTTTGGCCTTGTAGCGCTAAGGCTTGCAAATACTTTTCTACTTTATAAACTTTGCAGCTTTTACATGCAGCTTTGTGACTTAATGGATTTGTGTACAAAATAACTTTAAATTGGCCTCGAGGGACACTATACGAAATTTGAAAACTCACAAATGCCTAAGGCGCTTAATAACCGACGATTGCTTTAAGTTTTAAATTGTTTTCATTAAAAAAAAAAAATTAATTTCAAACACATTAAAATATTTTCAAGTCATTAAAGCTTTCAGCTTCCATTTTAACTATTAAAACATTGGTAAACATTAAAAAAAAAGAAATCCACCAAATTTTTCCCATTTTGCTTCTCGGCCGTTAACACATTAACAAGCAACAATTTTAATTCATAACAATTGTGGCTGTTGCATAGGGACCAAAACCATTTAACCTTTTTACTCTTTTTCATTTTGGTTCTATTTTTATAATATTTTTTTTTGGTTCTTGGAGCTTTTGTTTCTTAATTTTTTTTTCTATTCAAGTCTATTGAAACACTTTTTTTGCAATTTTTTTTACACACCAGCAACACTAGTGTTTGTAATGGTTGTTGCATAAAAGCAAAAAGAAAAAATGGAAAAAAAGGTGACGACCATTAAAACGATTCAACAACTCAACTCAAAAGAAAAATTATTATTATTGTTAAATAATGTTGCAATGTGGGCTTTTATGTACGTAGTATATTATTTGTGTGTGGCAAATGCAACACTCTGCAAGATGTGTGTAAATCTACTGCTTAAATGTGCATTTGCTACAGTGGTGCATATAAATTGAACCTATTCCAAGACACAGACCGATGGCAACGTACACGTGTTCTGGTGTAAATGTCTGTATAAACTATACAATGTGTGGCAGATGAATAGCTGGATGAAATAAATGCCAGCCTGCCTGAATGGCTTTGGTTGTTATGGGATCTATGGAATCGCAGAGAGCTGTAAAAGTTTAGTTGGCTTAAAACGAAAAAGTGTTAACGAAAAAGGAAAGCAGAAAAAACTGTTAAAAATTGTACAAAAAAAAAAAAAAAAAAAAAAAAATTAACACAACAGTTGCACAGTTGAACAAAAGAATATAATAAAAATGTAACCGAGTTGAAATTTATAGACTTTTATGCCAGCATGCTGCTACAGTTTGTTTTCTTTTTTCATTCATTACTTTTGTTTAAAATGCAGTTGCACTTTATAGCAGATATTAAAAAAATGAACTCATGCAATATGCAACAACGTGTAAAAAAATAGGTTTCCTTGGAAAAAAAAATTTAAAGATAATCGTTCACTAAACTACTTGCCGTAATATAATAATTTTTAAGAAAGCTCAAGGCAGTTAGTGAACGATATTTATGTTTTCCGAAAACTTTACGTTTTTTTATGGCCATTGGATTGCAATCAAGCTTATCTGAATTGAAAATCCTTAGGAGTTTACCCAAAAATTATGGTAACTCAGTTATGGAATTTTCATTTAATGGCGTTTTCTTTTAAAAAAATATGTTGTCTTTTAAAAAGGTGATATTTTAAAAATTTTGCCTCACCCTATCAAAATGTTGTCATTTCTCTTGTCATACACGAACGTAGCCTTTTTCTTTTAATCTATATTTGTTGTGTACAAAAGTACACAACTTTTCTTACAAAAAAGCGTACATGTTTCTGCATTAGACAAAAATCTGCCAATTCAAAATAGATGCTTCTTAACAATTTTACACGACTGGAACTACCTCGATTTTCAACGTAAAATAAATACTTTTGGCAAATTAATAGCCTTATTTGCTTACAAATGTCACAACTTATGACCATTCAACGGTATGTGGTCATAAGATAAAACGTAAGGCCAATAAAAGCGATAAAGTAAGCCAAGTTTGAACTTTTTAATATATCCGATGTAAACATACTGTTATCGCCACTGACTAAAACCGCAAAATTAACCACATTATTTTATATTAATCTGTTACATTTAGGCCATATATATTTTACAGTTTAACCGCGTGTTATCTGCAACTCTACTTTATTCTAGAAGAACTGTCGTAGTTAGCTGACGTGGTATTTTTCCTTAAGTCTAAGAATACATATAAAAATCTTATTTTCTAATGGTTTTCATACCAAAAAGTATGTAATATATAAAATAGCATATGAAATTTATTAATTCCAATTAAAATTTATAAGAATTTTAATTTAAGAAAGATTTGAAAGATTGAATTGAATCCAGCACTAGTTTTTCTTTTATTCAAAATCTAAGTGGAAGCCATTAGTGAGGCGATTACCTCTTATAACACATATATATAGCCGTCCTGTAGTCGAGAAACAGCTTTTATATAGGGATCGATGCTTCAAAGTATCATTTTTATAGCTTCTCGTACAGATTTGCAGTCCATTGCTACGATAGAGTATTCAACTCTATTGTTGCATTAGTCTATCGCCACAATGTATTATTTATTATCAATACAAATAATCAAATAAACGCATTTCCTGCAGTTCATATTCGTTAATCGAATAAATTATTACGGAGAATACTCTTGACTTGTACAAGAATTTTCCCGTAAAGTTAGTTTCAGTCAAACACATAAACAATATTACGTCTTTTCTTCTGCCCACGACCTGTTTTCCGAGCACAGTAAGTAGGTAGTCGACTGAGTATTGGTTTAATAGAATATCAAGGTTTTGTCCGATTACACTATGCAACAAATGGAAAAAAATTTTCTGACCGTGGATAACCACTATATTTTTTTCATGCGCTATGGTCGCCTAACTTCAAAAATCATCAACATTACAGATTCTATCGATAAGTTTTTTTCTAGAATTTTTTTCCTAAAATGTGCTATATTGGAAGAGGCTGCTTCATACTTCTTATGATTACTTTGAAATGACTCATTCGATTTCGTTAAGCCATATGTTAAAGAATTCCAAATTATACCAGATTTAAGTCATTCTAACACCATTTTTTAATATAATCCGTATTTTTGGAGCTTATTGAAAAAAGAAAATCATATTTTTTTTATTCCCTATAAAGTGAAAGTACCAGTTTTGTAAAAAAATTTTGTTGTTGTAATTGATATTTTTTTGAAAATTCATAAAAATCACCATACACGCTCAGTGGAATTATCTGCAATTACAGAACATCTCACGAACATCACTGATGCGAGTTTGGAAAAAGGATTGAATTTACACGCTTAGAAGGTTCAATTGACTCAAGAGCTCAAACCTACTGACTATTTAAAGCGTCGTCAATACGCCGAATGGTTAGTTGAGTAGACAGAAGTGAATGGTTTAAAAAAATTATCTTCAGCGACGAGGCATACTTTCACCTCAGTGGATTCATAACAAACAGAATTTTCGTATTCGGGCAAATGAGAATCCACGAGTGATGGTTGAAAAGCCGATGCATTCAACTTGGTGCGGTTTATGGGCCGTACTTCTCCGAAAATGAGGTCAGCCAAGCAGTTACCATGAATGGTGTACACTATCTAGAGATGATAACGGACTTCTTGTGGTCGGAAGTTGAAGATATGAACCTACACAATATATGGTTCCAACAGGATGGTGCCACTTGTCACACAGTCAACAAAACAATGGCTGTTTTGCGCGAGAATGGGCGTGTTTTCCCAAGTCGTGGCGATGACAATTGGCCGCCACCATCATGTGATTTGACAACGTTGAACTTCTTTTTTTAGGGATATTTAAAATAAAAAGTGCACGTTAATAAGCTAAGAACAATTGAAGAGCTTAAGGGTGAGATAATTCGACACATTAACGACATTAAACCTCTATTATGTCTCAGGGTCATTGAAAATATGTACTGATGGATAGAGGTACAAACAGCACCGAAGTCGTGTCGAGCATAATTGTCATAGATCCTTCTATCATAATAAAAAATATTAAGATAATTCTCTGAAAACTTTTTGTTTTATTTACCATTATTTTGCTATAATTTATTTATTTAGTTTACGCCGTGTAAAAACAGAATTAGGTAAGTAAAACAAAAAACATTACTGTTTAAGTATAGCAAACTTGCAATGCATTTTTGTGGAGGAATATGCATAAATGTAGCAAATGCCACTTTTATGTAATTTTTTGTTGTGACGTAGCAGATATGCTAGGTTTACTACGTCTACAAGACTTGCAGTGAATGTTTACAACAAATAGTGATTTCCCCTAATAATTTTTCTCAACCTTAATATGAGTTTAGACCTCATAACGGATACCGGATGTTCTATGAGTGCTTAAAGCAGTTAACACTTGCATACACAGACCCACCCAAACACGCACATATGTATAAATATAGCAGACATATATTGTATATGGTTGAACGTATAGAAACAATTCTAATGTAACACATTTATTTATATTTTTTTTATTTCTATTTGTTAAACGGCTTCTTCTGCTTTCCTGAATGTACAATAAATGTAACTGTTGTTTTCTTTATGAAATGGTTAGAAAATACAGCGAAACACATACATACTTGTATTTACAATATTTGCACTTAAGACTTTAATGGTAAGCAAACACTTGTAGCAATATACATATATACACTCTAGTTCATTTAAATAACAGCAGTAATAGTAAATGTTAAAAATTTACATTTCGAGAAAACTAACAAAAACCGATTTGTATGTGCTAACATATTATAGGTGACCACACTGGTTCAAGAAAATGTGCAAAAGAAGAATTAAATAAGTCCTGTTACGTATGTAGGGTACAAAAAATGCGATTTCAAAATAGTTCATACGAATAACAACAGTTGCTGGTTTTTGATATTCTTGGGCGAATATGTTGCGCAGATTTTTCAGTCTTATTTAGTTTGATAAATTGCATTTCATAATATAATAACTCTTTTACAATGAGACTAGAGAAGCCATTAACATCAGCAGAAAGAGGAAAGATTGGGGCCTATTTTGAACAAAAGTTATCCTTTAAAAAAGTTGGAGAGAAAATCGGAAGAATTGCTCGTATTGTCTTTAATTACATCAAAATCGGAATTCCTATGAGAAAAACATGGTAGAAAGACTATTAAGTATCTTATCGACAACAGACAAGCGTGCAATTTGTATCTAATCTATCTGTGATTCTATACCAAGAATTAAAGCGAAAACCGAGAGAATGAAACTTAAAAAAAAATTGTATTAAAACGATTGAATTTTGCTCAAGTTCACATGACGTGGATTACCGAATGCCGGTACACAGTTATCTTTTCTGACAAAAACAAATTTAACATGGATGGTCCCGACGGGTGTTACTTCCATTACCATGAAATTAGAAAAGAAGAAGTAAAATTAATCGTCGTATTGGTGGAATCATGTATGGGATGCCATATAATACTATGGCCGGATTAAAGTACAGCTTAAAACGACAAAACTGAACAAGCTTTTCGCAATGCAGTAACATTTTGGGACCTTTGATCTTCCGACAGGATAACCTAGTCAAGTGACCAAAATATGACGGTGATGGACTGGCCACCCTGTTCACGACTTAAACATAGTCAAAAACGTTTGGGGATGGCTTTCACGGATAGTTTATGAAGGAGGTAAGCAATATGAAGACGTTCCGTTGTTGATAAATGCAATCGAGACGGCTTGGAACGGAATTACCTTGGATTACTTTAAAACTCAGTACGATTTCATTGCACCATGGACGCCACACTCATTATTAAACGTTAGAGAACGACTCAAACCAAATATCTTTTAGCAATTAAATATATTGGGTATACAAGTTATGGCATATGGCATAAATATCACATATGGTTTTTGTCAATAATAACACATATGCTATTTTGGAGGGTTAACATTTGTCCTTATAATTCAGTATTCGATAGACGCCAAAGTGTAAACATACATCTTTTTCATTCGCTATAATAATGTCGAATTTTGTGCATAAAAAATATGTCTGATAACCTTCTTTCATTTGAAGAAAACAGCTGCTGAAAGTTATCGATTATTGGTAAAGGTTTACGGTCAACATGTACCAACTCAAAAAAATTGTGAACGATGTTTTACGCGATTCAAAAGCGGTGATTTTGACACACAAGACAAGATGAGGAATTGGAAGCATTACTCGATGAAGATTGTTGTCAAATGGAAGAAGAGTTTGCATCATTGGGAGTTACACAACAAACCATTTCCCTTTGCTTAAAAATATTCGGATTCATTCAAAAGCAAAGAAATTCGGTTCCATATGAATTAAAGCCCAGAGATGTTGAAAGACGATTTTGCATATCGGAAATGATGCCTGAACCCTGAAAAAAAGAATTCAATTTTGCATAATATTGTTACTGATGATGAAAAATGGATACATTGCGAAAAAGTCATATGTAAAGCCTGGCCAACCAGCCCAATTAACGCCGAAGCTGATTATACATGGAGCCAATATTCTGTATTTGGTGGGATCTGGGGGTATTAAGGTGTTGTTGAAATCAGGTCACACGATCACAGGGGACATGTACCGAATTCAACGAAAAATGAATATTCGAGCAGACACGAGGTCATAATCTTGCATCATGACAACGCTCCTCCACATGTTGCAAGACTGGCCAAAAACTATTTGGAAAACAGCGGATAGAAAATATTGGCTCATCCGCTTTATAGCCCCGACCTTGCCACTTCTGACTACCATGTGTTTCGATCGATGAAGAACGCCCTTAATGGAATACGCTTCACTTTAGAACAGGGTATCATAAATTTGCTTGATTCATTCTTTACCTCAAAAACGGAGCAGATCTTTTGGCGCGGATTACATATGCTATCAGATACTTTGATACTTTGAATAATGTACCAGTTCATTTCGTTTTTATAATAAATGCATTTTTAAAGCAAAAAAAAAACAACTTTTCTTTGCCGTTTTTATGCAAATGAACTATTTTTTCTTAGTTTTCGAGCAGCTTTTTTCAAACTTTAATAAGTAAATCACAAGAACATTAACAAAATATTTATCGATAATAATAAACAATAAAACAAAATATTTAAACAAATTAATGCACCTTTTTGTTTCGGATGGTTGATTAAAAATTCGCAGTAACATATACATTTTTTGCTGTTGTTATTTAAATGAACTGGAGTGTACATATATTACATGCATACACATACATACAAATATTAATACATACACTTCTATATTCTATGTATTACTACATGTAAATCTATATGACATAGATGAACAGCCATTTACACGTACATCTCTGAGATATTTTGCTATTGGCAATTATTTATATGTATGCTTAGGAGGTATACACACACTCATTTGCCCTTAAAAGTGTTAAAGGTGTAACTTGCTTTTATTGTATTTTCTATGGCAGCAATCCAGTAAAAGTTTTAAGCACAAATTTTGTTTTAGAGATCAATGGATTAAAAAGGTTATTTGTGCAGCTTTATATATCCACCCTATAGCCTTATAGGTGAAAAGGTTTTATTGAAAATGAGCGTATTTTCGCCACCCACTCTTAAAAGTAAACTTTAATTTAAAAATTCAATAGTGACTTTTTGTATTTGCAGCGCAGTAACTTTTAAAGCAAAATTGCTTCCGTTAACTGTTATACTGGACTACTGTTCAATTTTGAGTTAGATGTGTCTATTAGTTTGTTTTTGACAGCCACTGGAGGTAGGTAGACAACCTCGTTAATTTTAACAAACATTTTAAAAAGTATTTTTCGTGAAATCAAATGAAGGCTTGAAAACTACTTTGTGAAGATTGTATCACAAACGTATAGAGCTTTGTTGTCGTACAAGCGCAAATGCCGATAGTACGTATTCCGAACAAGTTTTTCGCCATTTTGTGCCTGTGGAAAGAAAGTTTTTGACAAAACATCGTGCACAGTATTGCGCTCTAGGAGTTCTTTTAAAAATCAGTGCTCTATTAAATGAAAGTGGTTCGGGAGCGGAGTATTTGGGCCTAGGATTAACTACTCGAAGCCCATTGAGAAACTATTTAGTATATTTCAAGCGGAAGTTCATGCCATAGAAAGATGTGCACAATTCCATTGGGCAGGAATTGTAAGGTTAGGACATAGCAATAATATCTGATAGGAAAGCAGTTTTTCAGGCATGAAATTTATGAAATTTACTGAAAATTGAACTGACTGAGAAGAGATAGTAAGGTCTGGGGAATGAGCAAACAGATGAGCTGCCCAGGAAGGAAGCTGGTACACCACTAAGAGGGCTGGAACCCTTTTGTGCCTGGAGGTGTCCTCTCATGCAGAAGGGGCTTGAAGAAGTCCAAACTTTTACTAAGCAACTCCGATAGAAAAAGATTTGAGTCTGGCGTTAGTCTTTTAACTGGGAATTGTAGGCTCAATGAACATTTGAGCAGAATAGGAGCAGTTTTTGATCCAATGTGCAGATTCTGATGTGTGTGAAGATATATTTAAAATTTACACCCGATGCCAGAGATGGCAAAGTTGATACGATAGTACTTTTTTCGATACTATTTAACTTCAAAAAATACCGTACTAACAGTTTTGATACTCTCGACAATAATACATTCCTTTGTTTCCATATATTTCGGTTCTTAATTATATTATGGGACAAAAATGAATGAAGTTGAAATACTTGGAAGTTATTGTTAAAAAAAAAATATATTTTCTTGCCTTAATGTACTTATAAAGCTAATAACTTTTTAAGTTTCTAATGTGGAAAGAGAAGCAATCAAAATATAGCCACGCGGTTTGTCAGATTTGACGGGATATTCAAAGAAGATGTCTCCGTATTTAACCCATTCATGCATTTGTTGTTTGTATACAACATCACTATTTGAAAGCACCTTTCCCATGTCTAACGATATTCTATTTTTAAACGAAGTAATATAAAATGAAATTTTATACCTTAAGATTCGTCTGTCTCCTAATTTATCTGAAGAAAAAATTGTTTGTTGTTATTGTTTCTTATTGTAATTTTCGTTCGGTTAAGTAGACTTTTTCAGAAAATCTTACGATAATTTAGTGCAAATTTTTTTCCAGATGCAATGGTCTATAAATAGTCCTCTTTGATTACTTTTTTGTACATTTAGTCAACTATGAGACGACAAAAGTGTTTAATAGCGAGGGAAATGGACGCATTCTCTCAGTAGATCCAAAAGTCTATCAATAAGAGCAATATCAGGGTAATTACTTGGCGCTATGGTGTTAGGTAGGTAGGACACTCACCTACCAACTAGAAGGTCCTCGGTTCAATAATAGGCCAGACCATCTTCAACTCATAACATTAGCTAGTAACTGGTTATGGGTATTACTTACTATTGAAAACTTCCCTAATGCATTTGCCGTTCGGAGTCGGCGTTAAACTTGTAGGTTCCTTTCAATGAGTTTAAAAATATAATCGGGTGTAGCTCATTGACTGAGAGAAGTCTCAATGTTCCTTTATGGAATGTTATGGGAATTTATATATAGTGTTAGGCAAAACCTGAAATACCATTGATAAAAATTGCTGCTAGCGGAGCGTGCAATACTGATGTTTTTAAAGAGTGTTGAGGAAAGAATTACGGTAATCAGGGCTTAAAGCTGGAGGAAATAAACATTACGATTTCTGAAGATTCTAAAATTAAGGTGGAGTATAAACATAAGGTCTAATTGGGTGACATATCCATCATTCTGGTTTCAGATCTGTTGATGTTCATTAGTAAAGCAGTAGATTTGGTGAACAAACTATAGACCGGAGCAGTTAAAATATACCCCATGGTTCGCAGTTTCCTGGAATAATGCCTGGTCTGGAGGATAATAATTATAATGGAATAATATTATAAAAGACGATATCGATGTATATATATCTGTAATTGTTCACGAGTCTCACGATAGGGAAATGAACCCAACTGCTGTCAGATCAGAAGGATCTGGCTACCGAAGAATGGGGCAGCTGTTGTGGCTGCCTAGAGAACATGCGAGGATGTCTGCTATTGGCAGACATTCTCAAACGATGTGATATATATTACATTACATTTGTAATTATGAAAAGGTGGAGAAGTCTACGGAACACCTTTATGGCCACTGCCTAGAACTCGGTATTTAGTACTTGTTAGGAGGAGATTCGACGATAAGGACTTCTTCCAGTGAATGGCTAACTGCTGTCAGCCAGGAGCTGCGAGGACCATGGTGCTGTAATGTACACTTAGTAACACGCGAGACCTAAAATTTCACCCATGTCAGCTTCCAGATTAACCTCACCTAACCTCTGTTTAGTTAAGAATAAAAAGCTACTTTACTATTGAAAATCCGTTGGAAACTGATATAGTTATTAAGTTTTTAGTAAAGCACCTCGTGAAAAAATCATTTTGTCTTATAAAATTGTTACTCTTGTTGTCCAAAAAGTACTCAAAAAATTTTTTTTTCATATTGAACAAAAGTCCCATTTCCCATCACTGCCAAATGCACTTCTGTTCATGTTTAATAAGATATATTAGAGTTGATATTCTAGGGAGGCTGGCTGGAAACTACTTAGGATGTTGAAGCACGTTTATTGATCGGAAGGACTTCCTAAACAATGTCTAATAAATATCATTCGCTCTCATATCACCATTTTTGGGAAAAAGAATCGTTATCCTTGATACCCCTTTAATGACCATTTCTCAAAAAAACCTTATAATTTTAAATAAATTAATTTTTTTCTTTACATATATTTAATATTTGATATTCTAATAATAAATCTTGGTTTATTGAGAAGTGCAAGCTTGCAGTCAGATCCAGAGTGGAAGCATTCAGAAATTGGCGTAATAACAAATGCGATCATACTGATTCGTTACGCAAACAGGCGAGATCTTCGTGTGCCGCAGTACTTAAGCGCGAAAAAACTCTATACGAACAGCGCCTACGTAGTAAAGTTCTTACTTTTCTACGGGGAAGTAAGAGCTTTTGGTCATTCATTAAAAGGCTTAAGAACAGCGGTAGTTCGGTTCCAGTCCTTATAAAGGATGACCAAACATTCACTAACCCGGTTGATAAGGCAAACCTTTCGGCTGAAATTTTTGCACGTAATTCGAACTTGCCGGAGAGCGTTCAACCGCTGCCCGAACTTGAAAGAGTATCAGAGACTATGCCTAGTATATTCTTTCGAGCCCGTGCCGTAAAAAGGGTTATGGCAAATCTTGACGTAAATAAGTCTTCTGGGCCGGATGACATTCCAGCGCTGGTCCTGAAGCAGTGCCTTTCGACGCTTGCGCGTCCATTGGCTAATCTTTTCAGTGTGTCTTATCGCGCGGGTGCTTTTCCATCTTGCTGGAAGATTGCTAATGCAACGTCAATCCCTAAAAAGAGTGAGGCTAGCAACCCTGAAAACTACCGCCCAATAGCAGTTTGTTCAGCACTTTCCAAAGTTATGGACAGCATGATTAATCATCACCTTGTGAAGTATTTAGAGTCCAACAATTGGCTGAGCGATCGTCAATACGGTTTCCGTAAGGGTCGCTCTACTGGTGAGAGTAAAGTTGTGGCCCTGGATATTTCCAAGGTGTTTGACAGAGTATGGCACGAGGCTCTCATATCCAAACTTATTGCTTTTGGTGTCGGTAGTCACTTCTCTCGATTTATATCGAGTTTTCTCAGAAATCGCTCTATAAGAGTGGTTATAGATAGATTCTCATCCGACGAGTTCAGGATAAACTGAGGGGTACCGCAAGGCTCTGTTCTTTCTCCTACTCTTTTTCTTATATTTCTTAACGACTTTCTTTTTCTCGCTTCTAATCCTATCTACTCTGCAACATTTGTCATTCATATTCGTTTGATCGTAGGTCGATCCTTTTGGCGATTGGGGCGAAAAGGCAGAATATGAACGACACGCTTACAAGCGACCTGGCGAAAATCTCTGAGTGGGGTCGCGCAAATAGGGTCGTCTTTAACGCGCGAAAGACCCAATGTTGCTTTCTGACACACAGACTTGGTGGTGTGTTGTCATTTGCATCTATTGGTAATGAAGCTATTGAGGAATCAGATACTCTTGACGTTCTGACCATGAGAATTCATTGTGACGTTCGTTGGAATGAGCACATATTTCGAGTGTTGAAAGAAGCATTAAAGTGTCTCGGCTTCTTAAGACGGACTTCACTCCCTCTGGTCTCCTTAATATTTACAAGACCTATATTCGACACAAATTGGCATACAAATCTCTTGTATGGGCCGGTGCTTCAAACTCTATTTTGGAGTTTTTCGACCGCGTACAGGAGAGGGCGATGGTTCTTATTAATGATGATAGAATTGATTTATTAGAGCATCGTGGCAATGTGGCGTGTGTTTCATAGTTCTATCGGTACTATAACGGAATGTGATCTAATGAAATTAAGGAACTGATTCTTAGTAATCATATATTTTTACGCAGTAATCGTATTTCTCGTAAAGCTCACCCTTTCTAGTTGATTGTCCAGTAAATCGCACAACGCATTATAGGGAGAATTCCTTCTTTGGTCGCACTATTCGTTTGTGGAACAATCTTCCTGCGAATGTCTTCCCTGCTACTTACGACATGAGCAAATTCAAATCGAACGTCCATAAACACTACTCACTCTATCCTTCTTCCCACAACCTATTTTCCTACTACCAGCAGAATGCACTGCATGAGTAGGGGTTAACCCTGAGTGCTGGTCTCAAAACAAAGGCTAAATAAATTTATTGTGATTCTGAGGGAAGTAAAATTATTAGACGGGGCACATACTTTGATTGTTTGGGAGGTGATTGTTTGATTAGGAGTGGAGCTCTATCACTAGCTTCAACCGATAACCTGAAATTCGTCATGGCATTGAAGTTGGAAAGGATATTATAGGAAAAGCATATAATAGTCGGGGCAGCACAATAGACTTTAAGATCGCAGTACTTCAATGCCTCTTGTCGCTTCTATAAACGAACCTATATAGCATTTCGTCAACTTTATCGTGATTAGTTATAGGACACATTTTTGAATAAATAAACGGCAATAAAATATGCAATAAAATATACATAAATGCCATAAAATTATTTAATTTATTAATTTTTTGTTGGATCATTTAAATTAGAGTTAGTACGCTCCTGTAAAAAGATGCATAATATGCATACCGTTTTTTTATAAAGTACTTGTTGAAATTGTTCTATGAAAAACAAAATTAAAATTTTACCTTAGATTCCTGTTTTCAATAGTATCTTGGAAATTTCGAAAGTTGCAAAATCTAAATCGATAACAAAAATAGCAAAAGCAACAATAAAAACGACAATCTTATCATTTATATTTCATTAGGTTATAAATTGTTTAAAATCCATTTAAACTTTTCATATTATTTTAGCATTATACTCCTACTATACAAAATGATGAAAATAATTGTTAAAAAAATAAAATAAAAGGAATTGACTGAAAATAAACTGACGTTAAGCGTTGGAGCAAAAACAAATCGAAAAACCTTTTAAAAGTTGAACGTTGAGATAAATTTCAGAACAAAAAATAGAAACAAAATCCATACGCAATAAAACGGGCAAAACAAGATGTGAATGTAGAGGTGGGAGTGGATGATGATTATAAAAGTTGCTCAACAACACAACGTCTGTATTGCCTGCCGCCTTTTTTTTGAAATGTGCGTTTTGCAATGGTTTGAATAAATATTTTGTATGGATGTGTGTGAGTTTAGAAAATACTTTTGTTTTGTCGCTGCTGTTGTTGTTTTTATTTCTACACCGGAAGTTTAAGAGCCACATACATAATATTGCCTTAAGGCAGCGTAACGTTAGACATGTTGTTTTAAAATAAACAGAATTGTTGAGGAGAAGAAGTACTGAGTATGAGAGAGAGAGAGATAGAGAATAGAAAAGTTTAATGAATGAAGATTAGATTTACAAAAGCCGGATTGTTTGTTTTCACTTTATTTATATTTTTTTTCTTGTTTTTTTCTGCAAGCTCATAAAAAATGTTTTATTTTGTTGTTTTTGTAGCAGAGAAAAATAGGATTTTTTTTTACACAGCGACAAAACAAATATAATCATGACACTCATCAACTTATACAAATGAGGCCATCATCATCATCGTTGATATATGCAATATTTTATTTCTTATTTTTTTATAGTTAATATATGTGTATGCATATGTTTATATGTGTATGCATATGTTTACATTTACACACAGACACACGAAAAGGCACAAAGGCAGGACAGTTAAGTGTGTAAGTGATTTATTGCAGACGGATATAAAATTAAAAGAAAAAGAGTTTAACCATCTGGTTTGTATTTATTTACATAGATTTAGTACGAAAGGCTTGTCTATTCAATACAGAGCAGTTTGATAATACCATGATTTTGACGAGAAAACATATTTTATTTTTATCAATGTCTTCTTCAAGCTGAATGCAAGTCAAATACTAATATTTCGCATGGTCCTAAGTTTGACCTAAATCTTATACCATCCAAACCTGTCTTGAAGTTTTGTAACATAAAATATCGGGTAATTTCTTAGCAAATTTCATTTTGGTAACACTATTTTTGGCAGCTTAGCTATTTTCGTTAACATGCATAAATCGACTTACAAATGAACAACGCTTACAGATTATTGAACTTTATTATCAAAATTCATGCTCATGAAGACACACTTTTTTTTTATCGGAAAATTGTGTTCAGCGACGAAGCTCATTTCTGGTTGAATGAATACGTGAACAAGCAAAATTGCTATATTTAGTGTGAAAAGCAGCCAGAAGCATTGCAAAAACTGCAAATGCATCCCGAAGAATTCGCTTTTTGGTATGAATTATTTGCCGGTGGCATCATTGAAACGTATTTTTTCAAAGACGACGAAGGCAGGAATGTTATTGTGAATGGTTAGCGATACATTGTGATGATTACAATTGTTTTGTTTTGTTCAAAATGAAAAAGTTTCATTGCCTGACATGTGGTTTCAACAAGATTGTGCCACGTGCCACACAACACTCGAAACAATATCTCAATTAAGAGACGAGTTCGGTGAACGGAATTTCACGTTTAGAGGCTATCAATTAACCGCCCAAATTATGCGATTTGACGCCTTTAGACTATTTTTGTGGAGCTACGTTAAGACTCATGTCTACAGGGACAAGACTACTACAAACTGTTTTTTTGTCCACAATGGAAGAGCTGGACTTGGCTGACATGTGGTTTCAATAAGACGGTGCCGTATGCCACACAGCACGCAAAACAATGGCCCAATTGGGAGGCGAGTTCGGTGAATAGCATTTCACGTTTAGAGTCTGTCAATTGGATCGTGATATTTAACGCCTATAGACTATTTTTTGTCGGGCTATGTTAAGGCTTATGTCTAAAGGGACAAGCCTGAAATGGTTGACGCACTGGAAGATACCGGTCGATGTATTGAAGAGAGTATGCGAAAATTAGACCCCACGTATGACCCATTTGAGGCGTAGCCGCGGTCAACATCTATCGACCCAAGTAAAGATTTAATACATTCCTTTAAATTTTATGTATTTGTTTTATCAAATCCGAAAGCTCTGAAAAGATCACCTTAAGGTCGCAAGTGACATAATTTATGCAGCATGAGCTAGCAAATCGTTGGGTGCTTGCAAATCAATATTATATTTACTGTGATAATCAAAGAATCTCATGTAAGATCTTGCAAATTGATATTTTTGTCATTTTGAAATTGGAAAAAAGGGTGTCAAAATTGCTAATAATCGGTGGATTTTTTCGTTGCCTGTTTGACTTTTTTGATCCGTAAAATAGGAGTATTATTTGTTTTTGTTGCATAACTTAAAATTTTCTAATATGCGACTCAACTCAGTCAATTTCCAGTGGATTTTAAGAAATGAGGTATCACTTCATTCAGAAGAACGAAAATGTCTCTAAACTGGGAAAATTCGGAATGAATTATATAAAAATGTGTTTGCTAAAAAAATATACACAGATTTCTTAAGTTTACTTAAGTAAAGTATACACCATTTAATAGGTTTGCTCCTCTTCTTTCCAAATCCGCTAAGAATCTTATGGGTTAATACTTAGATAAGTTATTAACTTATAAGTATATAAAGATACGAAAAACCGGTTTTTTACCCCTGAAAAACATTTTGTAGGTATTACGAAGATTTCTAAATCTGATTCTTGTTGTACTTGATAGCACCTTTTAGAAAAATGGTATAACTTCTCAGATATTTCTAAGTCGTTCTTTTTTGTGGCATAGTTTTCTTTTTGTACAATTTTTTTGACATGTAAAAAATATAGTACCTTTCGTTCTTGTTGGAAGAATTTTGTTTTTTGGTTTTTTGTTTTTTGTTTTTTTAGAGCTTGGAATTTTAAAAAATTGAATAAAAGTTAAATTCTAGGGAATAGGGTTGTACACTTTATTTTGACATTTGGAAAAATAAGACCATCATGACCTTATTGGCCGACAAGCTCACATAATCCTTGTTTGGGATAAGTTTACCAACTTACTATTTTGATAGTTCTGTAATTTCCGGGGTGTTGTGATAGATCAATTTGAAAATGTTATCTCCTAAAGTGAATCCTTATCAGGAGAAAAATTATGTTAAAATGCATGGTTTCGATTTTACATCATGTTCGACATTGCATCATATGATCAGCCGATTGTGGTCTACATTCTAGAGTATCAAAAGGATGAGCTTACGCCATTGTATGCATAAATTTTTATAAAAGTCAATAGGGTTTTTTCTGAAATAATAATTAAATTTAGATCGGCGGATATCTGGTATCTTCGTTACAAGTCTAAAAAACTTTCGCTAAATGGATTGCAAAAAAAAAAAAACAAAATCAATATTGGAAAACGTTTTGAAAAACGTTTGAGAAAAAAATATATGGTAAAGTTAAGTAGAGTAATCTAATAGACTACTGGGTAGAGCATTAATCTGATAATATAAGAGTCGTGGACTTGATTTTTACTAGAGACTCTACTCTGTTTTACTACACCGAGCGTGTGGTCAAGGTCACTCAGTTCGCAATAACTAGAATATCATTTGTTCTATACGTTCATTCAATTAATTCATATTTTTAGGACAGTGCCTTTATGCAGTCTATTTTTTTTTAATTTTTCCATTTTGACACCCATATCCACTCGTACAGTATGAGATATTTACATACGAGTATTTGCTTTATATCCATGAGCTCAATGCTTTATATGCCCATACACATAAATGCGTTATCTTACAACTATGAGAGCTTTTATTTACAAAACTTCATATTTAATATTTACTGAGTTATATGAGTTTACACACTGGTGCAAGCGTGAAAATCGTCTTTATTTCGTCCTTTATATGTATGTATATGCAAATACTTACTCATATATTTACATATACATAGTTGTTTATGTGTGTATAAATTTTAGTGTTATATTGTGTTGACGTTACAGAAAAGATCCTTCTAATTGAGAATTTCAAACGTTTTTGTTGACTTTGTGTCTTTTTGTTGAATATTTTGCTTTCAGCTATTTTTCACACTGTAACGGGGCATTTTTCGACATCAAACGTTAAGTGAAAATAAAAAAAAACAATCTACACAAGACATACAAAATATAGCATATTGTTATGTGTATATAGAAAACAGTGTTAACATAGGGTAACAAACAATAATTAAAACAACTATGTATTAGATTATTATTAACATTAAAATTATTTTTTATGATTCTATGAAGAGAAAAAATAAAGTTCTCTATACTAAGTTGCTTTTTCAATTTTATCTAAATTTTAATTATTTGTTTAATTTCACACCTTTCTCTCTGTAATTGAAAAGTTAAATGATTCTGTTATTATTTACAAAGGATGTTTAAAGTGTGCATTTCTCATACTCATACTGTATGTGCCAGCATACCAGCTGATGTAGCACCTTCGAAAGTTGAAAAAAAAAAAATATTGTTTTTGTTTGTATATAGACATTCTATGTTATTTTATTACTATCTATTAATATGTCTACGTGTGTGTCTGTGTATAGACATAACAAACATTCAAAAGTCATTATTGTATACACTTAAACAATGATAATATAAACACCCACATATGTCTCTGGCACTTGTAAACATTAGGGTGACATGTTTTGAAGGTAATAATCAAGTCTAATAAAAAAATTATATTAAAGCTCCAGTTAAATTCATCTTTGACCATAAGAAAATTAAAATTTAAATTGCAAGCGGACCTCTTATTTGACTTTAGAATGTATAAAAATTAGTATGATTCGATGAAACTTAGATGAAAAAATAACAAACGCATAGGTTAAGCAAGTTTACTCTCACTTCTCAAACTTAGAAATGTATGTACAACTATTCCCTACATCCTTGCTCTGCGCCTAACATAGAATTAGCTAACATTCATAAGAAAAGCCAAAGAATTTTTTGCAAAACTGAAATTAAAATATTCAACTACTTTCAGCTTTACTCTGCTTGCCAGTCCCGAAATTGGTTAATCTAGCAAGGAAAGTACTATAAATTTGAGAAACATTTTATTTATTTCTCTATATCAAGAGAAATGCATTTGTAGTAGTAGTAGTAGTAGTAGTAGTAGTAGTAGTAGTAGTAGTAGTAGTAGTAGTAGTAGTAGTACTAGTAGTAGTAGTAGTAGTAGTAGTAGTAGTAGTAGTAGTAGTAGTAGTAGTAGTAGTAGTAGTAGTAGTAGTAATAGTAGTAGTAGTAGTATTACATTTTTGCAGTGTGACAAGTCTATAACATTATGGTTTGTTATTGTTCTAAAATATATATAAAATAAAATTTGTTGATGTAGATCGTTGTAACAACATCCGAACATTTAATAAAGTTGTCTGCAGTGAACACTCCAGACGGCGTCATTAAGAAGTGACTTATAGGAAATTTTGTTCCTAAACATTTGGTGGTATTGATATAACTACCCTATTTTGAGCGATGGAAAAAGAACTGAAAACGGATTGGAATTCAGCATATTAAATCATTATATTCCATAGAGTTTTATTTAAAGGCCAGAAATTTTTTTTGTTTTTTGTGGACCGGTGTAATCTAAGGCAGGTAAATGTGGTAAGGTGCGTGATGAAACAATTCGAAAATAGTGGATGTGTGATCAAATGTGCTCTTTTTAACTTAATTTCATCTTTTAAACGCTGTAATAAGTAAGCATAGTACTCGCCGTTGATTGTTTTTCAAATCTAAAGATAATCAATAAAAGTTAAAAGATGCCATGCTCTTGCCAGCAAATTGAACTGTCTTCCAAATCCATTCCACTGGTTTGCCAGATTTCTTGTTTTTGGTGTGAAGTAGTAGGCACATGTCTCATCAGGGTTATTTGCAGAGAGGCATCACCAAACACCCTATTAACACTTCCTAACAATAAAGTTATTTTCCTATTGTGACTAAACGTAGCACCATCTTGCGCTCAGCTTTCTCATTTCCAAATTTGTAATTAATGTGCAATGTAGAGCATTTTTTGAAATGCATACCATTGCAGTAAGCTCACCCACCTACAGATGACCCCTTAACTGGTTGACCATTAAGGTGTTCGCTATTTGCAGCTAGTATGGCTTTCTTTAAACTCTGCGATCCAATATTTTACAGTCATAAATAAGGGAGTAGACTCCACTAGAGTATAATGTGGCTGGACGTAAGTATTGCTTGGACTCAGTCCTTTCAAATGTTATTATTGAATTATATTTGTGTCGGTGACCAATGTCAAGTTGTGCAAAAAGAAGAAAAAACTAAAAAAATATGTGCTAAACAATGTTGCGCTTGCAAACTTAAAATAAAAACGAATTTTTTTTTATTCATATGAATAAAGGCAAAAATTATTATATTATTTCTTATACATTTTATTACACCCCTAATAGTATCACTATAGTTTGCATATGCTTATACTAGATGCTTACAGACAGACGTTTAAGTAATATGAAAGTTGTTGTTTTTATTTTGTTATTGTTTTTGTTGTCATTCAGTATAATTTTTAATGAGCACATATTTATTGTTAATGATGTTTTCCTTTCATTTGTTGCTATATTAAGCACTCACATATGTATATGTAGGTGTGTTTCCTTTACTCACTCTCTTTCTTTGTTGTAATTTCATATTTTTTTATTGTTGTTATTATTACTTTATTTTGATGGCTTCATTTGCTATTTTTTTTGTTTTCTTGTCTAACTTCTCATTTTACATCAATATTTGTATACATTTTTTCAGTTGTTTTTGTTATTATTATTGCCTTTCTTTTTTTGCTCTGTTTTATTTTACACGTTTTGATTGTCATTAGGACTATTGTCTGCCAGTAAGAAAATGCTTCTGTCATGACTGTCTTAATAATCTCCATAACTGCCATTGTAGTTGTTGTTTGTTTTATCATTATTTTATTGAGCCTTTTAGAAAAAGAAAAAAACTTGTTTTTTTTTTTATTACGAGTTGGTGTGCGTTTATTATAAAGTATGATGGTAAATATGCGGGGTTGTTTGTATTTATTTGCAAACAGTTTGACATTTGATGAGTTGTTGCTGCTGTTCTGTGTATTTGTAAGTGTGATTTTGCTATTTGTGCGAGGAGTGTAGTGTGTGTGTGAGTGTACTCCTTTGTTTTGATTCTATTGTTTTTTTAGAATTTCATTGTTTTGCTTTATTAAATTTATTAAGATTTTCTATTTGGCTTATGATGATTGTGTGTTAATGGTTGTTATTGTTATTATTTAATATTGCGTCTCATTATGATTTCGCTTCTTTTATTGTTTTTCGGTTTAATTTATTTTTTCTTTTTATTGCTTTCGGTCTTATGATTATTTTGTTACTTTTTACAAAATTAAGTGTTATAAGAAATAGAAAAAGAAGTTATGAAGAATTTGTTTGTTTTTGTTGTTAGAACCTTAAAATTCAATGATTAATGAGATCAATAACTAGGAAGTCAGAGCAGAATGTAATTAAAAGAAATTGGAGAGCATTATTACAACATAAAATTAGTGATAACAAGTCGCCTACAGTTTCTTTTTGTGTGTTTTATTTGTAGGTTACAGCTAGGGATCCTTTTAAACACAAATAAAGAGAATAATTTTTTGAAAGGGTGTTCCGTTAGACTTAGAAAGATCGATTATTCGACTTTTAAAAAAATTTTTTTTTTTCGAATAATTCAAAAAGTTAAAATTTTTAATAAACCAGTTTGCGGTTAAAAATCAATTAAATGGTTTTTACGTTCTTTGTGATACTTTCAAGGTCAGCATATATGTATGTATGTATATTAGGGTGGTCTTTAAATGTATGGAAAATTTTTTTTTTGAAATTAGAGACCGTAATTCCACCCTAAAGTGTAAGGTTTTGTGTAAAAATACAGCACGTTATACAATAAGTTATGGTCGTTGGATAAAAGGATGGCGTGGCCCATCACCTCTCAAGTTAACCCCCCTTTTAAAATAAAATAGTGTACAAACTAATAAAAATATAATTTATCTGTATTTCAAAAAATTTGTGTATCTTATTTCAAATTTTTTAATTTGTTGTTAGATTTTTATTCATAAATATATTCATAGATATAACAAGTTTTCTAACCAATATTGTAATATAAGAAATATTTTTGTTGTATTGAATTGATCAAATAAATAAATATATATATGTATGTACATATTGTTTTTATAAAAAATTAATAAAATTTTTAAATATTAACAAAAAAGTTACGTAAAAATATAAATTAAATAATGTTTGCATTATTGTTGATTATTTTGGTTTAATAAATATGTTTTTTATTAATCATATCCGTATTAAATTAATTTTCAGTCATTTACGTAAGTACTATACATTTAAACTTATGTATGTGAAAAATTTAATTTTTTTAAACATTGTAATCTTATTTTTAAAATTTTTAAGGCAAATTTCAATAGGCATGCGCCACGTTTTAACTATGCCCAATCCTGATAATATTTTTCACACCGTGTTTTTAAACTCTAACAGACATTTTTAGGCGGAGTTACGCTTATTGAAAAATAAGGACCACCCTAATACATATATGCAAATATTAATAAGAAGTTATTAAGCTTAGAAAAATACTTAAATTATGAGTATGTTTTCAATGAAATATATAAAGACGTAACGGAATTATACATATTCAAATTTACCGATTAACTGGCGAATAATAACTGTACGTTCTCCTTAGATAGGCTACACTACATACTAAGTGCGGGCTAGTCTGTCGGCTCAAGACTAGCCCATCTGACACTCTCGCCAAACATATGCTCTAAGTTACCTGTTCGTAAAAGTTATAACACAATTTTTTAAATGATTAAACAAATAATTTTTGATTAAATAAGTTAAAAAGTCACAAAATTTGAGCAAAATGATTAAAAACCAGATCATGTAACATGATGTACATATCTCCCCCAACCCCCCCCCCCCCCAAAAAAAAAAAAAAAAAAGGGGTTACTAAAAAGTATTTTATATATTTTTTTTTAACTAAAATTTTCTTTAGTGAAAATCAATTTTTATTAGGTACGTATCTGCCATTATAATCATTTGTAAAGTTTGTAATATTTCGAGTGGCTTTATAATTCAATCGACGAAAAACTTGGTCAAGAGCTTTTCAGTTGTTTTCCGGTTAGCAAATTTTGTTTACCATCAAGAGAGTTTTTCAGAAACAAAAACAATTTGTAGTCACATGGTGAAAGATATGGAGTTTACGGTGGATGCATCAAAATTTTGTGTTAATATTTCAAATTATAATTTGCTTTCAACCCCATCAAACCTTTGTCATCTAATTTTCGACAAAGAAATAAGCATATTACTCCTGGATGTGGCTTTACATACAGTTTACTTTCACATTTTTCGGAATGTTCTTGCAGGGTTTTTATTTTCCTTTTCTGTAATAGAAAATCATTTAATAGTCTAGTTTTTCGGTTATTTCGGTCATTTTGAAATCAATATTTTAGACTAACGAGGATTTCAAGGAATGTGTTCACCAAAAATGTAAACTAATAATGTCACCTTCCAAACGCATGTTCATTGGACACAATCGAATAAGTATTACCCGATGTATTTGTATCAACATCAACTAGTGACAAAAAAAAAAACACAAAAGCTTGCGGATACTTTTTGTATGACCCTATATTTATTTTAACAACGATAGCCAATTTGTTCCCAGCACAAAATATTACTTGTGAAATATTAGTGCTTTACTAGTAAAATTTTTAGTAGTGGCATATACACTTCTACTATTTTTTGTTGCAATTATAAGGAGACATGTTAACTAAAAATTCGCTAGTAAATTTTAGTGACTCTCTTTTCATATTCGTTGACAAGGTCACCATAAATACACTAGAACTTTTGTCTCTAACGTTCATAAAAGTGCAGTCGTTGTTAGAAAAAAAGGGTTATTTTTAAAGTGATTTTTCTCAGATAAAATACACTTTAGTTAGCCATTTGCCGGCTATTTTCAATGCAGTCTTTAATTTCTCAATGATGGCATGCATCATTAGTATTGTTACGTTTTAAGATTTGAGTTCTTTTAAATTGCGTTAAATAAAATGTTGTATATAATACGAATTTATTGTCTTTCTCATACAGCCCTTTTTATTTTATACAGTAACTTATATAAATTACTCAACACTTTTATTAACGCTTTAGTACGACTCTACTCTTTGACTGTTAAGTTACAACAGACTCACTAAGCATAATGAACTGCCTTTTGTAGAAAATTGTTATTAGTTTCAAATGTTCTAGTAAAGTTTAAAACCTTCTATTCAGTTAATTAATTCAGTTCCATTATTACCTAAAAATTGGTAACACCGTTCAAAAAATGTTCCCACGATTATCGTAATGCACCAGTAGTTAATCCATATTATATGCCATTTGTACAATTCATTGGCTCATGCAGCAACTCACAATATTATTGTGCTTCCTTATCTCAACCAAATGAAGCCCTGGTGAATATCGTGTGAAAGCTTTAAGGGCAATCATGCACCGATGTAAATGCTAATAATATACCAATATTTATTGTATTCTTGTGAGGCAGTTGAAGAAGACAATACTCACAAATTTTTGTTTTTAATTGATTTCTTTCTGAAAAAACACGTGCTTGTACGGTACTTATAATTGTCATCCCTCAAAATATGCATTTTTTAATTATTTATATGTAAATTGCATCACAAACTTCCACCATTTCTTTTTTTCAATATTTTTACTTTTTTTTTTATCAAACGGACACACGATAATCAAAGCCGATGCAATTTTTATTTTTTAGAGGACAAATCTTTTTTAGTTTAGAGGATTAAATAAAATTTTTAATCATATTCCAATTTAAATAAATAAATATTTAAGTGAATTAATTTTTTTTAAATTTATTGAAATGTTTTCTCATATGCACCATCAACGGCCTTCTTGTCAGCCAATCTCTAACTCATACACTTCTTTTTTCTTTTTTTGAATTTTTTTAAATTTATTTATTCACTAAATGAGCTCAATATACATAAGTAAAGAGGACGCTATTTTCTTCTTCTTAAAGAACAAACCATTTCGAACACCAAAAAAAAAAAATTTTATTTACCACAAGAGCTGATTCACAGAGTTGCTGTAAGCTAGAACAATCGTGTGACAGTGCTGGGACAATTATTGTCAATCATTGTTTTGCGCCATCTTGTGATAATAAATTTTGACATAATAAATATGACATAGACAGTGTGATCGCAATAGCCTTGACATAAACCAATAGAATAAAAACCGTAATAACGTTTGTAGTTCTAAATGTACAAATGTTTGTGTGTCTTTTTTTTTAGGTATTTTTATTTTCGTAACAGTATTTTTTTATTCTTTCTGGATAATTTGTGTGATTTATAATTTTTTTTTTTTAATAGACTACGAACAATCAAATATTTTGAAATAAATATCTCTCTTTGTTCTTTATATACAATTTAATGAAAATTTTCTTAACTAAGATTTACGACGTCGTACATTGCCTATAGCAAGCACACAAAGAATATCAAATAATTTAAGCTGAGAACATATGCACTGGAAGAGTGTATGTATTAACTGCGAAATAAAAAAAACAAAACCTTTAAATTAAATTTAGAAATTGATGTAATTTTTCAATTACGACTCAAGGAATGAAGAAAAAAAAATTAATTTATATGATTTTAATAAATTGTATATATTTTCTTTTTTCAGATAATCTCAGGGATAAAAAACTCGCAATAGGCTATATCCACAAACGTTTTCAATTTCAACAAACAAAAGCCATAAAATAAAAAAAATTGGAAAAAGTCATAAAAACAACAAAATAATACAATAAAACACATGCACAGAAATGAGTGCATTAGAATATGTTGCCAAAGCAAAAGGTAAGTCTAACATGATTATTGTACTTATTTGCGAAGACAACAGCAATAATAACAACAACTAAAATATTTACTTAGTTACATATGTATAGTATATATATATATATATATATATATATAATAAAGGGCATAAAATTATACCCATACATACTTAAATATATATAAACACTTATAAATTAGTTTAAAATGTACTACTTAACACCAAAAACTAAATTTCTATGCCGGTAAATTAGAATAAGGGCTTGTGTGGATGAACGTTAATATGTTCGTACATCAGGGTTACACAATTAGTAGACAGACGACTTGCAACAACCGAAATATAAGCTAAAAGAAGGTTAAAGCCGTTTAAGGACGACTTAATAACATGCTACACTGCATTACGCTACTAATGGCATTCTTAAGTTATTAATTTCTTATATGACAGCAATGATTGAAAATATCATATAATATTGTTACGTTTTTACCTTTTTAAAAACGTGTATTTATGAGTTCGTAGATTGCAGTGAAAATGAAATAAATTTTGTGTTTGGTTTTAATTATTTTCCTTTATTAAAACAGTTTTGTGTTCCGCTGCCTGTAACCTTTTCACAAGCAATAACAATTTAAATTCCTAACTACTCCGTCTATTTACAATTTTGTAAACATCAACAATTACTCGACAGATCTTTCTTCCTATAGATCTTCCAACCCGATCGTTGTTACGCCTTAGGTTCGTTTACAGCCCTTTCAACCAGAGATTATCCACACTTAACTCTCTTTACTTAGTTAGCTCCAACTAAACTGGTTTTTACTTCACTACTATCTTCACGAGTTTACTCCTTATAAACTCTCTTAACACAGAGTTGAAACCAACAAACTCTCTTCAAACCAATAACACATTCGCTGAGGTTACACCATATAAACTGATTGTTGTTCACATCGATGTGCTTTTTATATGGCTGAGTAAACAACACATCGAAAGCTCTCGAACCTCTCGATATTTCAGGTAGATTCCATTTTTTTCTTTTATTTTCTTTTAAGTTATTATGTAGCCATGCTAATGTAAACATCTACTTCTTTCAGCTCATAATATTAAATAAAATTGTTGTTGCTTGTTTATTTTCTGTAACTTTTTTCTTCGATTTGGTTATTAATAAACAGCACGTATTGTTGTTCTTGGAGCTTTTGTTTATTTTTTTTAGCGATGTAACAAACGACGGCGGTTCCAGACTTGATTTCGTAACAATATTAATAAACTCGACACTGTGATTAAGGACTTTAGATAAATCATAATCAAATCAGCAACGACATGGCTCATATCAAGCAATCTTTCCTAAGGTTCTGACCTGAGGTCAACATATTTTCTGAACGCTTTTTTCCATACTCAAAATGCTTCTGATAAGCACTCTCTGATGTAGCTTTGAACTCTTTACGAGATGTATTGTGAAATCGTAAGAATTGTTGTGAAATCGTAAGAAATGTTGAATTTGGGAAACCGAAGAAAGTCAAAAAGACTCAATTGAGCAAGTAAAGCGCCTCAGGCTAGTGTTGTTATTGGCTAAAGACATCGGTCAATTTTTTTCTAAACTGCTTAACTTTGACCAGAAGAATAGTCGCATTAACATCTTTAATATTTTTTTTATAATTTTTTTCGTTTATTAATAAATAAACATTAGACCACAATAAACAATAGATTTATGAAAGAATTAATTATACACAGTCTCATATTCGGGAACTTAAGTAAATACACACATTTATATTTCAAGTACTTAACAATTCAGAATCCAAGGTTTTGCTTGATATTTTCAGTGCGAACAGAAATTTTTTTTTTTTTGCAAAAATGTAAATATTTGTAAACTTCCCAAGGCAGCCCATTATTGGTTGGTGTCGTATCATACAAGGCTTTTTTATGTCTCCTCAAAGATTTTATATAGGGTTGAGGTCAGGAGATTGAGCTGACCGCTCCATAAGCTTAACCCTATTAACGCGAAACCACTCCTTGGCCTTTCGGCTCATGTGGTTTGGGTCGTTGCCCTGCTGGAAGACCCATTTTAGCGGCATATTCTTTTTGCTGTAGGGTAGAATAACATTTTCCAGGATATCTACGTCAATATGTTGGTCAATAATGCCATCAATTTTGTATCGGGTGGACGTCAAACATACTGTTGAGAACCAGTTCCACCATATAAAACAATTTTGGACTCATCAGTCCATAAAATGTATCGCCATTTGTCAACAGGCCAGTCTACATATTTTTGCAAACGTTTGACTTTATGTTTTTTGGTAAGAAGTGGCTTCTTTCTTGGACTGCAAGTCGAACATTTTTTCCAATAGCCTCCTACGTATATTTATGTCACAAACATCCAGATTCAACACTTCTCTTAGCTACTTAGGCAATTTGAATTGGTCTTCTTTGCCTCAAGATTCTGTGATCTCCTTGGAGTGAATTTTTTAATTTCCGCCTCTTTTTCCACTTTGTCCACGTACCTTATGGCATTGGATATCATTTTCGCTGAGCAATCCAATAAATTTTGTACTTCGGTGAAAGATTTTAGTTCCTTTCTTTATTTTAAAATTAACTCTCGCTGATCGGAAGTGCATTTTTTTGCTCGGACCACTTAATAAAAAACAAAAAAAAAAAAAAAAGTACGAGCGTTTTTCTTCTAATTTTAAAAGGGCCAAATAATAATCATTTAACTCACTTTCGCTTAAATTTTTGTACAATTTTCGACTTTTTCAAGAAAACTAAAAACTTTTAGTCGCACTGTTAAAGCGACTAATGTTTCGCAGAAAGTTCCACTTTATATCATGAAATTTAATTTCTTGCGTAACCTCTTAACCTCTAACGATTATTTAGTGTATAAGTTTTCATTTTTTGGCTCCCTGAAAAAAATTTATACAACTTCAAAAAAATAAGTTGAGGGTACTGCTATTTTCAAGTTCGCAGCTGTATATCGATTATTGTATAAAGGGTGTCCAAAACTGAGGTATCACATTAATTTTAATAAAAAAATATTTTTTCAGATATTAAAAATATTTTCATATTAGTTTATTACAAATAGGTTCCGGTTAAAAATGAAAAATTAAGTCGGTCAAGTGACCCCCTCTACTGGCTTGACTGGCTACCTATCTTTTACCAAAATTGTCAATCATGTTTTTCAATAAACTGTTGTCAATTTTTTATATCCCAATAATCTTGGTTTTAAACTCTTGAACTGTTGTGGGATTATTGCTGTACACTTTCGATTTCAAAAACCCCCCAGTCAAATCGCACGAATGTGGTCCGATGATTTCTTCGGACCACAAACCGTACCAAGCCGTAACTTTTTGTGGATGTAAGGATTGCTCTAAGATAACTCTTGGATTCTCTTCACCTCAAACTGTAAAATTCCATTCCATTCAGCTGGAAGTGGGTGGGCTTCGTCGGTGAAGATAATTTTGTTAAAAAATTCTCATTTTCTTCTTGTTTTTCGTTGGTTTTCAGTTGATTTAAATACTTGGATCAGCTGCATCTTATAAGCTTCTAATTGAAAATCACGATGCAAAATGTTGAATAATGTGGATCGTTTGGTGTTTAATTGCTGCGAACGGTGATCTTCTTCAACACTTCACTCACAGCAGCTATATTCTCGGTTAAACGACCACTAAATTGATAAATTTTGTTTCTGTTATCATGAACGGATTCAATTTCTTCAAATTTCTTAACTATCAGCTTGATGGCACGATGGAGTCCTTTCTCTACCGAATTTTGTTCTAAATTTTCTAATTTCATTTTGAAAACTTTTTCCATTTTCAAAAAATGTTTTTATAATAAAAATATGTTGTTCCTTCACGTAACTTTCAATATTAACTAAAATGAGTGTATTGAGAATCTAAAAATAAAAATTTGGATTAAAAATCAAAAGTAGAAAAAAAGGCAACAAAATTAAAATGATATCTCAATTTTGGACACCCTTTACCAGAGTAGTACATTAACAGTTGTTACCACAAGGCCATAAGGCCCATTTGAATAAAAACTTATTTACTTCAGAAACCTAATGCCTTAAGCTAGTCGTAGTGGGCTCTTTAAGGAATACAAATGCGGGCTAAATCGTAAGTAGGTAGGTAACCAGCGTGGATATAGATAATACTCAACTCTTTGAGAAGTAGTACATACTACATGGCATATACTATGGCAATGGAGTTGTATTTTACAGTGGAAGCTTTATGGGTCGTTAGAAACTGCATTTTGGTGAAACACTGTGGATGTAAAGACATTGATGAATCTGGTCAATTTTGTCGGGGGTACCGTTTAGCTATTGCGATTACCACTAGATTAGGGAGGACTTCAAACGACTTCTCTCGTCTATGGCTCTTTAACAAGTTTTAAGTTTTCTTCTTGAGGGTATCACAATGTGCCATACTCACTAGCCGCGGACAACCTATGTAACCTAACCAAACCTGTCATAGCAGATAAACACATCGTTGCTTATGATAGTTAATTGATTAAAAATCATAATGCCGTCATTATTTCTGTTGAGTCATATAAAAAGTATATGCTTTTGTTTCTTATTAGATGGTATCGGGAAACACTGATTCGATTGTTTTAAATAAGTTTAAAAAATAACATTTCAGATTAGGTTTTCAGTCAAAACAATTCTTTAATTCGTCTTATATGCAAAAGTTTTTTTTCTTCCATAAAAAATCGTGAAATATACGTAGACAAACTGCTTTAATAGAAAAAAAAATGAAAAGAATAACCATAACCATAACCAAGTGATGTCAGAAATTTAGTGGGATTGGAAGAGCTTATTCATTACGTAACAAATAATTCTGTTTTGAACTGCTCACAACTCAACCGTCTGAATGAAGCAATCAATATGCATTTTTATTGACTCGCCGGAAATTGACTGCAGTTGTCTGGGAAGTTTTGTTGTTTTCACTCTATAGCGCAAACCTTGCACTTTCTTATTGATTTTTGTTTCGATGTTAGCTCAAGTTACTTCAGTGTTACTTTTTCCTGTTGCCAAAACACTAGATATCCGTAAAAGAAAGAGAATGTCAATCAATTCAGGGAAATAACCTTTTTTTAAAGTTCAGATTTATACTAAATGCTATAAAAACAGAATCAGTAGAAGCCAACTTTTTCATTTAATTTTTCGTCTTTGCAAACAAATGCACACCATTTGAGGTGGTTCTAAACCGAAATGGAAAAATGTAAGCTGTTTCTATAATTGATTTAAGATTAAGACGTTGCAAGCATAAGCACTAACACATAATACCGCCTCTCATTAATAAAAATCCATTTAGAATGTAACCTAAAATGAAAAAGATGAAAACAAAATAAATAAGAAAGAGAATCTAATTGTTGTTAAAGTAGTAACAACTTGAACTAAATTTTTCATTTATTATTCCCTCCTCTCCCATCACATGCTAGAACACACAACCATAGAAAACTGAACTAAACTACAGATGCAACTATTGCTAACTATTGTTGCCACTTAATGCTCATGGCATAATAATAGCAACAGCAACACCATTATATGCGCACATGTTATATGATAAGAATTAAAAAAAGACGCAAAATTTGTATTCACAGCAACAAAGCTTAGTAGAGAGATGCTCTTAAATGTGGCAATTATGTGGCACACTAATGCTTTTTTTTGTTGCATTACTATTATGATGCAACACGAGTATTGTTTAAGGTTAAAACTAAAAAGCTGGAATAAAAAGTTTTCTTTGAAGAGCATTGCATTGCTTTGTGTATACATATATGGGTAGAAACAAAGAGCTAAGCTCAAGTAGTTCTTTATTGTGTGGTTTTTTTGGGACCGACCCTCGCATGTGTATAGGCATTAGTGTGCAATATATAAAAGATTTAACATACTTCTTTTGTTGTTGCGGTGCTGCTGATTAAAAAGATAATCCCCATTTATGAATTAAATAAAAATTTTGTGGCACTTTAACATACTTGACTGTGAGCAAAATGAAAGAGCTGAGAGATACATGGGACCAACTTTAAAGTGACAAATAAAATAAGTTTTAAAGTAGATAATTATTTAGGATTCTTTAATTTGGTAGCAACCAAGAGAATAAAACTTATATAAAAAACATAATTGGCACTAATTCTGCTTTTAGTTCAAATTATTTTTTTATGTTTCTTTCGTTGGGCTGTGATAAAAACTAACTTTTAAAGGTATTGCTGAGCAATTTTTACGGTCTAATCGTGTAAGCTACGTAACCTAGAGTCGGGATTGGTTGATTTTGTTTGCAAATTCGGCTGGAAATGTGTTTACGATTGTCAAACAATCGAAAAATTTCATACATACATACATACATAATTCCCGCGACATCCCATGTGGATCAAGTAGGACTTCTCTCAATCAACGAGCTGTATCCGATTTTAATTTTGGACTTGTTGAAAGGGACCTACGGTTTAATGCAGTCTCCGAACGGCAGATGCAGTAATTACAGAAGTTTTTCATAGCGTAAATACCTGTAAACATTGTGACTATATTGTGATCCCAGCTTAAGACTATTATCATCGATCATTTAAATAAAGCGCATTGATTTGATCTCAGATACATTTAAGAGGATAGAGGATATACTTGAAAATCTGAACTGATTTTTTCACTTTTAAGGGGACTGCACTCTTTCAAAAATCCTATCTGATTTGTACTTTCAACAACGGATTGTCTTCCGAGTTATATTTAGGAATCGTATTTATTTAGGAAGCGTAGCTTGTTTAAAAAGTGACATTTTAAGCCTCACTTTGTTATAATACATTATTAAAATTGCATTATTCTGTGAAAAGTTGTCTACTTAATAATTAATTTTATTATTAATATTTTGCTTTTATATGGTATCGGGTAATTTTAAAGGGCTTTCGGATTTGATTTAAGAAAAAACACATAAAACTCAGAGAAATGTATGAATTTGAATTGAATGTATTTGAGTCAATTGACGGTCTATATAATTCAATGTTAAACGATGATTTCATGCAGATATTGACCGCGGCTATGCCTCAAATGGTTCATACGCTAGGTCCAATTTTGGCATACTCTCTCTAATATATCGCCCTGTATCACACGAATAAATTCTTCAATATTGTGTGTCAACCGTTACGGGCTTGTCCCTATAGACATGAGCCTTAACATGCCCCCCCACTAAAAAAAGTCTAAAGGTGTTAAATCGCACGATTTAGGCGGCCAATTGACCGTCCCCAAACGTGAAATAAACTGTTCACCGAACTCGCCTCTCAATTGGGCCATAATATCGCGTGCTGTGTGGCATGTGGTACCGTCTTGTCGTGGCAGCCAAATCCAGCTCTTACATTTTGGACAAAAAAAATTTGTAATCATCGTACGGTAGTGCTCGCCATTCAGAGTAACGTTCCAGCCTTCGTTGTCTTTGAAAGAGTACGGTCTAATGATATCACCGGCCCATAATTTACACTAATCAGTGCATTTTTCGGGGTGCATTGGCAATTATTGCATTGCTTCTGGCTGGTATTCATACCAAATGCGGCAATTTTGCTTTTTCACGTATTCATTCAACTAGAAATGAGCTTCGTCCCTGAACATAATATTCCGATAAAAAAGTTTTTAGCCGAGCATGAATTTTGATAATAAATTGAATATGTTTGACAGTAACATGTTATACGAAAACAGCTGAGCTGTCAAAAATAGTGTTGCCAAAAAGAAAAGTTGTGAAGCTAACAGAGACGATGATGTAAGCAGAACAACACCGGCGAAAAGGCTTGCTCACTGTCGATTCGATAATTTTGTTGCTAAAGATGTACTTCGTTCTTGTCGACCAATCACTAAAGCAGTCAAAACATAAGTAGCGTGTACGTTGCTAGGGAACTAGACAATCATCGCCAAATAGTTATCAACGATTTACAAAAAAGAGGCTACGCAAAGAAACTCGATGCTTGGGTGATACATGAATTAACATTGAACAATTGAATAAACTGAATTCGTATTTGTTATTCACTGCTAAAACGTAATGATATCCAAACCTTTCTGAAGCAAATGATTACGTGAGACAGTAATGTGCGAAAAGTGTCATAGACGAAGTAAAGTAAAGCTAAGCAGACAGTGATAAGTCCATGATTGTCATGAAGAAATTTAATGCTGTGAGCCTGGTGGGATTGGATGGGAAAATTATTCACTATAAACTCCTACAATCTGGGCAAACGATTGATGCCACAATTAACGAAATTGAATGGACGTTACGTTTCGTCACAACAGATCCAGACTGCACGCAACATTGATGACCCGGCAGAAGATGAGAGAGCTTGACTGGAAAGCTTTAATGCATCCACCAATTAGCTAGGACCTTCAACCTTTAGATTATCATTTGTATTGATCTCTGCAAAACTCTTTTATTGGTATAAATTTAAATTCCGAGAGACCTGAAAAACGCAACAGGTTCAGTTTTTCGTTCAGAAAATTCAGAAGTTTTGCACAGATAAAATAGTGGTTTTACCCCAAAAGTGTCAAAAGTTTATTGGTCGAAACGATACATATTTGCTTTAATAACGCTTATTTCAAATATAAGAAAAAGGTGTTTCAATTTTGGTCAAATTTTTAACCGAACTTTCAATTTGTGCAAGTTAAAGTTAAAAATTATTTAATTTTGCAATGGTTTAAATTTATAAAAACCTTGTCGGGGACTCACTAAAGTTGACTTATCAAAAATTTTTCAGTTTGACAGCTTGTAAGTAAAAATATTTGTGATTTGTAAATTATATATTTGCATTTCAGGTCAAATTTTAATGAGGGGTTCTTTAGGGCAAATTTTATTTAAATTCAACTTACACAGTTTATTAAACAAATATGCAAAACTATAGTCACTCTTTGGGTAAAAATTGTAAAATTGTGATTCAAATGTTATTAAATACATACGTCATTTTATTGTAAATATAGCCATTTTATAGTAACACCCGATTTACACGATGATTTTCCATGCACACATTTGCATGCATTCTTTGTTTGTAGGCGGGAGGAGTAAAGAAGAAAGAGGGGTAGAAAAAAGCACGATTTCTGTTTTTCGTACGTGTTTTCGCATTCTCATTTACGTCTATTTTCGTATTCGCCATTGTGCTTTATTCTTCAATGTAAACTTAAGCAATTATATTTAAAAAATCAACCCTGCAAGAAAAAAGCATGCCTCAAAAATTATGGTGTAATGTAGTTGATTTTTAGAAGCATATTTAAAACAGAATTTCAAAAAACACCACATCAGTGCCTTTAAAAAAGTATTGTGGAATTTTGGTCCATTGGGTTGTGTCAAGGTAGTTAATGTATCACCCTAGCAATGCCGTACTTATTTGTGTATTTGGCAGCATTCCCAATCCGTACCGATTTTGAGTGTTACATTAATTAAATTAACGGAAATATGAATCGCATATTGTAGGAAGAACAAGAACATTCAGAAGTTATTTAAATTGAATATAAAAGGCGGCGCCTTATGCATTAGTTAGTTCAGTAATCGTTTTGCAGTCATAAAGTAAAGTCGTGTTTAGGCGTAAATAAAAGTGTTGTATAAAAGAATATTAAGTGCGAGATAAATAAGTTGAAGGCTGTATAGTTATAATTGTAAACTGTAAAGTGGGGAAATAAAAACTGTAAAAATACAAAAACGTGGATTTATTTTATTTTGACGCAATTAAAAAGAACTCTAACGTTTTGACAAGTTTAAAACGTAACAATATCTTGAAAACTATGACTTGGGAGACTGGTTCAAGTTTTATTTAACCGTGATAAATGGTGATTTAAAGTAAAAGTTTTGGAATTAAAATTTTAAGAATCTACAAAATAGACGGTCACATTGCTCATCTTAATTTCAAATATTTTTCATTTTTGCTGCCTGTATGTATGTGTGTGCATTATTCCGAGAGAACAATTTAATTTGATTTCATATTAAAAATAGAAAGAAGAAATATTTAACTCTACAGCATATTTAGTACATAATTACCATATGCATTCTTTTTTAATAGCTTTAAAATACTTTTTTTATTTAATTAATTTCTTATTTAATATAATTTTTTCTTATTTTAAAACCTCTTTTTCTAGCTTTTGTCTGTCTTAGCTCATTATCATTGTTGGAAATTGCTTTAGTGACCACAATATTATTACTGCCAACGCCTGCGGTGAAAGCCACAAGCGGCTTACGTGTACCCACCTTTTTACAGGAACCACCATCACGTCTTCTCTTTAGCAATGACACTGGAACAAAAATTAGTTGTACAGCACATGGTAATCCGCCACCAGTCGTATCATGGGTACTTAGTGATGGCACAATGGCAACACAAGTGCCAGGTTTGAGGTGAGTATTAAAATCTTTACATAAATATCAGTGAAAAATATGTAAAAATTTAAAAAGAGTATAATATGGAGTCGATTTTTGGATTACGTTTTTTAAGTATGTATGTATGCTTAAAAGTTTGAATGAAGATAGAATTTCGAACTTTGACAGTTGATAGCAATCATATTATTGGCTGTCATTTATTTACTTTGGATGGTTTAATAAAATAAAGACAAGTTGTTTTATTTAAATGAGTGTTCCGCCCGGCCAATATTCCTAGTGTTTCGCTTGGTAGTTGTATTCGTCCTAACAGGAGGTCTATTAACAGTGCGACCGATAAATTTGAGTCTACTACGACGAAGAAATGCAAAAACTGCTACTGTCCCTGCGAGAATTTAGTAGAATTCGAAGCAGTCAATTTTGCGATGCTCACAAGGACTCGAACCACGACTGGACCAACTTTACATCAATTCAGTCTGCATCAGAACAAAATTCAACTGATCCGGAAGCTAAAGATAAACGGACACAGATGAACTTGTATTAGCTGAATGGTTCGTGAAGCAGATGAAAATATTCAAAAAACCATTTTTGCTATGAGGCCTATTTCTAAATCAATCAAATCAAAAAGTCACAGTACAGTCTGCATAATGGGCTGGTGGCCTCATCAGTCTTTCATTGCGAATGACTTCGGCAAGGCCATCACCGTCAACGGCAAGCACTGTACATATATTAACGATTACCAACCTGCAAGTTAAATGATATAGACACCAAAAATAAATACTTTTAACTGGACGGCGCTACGTGCCACATTAAAAATTCTGCTCGAGGAATTGAGGGAACAGTAATTTAACTTAGTGGTGAAGTGTGAGGTCTAACGGGGTCAGACCTTTTCTTGTGGGGTTGCTCAAGTAGCAGGTCTTTGCGAATAAGCCTAAATAGATAATAATCAAATAATCTTACTCATGCGCCACAGTTATGGAAAATTGATAACTCACTTCAAACGATGATATTACAGACACAAAGTGTTTTATTTATTAACATAGAAAGCGCTTAATAAGAGACTTTAAGAAACGTGGTTATGATCCTAATACATGACTTACAGGACCTTGTTTATAGCATAGCCTGCTGATTGAAATTTTCGCATAATTTATTTTTTTTTTTATAATTTTGGCATTTTGGTTGGAAATTGCAACAAAAACAAAAACAAAAACTTAAAAGTGACACCTTTTTTTGTTGAAGTTTTTACTGGTTTTTGTGGTTGCCAACAAATGAGGGTCAAAACTAAAATTTTACACATGGGGTTACAAGTTCTTGTTTGCTTTTCTGCTGTCACTTTATATGAACATCTCTTTTTCTCTCTCTCAGTATGATATCTGCGGTTTTTTGGTTGCGGTAAGAAAAAAATTTGTATAAAAAATTTTATTTTACTTAAAAAAAACATTAAATGGTTTTAATTATATTTTCACAAAACATACATGGTTTGATGAAAGGTTGTTTTAAATGCACTTTAGAGACTTGTGTCAATTAGAGCACGAGATATGCTTTTATGTTTTTTTTCCTTTTTCAAAATTAATTTCATTAAAAAATATATTAAAACATTATTTTGAAAGTTTAAATGTCAACATGAGTTTGGCGGCCAATGGAGTTGCCGAAAAAGAAAACAAATACGAAAAAAAGTGTTTAAACTTGATGTCTCTTAACTATGTATTCAATGTCGAATGTCATTCGCGTCATGTTGGTTGTCAAATGAATGTTTCATACAAAAACACATTCTATATTCAGTAGATTTTCTTTTGTATTCATTTTCTAGCTTATGATGTATAAGTATATTCGTATTCATAATTTTCCTTCTTTTTTCAAAGGCTTTTAGAGCAATTATTCTGCTGAAATTTTTTATCTGCATTTCTAGTGTGTTTAGTTGCTTTCTTTTTCAGAGAATCATAATTTTTTTTTTTTTGGCTTGTGAAATAAGGTGTGGTTACAGTCGGAATATTAAATTGATTATATCAGTTGTGGCAGGCCTGTTAGAAATTTGTTTTTTTTTAAGTTTTCCTTTGTTTTTAGTTTAATAACTAACTTATCATGAAGATCATAAAATCATTTGTATTTTATTGCTGTTACATCGATATTTATAGTCCATTCCACAATACGTGCATGTGTTTGTTTCAATATAGCCCCTAATTATTCAAATTGACTCCGAGAGATAATTTAAGTCGAATGGAGCACATTTTTTCATCCATTTATACATATTTTTTCTTAAATAAGAAAATTATCGTAATTATAAACATAAATGACAGGGTTGGCAACCTACTCGGTATTATATTTAAAAAACCCGGGTGGGTTTTTTATTTAAAGGTTTTCGTATATTTTTTTTTTTTTAACCAAAATAGATGTAATTTACGTATTGAGACTACAAATTTATTTGTTTTATTTTTCGACCTCAAACAGATAATGAAATAACAACTTTATCAAATCACCGCTTACATCGTTTTTAAGCTTCTGAGCCAATTTCCAAATCTCGTCTCAGAGAAACTTCTCGTCTTTTAAGGTGCTGCAACTTTGAAGCCGATTTTGTATTTCTTCAAAGGAAATAATTCGGTGTTATGTTAAAAGATAAACTCATATCTCCTTATAAGTCATAGATAATTTCTGAAAATGTAGGCCGTCAATTGAAAAGTCTTTAAACGAGATGAATATGTGTTGCGTTTGCTTCCCTTACACTTTTTTTAAAAACGGAGATTCCACGTTTTTTTTTTACCGTATGATGAGGTAAATTGCGCTTAAAGCGAATGTGTGCCACAATACAAACAGGTCGTTATAGCGAAATGCCATGTAAAGAAAGCCTGTATAAAGAGGTGTGAGTGTATTGTATTCGTCGCAACAGACGACGGACCAATGTTCGGAGAATACGGCGGTTGCGGCATTTAATCATTTCTAATAATTGCTTTGAAACTTTTGCGACATGAGGTCAGGTGTTATCATGCAAAAGAATAACTTAATCATGTCTGTCACCATTCAAACGAAGCAATTGCAGTCTGCTTCGACCACCAAACTTTAGCAATCCATACTACACAATGACGCTTTGATCCAATCAAGAGTGCAAAATTGCATCATAAATACTAAAATAACGTGATTGTATAAACAAGCAAAAAAAATATTGTAGACTTGAACCAAATTTGGAGGCATTCATAAAACCCAATAAAACCCAAAAGAGCCCATCAAAAACTCCAATAGAACCCTGTGGGTTGGATTTAAAAAATCCCCCTCATTATTCCTTTCCAAACATTTGGATGCGAAACACTTGGAGAGATTGTAATTGGATAATTCAGCAGCGAAGGTATAACACTGGCTGCTGAATAATCCAGAAATTAGCAGTAACCCATTTTCTTGTCGTATGCATCCAAAGGGGGGTTGTCTGATTTTTGTTTACTCGTGGTTAACTTATATATTTATTTTTTCTTAAAAAAATGAAAAATAATTAAAATACTGTCTTGTATGGTACAGCAGTCATTGTTGTTTTATTTTAAAGAGAATTGATAGGAATCTACTTCATAGAAATTTTAAGTCCATACCTCAATTGGTTCAGATAATATTTAACATTAACCGACAGTAAAAGGGGAAGCTTTATCCCCTTGACGCTCAATGTAAATATAAACCGTTTAGTGCATAATTCGCTTACTTCATAAAACAAACAGTTGAGACAAATGAGAAAATAGTATAAAATTATGTTAAAAAATAGTAGGTTAGGAAAACTTTAACAACAGATGCTGAAGGACCTCGCATTTCAGTTCTTAAAGTCCGGCTTTGACGACTTGTGAAACATGTGGATTGGTTTTATGGGGAAGAAGTATGGCTTGATCAACAACTAGAATGAAAAATTTTTGTTACCAGCTGCACATAGTTCGCATGCCTTTTGTTGCCATTTTGCTTTCAATTATACAACTAATATTTAAAGTCATATCTTATCCTGACGCCCTGTCATCATTTCAAAATAATCTTCATACAATCAGTGTAACGAATTTTATTTTACCAAAAAATGCAACCAGTTTCATGCATTTTTCTAAATCTGAAGAGTATTTTAAAATCAGAATAATTTATTAAACAAAGCTAGAGTCAATGTAAAATTAGAACAATAGGGTGTTTTTTAAGAGCCTGAGAATTTATAATGATAATACAAGACAGAAATATTGTTGATATTAAATTTTATATTATAGCCTTGTAGGTAATTTTATTAAATTTATTTTCTAAATATAAATCTCTTGCACATGTCCGCCGCCACTACTTATTACTTGGTCCATTCGACCAGTCTAATTTTACAATAAATCTGGACGTTTGGTATCAATGGGGGCTTGGAGAGTGGCTGCCAATGCTTCAAGAGTTCTAGGTTTGACGGCATAAGCCAATAACTTAACATAGCCCCATAAGAAGTAATCCAGAGACGTTAAATCCCATGAAAGAGGAGGCCAGTGAACATTACCACTCTAGAAAGAAAGTTGTCACTAAATTGAATTTGCAATAAATCGATCGTTAAGTGAGATGTGTGACATGTTGCGCAGTCTTGTTCAAACTAATGTCGTTGATGTTTAGCTGATTAATATGGTATTCAGTTAGCATGCCAACAGCTCTTTGCTCACTTCGAAATAAATAATGATGATGATGCTAGCGTGTAAACCACACCAAGCAGTTCATTTTAATATATATATGTAATGGTGATTCATTAACGGCAGTGCCTGCTTACCCGGCTGATTATGTTGAACATAAAATGCACTAAGTGCTCTATGAACTTCGTTTGCAGATTTTTTTTTTTTAAAGTAAGTTTCTGCAATTTCATTAAATATATGAACACAGTTTGACATTCTTAGCTATCAAATTGTTGTATACAAATATTAATGCAATTCAGCCATATTTGTCTAATTTCATTCCATAGAAAGGAAAGAAAAGTATAAACAATTTTGGATTACAGTTGCAAGTTGAGAGGTGTTATAACTCTTAAAAATAAAAGTCGTAGTTGTAGACTCTACAAGCTGGCACATAATTGTATCTTTAAGACAAAAACTAATTTTTTATTTTTATGGTGATTTCTAAATTCAGTAGATGGAAATATATAAAGTGCAGAGACTGAAAAAATGCAAAGTCTTTTTATGGCATGAGACCATACATGCCACTAACCGTTTAGAAAAAGGTGTCACTTCGTATCTGGGCTTAGTAGCACCTCCTGCAATTTAAAAATATTTAAAATTATTTTACAACTTCGTTTACTAAAAAGAAATAAAAATAATTTTTTATTTCTATAGCTCATATCGGGAAACCGGTTTCGTTTGCTCAAAATGATTTCCACGTTTTTATTATTGTTTTTTATTTTTCTGAAATATTTTTATGGAGTAAAGCAGAAAAAGGAAATATGAAACAAAACAGTGTACAACAACAATAGAAAAGAGAACATTGATTTTGACAGGTTTACTGTGTAGTCAGTCACTCACACAGTTAGTCATGCATTCAGACGGACATTCATTCATTCATACAGTTTTGAATATGTATTACTTTGAACACATACATACGTTAGTTTTGTATGATGTTCTCTTACACGTTTATGCAAATCCTTATAAAGAGGGATGAATATGAAGGGCCGAGTACAATATGTGGTTAACAGACATACATGTGTACGTTTACATTGCCATGGTTTCAGCTATTCATGAAAATTTCTTTTTCATTTCTGCTTAAATACAAAAAATTTGTCTCTTCTATTGTATTAAAGTCAAATGCAGTCCCTTTTGTATTGTTGTTGTTTGCTTTTATATACTTTTTCTGTGTACTAAAAATTAATGGAGGCATATTGTTTTGGTGCTGATACGTGTAATTTAAAAAAAAAAAGCCAAGACCCATTCCTAATCACATCAATTGGTTTGGAAATATTTTTAGAGTTAAATATAATATGGCAGACCGTTCGTTAGACTAAACAGACTTTCTTACAAAAACTAAGATTACAAGATTGAGTATTATTTGATGTTAATTTGCTTTGTAATGGAACAAAGCTGAATGTTATTGCTTTTGACTAAAATTGGTCTATATTATCTGGTATATCCTACAAAATTGTGTATTTAAACTTGTAAAGTAACCATTAGCCAACTCAATTCTGTCACTGTACAAAAGATGGCTAAAATCAGTCCCTTATTTGCCCAGATTTTATGGAGCAGATTATCTAAATGAGGGCGAATTAGCTTAAAATTAGAAACAATATATTAAGAATACAATCTAAGGGTGCACCTGGATACTTAGGTTTTTGCATGGTTATTGGGGGCGGCTTTTTATGCAACACGCTTTATCGTTGCGGTTTAAATTTGTCTGGTGTTAAGACCGCAGAGTTATTAAATCTATCATATGCAAAATTATATGTAAGGCATATCCTTTTAAAAGCTGGAACTGTTTTTTACCACTTATCAAACTTAGATCTTAGGCTTTTGGAGTAGGCTCAGTTGGTTAAGTAAAGTTAAAATAGACCGCCGATCAGTCCAACTAGACCTAGACCCATTTTGATGCCGCAAAAGATAATGACTGTATAGAAATCATAGCAGCAGTTCCACATGCTCTAGAAGTCAAAGACGGTATCGATTACCAAGCGACCGATTTAACTTACCGGAACTCGTAGCAGCAATTGTCCCAAAAGTGATGTCCCAGGACCTCCAATCTGAGCCTTAATAGCGCCAGACATTCCAGAAGCCAGATTCATTCTGATACCGCAAAAGGTAATGACTCTAGAAATCCTACCAGCAGTAGTACGTAAACTCAAATCCAAGGCGGTATCGTTTACCAAGTGACCGATATGATTTACCGAAACTTATAGTAGCAAATTATGGTGCATAAAGTAGTACACCAGTACCTTAAATCGCAGCCTTCATAGTGCTGGATATTTCAGGAGCAAGTAACTACAATAACTGCATAATGTCTATGTCACAGACGGTCTGTATGCTTAGCCACTAGACAGTGGCCGAAGAGTAGCCGCAGCCGAAATTATCTCTCTTGACAAGTTCAAGAGTTGCTTAGTTCTCCTCCGACTAAAAGTCGATTAAAGCTCCAGCGCTTGCTTACAACAAGAAGTTTATTTTTGTCTTGTGGAGAGCATATCGAGCCATAACCGCCAAAAAGACGTAAGCGACAAAAACCAAATTTTAGGGGAGAAATCTTTTTTAATATATTTTGTTCTAGTGCAGTACATAAGACTTTTTTGTATTTGTTGTAAAATCATAAAGGTACATTTTACAGCTAGTGCTGGTGGGAACGATTGATTTTTACCAAAACGAAGATTGATTATAATGGCGCTTACGATTTTTTGGCGGTTATGACTCAATATTGCTGGTCTAGCTTTAAAGATGGAAAGCTGAGTAGGGAAATATGTTAAATAAAAAAAATTTAGGGTCTAACGGAATCTTAACTTTACTATCAAGGGCAGTGGCCTGTGATTAGATATGGCAGCTGTGTTTTTAACTGGATATTAAGTTGCATTGTTGACGTCTAAGCAATTGGAGTATCCTACACACAGACAATGTAAAACTACTAAACATTATAAGTTTTAATAATCGACGCTAAGAGTATCACGTAATAAACAAGTTGTTTGTAAGCCAAAGATATTGTATTTACTTTAGCCTAGGCTAGATCGATAAAAGGATTGTCACAATGAGTATTTGTCGCAAATAAAACCAAAAATCCGATTCAGTGAGAAAATGTTGTCCTCTCATTGCTTATTACTTTTGTTAGTTTATACGGTATTATAAGGGGTGTTTTTTATAGAGGTATAGAATTTTAAGTTGCAATAAAACAACGATAGATTATTCAATTGACATGAATTTTATTTATCCGAAAGATAATCTTGTGGCATTACATTTTAATTATGATTTCTGGCATATGACCGCCACGGCTGGCGTGGATGTAGTCCAATTTGGACGTCCAATTTTCGATGACTTTTTCCAACATTTGTGGCCATATATCGGCAATAACACAGCGAATGTTGTCTTCCAATTGGTCAAGCGTTTGTGGCTTTATCGCATAGACCAATGACTTTACTTAGCCCCACAGAAAGTAGTCTAGCGGTGTTAAATCACAAGATCTTGGAGGCCAATTCACAGGTCCAAAACGTGAAATTAGGCGGTCACCAAACATGTCTTTCAATAAATCTATTGTGGCACGAGCTGTGTGACATGTTGCGCCGTCTTGTTGAAACCACATCTGCTGGACATCATGGTTATTCAATTCAGGAATGAAAAAGTTAGTAATCATGGCTCTATACCGATCACCATTGACTGTAACGTTCTGGCCACCATCGTTTTTGAAAAAGTACGGACCAATGATTCCACCAGCCCATAAAGCGCACCAAACAGTCAGTTCTTCTAGATGTAACTGTGTTTCCACATATACTTGAGGATTACCTTCACTCCAAATGCGGCAGTTTTGTTTGTTGACGTAGCCATTCAGCCAGAAGTGTGCTTCATCGCTAAACAAAATTCGCTTATGAAAATCGGGAACAACGGTAATCTCGTCGTGAGTCTGTTCATGATGAATTGCCAAACCAAACTGAGAATAAATCACTTGACAGCTGTTAAATCGGTCGCCATCTTGAAACTTAATGCCAACTTAAAGTTCTATACCTCTATAAAAAACACGCTTTACAAGACGTTTTGAAAAGCACATTGTAGTGTAGTGTGTCATAACGGTCTAACTATTTTCATATTCCAAAAAAATTGTTTTTGTTTACTTTTACGAATTTTTTTGTTTTATTTGCTTGTGTAGATGATATTCTCCCTCACTTAACTTTTTTCACAAATTTCCTACGTCTTTACTCATCACTTACTCATAAGAAAGTATATTTTGTATTTTTTCTTTTTTATAAGGATTCAATGTTGTTGTTGCTGTCGTCGTGTTTTGTTTCTTTATGTTGGTTGTGCTTTATTTATATTCTTCTGTTTTTCTTTACGTTTTGCAACATTGTTGAGTGGTTTTATGGTTATTTGAAAAAATAAAAACTGTAAAAAGAAACTTTTGTTTCGATCACGTTTTTTCTATTATTAAGTATGTATATGCATGTGTGCATTTTTCTAATGCATATGTTTGCATAGGAATTCTATTCTATTGTAGCAGTTGCGTCTGATCAAAAGATGTTATTTGTATAGTTTTTTTCATTGTTAAAGTGATGAGGGAAACTTTTATTTAAAAAAATAATTTTCTTTATTATATGGTTCAAAATAATATTGCCATCTTAATAATTAATATCTTAAGTAGTGTTTTTAACCTTTAAAAAGATATTTTTTATTATAATCTTTAAGAAAAATTATGGCCTCAAAGCAGGAATACATACAAAAGAACTTTTAACTGCAAAGGAGTTTATTAAAAAATTAAGAGATTTTTTAAATTGTATAGAAAATTATTATATTTATTTATCAATATCTAGTTTGTCGCCTTCAAAGTAAAGTTTTTCAGATAAGATACTTAGTCAAACACTTTTTTCATACCTCGAAGCACTTCCGAAATAAGCTCTTTGGTATAATTAAAGCTGGATATTATACTATCGAATTAATGCATCATGAACATCAACCAGCCACAACTATTTACATAAATTCATTTTTATTTGTGAACCGTTGTAGTCTTTTCTCATATAAACCTACTTCACGTTCACCAGTGCGTATGATGTAATAATACTTTAGCAGCATTAGGAGTATTTGAGTAGCATTTTAAGTCTGACTTTCGTTTTTCACTTTTACAACATACATGTAACAAATTGTGCATAAATTTTTTAATATCCTCTCAGTTTTGGATTAACAAAAAAATGTCATTTCGCTCCAACTTTATTTTACCATTTAAGCAAACGTGACGTTGCTATATGTTCCTTCTGCTTACATTACTTTTGCTCATTCTACTGTGACATTTGAAATATAAATTTATTGCATTTACGTTACATATCAGCTTTCTTTTCTTTTTTCCTCAAAAAAAAAAAAAAAACTGCATTTATTTTTATTCGAATTTTACTGTGAAAGATGCGAAATAATTTTACTCAACAAGTACTTTATTAGTAACAGAAATGAATGGAAGATTTAGAGAGTAGAAGCGGGTAGGAAAGTTGCAGGAATTACAGCACATGTGTATTTTATTTAACAAGATTCAGTAATATACGTACGTTTATAGTAGACTATGTTGAAACGAAAGAACTTTAGGTTTCTTTTAAAGTGATGCGGTTAAAAAGTTATTAAAAAAAGGTAAATACGAGTTTGTGTATTTTATTAAAGATGTGTACTTAACGTCAAACATGTAATATTTATTTATATTCAAAGATCTGGGAAAATTATTTGTAATTATTTATGAAAATGTTTGTAATAAAACCATAAAACAATAATTCTTTAAATCAAATCAAAGTTAAAGTAAGTTAATCATTTGAACTATTATTTAAATCAGTAAGACAGGTTATTTTCGTATGATTCAAGGACTAATTATCAGGTCACTCAATAAGTCCGTAGTATGACATATAGATGGCGTTACCAGAATTTTGTCCATACGATTTTTATTTAATACGAAAATTCAAACGATACGTGTATAAAATTGGCAGCTATTTGACTATTGATACGTGAGTTATAGCATTTTATGTGAAGCAACTTATGTTATCGAAGAAAAAAGTTGGAAATGAATTTCGAGTTTTGATAAACCATAGTTTTTTGACGAAAAAAAAAGAAAAATACAGTGGAGACCAAACAATGGCTTGATAAACATTATCCGAGCTCTGCCTCATCGAGGTAGTCTGCTGAATTTAAACGTGGTCGTACCAGTACAAATGATGCAAAGCGAAGTGACCCAAATGAGACTGTTATTCCAGAAAACATAAAAAAAATCCACAAATTGGTTATGAACTATCGAAAATTGAAGCTAACACGAGCTAGCTGACATTATAAAGATATCAGTTGGTAGTGTTCTTACTACTTTATACGAGCATTTGTGTACGCAAAAGCTCTGTTCAATGTGGCTGCTGCGTGAGCTCACTATTCGTGTCACAAATCGATGAAAACAATGGCAAAATTGAAAGAATTGGGCTTCGAATTGCTAATCCACCCTTCTTGTTTTCCAGATTTAGCCACCAGCGACTTTCTCCTGTTTTCACATCTCAAGAGAATGCTTGCTGGAAAGACTTTTAAGTCCAGTGGTAAAGTAATCGTTTAAACTGAGGCCTATTTTGACGAGAAAGAGAAATCTTGCTATAAAAGTCATATAGAAAAGTTGGAAAATCGCCCAAGAAAATAACTACGTTGAATAATAGAATCGAGTTTTGCCAAAATTCTTGTTTTTTCTTACTTATCCTACGGACTTATTGAGTGACCTGTCTGGTGGAATCAATTAAACGACCATTTCACAAGCAGAAACGTGTTAAAGAATTGTATGTATGAAATGTATTATATACTCGTTGTATGTAAAATCATTATTAAAACCAGACGTTCGTAGAGTTAAATTTCTCTTTTTCTCTTTTTAAGATAATATATCCGTTCATTTCAAAAAATTTGTAGACTTCTTTTTAAAAAAGCTGTATTTATTTTGAGGTTACAACTAAAATACTTATTTTTCCAGAAAGGCTAAGTTTAGTAGGAACTTCTGAAATAGAATGAACCTTTATATTTAATGTTGATGTCCAAGTTGATATCCTTCTGATCTAATCAAATACACAGTACACGTTTGGCAGTACGGACTTTGATATGGTGTTTTTTATTGACTGGATAAATAGACCAGATCTTTTACTTTAGCTATTCTTGGGTTCGTCTTGTGTGTTTTTCTAGAAATCGTTGTGAATTCATTAAATAAAACTTGCAATTTTTCACCATCTACTTTTTAAAACATGTTCGTTTTCTTTCGCAAGTATTGCAATATACTCTGCATACATCGAATTTGTATAAAACGATACACCAGATCTATATTAAAACTCCTAATCCGTTCCTGAATACATCTACCTTTATGTATGTGCGTTGGCGATTTTTTACAATATTAGAAACGAACTTCTATAAAATTTGTGTAAAAAACAGATTTAATGGTGCGCGAACATTGGAAATGTTGGAAAAGTGTTTCGGCAACGACTTTCTAGAGAAAATGGTCATTTAACAGTAGCACGAGCAGTCAATCGAAGTTGAACATCGAACATCGACATCGAAAACCGACGAAAACAATGATAAAGTAAAAGATATGTTGATCAGTAATCTCAAACTAACCATCAGGGAGATAGCGGAGGACTTAAATATTGCATATGGATCCGTCCAAGTCATTTTGGTTAATGGTTTCGGTTTCTGTCATGTAGCAGCAAAGTTGGTGCCAAAAGACCTTAATTTCATGCAAAAAAAAGACCGTGTTGAGGAGCGTACTGGAGACGAGACGTGGGTTTATGAGTACGACAGGCAATATAGCCATCAGGCAAGTGAATGACGAGACCGAAACAACCACGTCGTTTTCAGTCAAAAAAGAAGGCATGGTTTTTATGGATTACAGCGGTGTCGGCCGAAAACTTTTAGATTTTGCATAATGATAACGCACCGTCACACAGTGCCATTATTATTCGAAATTTTTTGACGAAAAATGCAACAAATACCATCCAACGGCCACCGAATTCACCCGATTTGGCTCCCTGTGACTTCTTATTGTTCAATCGAGCTAAAAAACTATAAAAAATGCTGCGAGGATTGAATCAAGCGCTGGCGTAAGTGTTTTGCAGTCGATGGGGATTACTTTGAAGGGGACAGTATGGATGTGGATGAATAAACTTGTATTTTTAATTTTCTGAATGAATTCCGGGAACTTTTTGATCAAGGTGGTACACAACGTAGAACAAATTAATTTTTATGGAAAAAAACTAAAAAAAAATTAATTTTTAATCTTTAGAATTTTATTATGCACATTAGCTGCGATACTACCACCGATTTTTGCAAAGTTACTTCATTCTTCTTTTAAAGGGCAGACCTAAACCATAATGCTCTCTAAACTAAGATGTACAGTATATTGAACGAAATTAAGCCTGTCGTGGTCACATCTTAGAAAGTAAGCGTAAAAATTAATTTTTGATTAAAAGTTCATGGGCTCAAATTAATGGCTTGATTTGAAATATCTGTGGGTTAGTTTACGCCGTGAATGACCAGCTTCATTTGCGATTCCAGATTTCAGTATGGATGTGTTTCTGATAAGTTTGTATTAGGTCTCAAGTCGTCGCTGCGTTTCGCGTACAGATGTTTGACTTGAATATTTTAAGCTTCATTTCGTCTTGACGTTGTGACTAGTTTTACAAAGCTTTGAGTTGGCCATTATTAGGTTTTGAATCACTTCTTTCGTTCAATACGCTGAACAGAGAGTGGAACAGTTATAACTTATTCAGATCTTGACTATTCACAGACTTACATATATTGCTTATAACTTGCTTTTATACGAATTGTTGCGAATTTTCCAACATTTATTCGTATGCCAAGTTCGAATGTAGTTTCCTTAAGCATAGTCATTTTCGTCTGTATATTTGAAAAGGTATGGACCAGTAAGCAAAATTTATTAGCAAAATCTTGCTGGTGGGGGGGACACCAGGTAATTCCGGTGCTATCGGACGTAGTCCCATTCAGCCAAAGAGTAGAAGGACACTACATCGAGGACAATTTTAATTATCTTGTTTGTTTATATGCCTTTTTATCTCCTTAGATACTCTTTTGTATTTGGATCATTTCTCAATCTTCTTATCAAACTCTACGCTCTCTTTCTGATCACTCTTAGCCTGTTGAAGTTTTTTGGCACCGAAGTCAGCTTGTTTTTTCTTAAGCTCAGAGGAATTTAAAGTGCTTTTATTTAATATTGGGTTAAATAATCGAATGATGGGTAGAAAATTAATTTTAATTTATAAATTGCTAGCTAAGCTTATTCAGAGAAAACGAAAGTTGAGGAAAATACCATTTAAATAAAGTTTTATATTCAGTTAACTTATGAATTTGCCTACAATAAATGGTTTATAAGAATCTACTTATCTGAACGAGCAATAGTAAAAGAACTAAATGTTGTATTCTGGTACTTTTGATGTAATTCAGTCTTTTTTTTTAAGATATACGTTCCTAAGTGCAACTTGAAATAGACTCTCGTATCTTATATAGTGTAGAAAATAAAGTGGGTAAAATATACCACTAAATATATTCATTTTTTAGTTTCTTTTTCTTTCCTACTAACGAATGAATAAAAAATTTAAAGAAAAAATTCGCTATTTCCCTCAAAGAACATCAGTCAGTGAAAATGTTTAAATAAGTATTCAAGTGAGTTCATTGTGGTCCCTCAATGATTTTATTGAAAGAAATTAAATAAATTAAATAACATTTACATTAAAACTTTTTTATATCTGTTGTTGTGTTTCTTATACTTTTAGAAAAATTGGTGGAAATGGCACTTTGTATTTTCCACCCTTTCTGGCTCAATATTATCGCAGTGATGTTCATGAGACAACATATCGTTGTCGCGTTACCAATGAAGCCGGCACTTTATTAAGTCGTAATGTTCACTTACAAGCAGGTAAGATAAAATATTTATTTATTTTACATTTTTTAATTTTGTTGTTATTCTTACTTAATTACACGGTGCTACAAAATAGAACGAAGTTAAAAGGCTTGGGAGGTGATATTATTTAGCTGATTTCTGCTATCGAGTAATAAGAAAATACAGCGTGTCCGAAAGGATCTAATATTGATAAATGTTTTATTTAATGTCGGCAATTATGTATGGAATACAATATCAGATAAATGCCCGCCTGTGTTAGCCTCACAAATGCGAGCCCTTTTGAGCATATTTTTCATTACATTCTCACATATTTCACGCGGCATTTCATTAATTTCGTCACGAATATTTTGTTTGAGTTGCTCCAGCGTTTCTGGTTTGTTTGCATAAGCCTTGCTTTTCAGATATCCCTACAAAAAGAAATCCGGTGCAGTCAAATCAGACGACCGTGGAGGCCAATCAACATCACCGTTCCTTAAATAATTTGTTGTGGAAAGAGGTCGCGCAGTAATTCCATTATAATCCTGGCTGTATGCGATGTTGGGCCGTCTTGTTGAAACCACATGTTAGTCAAGCCCAAAGCATGCAGTTGTAACATTAAAAAGTTTTCAATCATATCACGATATCGCTCCCCATTGACAGTTATCGTTACGCCGTTTTCAGTTTCAAAGAAGTAAGGTCCAATAATTCCTCCTGACCAAATTGCACTGTTGTATCACTGTCACTTTTAATGGATGCACAGGTGACTGATGAATAATTTGAGGGTTTTCCATTGCCCAGAACCGACTATTCGGTTTATGCACATAACCATTCAAATGAAAATAAAATTTCACGTAACTTTCTCATCGTCATAGTAATCGATGATTGATTTTGATAACAGGGTTTAACAATTAAAACACGTTGGTTTACTGAATATTTTTCCACAATAAATTTGACACGTCTCTACTTCACGACTGCCAGATATGGACTGTCAAGACTAATTTTTACCAAAATGGCGGCAAAACAAAGTAGTATACCTTACAGGCATACACCATGTAAATCGCTTTGATTTACTTTGACGCATGTGCTTATACTTTAGTTGCATATATCATTTGAAAAATCTGTTTCTTTTCAAATCCACTCGGAAATTTAAAATCGCTTAATATTTAGCTAAGTTATAAGTGCATGAAGGAACGGAAAACCGGGTTTTTAGCCCTGACTTAAATTTTTGGGGTGTTTCGAAAATTTCCGAAACAGATTCTTGTTGTACTCGATAACGGCTATAAGAAAAATAGCATCACTTCCAAGTTTTTTGTTGTTGTGGCACAGTGTTGTTATTGCTAAAAGACAAACTTTTGCATTTTTTTTTAATTTTTGTTAAATATACGCATTTTTAGTTTTATTTTGATGATTACTGAACATATGATTTTTTTTCAAATTCTGTTGAATATAAATTTTTAAAGTACTCTCAGTCCAATTTGGTGCTCCTAAAATCATTTTTATATGAATTTTATGTAAAAAAAAACAAATCAAGCTGTATAATTCGGACATATGTACAGTCATGTGGTACCGGTTATAACAAACTGTTACTTCTGACAATTTTGATCAGATTTGTCAGTGACACGTCTTCGAGATAGTCCAGATTATGAAAAAGACCTGTACCAGGATGTTTTACTTTTTGCGTTTGTAAAGTCGGCAGTCTAATACAATTTCTGGAACTAGTTTTTCTGTTTTTTATGTACAAATTTCTAAAAAACTATAACGAAAGTCACCCATAAAATTCTGCATATTGGGTGACCATTAACCCTCTAACCGGCCAATTTTATTTTGAGCTAAAAAAATTATACTGAGCTGCTAGTTGGGGGGTTGAAAATTTGAAAAACATTAAAAACTTACCTTCCAGATAAGAAAATATGTTGCCTGCCAAAAGGCGGTCTTGCCTGTTAACTCAAAGAAATATTTTTACTACTTAAACATTTTGCTTATTTTGTTTGTTAACTTGGAAACATATTTTATTATTTGATAAGCAGAAACTTATTTTACACTTTGTGCGAAACGTTTGTGATTCCGATTTACACCCCCTATATTTTTCACATTCTCTTACCACTTCGGGCCAAAACATCAGGCATGTGTCCAACTTTATCAAAGTGGATATTATTTGGTGAACTATAAGATCTTTTTACTTTCTTTGTCTGTAAGCTTTGGTTTTGAGGTCTTCTCACAGGTTTTTTGACGGAAGTATTTTTATAATAGGAAAATACATCTGCCACTACAGAAGGCTGGTAATTTTATATGAAAGATATCGTTGCAATCAATTTCATGAATGCGTATAAAAAGGAGATATGAATTCAATAATGACATATCAATTAAATGATAAAATTAAGGTAAAGACCATTTTATTACTAAAATTATATCGTCCTAGTAAGGTGTTCATTATATTATCGCCACCCATATGACAATTGTCTTATGTTGGGGTCTACTTCAACATCTGATTTATTTTTCCGATCAAAATGCTATGTTTGTAGCGATTGTTTGTCGCCAGTGTCGGTTTTAAATGGATTAATGCCAACATAAGTTGATAAATATCGCACACATTTTGTGTCCTGCCACAGCACACAACAAAGTTCAATGCCAAAAATGCAGCCAACAAACTTGTTAGAACATTTTAAGAGGCAATTATATTTGAAACTGCTAAATTTTAAGAAAAAATGTATATGCAAATCGAACTGGTAGGCGGTATGCTCGCCTTTAGGCGGAGTTGAATTTTGGCCAATAAAAAATTTGGATAAACATCAAATTCAAAATAAAGATACTTACCTATATAAAAATAAATTTATTTTTCATAAATTGTTACTGACAAATTTTTTAAATATTTTTTAAGCTTAATTGTTTTACACTCTTTATCTAGAAATTTAACTTTACGGATCGAAATATTAAAACCAAAAGACAAATGCATGGTGTTATTTGTCACACTAAATAAATTGTGTATTCCTCTGCACATATTTACCGTTATAATGGAATTTCTAAAAAAAATCAGCATAATTACACAAACAATATACCCCGCCTAAAGGCAGGTTTGCAGGTTTGCTGGTTAGAGGGCTTATTGGCGAAAATTGTTCATGACATTTAGCTTTTTATTTTCAATAGAGTTTTGTAAATCCACAAAAAACGTAGTTAAGTTAAAAGTCTGGGAATCAAACTTTGTCAGTCAAAAACGCTCAATTTTTCGCGCATTAAGGGTTGCGATGATGGAACACAGCATCAACACTGTAATCGTGATTTTTTTCTTTTAATATCTTTATTTTCATACTTATACCATTGCCCATAATGATCCGCTTCAAAAAATAGTTTGATTTAGTTGAGTTTCAGCGATGGTTATCCGGCCAATAAAATATTTTTGCCCTTATTTTTGCGATACCCAAACATTCGAGTAGCCAGCCATTTTTAAATGAAGTTAAATGTCTCTCCTTGTCTCCTCAAGGCTTGTGTGACGATTTTGCACTACCAGTTGTTAAATTTTATTCACTTTTTCAGAAATTTATCAGCTAGAGCGAGGACCGCTTTTGAGTTAGAAATTTTCGTAATGAAATAAAACAGACTACTTCTGGTTTCAACGTTCCTACCTCTTTTATAGTAAAAAAGCATAAAAGCAGTAAAATGAATTTTATAGCTAAAGGAATCAGTCGTAGGAGCTTTATAAGTCGCCTTTTTCAAGAAAATTTACACAATAAGAGCTTTGTTGACGGACATTAAATCAAATTTTGTTATATCGCATGCTTTAGTTAATTAATTTTATTTTTGCTACCACATAACACACAAAAAAAAAAAAAAAATACTGAAAACTGTCAATTGTCAAACTACTCAATGTACGATACAAGTTACCGAACATTAGTGCTTTGTGTTGACGTAGACATACCGGAACAAAGCTCATAAGAAAACCTGTATTTCAACTAAGTTATCAAGGCGATGTATGAACTACTATGAATGTCTGACCTTAATGCAGTAACACTTTCTTAAATATTAAAAAAAACAAAACCAATGATCATATTAGTTTTCTATACATATGTATATAGATCATCTTTGCAGTCCAATATCGTGTGGAAAAAAGTTCGAGTGTACCAATTGTACCACGTAAGCTTTGCAGTAATTATTGTTGCTTTGATATCAACTAGTTAAGCTAAAGTTAAGTTTATGTAGCCCTAAAAAAAGTAAGTAAGTATTTTTATTAAAAACCTTATTTTAAGGGCCAAAAGAGTCTTAATTCTGTTGTTCGCCACGTACGGCCAGAACATTCTGAGTATTTTACAAATGACAATATAAGACCACCTGTTTTCTCCACCGTTCATTCATCTGTCGTATTTAATAACTCAACTAAAAAAGTGTCTATGCCTGACTGCGCAAGAATAATGTTCAAAGACGATTCCTTAGTTGCAGTTAGTAAGCAGACAGTCTGAAAATCGCTTAGTTAACAGGTAGCAAATCAGGCTAAATCTCTAAAAACTCTACGGTGATCGACATATGGACGAATTTTCTCTGCTACAAACTAAATCATATATGTATGTGTAACTTAAAATACAAACGTTATATACAACATCACAACAGCGTTTAAATCAAGCAGTAATACTTTGCAACATTGCAAATCAAATTCATTGTCATTTTAAGCTTTGTAAAACTTAAAAGTTTTAATAAATGCTGTCTTCTTTTCTACAAAAAGTGTCACCTTATTAATTTTAAAAAAATGCCTGACCAACCCTGTAATAATGTAGTTTTTTATTTCAGAAGAAACTTAACACAAATATTAAAGAGGGGAATGCAATAATTAAGCAATTTGTTTTGCAAAATAGAAAAGATGACTACGATGAATCTATTAACTGATTTATTTACATTTTTCGCAAATTAAATAGATGCAGCAAGTCAATATTTAGATTTTTCCCAAAAGAAGTTTTTAAATTTGAAATATAGGTATGTAAGTATGGAAAAGGTCTTGCAAGATTGGTAATTTTCCGACTTCAAACTTGGAACGCTTTTTTTATATAAAAAAAATTAACACTATTCTAACACGGAATGCAATTTTTTTGTATTACTGACCATATAGCTTTAACAATGTAATGTTTCTTTCAGGGTACTCAACAAAACAGTAAAAAATTTACTTCAAAGTAAGGTAACGATACCCAGAGACTTTTATTAAATCTCATCTGGCAGCCATATAAATAAACAAAAGTCATCTGCTTTACAGGGTATTATCTCGATTTATACAGGGCATAAAATGCAATACCTTCCATCATTGGCAAGTATGAATTTTTTAGAAAAAAACATACCACCCTTTTAGAGAGCGAAACATTTTTAAGAAACAAACACAAAAGTGCGTTTTTTTTTAAATAAAATGCACATTTTTTGGTAGAAAAGAAACTACTAAAGGGTCCGCCAAATAATTGTTTTTTTTTGAAAATGCTATAAAAAAAAAACTACTGAATCTTTTCTCAAATTTCTTTTTTTATTTGAAAATACAATACTTCCGGTTAACAATGGAAAATAATTTCATTCAAATGGTTGCCTCGGATGGTCATGCAGTAGCCTACACGTTCGGTCCAATTTTTAAGCACATTATCGATTGTATGCAGCTGTATTTCACCAATGGCTTCACGAATATTGTCCTTTAAAGCGTCAATTTTCTCTGGCTTGTTGGCGTAACACTTATCTTTGACGGCAACCCACAATAATAGTCCAACGGTGTCAAATCGCAACTCCCAGGTGGCCAAATAACATCAGCTCTGCGACTGATAATGCGATCTTCAAAACAGGGCACAAAACATAGAGTGTAGCTTCGGCTGTGTGGCACGTAGCGCCGTCCTGTTGAAACCAAATGTAGCTAATATCCTCATCTTCAATTTTTGTGAACGAAAATTCGTTCAACATGGCCCGATAACGATCGCCATTGACTGTAACGGCCACACCTTGCTCATTTTCGAAGAAAAATGGCCCAATTATGCCTCTGGACCAAAATCCGCACCAAACAGTGACTCGTCTTGTGTATATCGGCTTTTCAATGTATGCGTGCGGGTTTTCTGTGCCCCAAATGAGACAATTTTGCCCGCCAAGATCAAAATGAGCTTCATCTGAAAAGATGATTTTTTTTGGCAAAATCGGCATCTTCTGTAAGTCGATCGCAGGCTCACTTAGCGAAGCGTTGTTCAAGCATATACACAACCATATTCGTTCAGCGGAAGGATAAAACTAATTATCTGTCAAATCAGACATGAGCTAAGTGTTACTATTCACGCAATAAGCACTAGTTGAAAAAAGAAAACGTTAGATGGCGGACCCTATATAATATTTTTATATGAACTATAATTATTAAATATCTCTTTCCGCCATTGTTTATAAAAAGTATTACGAAGAGCATTGCCATTGGTAGTTTTCAGTTGTTTAAAAACAATTTGGTAGTTTGGTTGGTTTGTTGCAATTTTCTTACATTTTTTGTAGGTTTTATTAATTTGGAAAAAATGTGGCTTTGTTTTGAAGAAACAATAATTTCCGCTAATGTTAATTAACACTGGTTTAAAAAACTTTTCTAAGTGTTACAACTCTATGTTCTTTTGCTCAGAGACCGTTAACCCTGCCTTTGCTCTTGTATCAGATTTAAAAAGACCCATTCACAGATTGCCTCATATTATCTTCAAGTTAATTCAATTATGCAAAGTGATCCATAGTCATATCAATAAAAACTTAAAAGGCAATCTCAGCCAATCGATATGCGAAATTACCTGCAGCCATGCTCTATCGTTGGCATACAATTTTGTGTCCGAATACCTTATTTTTGCGCCAAGCCTTTTTTTCATCACGCTCATAATAAGATTATTTTAGTTGCTCAAAACGATTTTAGGTAGTATGTAGCATACGAATATATTGCTACTTTCAAGAAAGTATACTTTCATGTGTCAAGGCTAGGTAACTAAATAAATTTTCTATTGTAATTGACAAAATCATTAATATATTTTTTCTTGAATTTTTGGTAGGTTGCGAACGGTTATGGTAAAATTTTCGAAAATTTTTAGTAGGAAATCAATTTTTGGCATAACAACGCTGATTACGAATTACGAAAGCAAGGCAACCTTATATATTATTCCACATATTCGTAAAAATATTTACAATTTATAAAAGTTTTATGGAACGATTTGTATGAACATTTGTGGACATTTGAAAAATCGATCGACTTTAAGAAATCGAATAATAAAATAGGTACCGTTTTTAAACAGAATATTTATAATAGTCTTACGAAAATAAAAACGCCTAAAAAAAGGTACACCAACATTAGTACATTTAGAGCTATAAGCTTTACTATGGCATTTATTCTATTGGTTTGTGCCAAGACTGTCATGGCGATAATTATTTGTGTTATTAACAGTCTTACTAATTGCGTATTGAACAGTGTTACCAATTCAACTGATGGGTTATAACGTAACTGAAACTGATGGCAGTCAGGTATATAAGGAACGCTGCTTTGCCTACGTCAGCCTTTTGCGGAATATAGTATAAGAGTTGATTTGTTTTAGTGATGGATTGCGGCTATTCTGCATTATTTTAAGTTTTAGTTGATAAGTCTATGATAAGTATCATTTACGCATAGAATAAGTATATACATGATTAATTAGTTTAAGATAAACTATGTAGAGAACGAAATATTTGGATGAATAAAGATAAACAAAAAAGCCTACGTCAGCCAGTTATAGTTTAGCAGTCATAGTGTAAAGTCGTACTAAGAGTTGAGTATTGAGCGTTGGCGTTTAAGCGAATATTAAATAAGTTGGAGACTGTTGCAACATTAAATTTGCTGCATTTATTTCATTCTACGCAATTTTAAACAACTCAAACGTTTTAAAAAGTTTAAAACGTAATGCCAATAGAATAAATTATCAATGTTAGCTCCTGGTAAATAAATTTGAAATTTGCAAACATTTTCCTTTGCTCTTGCTTATACATCAAGATAAAAATGTAGCAGCATTTTCGTTCACTTAATTCGAATTATTTAAAATAGTTCCTTTCGCCGAAATTCTTTTACTTTCAATAGTCAGCAGGAAATTATATAAATCAATAATAACAAGAGTCATTTATTCTTAGTTTTATTTATTTGATAGACTCAAACTGTGGTTCTTACCTTCTTATTCTGCATTTAGTTCAAAAAGTATTTGATGTCTTAACAAATACTCATTTGATTGTCATCATTACGGCTGTCAACTTATTTCACCAGAAACATTTTGCTAAAACCTCCTTCAATTGTAATGATTAGGAATGATGATAGTGGAAGAGGCGATGGAGACGGTCAGTTGTGGGGTTGAATGGCTTTTGATTACGTACTGTCTGTCTGATCATGTGTTTTGACACAGAAACTTCAATATTTTTCTTTCCTTCATTTTATGGGTTAGTTCTTGGTGTTCATATTTGCTTTAGTTGTTGTTGTTTTTTGTTTATTTTGTTTATTTGTTTTATTTGGTTTTTGTGGTCTTTTGATGTCTACTTAAGAATTTTAAAAATAAACAATAGAGAGAGAGTGAGAGAAAGAGAAAAGAAAACAAAAATGTTAGTAAACTTTCAGGAAATTGTTTAAAATTTTATTGTCCACCAATGCTACAACAAAACCTAGTCAATAGAAAGGTAAAAAGAAAAGGTATAAGGAGGGCGATAAAATGCTTTTAAGAAACCATATAAGTTTTAAATAAACACAGAAAAGAATTAAAAACTACCTGATGCAAAGAAATTGCGGAGAAGATATCGAAAGTACTTTGGATAGAAAATGAATTTATAAAACTAGCAGAGTGATAATGGCCATTTTCGCTTTTAAGATATTTTAATTGGATTCTACACTTTGTAGGCATGGGAATGCTTAAGTCATGTAACTTTTTAGTCATTTTATTTGCAAAACTAAATATATTTAAAATACACTCAAGAGCAATATTATAGCCGCACTAGCTTTTTCAGCAGCTTTTATTTACAACGGTAAATTTAAAAATTTCTAAGGATGGCAGATTTAAATTCAACACAAATTTTTTAGGTCTGAAAAAAATATCTTAATTATATTTAAAGTTATCACAAAAGTTCATTTTTTGCTAAGTGCAAAATTATAGCTGCACTTTAACAAATGAGCTTAAAAAATTTAAGTAAAATACTTTATAAATAATTTTTATTGCTGTAATAATGAGTTGGCTCTCAATTGTTAAAAATAAAAGCAATAATTCGTTGTGGTATACTGCGTCCAAGATTTCAGCGGTCGGCTCTCAAAAAGCAATTTTATTTCAGTTATGGTGCCATATTGCGATGTTTTATAGCAAATACTAGATTCTTCGATAAAGCAAGTTTTTTTAAATTAAAAAAAATATATTTATTATCTTCTGATAATTGATACTCATGCTATTGCTTTTTCTGATATTAAAACATTTTCTGGTAAGCACCTTTCGGTACAGCCTATAGACTTTATCCAATCAATTATTGCAAATTTTCGTTTTTAGATGGTTAAGCTTGATTTTACAAAAAAAAAGGATTCTTACTGAAGGCTTATATCCGCCCAATACTGAGGTTACGTTACATGTGATTTTGACGTCGTATTTATCCAAAAAATGCAATAACGTAGGGCAAAAGCAAATGATTGTTGCCATACATTTAAGATTATACATTTATGTTATTACCGTAGCGACTTTTTTGCCTATGAATCGGTAGAACCATGTTGGTTTCGCGAAAGAAGGTTACCGGAAGGAGGGAAGAAAGAAAAGTTGGGTTAAGATAGCCCGTTGTGATGCACATACTATAATGACCACGAAAAAAAAACAGGCCAACATGATCACCGAGCCCAGGCCAGCATCGATAACGAAGCCAGCAGTACTCCCAGCATTAATTCGGAGTCCATAAGTTGCCGTGGATCCAAGACCCGAGCAATCGCTGCAGCGTTGATCTCATAAGTATTTGATATGAATTTTTTATGTCGTAATTGATGGAAAATACCAGTACGGCAGATTAAAATTTTCGCGAATGCTGGTGCTTGGACTGCAGACAGAAAAGAATGAAAGTGGTTGTTAATCAATGTACGGTATTCACCTCCTTCGATTATTGAATCGTCTCAATGTGGCCTGTGTTTCAATGGTTTATTGATACTACAAACTAATGCGGTTTGATGAAACAAAGTAGTTGATTGCTAATAACCCTGGTCTACACCAAAAAACGACTTTAAATAAAACTAAATGGAATATAATGATTTTGATGAGCCGAATTAAAATCCGGTTTCAGTTTTTTCCATCGGGTACAACATTTTTTTTATGGGTGTGGCAAATTTTTCGCCAAAAATATGATAGTTATGTAACTTAAAACCGACTTGATCGATTTTGATGCAAGTACAAGCGTTTAAGGACAATATTTCCTATAAATCATCATTTTTTTATATTTTCAACACTTTCGGAGTTATTCACAACTTAGCTGGGAAAAAAAATTTTTTTTGCGCAAAAAAAATTTTGACAAAATTTTTTTGACAAAATTTTTTTTGTCACAACAAATTTTTCGGAATGAAATTTTTTGGAATGAAATTTTTCGATGTTAAGAACCTATATTAAGGCTTCAAATGTTGAAAATAAAATAAGTTTTAAATAATGACAATCGGTTGGCTATCGCTGATTTTATTGAAAATTAAATGCAGGTACCTAACTTTGACCAAAATTAGCGAACAATTTTTTTTCTTGCAAAATTAGTGGACATTTTTTCTTTTATTTCGAAAAAGTTATAAAAAAATTATTAGAACATAGATTTTATATTTTAAGCATTTAAGTTAAAGACAGATATGTTAAAGGCGAGAAAATTTTTTGTTTTTTGTAGAACTGTGTTATCAGTACGCAGTACTAGTATTTTCTGTAAATCACAGCTGTTTGTAGTTAATTGTGCGGTGAATTGCGCAACGCATTATAGAGAAAATTAATTGTTTAGTACCATCGTTCGTTGGTAGTACAACCTTAAGTGAAAATTTATCCTGTCACCTACGATATAAATAAAATTCAATTTGCTTCTTTGTATTACCTACTCGTAACTTCTTAGAACCAATACAATACACTGCTGCTTTGAGTATTGGCCTCAAGTAAAAAATTCGCAAAACATTTAATTAAAAAAGTTAAATTATCAACTAAGTGTACACTTGCCTAAAAAAACAATATGACTTCAATTAAAAGCACACAACTTAATCATAAAATAAAACAATTTTAACAATCTAGCATTCTTATTAGCAAATGAACTCTGAAGTGTTCTCTTAAATTATTTCCCTAACTTTTTATTTCATCTTCAATAAATTTGATTCTCCATTTTATTTAAATAAAAGCAAAAACCTATAAATATAAAAAAGTGTATCAAAAGTACTATAGCAATAACAAAAATATATTATTAATGATGCATGAATGATGCATAATGCAGAACGTAAAGAATTAATGTGAATATGAATATAAAAGAAAGGGATAAACAGGAGATAAACCTCCACGCACTTGTATATGTATATGTCCACACAGTATTCCAAGCATATACTGTCTCTGATAAGCGCTTAAAGCTTCGTAGGCACAGGATGCTAGTAAGTAAGTCGGAATGTGTTCGTGTGTGTGTTTTAAAAAGTTAAAATGAAGGTTTTCAGGTCAATATGCAAAAATGTTATTACGGAGACAGTTCTTTTTCAATTCCTTTTTCTCGTCACATATAAACTTACAAGAATAGTTTTTCCTTAATATTCTTTTTTATAACATCTTTCACATTCTCACATCGTGTTTTAAATTACTGAAATATTGCATTTATTAATACATATGTATATACATATATAAAAATATATAGGTATTAAAACAGGGAAGAGATATGAAGAAAATCTTTATAGAAAGAAAAAACCAAAATGATCATTATCCGTTGAATGAATAAACTTCTTGCTATAGCCGTGGGTTATAACAGTGATTATTATTTTCCTTTATCAACACTTTGCAATACAATTGTTTTATGCTGCTGAGTTGTAAATCCTTTTGATGTCAACACTTTTAACAACTGATTGTTTCTTGTTTTTGTTGCACAATTGCAAATACAAAAAAAAATTAAAAAATAAAAATGAAATACAAAGTATAATATTCCTTTAAGCTATTTTTTAGACAGATTTCTTATTGTGGATTATTGTAGCTCAGGAGAAGGCATTAAGCAATATAACAGAAAACAGGTAAAGGCCTGGACTTAAGATTTAAAAAATAATTTTAAAAAACTTGACGTTAAGACTGATTAAAGATTTATTTATTTATTCAATTTTTTCTGTTCGAAATAAAAATTTTAATTATTTTTCTTTTAAATATTAAAAAATCAATTTTCACTCTCAGAATTTGTAATATTGTAATAAGGACACTGCCAATGGAATAAACACTAACTTGGTAATTTTTTCACATCAAGAGAGTTAGCATTAGAGTTTACTAGATATACAATGAATGCACCAAAGCTTTTCAGTCAAATGCACTTAAATTGTTATGATAAAACACAATTCCTATTTTATTTGGCCTGATTTGTACCCTACTTTTTGCTTGCTTCGTTCAAACTGTCGAGTTGTGTGCAATACAAATCAGAATCTATTGTTTATCCACTTAGTACAAAGTTGTTTTTAATGAATCCAGGCCCTAAACCGATCTTTTAGCAAATTTTTTTAATATTTCCATTTCTAAATCATTTTAAATCGCCCGTAATGATTCGCTTTTAGATAATTTGTCCAATCAAATTGGTTTTGTTCATTCATGGGGTATCTAAATACCAAGCTGCTGTGCGTATTCCACTTCTTTTAAATTATTTCAAACTATTGTTAAGTACTTGACAGCTTGACAGCTTGCTTACTGGCCTGAATCCATCGCTTACACAATATCACCTACTTTTGTAGTGACTAGCGATCAGTTTTTTTTATAGCAACTAAAATAACTTTTTACACGAGTGAAGGACGTGATCGTTCGACAAAGCCGAATTATTTTTGCCGATATCGATCTTATTTAGTAACAAAAAATACTGAACGCTTTAAATATATATATAATATAGGGTCCGCCAAATAATTTTTTTTTAAAATGCTATAAAAAAAACTACTGAATATTTTCTAAAATTTCTTTCTTTATTTGAAAGTGCAGCTATATTTCACCAATGGCTTCACGAATATTGTCCTTTAAAACGTCAGTTGCCTCTGGCTTGTTGGCGTAACACTTATCTTTCACGGCTCCTCACAAATAATAGTCCAACGGTGTCAAATCGCAGCACCGAGGTGGCCAAACGACATCAGCTCTGCGGCTGAAAATGCGATTTTCAAAAACAGGGCGCAAAACATCGAGTGTAGCTTCGGCTGTGTGGCACGTAGCACTGTCCTATTGAAACCAAATGTTGCTAATATCCTCCTCTTCATTTTTTGTGAACAAAAATTCATTCAACATGGCCCGATAACGATCGCCATTGACTGTAACGTCCACTCCTTGCTCATTTTCGAAGAAAAATGGCCCAATTATGCCTCTGGACCAAAATCCGCACCAAACAGTGACTCGTCTTGGGTGTATCGGCTTTTCAATGTATATGTGCGGGTTTTTTGTGCCCCAAATGAGACAATTTTGCTTGTTTGCATACCCGCCAAGGTCAAAATGTGCTAGACACTTGCTAGGTTTTCAAAATGCGAAAAAGAAAAGCAAATTTTTTAGTATGTAGATCCAGGTATACCTGAATTTGTTTTTATTGTTGTGCATTCTTAAGTCAAAAAGGACTAAAATAAGCCCTACCTATCAAGCAAGTGCTTACGCAAAATCACAAGCATAAATAAAATGTTATCATTGTATCAAACTGAGTGGAATAATTAACTAAGCCTATGTGCCAGATTTGAAAACTTTGGCTCGACAGAAAAAATTTTTGCGAAAAAATCGATTTGGAATATATAGGTGGTGGGCAATGGGTGTGGCCAATTTATATGATATTTTGTTTTTTTGTTTTAGTTTGATCAATAGAATGCTAACTTCTAATGGTCTAGCGCCACTCTTTACCAACAACTCTACATAAATTTGTTAGACAGCGTTCTCCTTGATTTTGCTGTTGGTTTACATGGCGACGAATAGAATTTCCAGCAGGATAATGCACAGACACACGTGGCTAAGAAAACAAAGTCGTTCTTTAACTCCCGACAAATTGAGTTGGTAGAATGGCCTGCCTTAAATGCAGACCTCAATCAAATCGAGGATCTATGGGGAATACATTCCGCCACAACATAAGCTTCTTCTAGCAATTTGACAATCTTAAGGATTTCAGAAATGTCATTTAGGCTGAATGAGACAAAATTAATTTGTATGTCCTGAAAAAACTGGTGGAGACGTATTCAATTTATGAATATATAAGTACATGGTAACACAATCCCTTAGTATTATATTCATATACAATTTTTACTTTACAGCTAAAAGGATATGTAAAGACATATATGTATAAAAAAATTTTTTTTGCACATATACCTATTTTATATGGAAAAAAATTTAAAATTAATTTTCTTATTTATTTTTTAGCTTCTTTAATTAAGGAATCTTGTGTTTTGTTTAAATTTGATAAAATTAAATTTGTACGTATATATTTTGCTTTTACGTTTTTTAATTCTATTTCTCGCTTACTTTTTCATAATTTTGGTTAACTTTTACAGATGGTATCTGTTCATAAATAAACTAATAAATGACTTGGCCGCATAAATAAAGCTTTTCTTTATTTGCCACAATTTTTTGCAGTAAAATTCAAGTTGCATACATTTTTTATATTCTTCTATAAATTTTTCATACACATGCAACGTCGTTGCTTTTATTTAAACACATAGTGCACATCCCTACAATGTGTACAGGTACTAGGAACACAAATACAAATAAATATCTGTAAATACTAAATAGATATATGTGTATCTGTATGTGTATATGTATGTGGATCTATGTGCATCAAAAGTTGAATAGTTACGAATTTATTTTCTCACGTTTTTTAAATATTTCATCACTATTGACTAAAGTCATCATCGTATTCGTTGAAAATGTTTCATAGTAATACGGATGCTACACATTCGAACGTTGGTGCCCCACATTCATGTATTTATGTAACTGGTTCATACAAAAACAGGCACAACTATACAGTCAGTTCTCAAATAATTTTTCGTTTTTTTTTTATTCTTTCATAAGTTTTGCTCGCTATTTGCATACAAAATTTGGAATGACTATCAAATTGAAATTGAAAAAATTGAGTTTTTATCTTCATTCTCTTGCCCATTTAGTATTTAAAGGTCAGGTGTAGGTAGTAAGTATAGTAGAGCACATATTAAATATTGTACTTTTTTATATTTTATATAAATTATTTTCAAAATATAAATTTCTATAAATGAAAATATGACTTTATCACAATATTTTTTTTGCAGCAGATATGATTTTTTTTTCGTTTTGTTAGTAATTTTTTATTTTTTAAATATTTAATGATGATGTTGGCAGAAATTAACGTTATTTATCAAAATGCATGAATATGAGTATCTCGTTCATATGGTATATAAATGTTTAATAAATATCGCTTTTTTTCATTGTTTTATATATGATGTGCGCAAAAAGGCTTTAAAATGCATAGGAGTGGATAATAGTATACAATAAAAGGGAATTACGCTACGTATGATTGATGCGGAATAAATATCACTCATACGTTAATGGCATTTTAAGTAAGAGTAGTGATGGTATTGTGGTATTGATTTATAATAAAAATTTTATAATCAAAAAGACATTGATTTAGCATTTAAATTTTCTATCATTTTACTATTTCTTAGCCTTTTTCTATATACAAAAATAAGTTGTCCTATATTCATCATTTTACAAGTCGAGCGATTTATAAACCCATACATGCGTTGGAAAGTGTACGTTTACTGATGTTTTTGGTTCAACTGGGCGGTGCCACGCATATATAAAATATTTTTATATGTCTATCTTTAAAATGGTAATAGAAAAAGTTTCTTAATTTGGCTCAAATAACTTTGAGGTCAATACAAATCATCAATTAAAATGTGGGCGAAATTAGATAAGAGGGAGTGGTATTTTTGTCTATCTTTAGAATGATAATAGTGGAAGGTTCTGAATTTGGTATAAACAACTTCGTAGTCAAAACGCATCATCACTCGAAATATGGGCGAACTAGATTAAGCGTGTATGGCGCACTTAGAGTGATAGTTTCGGAACTTGGTCTATATGATAAATCATATTATAAATCATTATTTATTCCAAGTAATTTTAAATTTCTAAAAAAATTTATTATACTATTTGATGCCCTTATAGGGAGTTCGAACGGTTATTATTCGACCGGTTTTAACCGGTTTTTTTGATTTTGTCGAATACGGTTTTTTTAAAATGTTCATTTTTCGAATATCGAATAAGCCGGGTATTTTAACACGAATAACCGGTTAATTTTAATATGTATAATTTTTATACGTTTTTATATTTTTCATTGCAAATATGCTCGTCGTTTAAGAATTTTTTTTAATTTAATAAATAACGTCTTATTTTTATATTGTATATTACGACCTTGAACGTTTCACAAATAACGTGAAAACTATGGTAGATTGGAAGAGGTATGCACACTTGAGCAACAATAAATTTTTCTAAATTTCTGTATATAAATACTTATTTTTTATATACGGAGACTGATGATCAACTGGACTCATTGAAAGGGACATACAAACGCCGGCTTCGAACGGCAGATGCTATAGTTAGTGGAGTTTTTTAAGCGTAGATACTCATAACCAGTCTCTAACAGTGTTGTGAGATGATACCGCTGTTGAAAATAGTCTTGTGGTGTGGCTTGTTATTGAGCCAAGACTTCTTGGTTGGTAGGCAGGTGCCTTACCAAACATACCACAGTGGCACACACTATTAAATACGTGGTGCATGCATTTTTGTTTCTACAAATGTCCTCTGAAGTGCGAAAATATTTGAAAATCAGTGGATAGGATAAGTATATTGAGTGTCCTTAAATACCAAGCTTAAAAGTCTCTTCGACACCAGGTATTATTAACCACCTTCAATGTGATTATTAGATTGACGTCTCTGTGCAGTGAAGAAAACTTAATTCTGTACAAAGTAGTCTATAGGCGCTAGAAAGTAAAACTCTTACAAAATACGCTGAAAAAATTAATCACTGGATAAAATATTAGTTGCGTTGCCGATGAAGAAACGTCCGTTGAGGCCTTAAAAACGCCGAAGCATGCATGCTTGCTAGAAACTACAACATGGGAAGGAAATTTTTCAATTTTGTTTGCTAATGCAACAGGAATTGAGAAGAAACTTATTTAATAACAGAACCGCTTAATTAGTTATTTGATAAATTTGTAACCTAAAACCGGTTTCTAAAAATTGCAAGTTTTGAAAACCGGTTTTTCAAAAAAGTCAAATAATCGATCTCCCTAGCCCCTGATTAAAAAAATGTGAAAAAGAAAAATATAGGCTTTATAATATTTTATGTTATATTTAGTAATGGCTATATGTGCTCTAAATGTATACAAAAACAACTATTAAAATCAAAAACCCAAACACAAAAACACCTATTAAACTGTTATGTAGAAAGCTCAGTAAAAATCGTTATATCCATATATCAGCAAAAACAATCTACTAACAAAAACAGTACTCACAGTCTGCAGAGTATATGTAGAAAGTCAAAATCGATGTGGTAATTTTAAAAAGTATCGCTGTTTTTTCAAAATTTTGCCTTTTTCTATAAAACAAAATTAAATTAAACAGTTTTTGAATGTATGCATTTTTTACATTTAATGGATAGACATCTCGGACATCAATAAATAAAAAAAAGTTTAGCTGCTCTCAAGCCTTGTGGTTAGTATTACATTTATCGATTTATTCTTATTAAAAAGATATTTTTGGGCTTATTTCACTCAAGTGTTCGCTAACTTAAGTAAAAAAGGGTAAGTAAACTACAACCGATAGTTGATAGTAGATATCGTAATAATCTTATTTGATTTATTTTCAATTATTTACAAGTCAACTAATATGAAATACTTCAGTTAAGGGTGGACTGACAAAGAAAAGATATTCGAAAATTTGGTATTATTATTACAACATTTTTGAAAAGGAATACTAATAGCATCAAAAGAAAACAAAGAGTTTCACATATTTACAAATGACCTGGTAAATAGTTTGACATATAGATGAATTGATGATCGTATCAGCTGTGTTATAACCAGGGAAACCAGAAAGGGGCGCTTAAAAAGTGTTTCATGGGCATAAATTACGTAGCAAAAATCCGAAAATATGATCTTAAAATTTTAAATTTTGCTAAAAACAACAAAAATTGCTTCATAAAAAATTGAAAAAAATGGTTTATTCAACAATTCAATATCTTTTATATATATATAAAATAATATAAGATATAAAACATTAACAATACAAAAAACAATGCAACAGAAAAAAAATTAAGTTAATTTCTAAGTTGATCTGAATACGGAATTTAAACTTTTTGGTAAAATAAAGTGGAACTTTTTTATTGTTGTTGTAATTAGCAACAAAGCATTGATTTAAATTTCCATTACAAAGCGTTATCTATTAATCTGAGCCAACTCTTATAAATTAAAAATATCATTTCAATGTCTATTTAATATAATGGGTTCGTATTTAAAGGATAACAACTTCTTAAGGTCATATTTTAGAACTTGATTTGAAGAAGATATTCTGAGAATTTGTGTTAGATATCGACATACCACATAAATTGTACTACACCAAGTCCTTCATTTTTTGCAACAATATGTTTTAAACCAGTTTTAATTTTTAGTTTTGTATTACAATCTTTCATTTTGACAATATTCTGAACCGTCTCAATTAATATGGCATACTGCTCATTGGTCTGCAGTTTTTTGAGTTACTTATCCTAAATGAATCCGAAGTTTGCAGCAAAAGGATCAATTAGCTTTTGTATTTATATATTTTAGTATATCTTTTGCGATTTTTATGTATTGAGACTGCACATTTAATGCGCTAAGAACTTCAAAGATCTCTTCAAGACAAGTTCCCAATGAGTTATAATTGGTTCAGGCGAAAACGGAAGGTCTAGATACATTTCATTTAAAATTTCAACTCTATTTGTGGCTTTTAAAGACATTTACCTTACATTTGCAATAACTATGTTTACATTTTTGTATTGATCTCTATATGTTTGCATAAACGATGCACTCCATGAGCAATACATCTAACATGTGTAAGTTTCGGGTAAAACACCTTTATGCTTTGACAGCTTTTACCATATACGGCTCAGCGACTCTCACAAATAGCATAATCAAGTTTTTATTTAAATTTACGTGCAATATCTTTAATCAAATGTAAAAAAGTTGTGCGATTGTAAATTGATTGGTTTTGTCCAAAACCACTGGGTTAACTAAAAAATTTTCTTTTGTCACAAAAAATTGGGACATTTTTTTCAGTGGCATTAATTGTATCATCTACTGAAATACATAATACTTGGTCTTTTATGCATTTGCGTATATCATCTAAGCATTTTTGGCAAATATTTCTGACATAGAAACATATTTTGAACGTTAAACGCTTTCTGATCGCACTTTATAGTTTGTATATTCTTCCAGGTATAAGTTCAGATCCTGGTAGGCGGCAATAAACCTTATTGAGATATAGACATTTCAGTGAACAGAATTTGAAAATTCTGTTTTTATTGTAAATACATTTTAGAGCACCAAAACCCAAATATGCGCTAAAAATTTTTAAAATACTTTGTGAATACGCAATTCCAAATTTCTGGTTTCCCTGGTTTTATTATTACAAATAATATAAATGATGCAATAAATGCTTTTGCTTTGTGCTAAGAAACAAAAATTTATTGAGATATCTACTGGAACCATCACATACTTTGGGCGTTGAATGAAATATTTAAGTCATACAGTTTTTTGAAACACCCAACTCCTTTATGTTTACAAGACCTTTAAATGGAATAGGACTCTAATGCAAAGATATGTTTTTCAGAGTTAATTTTAAAACTTTTCAATGTTCAACACATTATAGAAAATATTCGTTTTTTAACAGCAGTGTGTACTTCTAATTAATTTTTCCACTTATTTCATGCTCATTACGCTAAAAGTTAAACGTTCCTAAAGGTGTAATGGCTTAACTTGTTCCTACAAAATATTCTTTTAGAGTATTATCATCATAAAAATGTATTTTAAAAGAAGATTGTTAAAATAATATAGAAATATAACAAATAATTGTTTGTGACGAACATAACCGACAGACGTGTTTGAAGAACCAAAGAATTTATATACAATCTTGTTTAAAAAAGAATAAAATGCTTCAATATATATTGGATTTTCCGACAAACTTTTGTTTTTGAAATAGAAACATATTACAATCATATAACATAATAACATAATTATATAATTATATATAAAATTTGATATTTTACGTATTGTTGTTGTAGTATCTGTAATAGATGAAAATACCACTGAAATACTAGAATTTCCGTTTGGAAATGGTGAATAATTAAAAGATACCATTCGTGAAATTCGGTGACAATACACATTCGCAATGTTGAAGAATATCCTAATTTATCAATTTCTCCATGTTTCTAACCTTTAGAATTAAACTGTATTAATCATTCACCTCACCTCATTGAATTCATGTAAAAAATCTGCAGGTTTTTGCAAAAAAAAACAGTTTTTCAGATGAAGCCAATTTTCATTTGTCTAAGTAAGTCACAAAAAAAAAATTGCTGCATTTGAGTATCTGAAAATCTAAGAGAAATTGCTAAAAAGTCTTATATGCTGAACGTGTTACAGTATATATTATATTAATTCTCACAACTTTTAATGAAGGAATACGGGGACTTCTCTCAGTCAATGAGCTGCACCCGACTCTATTTTTAAGCTCATTGAAAGGAACCTACAGTTTAACGCCGGCTCCGAACGGCAAATGCATTTAGAGAAGTTTTCAATAGTAATAATACTCATAACCAGTTACTAGCTAATGTTAAGAGGTGATACCGCTGTCGAGAAACTTTTTTCTTTTTTAAGATGGTCTGGCCGACGACGTTCTGGTTGGTAGGTGAGTGTCTTACCTGCCATACCACAGTGCCACACGAACCTATTATAGAATGGTGTGCAATACTGTGTCAAGTTATAAGTGGTTATTCTATTTGTCGAAAATTTTTTTAAGTGTGTTTCTAGATTATTGCAAAGCTATTAAAAAATGCGATTTAACTCTACTAAATAAATTTTTGTAAGGCTATGCTAAAAATAAAATTCTTATAGAGCCAACTGATTCGATTACAGCCTTAGAACATAAAATCTTTAACGTGATTTACGCAATAGATCCGCCATTTAGTCTTATGCAGCTATATATGTGGTTGTCGTGGATATCTCTCTAATATTATTTGTCATTTTAACTGGCAAAGTATATACAATGCAATCAAAATATGATTGACTTTTTTTAAATTTTTATTTTATAATAAGAACAAAATTCTTAAAAAAAAAAACCTTTAATGTGTATTAGTATGTAGTTTTCAATCAATAAATAACATTTTGTTCATCAGGCATCATATGTATTAAGCTGGGATCACACGATTGACTCAAATACACCCATCTGATACAAATTTTATTGTGACAAATTAGCACACAATAATAAAATTTTCCCATATAAAAGCTCTGTATTTACACGGTTGTCTTATTTTATACAAAATTTATTGCCACAAGATGGTGCGAAACGATGTATTGACAATAATTGTCCAAACGCTGTCACAAGTTTCTAGTTTACGGCAACTCTGTGAAACAGCTGTTGTGGTAAATTAGATTTATTTATTCGTGCTTTAAACAAAAGAAAATAGCGTCCTTTTTATTTATATTCAGGTTATTTAGCGAACTGAACAAATAAATAAAAAAAGAAAAGAGGAGGTGTGTGGGTCAGAGATTGTCTCACAAGAAGGGCCATTGAAAAAATGTCAATAAATTAAAAAAATATTAATTCACTAAAATGTTTATTTATTTAAATTGGAATATAATTACAAATTATATTTAATTCTCTGAAGTAAAGATTATTTGTTCTCTAAAAAATAAAAATTGCATTGGCTTTGATTATCAGGTGCTCGCTTGTAAAAACAATGAAAAAAGAAATGGTGGAAGTTTGTGATGCAATTTACATATAAATAATTTAAAAAATGCATGTTTTAAGGGATTACAATTATAAATACCGTATAAACACGTGTTTTTTTCAGAAAGAAATCAATTAAAAAATAAAAATCGGTGATTGTTGTCTTCTTCAATTGCCACAAAAGAATACAATAAATATTGGTGTATTTTTGGAATTTAAATTGGTGAATTATTGCTGTAAAGCTTTCACACGATTGTCGCACCAGGGTTGTATTTGATTGGGATGAATAAGCACAATAATATTGTGAGTTGCCGTATGAGCCAATAAACTGTATAGTCACACGATTGGCATATAAAAAACCCTAATTATTGGTGCATTACGCCAATCGTGTGATCCTACCTTTAAAAATAAAAATTAAAAAAAAGGTACATGAATTTTTAATGCCAATTGAAACTAAAAATTATCCACAATATTTAATTCGGACATTAAAGTCTTATTTCATGTTTGTTGCAATTTTTGTTTGCCATTTAGTATTTTTTTTTTAATATTCAGCTTAAAAGCTGTTAATTCTGGCTGGCAACTCGTGAAAACTTTTTCTATTTTTCATTTCTCTTTTCGTTGTTTGCTTCTGTTTTTATTTTTATTTTGATTTTGTTTATATGCATTCGTGTTAAAATCTGTTTTGTTTCTGTTATTTATTTTTTTATTATTGTAGTTGTTTCTGTTAACATGCATTCACTCATAAACGGAAATAACACTTTTGTTTTAACACATACATATACCGTTACTTTTTTCATTATGATGTTTTTTTTATTTGTCTCACTTTACAACTCTTTTTTATTTTTACAGTTTTTATACACAGTTGTTATTGTTGTGTTAAGTTAAATCGTATTTTGCTCTGTTTTTGTTCTTATTTTTAAGTTTTGTAATATGCTCTCTATTTGCACACACACACATATGTAAATCATATAGAGATGATGATATATAGTATTCTCTTGTTTCTCTTTTTAGTTTTTCACAATTGTTGTTGTTATTGTTATATTTATTATCATATTTTTCTCTTCTTTTTGTAGTGGTGCGCCGACAATTTCATGTGCACGTGGAAAATACCGAAGTATATTTGGGAAATTCGGCGTTGATTAAGTGTACCATACCGGACTATGTGCGTGCATATGTTAAAGTAGCCAGTTGGCAACGTGGCGAAGAGATATTATTGCCGGATCTGTCGGATGTTGGTGAGTGTTATTTTGTTATTTATTTACATTTTTTGTTTGTTTTATGCACTAACACATGTATCGGCACATTAACACGTACATATATTATGTTTTTTTTTACATAGTTTTTCTGTTGTTGTCAATTGTTTTTCATTTCACTCTGTCCCTACAAATTATACAGAGAGGAATTTTACTGGTACGTGTTTTTCTTGTTGGTAGAGAGTGTTTTGTTTTTTTTTTTGCAATTTAATATTTTGTTTTTCATACAGATAACAACTAACCGGTATTCTTTACGTTCCCACGCACTAGATACACTGACTCACATATATGAGTAGTGTTCATTTCAAATACACAACAACTATTTTCTGTTGTTTACGTTAGTGAACGTGAAATTTTCTTTTTGCCTGTGTTTAAATGGATTCAGTATACAGGGCAAAAAGAAACATTTTCGGTAGAGTTACGAATAACTCCGAAACTGTTGAAAATACAAAAAAGTTTTATTCAGTTGATTTATAGGAAATTTTGTTCGTAAACATTTGGTGATAATTGCATTAAAATCGGTCAAGTCGTTTTCAAGTTATGATAAAATATATTGACATAACTACCATATTGTGGGCGAAAAATTTACCACGCCCATAAAAAATTTTGAGCCCGATGGAAAAAACCTGAAAACGGATTTGAATTCAGCGCAATTTCACTCCGGAAATTTTTAAGCCAAAGGTGCATTTCGTTCTAGTATGATAGTCACTGAAAATGTAAATCCAATTTGATAACTGGCATTTAAGGTGCAAACAATTTTAATTGACCGTATTACCATCAGTGGAAGGATGCTAAAGAGCAACAATATTATGGGCGATTTTAATGTTTCAAATATGTAAATATGAAACTAAAAATTTATGGTCGACGACCAGCGACCCTCCATAAATGATTTTAAAGCATGTATTGATGTTAAACAAAATTACGTCGATTTGTTTGTGGATTTGATATGCGACTTTCTTATTATGAGCTGCTGCAACCTGGTGAAACGTTCAATACTGATCCTTACTTTTTACAACTGGGCCGTTTGAATAAGCTAATGAAGAAAGAACGATCAGCATTGGCCAACAGTGAAGTTCTTTTCTTCCATTATGACAAATACAGGTCACTGATATTTCTGATAAATCGTTAAAAATTGACGAAAATACGCTAGACCTTGCACTGTCTGCTTATCATTGCCGATTATGTCTTTCGCTTAAGGAAGATCTTAAAATTTATTTTTATTTTTTAAAATCTTTTAGTTTAATCAACTTTTAAAGTTAGAAAAAAAATTGCAAATATTTCTTAGTTTTTAATACCTCACCCTGTGTTAATGTTTATTTGTATTTTCCATTTTTTTTATAAATATTTTTGTGGAATATTGTGGGCATATTTCATTGTAGTTATTTGTCTCCTTTTCTGTACGGTGTTTTTTGCTCTTTGCTTCAACTGAATATGTTGTTTGGGGATATGTCCCGTGTCTGTGTTTATCCGTTTTTATACGAAAATTTATGTTTGCGCATTTCTTTTTCCTTCCGGTGCGTACGTATGTTTGCTGGCTTGTTGCTACTTTTGTATCATTCAGCTTACAGTTAAAATACAAACTGGTAAAGCACATTTTGTTTGTACAGACGTAAGTAAAATACTTTTAAAATTTATTTATTCTGAAGACTTAAATAAAATGTTATTGGATTTTTAAATATAAATACTTTTAATAAAAAGTTTCTGTTAAAATTTTATCCATTACTGTAGTAATGTATTTGTTTTTGTTTTGAAAGCAGTCATGTGTGAATTAAAATTTGGCTTTAAATTTAAAGCCTGTAGCTTATGTTATTGTTTAAAAACAGTCAATTATAATTAAAGTGTGAATTTATTAGAATTAAATGCTTTTGTAAAAATATAAATCTATTAAGTTAAACAACAGGGCTTAAAAATTTTAAAAAATGAACTAAAAAACGGTGAAGGACGATTTTTTAATGTACTACAGCGCAGTTTAATTTTTGCGGGGAAGGACCACTACTATCAAAAGTTAAGGAACTTCTGATAGCGTACTGCTGACTTTTTTTTAAAGAACTTTAGCCGATGTTTGATTGCCTCAAAATATTAGAATTTTATTTTATCTGTAAATACTCGTACCGAGTAAAAGTGACAAGCGCCAAAACAATTTAATTTAAATTTTAACAGTGAGTTTTCTTTCGGTTTAAGTGATAGAAAGGGGCTTAATTATGGTATCATGCAGATCCATAGGCTCATAGAAATAAGGCTATTGTCCGTGAGTAGTGCCTTTAATTCTGAGAAAGACTAAGACTTAATTTAGAGCTTAATTGGAATCCATGCAGACCACATAAGCCAGGAGAGTGCCACTTACGGACAATCTCTGATGTCTCTTTTATGAGATATAATATTAATGTCCAGGCTTATGAGCCCTTGAAGTACATTATGGAAGTAGAACAAGTAAAGGGGGTCCAACCATACCACCTTAACGTCATTTCTTTGTTTCAGTTTTTGACAAATTCATGGAGAGGTACAAAATTGAGCAGTGCGTTAAGATTGTTGAAGCTTTTTACGAAAATGGGCGTCTAAATCAAGCTACATTTCGTGCACTTCGTTAGCAGAAGAATTGTGCAGAAATTTCAGCAAACCAAGTCTGTAGGAAATGTGGAAATACCTGTGCAAGCTCGCCTAGTTCGTTCTGCGGAAAACATTGCTGTTGTTCGCGATAGTGTGGCGGATTTGCATGAAGATTTGTAAAGATTTTAATTTACACGCTTACAAGGTTAAATTGACTCAAGAGTTGAAACTTACTGATGATTTCGAACGTCGTTAGTTGAACAGACAGAAGTGAATGGGGACTTTACAAAAAAAATCATCTTCAGCCACGAGACACACTTTCTCTCAGTGAATTCGCTAACAAGCAGAATTGCCGCATTTGAGCAAATGAGAATTCACGAGTAATTGTTGAAAAGCCGATGCATCCACAAAGAGTGGCTGTTCGCTGCGGTTTATGCGCTGGCGTCGTCATCAGGCCGTACTTCTTCGAAAATGATGTTCGATATCGCAAGATGATGACGGATTTCTTGTGGCCAGTATATATCAACAGTATCAACAAGATGGTGCCACTTGCCACACAGGCAACGAAACAATGGCTCTGTTGTGCGAGAAATGCAATGGCCGTTGAACTTCTTTTTCTATGGGGATATTTAATAGAAAAAGTGTACGTCAATAATTCAAGAGCTAAAAGATGATATAAGTCAGCACATCAACGACATTGAACCTTAATTATGTCACAGAGTCATTGAAAATATGAACCGACGGATATGGGTACGCCACTGAAGCTGTGGCGAGTATTTGGCCGGTGTTTTATTTTACACATTATTGTCATAGATCCTTCTAACGTAATGCAAAATATTAAGATGATTCGTCGAAAATTTTTTGTTTTGTTTACAATTAACATCGTACGTTATAACTTATAAGATTGCACAATATGTAGTTGCCATGGATCTGTTTCGATTGACCAGGAATTAGCAGTTAGAGTTTTCAGGTTTGACTTAAAAGAAAGACACATAAGAGAAAGATATGAAATCTTTATTTGAGTTGATATAACGATCTATACAATTCAATGTTTAAAGATAATTTCATGTATATATTTACAGCGTCTACGGCTTAATTGGTTCATAGACTGGGTCCAATTTAAGCACACTCTCTCCAACATATTGGCCGGTATCTAGCGAATAAATCCTTCAAGTACTTCAACCGTTGCGGGCTTGTGCCTATAGTCATGAGCTCAAAACATAGCCACACACAAAATGGTTTAAAGATGTCCAATCGCACGATCTAGGCGGCCAATTGACCGGACACAAACGCAAAATAAACTGTTTACCGAACTCGCCTCTCGATTGGGTCATTGTTTCGCGTGTTGTATGGCGTATGAAATCACACATCAGCCAAGTCCAGTTCTTCCATTTAAAAAAAAAAAAAAATTGTAATCATCGCACGGTAGCGCTCGCTATATACGGCAAGTATTCATTCAACCAGAAATGAACTTCGTCGTCGAACACAGTGTTCCGATAGGAACGCATTTCTCACAAAGTAGGAATTTTTATAATAAAAATCAATAATTTGCATGCTCTGTTTGTTTGTAAGTCGATTCATTATTCGAGCTTACAAAACTTTTAAGTACTGACTTATTTAACATCAAAATGGGATAAATTGAAAATTCGCGTTTAAAGCGAAATAGCATAAGCGAGGAATGCCGAATATTTTCGAATACGAAAATATAGGGTATACGGTGTATTGTGTGACACAATTTTACGGGCTGCAATCGACGTGTTTGCCTCGGAGTGAATAAGGTGTGTTATCAGTCCGATTTTACTTTCTCTATCCTGGCCACCATCACCTTTAAGATTTCACCATTCCAATACTCTTATCTGCCACAACCAACAAACAACATAGAGAAGTGAAATCCCAAAAATACAGCAACAAAAAATGATAGAAAATTGAATATATTTTTTGGACTGTCTGCTGCGAGTGTACTTGTAAGTTTATTTAAACATTTGAATGAATGTCAGTGTGTATGTGTGTGCTGTATTCATGTGCCACATACAAACAACACCCATATAGTAAAACAAATATACTTCACTATTGTAGGTTATTTCCGTTGTTGCTGTTGTTGTTGTTGCAGTTGTCCTTGTATTGTGTAAGTACGAAATTTTTTTTGTAGTTGACATTTATTGGAAAATGTTTTCATGTCATCATGTGGGAATTTTCATGTTGTTGTCCACTATTTTTGTTTGAATTGTATGTTTTTGTCACATATACTTTATTTATATTTCTTTCCTCTTCTTCTACTGGGATTTTTCAACTACTTGTTGTTGTTAGTTTTGTTGTTTGTATTATTGCTGTTAGTAAGCCCTAAACAAGTTACTAGTTTTGTATCTATCACATAGTGGAGTTACAAGTTTTCTCTTTTTGTTTTCAATAATATTTTTGTTGTTTTTTTTCTCATCCTATAGTTTGTTTGTTTTTTTTTCGATTTTGTTAGGTTTAGTTTAAATCTCTTGGGTAGTGCAGAGAGATTTAGTTTTTACACTGTTTCCAATAGTTATTTAGTAATAAAAAAAACATATTTTCCATATACACTAGATTGCTCAAGGAGGTCATTTTGACTGCTTTTTAAATTCAAATTAAAAAAATAATTATGTATGTATATAATGACAAAATTTATTAGAGTTTTTTGACTGTTGGTACAACACATAAATGCGTTTATTAATAACTGTAATAACCTGCCCTCTTCTTCATTTTCGGTATATATATATATATATATATGTGTTATACCTAAAATGAAAAATTTGTTAAGTACGTCTTTGCCGCAACAACAAAACGGACGATGTACACATAAAAAGATTTCTGCCTTCATTTCCAAAAAAGGTACAAATAATGAATATTTTTTTTTCATATTTATATACTAATAACTAATACTAACCGATAAAAATTGGATATTCTACCGCCATTAATAATCTTCGCTGTTTCTTGAATGCAGTCTAACAGCTTCAAAATGGACTTTGAAACACCGGCCCACACATGATAGTTGTATTAAATTTTAGGTCGGATATAGGTCTTGTAAATATTAATTAATATATTGGAGCCTTGCGGTATCCCTGGATATAAATATAGGGAAGTGACTACCGATACCAAACGTAATAAGTTTCAAAATGAGAGCCACGTGCCTAAGTCTATCAAACACTTTGAAAATATTAAGACCGATATGACGCACGGAAAAGTTTAGTCGCGCAAGAGTTGAAGGGCATAGTTCAGGACTAGCGCTAGAATGCCATCCGTTCCAGAAGATTTATTAACGTTGAGACTTGTAAGACCCCTTTCGAGTGCATCAGATCGAAAAAATATACTGGGTGTAGTCACTTAAGGGTATCAGTGGGTAATGGTTGAAAGCTCCCCGGCAAAGTTGAATTACTTACAAGCATTTCAATTGGATTTGTGAATATTTGGACGTTCTTTTTCTTCAGCCTTCTAATGAATGACCAAAAGCTCTTATTTCGCTGCAGAAAAATAAGAACTTTAGCACGAAAATGCTGCTCGTTAGAGCCTTTTTCGATTCTAAGAACTGCAGTATACGGAGATCTCACCTATTTGCGTGTCAAATCAGTATGATTACATATGTTATTACGCCAATTTCTGAATGCTTCCGCTCTGTATCGGACTGCAAGTTTGCACGTCTGAATAAAACAGGAAACTTCTTCGATGGGATAAAAGTATTCCTCTATAGCTTTATTATACTGACAACTATTTCGACAATGGCAGCCATATATAGGTAAATAGTGCAGTATTCAATTTATATTCAAAACGTAGCTTATAAGAACATACCAGAATAATCAAAGCGATAGACCCCTTTGGTGACGGTACAACAAAATATGTGGGTGTTCAGAATCTTTAAACGCATTTGGTGTAATTCACATCGTTGAAAAAGATAAAACCATTAGCGAAGAATAATATTTAGATCCAGGGTTTGCATGATGTAGTGGTTAGAGCGCACTCATAACAACACAAGCAATCCAGGTTCGAGCCTCAGCAGAGGAAATGACGAAGAAAAAATAAATTGTGGCTTCGAATTTTTATTCGAAAGAGGTTTCAGCTTCCCTCCAGACAATTCCATCTAAAAAATAGAGAAGCCCACCTGACATTCCCGCAGACTTCTGGCGATGATGAAAAACATAAGACGAATGATTAGGAAAACATGCCACCTACTGGGAAAAAATTACAATGCTAAAGTAAAGATCACCACCAACTAGCAAAGATCTTCACCACGGCGCAAAATTATATGGAAGAAGCTACAGTGGATTAATCATCTACTTAGTTTGAAAGATCAAATTTATTAAAGAAACTGAAATAAATCAATGCATGACTTGTGGAAAGCCAATGTGCTCGCTAGAAGAGTGACGGAGAAAAAAAAATTATTCAGCTTAGGTATTGCTTTATCTAGGTATTGCTATCAAAAACTGTTTATGTACAATAAATTTTTATTTACTCTAGATTTAGCCAATCCTACTTAACCTTAATCGAGATTAAAATAAAGAACCAAGATATTAAAGGATTTAAATTTTATTAAATAAAGTCATTAGTTATGTTGCAAATATTTTGGAAACAGTGTATCTAAAAACTAAAATTTCAGCAAATATCGATTTTTATTAAAGTAAAAACCAAAAATCCTACAAAAAATTATTTAAAAATAGTTTCAAGGAAAAAAAAGTTTAGGACTTTCTAAACCCACTCTTTTATACATATTTTTATTTTAGCTGGACGTTATGTTGTCTTATCAGCATCTGGCGATTTATATGTGCGTTCTGTACGTTCAGAAGATGCTCTGGTAAAATATTCATGCCTGGTAACAAATACTTTGAATGGTGATAGACAGCGCAGTGAAGCAGTTACATTACAAGTAAAAGGTACATATATTACATAAATAAGAAAAAAAAGGATTTAAACAAAAATGTATCCCTAATTATCCTTTTTATGACTCGCTTTTCCTTTTCTTTATTTTTCCTTTTTTCTATCCCTCTTCATTACAGATTTAAGTAAAAATTTAGCACCTCGCACTACCCAAAAACCAGTAATGGATATTCATGTTGAACGTGGCAATGATGTACATTTACCCTGTAATATACAGGGTAATCCTTTTCCCATTTTTACGTAAGTATTTTCTTTTTATTTTCTTTAAACTGCCGTCCTTTTTTGTTTAATATTGTGTTGAAATTTTATTTTTTTATATTTTTTTTTGAGATCTCTTAGGATAATTGTGAAGAAATATTTCAATAATGTATGCACGTGGGTAGGGTACTTGAAGTTGTTTATTGTTGTTGGGCTCTCCGTTTTTAGGGGAGATAATTAAAGTAGACAAATATTATTTCTAATACTACGATAAATAACAATAATTATTATTATAATGATCCTAATTAGGGACACATATTCAGATGAACAAATACAATAGATAGAGTTGGGGTTGTTGATGAAGGATAATTTGTAAATTGATAGTAGGAGTAGGATTTTCTGGGCGTATTTTACTATACATGTATGCGACGTTTAAAGGTTATTGAGAACAAGTTTAATTTTAATCATGTAGTGGGTTTTCAAACAAGAGCTTTATATTTATTATCATATTAGTAGTAAAAATTTTGCTAATTTTCACAATGATCTCAATTACGCTCGTAAATCACATTGAAACACTTAAATTATACCATTCAATTTTCAAATATTTTTTTAGTCTACATAATCTTCCTTCTGACACCTTTATTAAGAATTTGATTTTTAAATACACTTAATTTGCTAACACTAGCGCATTGTGGCTCCACATGGTGAATATTGCATCTGGATTTGGATTTCAGGCCTTATAAGGTTCAACTCGTACCACTATATTTTTTGATGAGCTATGGTTGCCGAACTTCAAAAATCATCAGCATTTCAGATTATATGGATAAGTTTTTTTGGACTTTTTATTTTTCTGAAAGGTGAGATTTTTGAAGAGGCTGCTTCATACATCTTATGATAACTTTGAAATGACTTATTCGATTTCGTTAAGCCATATGTTAAAATTCCAAATTATACCACCTTTAAGTCATTCTAATACCATTTTTTAATGTAACCCATATCTTTGGAGTTATTGTGAAACAAATTACAAATGAAAGTACCTAGTTTTGGAATTTTTTTCCTGAATTGTATGTAATGGGTGTCGTATAAGTGATATATTTCTTCAAAATTCAATTATCCATAAATATCACTCTTACGCTTAGTGGAATTTCCGCAACAATTTTTTTTTCAGAACTAGGTACTTTCACTTTATTGGGAATAAAATAATAGTTTATTTTATTTCTTTTTTATTTTAGCCTATTATTGATACCACACATTCACTCAATGAATTTATTTCAAACATAACATTTAACACTGGATTATTTTTTGTGGCACTATTTTAAAAATTGAATCAACTACAGCCTTAAAACTCACAATCTGTGACGTGGTTGAAGAAGTAGACTGCCTGTTGGGACAAAATCTAATTCAAAATTTTGTTCAAATATTGGACATCTGTACGCGTGGTCGTGGTACACATCTGTGTAAAATTAATTGTCATTTAGTAAAAAGAAACTTAATTAAAAATATGAATTTTTTCATAAAAACTACTTGTTTTAATAGATGTTTTTTTTAGAAATTCATAACTTTGAGTTGGCAAAACTGCTCTATTTGACAATTGATTAACCAGCTTATAGTTGCTTTCCGTTTAGCTTAAATTGACATTTAATTATGGATAGACTTACACTAGAGCAACGCTTGCAAATTGTTGAAGTTTTTTATCAGAAGAATGGTTGTGTTCGTCAAACTTATCGTGTATTACGGTTGAATGGGTTTCGGTTGCTTTTTGTTGAATGGGTGTCGGTTGCATTTTTAGTTGAATTGGTATGTAAACAAGCTGAATTGTCACATTTCGAGTGAGGACAATCCACAAACTTTTGTCGAAACACCATTACAGCCACAGAAAGTTACTGTTTGGTGCGGTTTTTGGGCTGCCGAAGTCATTGGCCAGAATGTTACTGCCAACAGTGAACAGTACAGGGACATGATTATAAATTATTTCGTACCTCAATTAGCTGACATTAAATTCCAACAGGATGGAAGCGCTTGCCATAGATGGCACAACCACGCATAGAATCTTTCGATAAAAGAGTAATTTTATGTAATGGTCTCCACTGATAAACCAGAGACAATTGATCACGTGGAATTCAACATTCAAAGTTATTGGTGAAATACAGCCATATATGCTGCGAAAAATTTGTGAAATTTGGTATTCCAGCCGTGGTGGCCGTGGTGGTCGATATCATATTAAAACATTAATGTCATAAAATGTTCTATCCAACAAAGCCCGTCCCATTGATTATAAATATATGTTTCTTTGTTTTATTATGATTTAAACTTGTGTAACTGCAAAAATAAAACACCTAATATTTTGTTTTATGATCAGTATGTAAATTGGAGATACTCCGGCAAACTTGTAGTTAGTGTGATAGATTGCAGCGTGCGGGTCGGTGGTTCGGTTTTAACCAAAGACTTTAATCTGTTACACTGCACCGAGTATTGTAGACAGACCCTTTATTTGAAATAAAGTGAAGTTTTTAACAATCTAAAGGTGTATTATTTTCTTTAGTTATAACCGTTTACTTTCGAAGTGCAGCAAGTCCATTTTTGGAAAAATTGAGATAAAGGTATATATAGCTAAATGCTCTTTCAGTGCGATAACAATTAATAGTAAAAAAATCAGGTTCTGATATTTGGGAGATTCAATATTCAAAGTAAGGCAAGTCTATTTATTTATTAGAAATCTTTTAGTGTAAATAGTATGGAAATATAAGCTAATGCTTTCTGGGACCACAAAATCTTATGTATATAGATAGGACCCTGAGCCACGAAAGGTGAAATCATTACCATTCGCGAGCTATTGACGATAGAGTGAACGTTAGTGTAGATTAGAAGCGTGTGCCTCTGTGTTATGGTAGGTAAAACACCCGCCTACCAACCAAAAGGTCCTCGGTTCAATATCAGACCACCTCATAGCACTGCTAGCGATGCTAAAAAAATTGCTCTTACTATTGCATATGACGTTCGGAGCAGTTATTAAATTGTAACCTTTCAATGAGTCTAAAAATAGAATCAGGTCCAACTAATTGATTGAGAGAAGTCTCCCTTGTCCCACTTGGGATGTTGCGGGAATTATGTGTGTATGTATGTATATAAAAAGCATATGCAGAAAGCATTCATTTGGCGTGTGGCTTTACTATTGTTCAACTGGGAGGTGCCACGCCCATATTAAATTTGTATATATATGTCTATATCTTTAAAACGGTAATAGTAGGAGTCTCTAAATTTGGCCCAAATAACGATGTGGTCAATAAAAATCATCAGTCAAAAATTGGGCTGAATTGAAAAAGTGTGAGTAGCACCTCCCATACAAAGTAAGTATTGATTTTTTATTTCTTTGGAACGGTAATTTTTTTGAATTTAGTCTTAATAACTTAGTAGTTAATACACATCATCACTCTAAATACCGGCGAAAGTGAATAAGTGGGTGTAGAATCCCCAATACAAATTATATATTGATTTTTTTATATCTTGAGAACGATTGGAATGGAAGTATCTGAATTTGGTCCAAATGACTTCTTAGATAGTACAAACTATCAGTTAAAAAGTGGCCGGAATCGGATGAGTGGGTATGGTATGATTAGAGTTGAATTTTCAAAATTTGGTTTAAACAACTTGGCAGTAAGTACAAACCATCATTTAAAAAAATGAAATTTTGCATGTGTAGAGAACGATAAGACAAAGGCTCCCAGCAATGCTGAAAGGATTACTCTAGTATTGATAATAATTTTTATAATATTTACCAATATTCTTAAATTTAAAGGAATGCAAATCTTTAGTTTTCTCCAAATAAAAAAAGGATTTGCTCAACTTTTAAAATTAAAGACTCATATATCACAATTAAATGCTTGTTTTATACATTTATCTTTAAATCTCCTAAATATTTTACAAAATGCATCCCGCTTAACCATCTAATTTATTTTATATGCTTACCAGATATGAAAAACCAATAGCCAAAATAAATTTAATTAAAATTATTTCATTTAAAAAGCCGCCAGACATCATCAACAACGTTTTTATATTCATGGAATCATATGGCGTTTTACTCTCTATTTCTCATAATATTTTCCCGCTTAATATTGCAAAGAATTTCGATTATTTTTTGCTTTTTATCCAGCAAACGTCTGCATAATCAGAACAAATAACCATCCACGTACACATTTCATTATTTTTCGTTATCATTTTTCTTTCTTTTTTTCTTCTGCTTTTCTCTTTTCAAAAACATATGGGGGATAAACACGAAATCAATAAACGCTACTTAAGCATAATCTGTCACAGATTTTCTTTTATGAACAGGATTGAAAGAACGGTTCATTCGAACAGTTTAACGTTTTTAAACAAGAGTTGCCTGTTTAGTAATGCCAGGCACGCGTTTACATTTTTTATATCCATTTTACGCTTTATTGTTTTTGTTGTCGAAGGTTTTTTTTTGCTTTTTTGATATGATTTTTGTTATGGTTGGTATAAAAAAATAAAAACAAAAGAATACATTTTCTTACACACACACGCGTACACATACTTACATTTATAAGCTTAAGTGCAAACTTGAATATGCATAAATATAAGTATCACTCTATCTCTCTCTCTCTCTCTCTCTCTCTCTCTCTCTTTAACTGTTTTACTCTCTTATTATAAGTTTATAAAAAAAATTATATTACTTTGTGTGTGTATTTGTATGTGTAAGTATGAGTTGTTTGTTTTTAATTTTTATTACTTTTTATTATCGTTATTATATATACTCATTAAACTCTGCTGATAAAACGGAAAAAATTATCTCACTCTTATCCATAGCTACCAGATTTGACGATTAATCGTCATTTTGACGATTTTTTAACAAAATTTTGGCAAAATGACGATTGACGGCTTTTGCCTCTAAATTGACGATTGGCGGCTGTAAAAGTATTAATAACTCTTTGTAGCTAAGACAACTAGCTTTCTTCTTCTGGTTTTTGCTTGAGCTCAATGTTAAGAACGAAATACATTATCAAGCAGAGGCAAACTGCATTATAGTAGTATTGGTGAAATCTTTATTTATGCTTTTAGCATACACTAGTCAATACGGTATTCAAGCATTCATTTTAAGTGCAATATCGTCCAAGAAATTCAATGTTTCAAAATAGTAGAGACTTGTATTAAGCGACTCTTCTACACCAGCACCACTTTTTTCCATATCCCTTTTTCGTTTTAACTACCGTCTAGTTTGTGCGTAATGAATTTTTTTTTTTTGCAAGACTTTGATGTCTGTATTTGGATGTTCCTCCTTGAATTCTTCCATCAAAACTTCTTACTGCTGGTCTTTAATAACTCTGTTATTGTAATCATTACATTTTACATCACAAAGCGCAGACAGTGACCTATAAACTTCCGACAGCTCAATAATTTGCTTTTTCTTCTGAATTTCTGTCATTTTTATGTCACAAAATTCAAAAAAATTAATGCAAATTTTTCGTTCTCCGATGCTATAAAATTGCAGAAAATATGAATTTTGATCAAGCAACGCCATACACTTTTCAATCAGCTATTCCAAGCAAAAGAATTACTAAATATTTTTTGAATTCGTTTCCAGCGTTGTCGGTGTGAAACATACATAAAAATTTGACGTATACTACTACAATGCAGTCTTCATCTGCTTGATAGTGTATTTCGCACTTTAATAAAGAATAAGGCCTGGAACAGACTAAAGCAGTCGTAGTAGTAACTGAAGCTTACTAGTGTAGCAAAAAAAAAAAAAAATCGATCAGAATATGATTGCCAAATAACCTCGACAAAAACTTACAGAATTATCCAAGAATAATATGTGATTTTTTTTTAACAAAATAAGCACATATTTCACATTACTATCTAATAAATTTCTAAAAGTGGAGTTAATCGATTTGGCAAATGGGGTATTCTTTTGTACACTAAAAACTTGACTGTTTTTTGTTACGATTTATTTGACAATTTTTTTTGACGACTTTTCGAAACTGAAATAAAGATATTTTTAAAATTTATCGGAAAAATTACGATTTTCTGCAAATTTCATCTGGCAGCTCTGTTCTTATTTGTTTATTTCACTTCTTGTTGCATCACATTCTCTCTCTCCCTCTCTCTCTTACCATTTGAAAACTTTCAGAGAAGGAATGTATGTGTGTTTGTTTTGAATTATTATTATTTTTTTTTTGGTTGTTGTATTTAGTTGAGTTCGTTACTCCACTTCTCCCAAGTATTTCTTTTACATATTGAGTGCACTTCAGGGTGAGCGAGAGTTAGTGGGTGGTTCTGTGATGGAATTTAAATGAGCCTGCCTAAATAGTTCTTTTATTGATGTATGTGTGTGAGACAATACAGTGAACTTGCGGTAATATGAACATATTTTTTTTTATGTAGTCAACAAAGTTTAATAGTTTAAAATGATGAATAACAATGTTTTAAATTTTTTTCTAATTTGAAAAATCTCCCAATGAAAACGATTCTTTAATTTTTGTTGTAAAAACTAGATACTCGCGGTCGAGAATGTAGGCGAATAGGTTATAGTTGAAGGTTGCATAACAGCGGCTGGAAATTTAGTTTTTATTGAAACAACTATGGACAGTCTCATACATTTAATCTTATTTGAAGATAATGTGAGGTATTCTGCGAACAAAATATGCCTTTAAAAACTGGTGCTTCATATAATACCATGACCCAAGGCTTGCAGCAAGGACGATAAAGTAGTGATTATACAACGTTCTTAAACACGTTCATTGTCCTCAACAGTCCCTAACTTAAACTTATAGAAAATTTACGAGATTAATTGGTTCGCCGAGTAAAAAAAATAATGCGACTACAATAGTATAAGACTTCAAAAATGTCATTACTTTTTTTATGAAAATTTATGTTTTTAAGAGTAGATGCAGCACAAGAGTTTCCTGCATTTTTTCTTTTTTAGGTAAATATTTAATACTAACTCTTAACTGTTATCGATATTTCTGAAAACATATTTGGCATCGAGGGTCCAAACTGATCGGTTTGACATACAAATCGTGCGTAAAGTTCATATCGGTTGGGCCATTTAATAGTTTAAATTAAAAAATGCAATAAAATAAAAACGGTTTGGAATTTTCCCAAATTTATTTTGTTGTTGTGAAGTACAATTGTTCCGGTTAGAAATGAAATATTATTTCATTCATATGGCTGCCACGGCTAGCCTCACAGTACACTATTCGATCGGACCAATTTTCTAAAAATTTTTCGAATGTATGGGGTCGTATATCGACAATGGCATCACGAATGTTGACCTTCAAATGCTCAATTGACTCTGGTTTGTCGGTATAACACTGGTCTTTAATCGCGCCCCACAGTAAATAGTCCAACGTGTTTCTTGGCAGTCAACTGACATCATCATTTCGACTAATTAAACGGCCATCAAACCAAACATCGTTTACATCAATACCATGAAAAGCGGGCACAAAAAAATTGGTTATCGATTTCTCCATTGACCGCACTGGTGCTGCGCCATCCCCATTTTCAAAGAAATATGGGCCTATGATGCCTCCGCTACACAAGCCGCACCAAACAGTCACTTGTAATGGGTGCATTGGTTTCTGGAAGACCAAGTTTAGATTTTCTGACGTACCCAAGAAGATGAAAATGAGCTTCATCCGAAAAGATGATTTTTTTTTTGCCAAAATCGAGATCATTGTTTACCGTGGTGCGATAGGTGAGTCCATCGACCGTTATGGTTGTGCCGACCTTACTTTGGACCACGTTTGGGATTTCTGAGTCAAATACGGCAATTTCGCTTATTAACGTACGAAAAGATGATTCTTAATTTTTATTTTTTTTGCAATTTCCGCCCAATTGTCTTTGGTTTGGAAATAAATTTGAATAAATCCGGACGTTGCTCAAGCGTAGGTCGACTTATTTCGTTCAGTGGAGATAATATACTGAATTTGTTGACAGAATAGAATTACATAAGTATTACCAGATTCTAATTAACCGCTGGTTCAAATTTAAACTAATAGATGGCCCACCCGATACTTTCAGAAACAATAGTCTCTTTGTCATATATAATCAAATTTGTATTTACTTTATTTAAAAAATTTTATTATGATATACTACTACAAGTCATCAACTTTGAATGACTTTTTTATATTGACCCAACGTTACCAGTTAAGCGTTAAACATGAATTTGAATCCTTGTTTGCAATGAATTATACAATATGTTATATTACTAATACATACAGTTTCAATTCTTTCTAGAGTTTATTAACCTATAGGCTGCCAAGCCTAAATTGTATGAAATTATTCGTTTTGCCATTTCCACAAGTTGAGTGTTTAAATATACTGGAGCTACCTTCCCGTGTTACTGGGAGTCCTTGTGTTGTATACATATTTGAATGTATTTCTCATAAGATAAATTAAAATGAATGCACTCATTTTATATAGGAAAAGCACGCAATTACAAAAGGAAAACTTGCTTTTATATTTATAAACAAAAATACATACATACATAAAAACCTTCTACTCGGTTTGCTTTGTGCAATACAATCTCTTCCGCTTTTTGGCTAATGTGAATAGATAACAAAGTTTTAACTGTTACTGTTTTCCACATATGTAAAATTCCATATTTAGTATGAATGAGAGCTACCACGCCCACTCATCCAGTTATTGTGTACTTTTTAAGAAGTTACTTAAACCAAATTTGGAAACCTATTAACGTTCTCAAAATATCAAAAATTAATATTTACTATATTAATGGAGATGTCACGCTCACTTATTCAGTTCCGCCCACTTTAAAACTGATGATTTGTATTGACTGCCAAACTATTTAGGCCAAATTCAGAAACTCTTCTTTTAGCCTTCTCAAAGTATACAAAAATTAATAGTTACTATATATGGGAGATGTCACGCTCACTTATTCAGTTCCGCCCATATTTTAACTGATGATTTGTATTAACTACCAAGTCATATAACACAAATTAAGAAACTTCCAATCTAATTATTCTCAAGGTATACAAAAAATCAATGTTTTCTTTGCCCGCCTGCTAAGGCTTGACTGATGATCATTGTCTTAACTGCTAGGGAAGGAAGTCATTTAGAACAATTTCAGAAATGTTCACTTCAACCGTTCTCGAGGTATACAAAAATCAATACTTACCTTGTATAAGAGGTGTCATGCCTATTAATCCAATTCCGCACACTTTTTGACTGACAAATTTGGAGACTCTTACTGTTACCTTTTTGAAGATATCGACAAATATGTAAATATTTATATGGACGCTGCATCGCCTAGTTTAAAAAAGTCAATCAGTGAAAGTACCGCTTTCCAACACATGTATTTGTTTTAAATCGGTTGAACGATTCTCAATTTGTTAAATCAGAGCTTGTTATATATATATTATATATATAGTAGTTGTACCGGTATGAAGTGAGCGTCAAGATACAAATGGCTCCATAGGGAACTTTTGTTGTGAACGAACTTTAATTTTTTATGTTGGCAATGACAACTGTCACACATAGTGAAAAATCAACATTATATTTTGTTCATTATGTTAAAAATGGTGAATTTTGTACCATAAAATGATGATTTGCGAAAAGCATTATTTTTTTATCTTCAAAGATACGATAGAAAGTCAGTGTTGCGTCGAATTATTACTGGCAATGAAAAATTAATTTATTTTCAGAATCCTAAATCATAAGTTAATCCGGGACAACCATCAACTTCGGCTGCAAAACCAGTTCGATTCGGCAGGAAGACAATGCTATGTGTCTGGTGGAACCAGAAAGGTCTGATGCACCAAAGCTACTAAAACTTTCTTTCATTTAAAGAAAATGGCTGCTGAAAGTTATCGATTGTGGGTAGAAGCTTACGGTCAACATGCACCAACTAAAAAAAAAACTTGTGAAGGATGGTTTGCGCGATTCAAAATGGTGATTTCGACGACGAAGATTGTTGTCAAACACAAGAAAAACTTGCATTATCACTGGGAGTCACACAACAAGCATTTTCCTACACTTAAAAGCATTGGAATTCGTTCAAAAGCAAGGAAATTGGGTCCAATATTAATTGAAGACGATAGACGTTGAAAAGCGATTTTGCATGTCGGAAATGATGCCGGAACGCTACAAAAAGAAGTCACTTTAGTATCGTATTGTTACAAGTTATGAAAAATGGATACATTACGATAACCCCAAGCGCAAAAAGTCATATGTAAAGCCCGGCCAAACAGCTTGTTAAAGCCGAAGCCGAATATCCATGATGCCAAGGTAATGCTCTCTCTGTATTTGGTGAGATCAGAAGGGTGTTTTGTGTTATGAGCTGTTGAAATTGGTTCAGACAATCACAGGGGACCTGTACCGAACACAATTTATTCGTTTGAAGAGAGCAATCAACAAAAAATGACCAGGATATTCGACCTGACACGGGGCCATAACTGTCCATCATGATAACGGGCGGCCAAACGTTGCGAGATCGGTCAGAAACTATTTGGAAAACAGTGGATGAGAAGTTTTGGCTCACGCGCCTTATAGCCCAGACCTTTGTTTCGATCGATGCAGAACGCTCTTACTTCACTACGCTTCACTTCAGAATAGGGTATCAGAAATTGGTTTGATTCATTCTTTATCTCAAAACCGGAGCAGTTTTTGTCGGCTCGGAGTCCATATGCTACCAGAAATATCGGAAAAAGTAGTGCCTAACGATGGACAAAACTCATTTTGTTCTTATAATAAATTCATTTTTCAAGCAAAAAAAATACCTTCATTATTAGCTTGTATACCCAATATAATAGCTCTTCATCTACATTACTATATATTATCACAATATTTTAGAAGTTATTGGTCCTAATTAGGTACATGATAAGTCTATGTGACATTCTTTTTCTATGTATTGATAAACGATCCACTGTATGTTCATGTTTCTTATAAACTTAATTATGTTTTTAATGATTTCTCTTCACAAATTAACTTCTCGTGATTTATATTTCAGATATTGATTTGCATTTCCATTATAGCTATACAACCAATGATGATAATGGTAGAGGATACAAATATTTGTAAAGAGCCGTTTAAATGTCTGATATAAAGCATATTTTATGAAAGCTTTTAACATACCGTAATACAAATATGTGGATAATTCCACGGCATTTTGATTAAGGGATTCAGATTTAAATTTGATATTAAAAATTTTTTTAATGACCAGCATTAATCAGTCATGCTACGTAGCAACGTTATTATTTTTGACTTTATGGGGAACTTGCTGAAGTGAAAATTAAGTCTACTATTATGCTGAGCTACTGCAGGGCTCACTTATCATTGCTTTAGTTAGACAATTGCCTGTAATGTTGATATTTTTAATAATTAAGCAAACGTCGACCGTCTAAAGAATATGAAGCTATTTTCTCTTTCTCTAAGGCTGGGATCACATGATTGTCCCAATCAAGGTTGCCAGATTTAACATCATAATATTCTTGACATTCCTAGAAAGAATTCTTGGTTTTGAAAAAAATCTTGGCAGTCAAAAATATTGGTGTTCGAAAAACTTCTGTTACAAATTGGCAGTAGAGGGATCTAAAATGTTATATCTAAACGGACAGAATTGGTCAATATATAAGGTGTTGTAGTGCTAGACCACTCACATCTTTGACGTCATTGCAAAAACTGAAAGAGCTTTGGCTAAGAAGTTTTAATGCATGCGCTTGCTCACGGATCTTACCACTTCAGCATATCATTTGTTTCAGTCCCTGCAGAAGTCTCTTAAAGGTTTAAACTTAAATTCCGTAGAAGCCTGCAAAACGCAATTGGATTAGTTTTCGCTCAGAATACCCAGAAGTTCTACAGTGATAGAATAATAGCTTTACCCCAATATGGCGGAAAGTTTTTGATTAAAAAGTAACATATTTCTTTTTCATATATAAGAGAAAGATGTTTGATTTTTAGTCAAAATTATAAACGAACTTTTCTTATAAATTGTTTTTACTTATAAATAATTTTACTTATAAATTGTTTAGATAAACTATCAATTAACTGAAGTGTTTAATAGCCTTTTATAAATAAAACTTTGTGTAAGGAAAACTTAAGAAATCTTGTCAAACCATATTTTTTCTTGATTCTCGACAAGCTGTGATAATTAAGCTTAATCCAGGCCATGTGGCAAATCTAGGACCAATGCACCAATAAACTCCGACCACAAACCTATCGACCCTCTCAATGCCACTAATATCATATACTAGTCCGCACGATGGGACTTTTTCTTTCCCTCAGATTCAAACAATATCTCAGAAACCTCCTCTAAGCTCTTCTCAGCCTATCCATTTGGAAGGAGGACATTCCGTACCAAATGGGCAATCCATACGTCATCGTCGACCTGATTATCGATTTGTACATCGCCATCATAATCTTATTATTCAAGCCTCTTTTCCTTCCCAGTATACTGCCGCATTCTATGAACGCCTTCTTGCACCTATCCTTAGTATTGTCAACATGGGTAACGAAACTAATATTTTCCTGAAAATGTGCCCCCAGGTATTTAAAAATCGCACCATTCACCATCGACTTACGTCTATTCCTAATGTTGGGAATGGCACCCCTAGCATTCTTATATAATCTACGACTCTGGCCCTTAAAGATAGTAGAGCTGCACTTTTGAATATTCTCCCTAAGCCGCCATTTCACAAAATAATCATCGAGGGCTTCCTGGAACTGGTTCAAATTCCGCTTAACAACCTTCGCCCTCGAATGTGTTGCAGCAGCCAATATGTCGTCAGCATATATGACTAAATTGTCCGTTCGGCGGACAAAAGATTGTACAGGACTGGACCTAGAATCGATCCCTGAGGTACCCGCTGTAATGCGGTGCGGTGGGGATCTATGCCGCCTAATCTCGACCGAAAATGTCTTATTTCTAGGGATTCTCACAATCATACTATCAAATTGTTGCCCTATGTTCCCTAATTTCCTAATTCGCCAAAATATCATCCTTTCGATTAGCTTTCCTGAGTTCGACAATAAGGTTATAAGCCTGTATACCCCTATATCCACTGGGTTCTTGCCAGGCTTGGGCACCAGTACTACCCTAAAGTATTTCCATACTCCAGAGAAATAACCAATGTTCAAACATTGGTTAAATAATGCCGCAATAAATCCCCAGGCACCGTCATCAGTCCTCCTGAGTGCAAAATTCGGAATCCCATCATCTCTAAAGCTTTTCTTATTATTTAATCTTCTCAATGTCGCCTCTACTTCCATTGAACTAATCAAGGTGCATACCGACACTGCTTTTGAACCGTCCGCAAGAACCTGGTGTCCAAAATCCATAAGAGGTTCTTAGTTGTTCAACATTGCCACTGTGTCAGCTACCCTTAACTTAAACAGTCTATCGCCAATATGCTGTCCAGCCCTCTGAGCACTAGACCACTAGAGAAGTAATCTGCTATCACATCAGCTTTCTCCTGATCTACCACAATTCTTCTACTCTCGGTGTCCCTAAGTTCACGGATCTTTTTCCGCCCGGTCAAACCAACGTATCGTCTAATATGCCTATACATGCCACTATTCAAACTAATACGCTCAAATTGCTCAAGTATCATCCTCTTAAAAAACTGCTATTGCCCCCTGAATAATGCTATTCATTTACATTGTCCTATGCAATCTTCTCAGTATCGTCGTTCTCTGAGATATAAATCGTAATTTATATGAATAGGCAGCCGAGATATGTGGCAACCTGACGGAGTATATTGGTCCATACTCTCCTCCATAGCACTCCTGTATGCCCGGGTCAAATCATCAATCGAATCATCTATCTCTCCCACAGACGCATTCATGTCCAGGGGTAAGTTAAAATTTTGTGTCTCACACGCATATTTTAAATTGTAATTATGGTTGCTGTTTGGATAATGTTAACAAAGCGTATGATTTTTTTTTTCTAGAAGATTTTGTAGCATTGTTATCTTATTAAAATTTCTTAAGCTTTTTGTAGAAAAATAAAAGAAAAACAATTTTCCAGAAACTATAAAAGCAGTATCAATAAATACTGTGATATTTAAATTAAAAAACTCTGTAATAAACTTTAGCAATACAGTTGGTTTTGGTACATTTCAGAAAAATTTTTGGTAGAAATTTTGTTTTGCTTTTAACAACCCTGGTTATAATATTTACGAAAATAATAAATAAACGGCCCAAGAAGTTCGTAAGCTAAACAGTATGGCTTAGACCATATTTATTAATTCGGCTGAAAATGCAGTGTCGTTTATTGCATTACCCTATCACGTGATGCTAACTATCAACTTTTGGTTTATTATTAATGATATATATGTAGTACACAGTGACCGCAACAAGGGATTTATTTTAAACCAAACTTCCCTATGGAAAAATTTCACAAAATTCAAATGTTATTTGATGGCCTCGATAATGCGATTTAGCATACTGAGTTATATATTACAAAGTCTCTACAGAGGCAACTGAAAAGATTACAGACTTACAAGTTAAAATCGTTGACGAGATAGACTCGCTATTTAGGCAAAAAGTGATTTGAGAACCATGATACAAATTTTGGGATGTTTGGTTTTATAGGCAAACACTTAATCACTGCACCATGTTGCCCTCTCATTAAAATGGTTATTGGCATATGTTAAACCAAATTTAATATTAAATTGACAAATGAACATACTTATCTGAGATAGTAAGGGTTAATAATAGACGGAGTTTGACTAAGCTAATAAGAAAATATATTTTTTTTTAATTGAGCCAAAAACTATTTACAATTAAATCTAAAAAAAGATTATTAAGATATTATACAAGGGAATATTTCAAAGTATTGTGAAATGACTCATGGACGTTGTATGTATCAATAAATATTGTACGAGTATGTAAATATTATAAATTTCGAAATAAAACTCATAATTTTCATTTACAATATCGTTTATTCTCTTTTCCTTTTACATTTTTTATTTTTCATAAAAAAAAAATTATTTCTACAGCCTTTTTTGCCTCTCCTTACCTCTATTATCGCATTTATATTGTAGATGGTATCGCGTATCGGATTCATCAGCTTTATATCCAATACCCTCATCACAGCGTGTTATATTATCCCGTACATTGTTGCTTATCAAAAATGCTGACGAACGTGATGCTGGCAAATGGGTAAGTCTGTCTTTATTCTTTAAAAGGCATTATAACGAATTTTGAAATACCCTATACCCTTTGCCAAAAAAGAAAACCAATTAATTTGGTGACATTTATGACGAAGGCTTAATTTATTTTTAATTTGTTTGGTTTTTCGTTTCTGTCAAATCATCACATTTTTAAATCTTACAACTTAAGTAGGAAAGTTAATGGGAAAAGAGTGTTTTCCCAGTATACTGTGTAAAACTGGCAGACAGTTTAGTTTTTTCTTACTTTTGCAACTGTTATGACTTAAAATAGGCAGGCAAGTAAGTACGCAAATAAGTTTTGATAGAAGTGAACCATAAAATAAGTGAGATAAGTAATAGAGGAGAAGCGCAACAAGGCGTAGACACACAGCCACTCACAGGAGAAGTATGACAGACAGTCAACATTAAACACGAACAGCAGATGCCAATGTTGGTTAAGGCACCTACTCAACAAGAAGGGGAAAAACAAAAAACTGCAAAGAAATGCGTTAAAAGCCACAAATACTAGCAGTCAGCCAGCCAGCCAGCCAGCCAGCCAGCCAGCCAGCCAGCCAGCCAGCCAGTTACACATTTTACCACACATTTCTTATAAACGAGGGGAAATAAGAACGATGTTGTCTTATTTTTAGTACTCCGTAGGATTGTTCATATTCTAAATTGATTTAAATTCAAGTGGATCCTCTTCGTTATGTATAAAAAAAACAAAATTTTTATGACAACAATGAGTGCCATCAACATCAACGTAATCATCCTTATGTTGTTTGTAATACCTTTTATGCTGTCATTGCTCTGGTTGCTGTTGTTCAACTTCTTCGCTTAAAAGGAGGCATAATGAAGAACAATTTAAATTTGCATAAATTTATTTGCACAAATAACTCCAGTACCATTCATCCACGATAGTAAAGTGGCAGGATGTATAAAAAAATAAAATTAAACTTACTTATCTACTTCATTCATCATATTCATTCAAGTTTTGACAATAACAATTTTACTTTTACCATTTACTTTATTTTTATTTTCTTATCGAAAAATTTGAAAAATAATTGAGAAACTGTTTTATTGTGGATTTAATTAAAAAATTAATTAAACAATTAAATAATACATCCAATTATGCAAATTTCTGATTAGCTAATGGTATATAAGAGTTCTATGTTTGCACTTTATGAGACATTTAACCAAACCTTACTTTTAGTATAGTTTTGCTTAGAAAAGCAAGTATAAAAAGGTGTTGCACGAATTTTTGTTTCAGCAAGTCTGCGAAATATTCTATATTGCAATAACCACTGCTTAGACTATATTACTATTAATGAAACTCCTAGACTAGATGGTATTTTAATGTTATTTGATGCTTGCGCGTTTATTCACTAATTCTTTTAGTACCGTGTACTATGTAGACGTTTTTCGTTTTTGCTAAAAGGTAGTTAATATAGCGCCAATTTCTCAAAAGTGCGCTGCTAACAACCCCTAATACTTTCACCCAATGCTAATATCTTCTGCACGTTTCAACTACCAACTGGAAAAGTACCTGCGATCAACCAATCTGCTTATTGGCATTATTCTCCACCGATTTGACTTTGGATATTTTCAAGGCATTTGATCGGTTGAGAAAGGCAGCTCTCTCATTGAAACATCAGTTGGTAATAATTTCTTTTGAAGTTTCCTACTTCTAATTCTGAATGAACTTCTCTTCTCGATTTCCTATTCTATTTACCATTTCGTAGATGACAAAACATTCGACATTTATTCGCTTGCTCACGTAGCTGGCTAATAATTTTCGAGTGAAACCGAGTATCTATAGGCAGTGTTAATATCGGTGAATTAAAAGCACTTAAGGTCTGAGCGAAAATTCAATGCAACGTTTGCTGAAAACAGTATATTTTTCGACTACCGAAGAAGTGATTCAAGTTTTAAGGCTCATTAATACGGCGCAGTGTTTAATTTAACTTTGTAAGTGTTCTGTATTGTTTACTGTATATTTTCAGCTGAGAATAAAATAAGATACTCATGACTTGGTCGGAGCTTCAACTCTATCGATTCGTTAGAGCACCGTTGTAAATAAATTTATTATAAGGAAATGAGTACTGATAAGATAAGGAGATTTATTCCCGAAAATCTCACTTTGTCTCGCAATACTCGTCTTTCTCGTAGAACACACACATTTGTGATTAATTTTCCCATGGATTGTTGCACATTGCAATTACATTTAATATTCTTTCTTTAGCCGCACTCATATTTTATGGAATAATATTTCTGCAAAGATAAACACCATTAACACTACTCTCTATTTCCACCCTCCCTTAATCTGTTTTTTACTTCTGCTACTGAGTGTTGATTGCGCAAAATAAACTAAGCAAAATAATCTAAGCTGAAGCGGCAGACAAAATTCGCTACAGTGGTTATACATAAAATATTTTCCAGTAGTACCTCGATCAAAAAAAAAAAAAGCTCAAATCGGAACGATGGGTTGTTCTGTAAGCTTTTTGATCAAGTTAGTATAGTGCTGTAACAAATGAATTCCATCTTATTGTGTCTAAACCTAGATATTTCTTTAATTCATGTTCAGCCTGCTTTTAAAGCTTCCGCGTTTGCGAGCCTCCTCTATATGTTTGCTGGTCTACTTCTCGTAAGTCTGCCTTGAGGGTTTCATACAAAAGTTATTCGGCTGATATTGTCAAGAGGTATTTTCTGAGTGTGTGACAGAATTATTTTCTACATTATTTGCTTACCCAAGAATTCATTAAAAAACAGGGTTTGGAACCCACTGGATAACCCAAATAAACTTGTCCGGGTTTTATTGGGTATTATTATATATTTAAGAAAACCCGGGTGGGTTTTTTTATTTTAAAGGTTTTCGTTGTTTATTTACAATAAAAATAAATATAATTTTTGTATTCTTATTACAAATTATTTTGATCAGTTTTTTTTTAGCTCAGAAAAGCTAATGAATTAGCAAATTTGTCAAAATAATAATTTATCAAATCCCTGCTTACATTTTTTCTCCGTCTCTAAGCCAATTTGCAAATTCCGTCTCAGAAAAACTTCTTGTCATTTAGGGCGCTTCACTTTGAAGACGATTTTATATTTCTTCAAAGGAAATTAATTGGTGACATGTTCCCAGATAAATTCATACCTCTTTATAAAACCTAGATATTCTAAAAACGTAAGCCGTAAATCGAAATGTTGAGATAAATATATGTTGCGTTTGTTTCACTAGCTGTTAGAAACAAAGAAAAAAAAAAAACGCTAAAATCACTGTAAAGCGAATGTCTTCCATAAATTAAACAGGCCGTTATAGTTAAATGCCATATAAAGAAAGGCCGTATAAAGAGATATTAATGTATTGTATCCGTCGCAACAGCCAAATGGTAAGACGGAGGAATATTCAGAGAATACTGTGGAAGCGGCATCTGATTGTTTCCTTTTAGACGTGAGGAATAACTTAATACAAAAGAATAACTTAATGATGTTTGTCGTTATATTTCGCTGTGTTTCTCATAATGCAGTTTGCTCCGAAGTAAGAGTTTTAGCAGCTCATAGCTTCTACCAAGATTACAAACGAAAGATATTGTCGACTTGAACGAAATTTGGAAGCAGTTATAAAACCCAATAAAACCCATCAAAAAAGCCTGTGTTTTTGCCAACCCTGTTAAAATTATATCGATTTCCATCAAATTCTTATTCGATTGAAAAAATTGAGAGAAAGGTTTTCGATGGTTTAAGATGTTTTGGCCATTCTATACCCTTTGAAGACGTCATTTTACTTTTTTTGAGTGTCTATGGATAGTTTTGAGTTTTCTTTCCTTTTCTCTTATCGTCTTCTCTATAAAAACACCTGGTTTAGCTTTTTGAAACCATTTTTGATCTGTTTTTCGACGGTTTTAGATGTTTTTGCCGTTCTATACAATTTGGAGACTTCATTTTACCTGTTTTTGAGTGTTTTTTTCATTTTTTGGATGTTTTTTTTGGTGGTTGTAGGTGGTTTTTTACCTATACCGTTTACTCTTTTCGTTTATCTTCCAGTCTTCTACAAAAAAAACTATTTAGAACCATAGTTCTACCTGTTTTTATGTTAGACAATTAGTAATTTTATGTAATTTTTGACAGTCGTGAGGTAGAATTAAAAATGAATAGACTGACAAGGATAATTTCCTATTTATTTTATTTATTCCTATTAATTTATAGGTAATTTTATATAATTTTGTTGGATTTTTCGTTAATTTATCGATTTTTTGTGATATTTAATCGCAAATTTTTCGAATTTTCAAAAGTTTTGTCAATTTTTGCAGAGTTTTGTAAAATTCGTAATACTAAAGCTATTTTTAGTAACAAATTTTAAAACAGTTTAAGACAAGGCCTGAAGCAGGTATATGTTGGTAACAAGCTTGTAATAACCAATATTTATAGACAAATCATTCACTGTTAAATATAGTAAACCTATCGTAATAAAGCAAAAGATAATCAAACGCATTCGATTTATTTTGTTAATACTTAAACAAATTTGAAAAAAAAACAAATTCTTTTGCGATAAAACTCTATTTCCCAAATCAAACATTTAACTTAAAATTTAAAATCGCTTTTAATATTTTATTTCATTCTATAGTTTATTTGATAGTTTTTGTTTCATATAAATTGTTCTCCTTTTTTGTTCTGTTTCTGTTTTACAGGTTTGTCAAGCATCAAATCAATTTGGAGAACAGCGTATTGAAATACGTTTATTTGTAAATTCGTATGTATCTGTACATATACTGCCACAAGTTCAAATTGTCAATTCGGGCGGAACGGCGATATTCAATTGTTCAACAACCGGTTCAGCAATCGATAATATTGAGTGGCTGCACAATGGAAAGCCATTGCAGGATGATAATATTCTAACAACGGGACGAGATAAGTGAGTATCGTTATTTTCACAGCAAAAAAAAAAAAAAAAAAAAAAAAACTACACTCAAAACTATATATTATATAAATAAACATACAAGGAAAAAACGGAAATTATAATAGGACAAGAACGACTTTATCATACCATACACACTTTTATTAATAAATTCTACTAAATGGTTTACTAAGAGTCTATACAGGTACCACTTGTCAATATATCGATCTACCGATAAGAAAAAATTTCCGTTTAACACTAAAGCTACTACGACCGGGTCAAATGACCCTCTTAAAATTTGTTGTCAGAATTTCCCACTACTTACTTATTCGCCGTCACCCGAGAGAGTGCTTGTCTCCATGCCGTGAAGACACGTACACACTACAGTCCGAACTATATTGCATGCAATCATATAACTTATGGAAACGAGAACACAAATTAGCTACATAACATATTCACAACTGAATATAACTGAACTGATATACAGGGTGGCCGCCGGAAAGGTATACTACTTTGTATTGCCTTCATTTTGGTAAACATTAGTCCTGACAGCTCATATTTGGCAGTCGTGAAGTAGAGACGTGGCAAATTTATAATGGAAAAATATTCAGAAAACCAACGTGTTTTAATCGTTAAAACGGTTTATCAAAATCAATCATCGATATTGTAATATGATTGAAAACTTTTTAATGCCACAACTACATGCTTTGGGCTTCACTAACATGTGGTTTCAACAAGACACATCGCATACAGCCAGGATTACAATGGAATTAATGCGAGACCTCTTTCCACAACAAATTATTTAAAGGAATGGTGATGTCGATTGGCCTCCACGGTCGCATGATTTGACTGCTCTGGACTTATTTTTGTGGGGATATCTGAAAAGCTAGGCTTATGCCAACAAACCAGCAACTGAAACAAAATATTCGTGATGAAATTAATGAAATACTGCGTTAATGTGTGAGAATGTAATGAAAAATGTGCTCAAAAGGGCTCGTATTTGTGAAGCTAACAGAGGTGAGCATTTACCTGATATTGTATTCCATACATAATTACCGACATATAATCAAAAATTATAAACAAACAAAGTAGTATACCTTCCCAGCGACACCCTGTTTATAAACTACGCGACAAATTAAAGTATAAATTTTTAATGAATATGATCATTTTGCTAAGAATTAAAAACCACTTATGATATTTTCAAAATTCCTTTTTAATATAAAATAGTAACGTATCTTAAAAATAAAAATGAATTTTGATATATACGAGTACAACGTAAAAAAATTAATTTTTTATAAGTTAAAGAATATTTCGCACGCGGCAATTTGAAGAATAAAAATTAAATAAATTGGACTAATCGATTCCTATATAAAATTATAACTACTTACTAAAGGGTCCGCCATCTAACGTTTTTTTTTAACTAGTGCTTATTTCGTGACTGGTAAGACTTAGCTCATGTCTGATTTGACAGATAATTAGTTTTATCCTTCCGCTGAACGAATATGGTTGTGTATACGCTTGAACAACGCTGGGAAATATGAATGAAAGAAAAAAAAGAAATGAGAATGAAAAAAAGAAAAAAATCATCTTTTCAGATGAAGCTCATTTTGATCTTGGCGGACTCTTTATATTACTTGTTTCGTGTATCCCTTTTATTTTATATGACATCTCGAGGTTGTTTTGATATAGTATTGACCAACTTGCCTAATGTTTCTGAAGTTATCCTTTTTTATTTTATTATCCTTTTTTATTTTTTATTTAACCTGTATCCTTGTTGACAAGCTTGTGGCTTTAGTTCTACTATTTAAAGATATCTTGATTTCCCGACCTGACGATATTTTATCAATAGAGTTCAAATTTTATCAAACAAGCAAGCATTACTATATTTTGGCTTTACTATTTTAAAAAATGACCTTACAATGCGCAATGTGCATTCAGGATTGTTGTCCTGTTAGAGCGGAATAACTTCGCTGATTTTTTAAAATCTTTTTTAGCATTTAATTATACACATTAGCTACGATATTACCACCGATTTTAACTAAGTTACTTACTAGCTTCTTTTCTAAAATGACAGACTTAAACCAAAATTATCTTTAAACTATGATTTACAGTATACTGAACGGAATTAAGTCCGCCGTGATCACAACGTAGGAAGTCAGCGGATCTACATACATCTCTAAATTAAATATAAACGTCAAGGAAACACTCAAAACACCATCACAGCGCCTTTAGACGCAGGCAGGAGCCACATCAGTCCTGGTGTAGATTTTAGACCAGACAAAAGACTCAAAAATAGTCTCAACACCAAATTTATGAATATTTGAAATTGACACACTTCTCACAGAATATGGATAAGAAAAATTTCCCCCCGAATTCGACGATTGTCCAATTGCCTATACGTAGAGTAAAAGAAGTCGGCAAACATATTCGAAATGTTCAGATAATCGGAAAACGATTATCCTCGAAGAACATTTCAGTGGGAAACGCAAATATTTGCGCTTAACACGAACGAAATTGTAAAATGACTTCGAATTACTACTAAAATTTGCCTTCATTACTTTTATTTAACCCGAAATAACCCACTGTTACCATATGGTACGGCACAATGGGCCGTAACATTTAAAATAAGAAAATGAAAACGTTATTTGATGCAAAACATTTGTAGCTTCCCAGAAATATAAAGCTTTTGCTATTCTGAGTTTAATTAACGATGTTATCGCATGTCCAATTTAGGTGACATTAAAATTTATTTCTCTATAAAATTTAAAAATAATTACACTGGTGGTAGTTAATAAAATTGATTTTGAAATACGAGTAATCATATCTTTTTAAAAAATTGCGTTCAAAAATACTTTCACTTTTATAAAAAGCCTGTTTGGTGGGTCGATTATGACGACCATAAAATGAACATAATTACGAAGCACAGCATAGCAAGATATTTTATAATAAGATTTGTGATTGATGATCATGGTGAAATGGCAAATCTTATATTTTTGGCATTGCTATATGTTGCAATGATACACTGAAAAAATTTACTCTAAAGAAACAAAACTTACCGTTGCAAATCTCAACGTTAATAAGTCATCTGGGTCGGATGACATTCCAGCGCTGGTACTAAAGCACTGACCTTCGATGCTTGCACGTTCATTGGCTCATCTTTTCAGTGCGTTTTATTGTATTTTTTCATCTTGCTGGAAGGTTGCCAATTTAACGCCAATCCCTAAAAAGCACTTTGTTCTCAACAGCACTTTGTTTGGCATTTTCCAAAGTCATGGATTGATTAATTATCACCCTGTGAAATATTTTGAGTCCAATAATTTGCTGGGCGATCGTCAGTGCGGTTTCCTTAGGAGCCGTTCTACTGGAGATCCACTGGCATTAGTCTACGTGCGGTGGAATAAGTCTATTCATGGATTTGGTAAGAGTAAAGTCGTGGCTATTGTGGCGCTCGGTAGAGTTTGGCACGAGGCGCGCTCATATCTAAACTTATTGCTTTTGGTGTCGGTAGTCACTTCTTTCGATTTAATCGAGTTTTCTCAGAAATCGCACTACAAGAGTGGTTATAGATGGGATCTCTAGCCACGAGTTCAGGATTAATCCAGGGCTACAGCAAGGCTCTGTTCTTTCTCCCACTTTATGCCTCATATTTCTGAACGACTTTCCTCTTGTTACTTCCAATCGTATCTACTCTTTGACAGATGACAGCAATATTTGTCATTCATGTTCATTTCATCGTAGGTCGAACATCTTGGAGATTGCATTGAAAAGACGGAATATGAATGACACACTGACAAATAACTTGGCGAAAATCTCCGAGTGGAGTCGTGCAGAGAGGGTCGATTTTAATGCACGAAAGACCCAATGTTGTGTTTTGAACCACAGACATGGTGGTGTGGTGTAATCTGTGTCAATGAGTAATGTAGAAATTGAGGAATCAGTTGACATTCTGGGCATGAGAATTCATTGTGACATTCATTGGAATGACCATATATTCCGGGTGTTACAAGAAGCATTTAAGCGTCTCGGTTTCTTGAGACGGTGCAGGAAATACATCACTCCATCTGACCTCCTCAATATTTACAAGACCTAGGTTGGAATACCACTTTCATGTATGATCCGGTTCTTCAAAGTCTATTTGAAGCTTTTCAACCGCGTGCAGGGATGGAAAAGGTGCTTAATAATGGCGGCAGGGTAGCCAATTCTTTCGATTCGTTAGAGCACCATCGCAATGTGTGTGTGTTTTATTGTTCTATCGGTACTAAAATGGAATGTGTTCGCACGAAAAAAGGGAATTAATTCTTACACAGTACCCGTATTTCACGTAGTGCACACCCCTTTGTAGGTGATTGTACAGTGAATCGCACAACGCTTTTAAGGGAAAAGACATACTTTAATCCCACTGTTGATTTGTGGAACAATCTTTCCGCTACTTACGCCATGAGTAAATTCAAGTCGAACGTACATAAACACTACTCGCTCTTTCCTCCTTTCCACAACTTATTTTCCTAGTATCAGCACAATGCACTGCATCAGTACCTCTGAGTGCTGGTCATGAATGAAAAAAAAAATAGCAAAAATATCAGCGGTTAAAACCTTTTTTTCGCCTGTTTGCTTCACAATTAGATTAGAATTAGTTGATTCGATTTCTATTAGTGATTGAAGAAAGATATTTAAAGAACAATAGCTCCCGTCTGAATAAGGTAATTCGTAAGAAATTACCCTTAAAATTGCTACTTAAAGTGCACAGATCACCACGCCCTTGTAAAGACACAGAAAAAACAGATGAATATGCTACATTTCATTCAATAACTGATGCTTTGCCACTATACAAAATTTAACGTTTTTAGAATTTTTACTGTTATGTGTTATAAATATTATCCCAAATATTATGGTGTAGGGTATTTTCAACTATGGTTAATACAACAACAAAATACTTACACACATATTAGTATCGTATGGTTTTATTGATGTTGTAGGGATTATATACTCAGATACTTACATGCATAAACTCGTACAGAGGATTTCGATTATAAGTCGACACATAAATTGGAGAGTATCCATACTGATAGTGTAGATACAGATTTTGTTTTTTTTATTGTAGCTATTGTATGAGAATGGCATTGAACTCGATTTTTCATGATTGTATTTATTTTATAATGTTTTTTCTTGTTTCTATTTCCTAGTTTTTGTTTTTTTTTTTGGCATTCGCAGTCTATTTAAATACAAAAAAATAGAAAAAGAAACCCAAAAACGTAGTCAGAGTTTATTGTTTCAGCATTTATTTCTCTTGATTGTTTATAAATTTGGTCGGCAGCTTCTAGTAGTTTATTTAAAAAAAATATAGTCAATCATCTCCGGGTAAAAAAATTGTTGTTGAATCTCTTTATTTTATTTTATTTTATTTTATTTTATTTTATTTTTTTTTGGAAAATTAAAAATGCATTTAATAATACATTAAACAAATTTCAAAGTATTGTTGTAAAATACAGGCTAAGTTTATTGAACATTGACTTAAAAAAAACGAAGTAAAATAGAAAATAGTTGAAGCAGAAATTTTCCATTTTAAATTTAAGATAAGGCAGACCGAAGAAGCCATTTGGCTAGTAAGGTCGTAGCTTACTCATAATGAAATAGCCAACTACAAATTAATTAATCTTTACAAAATTTTCGGTAATTTTGATATTAAAGTTAAAAATAATTTAACTGCGATCTTTTCTAATTTGCGTCATGTATGGTTCAATTATAAAAGTAATAATAATTCTAAGAAAAACTTTCAAATTTCGCTTTAAATAAAAAATTAATGCTTCGGTTAAAATAAACGTATTCAAAGTAGTGCCATTCTAAAGCTACGACTTTTAATCATCCATGCAATTTATTGACGGCCTATTCTGAAGAAAAGTGGAACTAAGGCATTTGAATTCACATTTTTTTTTCTTTATATGCTATATAGAATAAGGAAGCCTATGAACACAATAGATTATGTTGAAATCCTCCAAACTTGTATGCTACCTTTGAATAAGCCACACTAATGGATGTTCCACTGCAAGGTGTCCTAAGATAGGGTTTGAACATAATAACATTACTGTATTAGACAAGCCCAAATAGGCTCCAGATTTACATACGATAGGAAATATGTGGAATGTGGTAAAAACAGCAACTAAAGGAAAGATTCGCACAAATTACTATGAGCTTTGGACATTAATTCAAGCTGCATGGTACAATATATCGGCTTCAGTAAGCCAAAATTTTATCGACTCTATACCCAATCGATGTCTGACAACCACTGAGGCTCAACAAAATATCAACCACTCTAGAACAAGAATTAGAACTGAAATTAGTATAAACCTATTATTATGTTATATATTCTCCATAACTATTTTGAGGATTCCTTCAATTGTCCCTATTTTTTTTTCACAGTTCGAATTTGTATTTTATGCTTAATTTAATATTCTTAAATACAAGTAATAGTTTAATAAAAATGTAATGAAACTTGTTTCTGTAGTTAATTAACTAAAAATAAGAACAATTAGTTAACAGCAATTCTTTCATTTTACGTACTTTCTTATCAACTCTCAATGTGCTACATTAGTGTTCTATAACTCGAGAACCACTAAGCCGATTTACAAACCAATACATGCGTTGGAAAGATGTACTTACACTGATGGTTTTGGTTCAACTAGGCGTTGCTACACCCATATAAAAGTCTTATTTAGACGTCTGTATCTTTAAAACGGTAGTGGTGGGAGTTTGTAAATTTGGCCCAAATAGCTCCGTGGTCAAAAAAAATCATCAGTTAAAAAGTGGGCGGAATTGGATAGGTGGGAGTGGCACCTCCCATACAAAGTAAAAACTGATTTTTGTATATCTTTGGAACGGTAATGGTCGAGGGTTCTAAGTTTGGTTTAAATAACTTCGTAGTTAATCCACAGCATTTGTCTAAATATGGCTAAAATTGGATAAGTGAGTGTGGAGCCTTCCATACAAAGTAAATATTGATTGCTGCATATCTAGAGAACGGTAAAATTGAAAGTTTGTAAATTTGGTACAAATAACTTTGTAATCAATATAAACCATCACTCAAAAAGTGAGCGGAATTAGATAAGTAGTGGTGACACCTCTCATACAAAGTAAATATTAATTTTTGTATATCTTTGGAACGGTGATTCCACTAAATTTGATCTAAATAACTTCGTAGTCAATACACATCATCAGTCGAAATAAGGGTGAAATTAAATAAATGGGTGTGACACCTTCAATAGGAAGTAAATATTGATTTTTGTATATTCAGAGACCGGTTAGAATGACAGTTTCTGAACTGGGTCTATGTGACTTGATAGTCAATTTAAATCAATAATTTTAACGTATTTCTTTAAATTTTGCTTAGAATGAATAAATTTTATAGGCATACAACACAAAGGCCTCCAGGCCCCAAACTTTTCAATTCTAGAAGTATTTCCGATAAGCATTGTATGGCAAGATCTAGGCCTCTTACAGCAATACAGTTTTTATTCGCTAATTTTGGCTAGTTTTTATTCTTTCTTAGGTTTTTTCCATCTTGTGAGTAACATAAATTCATAGATGTCCTAGCGGCCAAAAATAATACTGAGATCATGGATTGTGATCGTTTTTATCAAATTATGAAAATTATTTTTAGATGTAATTCAATAGTTTCTGAGTGTTGATCATTCTTTGGTTAAAGCTAAGCAATTGAGGAGTAAATTTAACTCTGCTGATACACTTCTCTTGCCCAACACATCAGAAAAACTCACAAAAGACCAGCCAACCAAGATGTCGATATTAGATACAGTAATTTCCCTTTAACTATGATTTTTTACCACTACCACATTTTCATTACTTGTTGACGAGGTTACAAGTTCATAGTTTTTTTTTCATCAGTTTAGTCTTACTGTCTGGCACGATATATAATGTTAATTTTTTAAATTCTTTAATTTTTAACACTTTTATCATTCAAAGTTGTCAAAATAAAGTTTATATTTTAAATTAAAAGAAACCCTTCTAAATACCAAATTAAAAACTTCTTAATAAGCATCAAAAATATGCAGAGGACTTTTTCATTCCTTTTTTTTAAAAAAATTGTGTTCATCAAAGTATTAAAAAGGGGATAATTTTTGTGTGTCCTTAAAAGCTTTGTGCTATTTAAACAAATTTTAATCCTTTGATTTTCAATTCTTTATGTCTTGTATTGTATTTGCACATCCTTTGTGCTGACCTGTTCACACAGACAATTATTATGCCTGTATACACTTTTTTCATTTTTCAGGCCAGATTTTCTCTATCTTTTAACATTCTCTGTCATATTTTTTTCACTTTTTTGTTACAAATAAAAGAAACATTTTTATGATGATTTAAGACAAATAATACAAACAAAAAACACAAAATCAACATGCAACATGATGATCATAAATTTTATAAAAAAGAGATTAAAAAAACCTCTGGAGAAGCCAAATAAAACCGACACAAATTGAACACTCAGGCCCCAAACAAAATCGTATCGAAATGCCAAAAGATATATTTTAACATGATTTTCTTATTCGAGTGTGAGTTTGAGTTTAGAATGGTAAATAGTGCCAAAATATCCAAATAATAATGGTTACAAATACAGATAAAAATGAGGAAAAAATAACGAGAAATCAAACATAACAAAGATAAAGAAAGGAAATCTCAGTTCAATCCTTTTGCCAATAAATAAATAAAATATGAAAGAGAGAAAAGAAAAAGAATGATTATTAGACAATTCAACAGATGTTGATTTTTCTCCATCTCTAGGATATTGTTTTTGTTGTTTTTTTTCATTTCCTTTTTTTACTTATGCATGCATGTACATGTTGGAGGCTGTCCAGAGTTTATGTTTTTATAGAAAAAATTCACAAAATTAAATCAAGCGTAAAGCTTTTATGCTTCAGTAAGGATTTTACATACACACACACACACACGCACACAATAAAAAAGAAATGTATAGACAAATATGCATATTCATATATACATACATACGAGTACATATGCATACACACGCATTTATACATAATTTTTTTTATAGAATTTACATATACATATGTAGGTTTACAATTATGGGTATACATATGGGCCATTTATTGTATAGAATTTTAGAAATGTTTGTGATCGAATTTTAGTAAATTCGGATATATTTGTGCTCTGTTTTAAGTCGCTGAGTGCTTTTAAAAATACTCTCCTTGTTTTCAAATATTTCTTAGTATTTATTGCTATCAATTCCCATAACATTCCATCAAGGAACACGTGGACGTCTCTCAGTCAAAAAGCGGCACCCGATACCATTTCGAGACTTATTGAAAGGGACTTACAGTTCCGAATGGCAAATACATTAGAGAAGTTTTCAATAGTAGTAATATTCATAAGCAGTTACAAGCTACTGTTATGATATTTAGTTTTTTTCTTAGATGGTCCTTAATCGCGGACGTTCTGGTTGGTAGACGGATGTCTTACCTACCATAAACGCCTTGTGCTTTTATAAGCACGCACTATGGACGTCTTTAGACGTCATTTATATTTTTTAATCTCTTTGAAAATACATAGTTACTTAAGTGGCTATTTAACAACCCTTTGGTCTCCAGCTTGAAATACTTATATTTAGTACTGAGTACCAAACGCTGCTTAACAAGTTCATCATATCATGGTTTTTTTTAACGTGATCTTACTTGTTTTTCAGTATTCATCTTCTGTCACACTTATACGGTTCAATTATTACTTTAACATGTGTTTTCAATCGTTCATACATAACGCTCCTAGAATTGGTAAGCGATTGAAAGGGGTCTTTTTTTCCGGTTTTTATTTATTTTTAGTACTAATGGCAATTTGATTACACAATCTGACAAAAACAAATTATGTTGGAATCCCTCGGAAGTGATACTATTTTTCTGATAGGCGCTATCGAGTACATCCTATATCTGTTTTTGACATATTCGAAACACCTACAAAATTTTGATTTGTGGGTAAAACACCAGTTTTTATACTTTCACGTACTTAGAAGCTAATAATTTAGCTTAACATTAACCGATTTTAGGTTTCTGTTATGGAAAGAGAGGCGACAGCAACATAGCTGTGTGGTTTGTCTGATATTACGGGTTATTTATATTGAAACCTCTTTATTTACATCAGGTTTCTGCAGAGTGTGCTTAGCATGTTGAGAGTTTTTCATGAATAGCGGGTATATCTCGATGACAAAGCGAAACATTCGATGGTTATCCTTACATGGGTTCAGGGATATGAGGACATTAGAGGTAATTGTGTGGCGGATGAATTTGAGCAAGCAGGTACTACTTTGTATTTAAACGAATCGATTGGAAATATTGGTGTCAAAAAAATTTCGAAACAACATGAGTTACCACAGAATAGAGCAGCTGCTAATGCTATCTAACACACATATGTAGAACCTTATAAAGTTTATTACTGACCGTTGTGGGAAGTGTGGAAATCCCATATAATGATTTTTACAGAAATTACCATGATGAGGCACAGGAGGAGTCTACGGAACACGGTTGCCACTGCTCAGAATTCGCCTTTCTGAAGCTTTCTATGCTCATTCGGAGGAGATTCGACGATAAGGATAACCTACCAAAAAATCCTTGCTTTGATTAGGGCGACTGAATAGCTAACTACTGCCAGACAGGAGCTGCCAGAACCATGGGCACCAAGGTTTCCAACCTTGGGTATTATATTTAAAAAACACGTGTAGGTTTGTTTTATTTAAAGGTTATTATAATTGATTTACAATAAATAATTATAATATACATATTGCAGGTACAAATTAATTCGGTCCGTTAGCTCAAAAAGATAATGATTTAATAAATTTAACAAAGTAAAATTTATCAAATTACTGTTTACATCTTTTGCTCACCTCTGGGTTTTCGGACATTGAAAACTTCTCGACTTTTAAAGCGATCCACTTTAAAACTGATTTTATTTATATTTCTTCAAAAAACATGCCAAAAGATATTGTATCCGTCAAAACAGCCAATAGTCAGAGGGAGTAATTTTCGGAGAATACGGCGGTTGTGGCATTTGATCGTTTCTAACAATCGTTTGTTTACTTTTGTGATATGAGACCGAGCATTGTTATGCAAAAGGAAACCTTTGTCTGTCTTTATATTACGGCCGTTTTTCTAATAATGCACGGTTTAAAAGAAGTAATTAGTCTGCTGCGGTCACCGACACTTTGATTCCACTAAGAATGCAAAATATCATTATAAATACTAAAACAACGTACCTAATTGTACCAAAAAACAAAAAAATATTGTCGACTTAAACCCAATAAAACCCATAAAAAAACGCAAAAAAACCCTGCGGGTTGGAATTTTTTTTTAACCCGTGTTTTTGCCAACCCTGATGGACACACGGTAAAACAACGGAAGCTACAGTTTGAATCCAAGTGAGTCGATGGTAACTGGCATATTAACCTAACCAAACCTATGTTTAGTTAACAATAAAATGTTTCTTTGCTTTTGAAAATCCGTTTGAAGTTGACAGGGTTTTTACGTTTTTAATAAAGGCTGTTGCCTTAAATCGTTCACGCAGAATATCCATTTGGAATGAGCTTTGTGTGACGTAGTGTGTGAGTAGAATTTTGTAATTATCGATTTATGCCGCTCACCGTTAACGATCATGATCTAAACCGATGACGCCGGTAGCTCAAAGTCCATAAAATCTCAAACTTTTTCGGGATGAATTCTAAGCTTTTGGATCTCACGTGGATTGATATCGTCTCAAATTTAACAATTTTGTCTGATGACATACCCATTCATCCAATAATGGGCCTAATCGCTGAAGATGATTTTTCGATGAAAATTAGGACCAACTTTCAACAGCCATAATTTTATCATTTGTATGTGTTGTTGAATGCTATATCCGTCCGTGGTGATCCAGCAAAATAAACTGAATAAATGAGTGTCACATTCAACATAAATAGCTTCAACAATATAGGTGCTATGAACAGTCAAAATGCGGAAATCCCTATTTGAAGACGCATTATAAGCAATTGCTTGTCTTAATCCCCATTTATTATTAATCCTCTAATACACAAGACTGATTTTTAGCGGCCTTAGGTTTCTTTAATTTTCTTTTAGAACGATCCACATGTATGAGAGTGATCTCCTTCGAATTCTTACATTTCACAGATTTTCTATGTATGTTTGTACTAATTTTTATGATCTATTTTGTCTTATTTTACAACAACAATGCATTAAAGTTAAAATTGGAAAAGCAGTGTTCATATAGCTATAAAAAATTCCTTCCAGCTTTGTCTATTTAAAGGTAATGCTAACTCATACCATAAGAAGCAGCTTATTGTTCCACCTGTCTTCTTCAAGTATGGGCTGATCTTCCAATTCTTCGGCTGCTCTGTCAATGCCATTCTATGGCCACCTTTATTATGTAGTCATGCGTTATATGGTATGATGTTTTTATTTTTGAAAAAAATAATCATCAGATTAATAATAAGCATCATTTAAAAAATGGTAAGGATTCGTAAAATTGAGACAACTATGTCAACTTCATCATCAATTTTTCCAGAAGATTATTTGATGATTCTCTTATAGTAAACTTCCCACACGTTTTTAACAAATGCTTATGTACACAGGGGTGACATTGGTATCTGTTTCGATTTCTGTATGTTATCGTATCCTTAGTTGATACTGTGACAGGCTATTGCTGTGTGAGAAAAAAGACTGTAGGTACACATTTAATTTTTTTAACAAACCTCGTACTTTTTAGAACCAAAGAATTTTTGTTTCAAATTTATCTCTTATTTTTTCAGTCTTCATTTCCTATCCAAAACTTCTTTGGCCATAAAGAATGTAGGACGACGTGATCGTGGTGTTTATCAGTGTCTAGTGGAAAATCAAAAATCCAGTGCTCAAGCTATGGCTGAATTAAAATTGGGTGGTAAGTACAAAAACAATTATTCTGCTTATATTCGCATTTCCAAAAAGGATAAAACTGAAAATGAAACATTGTTGTTAATACAGTCAAACACGGTTATAACGAATTATGCTTGAAGCGAATAGTTTTTTGGAATCCCAATTACTTTTCTGCAATTTGTTCTACTACTCCTATAATGGACTAAGTTCTGTAGTCCCTTCGAGTTCGTTTAACTGTGTTCGCCTGTAAAAAGAGTCATAAAAGTTTTTCTTATTTTTCGTCTTCATTCATCATTGTCATCCTTGATGGTATATTCATCATTTTCGTCAACGTTATACTTGTATTTGGTTTGTATTTTTGCAGATACGGTGCCAGAATTGATTTATACGTTTATTGAACAGAATGTACGTCCAGGACCATTAATATCGCTTAAATGCTCCGCCAGTGGTTCACCGCCACCGCAAGTAAGTTAAACATTTTTATTTTCATTTTCATTTTCATTTTTTTCATCAGTTTTTGTTTTGGCTGTTATGATTTCTCACATCTACCAGTGATGAGAACAGGGATTAACATGTACTCGTTACATATATAGGAAGGAGTGCATGTGTCAATAGCAGTAACATTGGCAACATAATTTTTTTTGTTTTTGCTATCAGCGGTGGTACATATGGGGCAATATTTGTTGTATGTATATGTACATATATTGAGGGAAAAAAAGTAAAAAATATGAAATGAAATCGACAATGATTTCTGGTGATTATGTGAAAATTTTCTTGATAAAATAACGCAAATATATTTTTTTAAGTAAAGGCTCATAAATCTCTCCATTTTTGTTCTGTGAGTCATTTCCTTTTCTTATTCATTTTTTTTATTAATTTTATTAAATGTAAAATAACCCCATCTTTTTTTGGATGAATTTAACACGTATCTCATGAATTTAATATTTTCAGTTTTCCTGGCTTTTGGATTCACAGCCAATTATGGATGTTTCTTTGCATCATCGTTTTGCAATTGGGCAATTTGTTGATATGTCTGGTGATGTGATAAGTCATTTAAATATCTCGCATGTACGTCCCGATGACGGTGGACTTTATAAATGTATTGCCACCAATACAATGGGTAGTGTTGAACATGCCGCTCGTTTAAATGTTTACGGTGAGTAAATGAAATTGCACTTTTACTACGAAAAAAATCTTGGTGACGCTGCATAATTTCAAAATAATTTGCTAATACATGACAAATTTATCGATTTATACAGACTAAAGCATAAGACATGAGCAGTTCAATATTATTATTAAGTTATTAAATAGATTTCGATTAACGATTGAAAAGAAATTAATTTTTGTTATAATACTGAAAAATAAAGGACATTTAATATCTACTACACTGTAATTTAAGCAATTAAGTTATATTAGTTAACTTGTGCAAATGTTTAATCTTAGAGTACAGCACTGTTGCATTTAGTATAGAATTAAATTCGATTTGAGCACAAGCTAATTCACTCATAGGTTTTTTAATATACAATTTTTAAAACTGGTTCCATATGAATTTTTACTGACTCATCTCTACTAAATTCGGTGTAATAACACATAGACCCGAGAAAAAACAACCTTAAATAAACAAAAAAAAAGAAAAAAAAAAGAAAACTAGTCAAGGTGGTTAATCGTAAATTCAACAACATTTAACCTAAAGACGATTAAGAACTAAAATCGATGTGGAAACAACTTTGACTTAAAATTGCTCGTACTTTTTTTAACATTGGCCAATATAAAATAAAAAAAAAACGTGCAACGTTAAATTAAAAATGTTTTTAAATCAAAGATGAAAATGTTCAAATCAACATAGAACAACTTAACAGCTTCAGAATCTTTGAATCGAGCACTTTCATTGTCGCTTACCAATATTATTGTAGTAGTACAGTTCCAACTCTTTACTAACTTTAATGTTTTTAATTCAAAATGCAATAAATTTGTTTAAAAAATTTTATTCGAATTAAATAATTTACAACAACATTTTTGGTAGGATATAAATACATAAATATATAAAATATATACGTTTCAAACAGCATTTCATTTGTTGTCAGGAGGTACTTGGACTGAAGGACTGCTCTTAAGAGGTTTGTGGACCATTATGCGATTAGATTATGCTGCGTAAGGGGTCACTACGGTATAAGCGGCAACAAAGTTGGCGAACTGGGAAAACTGCATTCGGAGAACAGGTCTCTACTCGTGGAACTATTGATGAGATCACCAATAGGCACGAGAATTGGTCTCTTCGGAAAGGCACGATAATGGGTCTCGCTAAAATCCGAAAGCTCATGAAGAACTCAGTTACTCTTAGAGTTGAACAGGAGTATGATCCTTATACTGAGTCCTTTCTAAGGGAAAACGTCAGTCCGGAGTTCAGTGGGATGTTTAAGTTGGAGGTGAACTTAAGAGTTGAGCATATTACCTAGCGCTGCCAGAAACTTCAATGTAGTAAAAGTATATTCAAATGTATTTACTTACCTCGTAATATGGGCGACAGTAGTATTTAATTAATATTTTTTATTAAATATGTTAATTTTTTTATTGGACTTGTTGACTTGTAGTATCTTTTATTTGACAGCTTTCAATTTTGATTTATTTTGACTTCTGGTTTGTTTAACTTTATTCTAAATTGTTCAACGCTATATTAAGGTCGCACAACTTTAAATTGAAGTATCACAAAATTAAATCAAAGACGAGTAACCTTAAATCAACAATGAGTATTATGAAATAAATGTTGTTCCACCATTAAAATATATATTCAACAATGTGCATCATAATTTCAAAGGTGTTTTTACATTGAATCAGAAATGTACTTTTTAAATTTAAAACGTACGCCTTTAAATTAATGTTTTGTCTTTTCAAAATCGACATTGAAACATTATCAACTTGCGGTTGTCGTCTTTGATATTAAACTAATTCAGAAATCCAACATTATTGCGTTTAATTCAATGTTGAACATTTTCACATTAAATAAAACATGTGTATATTAAAGATGAATACGTTAATTTTATGTCGTATTACATTTTTTCACAGCTGTTCAACGTTGAATTACCGTTAAATAAATCAAAGTTGAAAAATGTTTAATTCAACAACGATCCACTTCGATTTTGAAACGTGATTTTGTTCTCTGTGTATGTATGTATATTAAAAGTGTGTGCCAAGTTTCAGACCGATAGCAACAAATTCTCACCCATCAGTAAATTAAAAGTTTAACAAGTTTAAGTTTAACCTTCATTAAGTTCTATGCACAATTTAGATCTAAGGACTGCTTAGTTCAGAGGACTGCGGGCTTTGGTGTCATTGGTGCTTGCAGGACATGTCCCAGTGCTGCTCTCAACATTATTCTGCACTTACTATCTATTGATCTCCACATTTTATTGCTTTCGGCGTAAAGCGTGATAAGGTTGAAAGCACCCAACTTAAAGAAAATCCCTCAGTGGCCACAGTAGTATTTTGGGATGTCTTACTACGCCTCTAAGGGAATTGAGGACGGACGTGGCTATCCGATGGATGTGAAATCTATCATATCATATGACTTTTTTCGAGGAGAAAACCTATAAATTCTTTCGTGAGAGAGCACAGAATAAGTGGAGCTCCCTCTCCTTTAGTGCTATCTCGAGGACGTTGTGGCTACAGTATGACACTGGCAGGACACCGAAACTACTGGGAACCCACGTCACTCTATTTCCTAATTCATTGCGGTGTCCACGTGTCATTGGGTAATAAGAACGCATGCAGATATAATGGATTTGCCCTTCACCCTTCACTGCAGAAGCTGTCATATATCTCTTAAACTATAAGATAAGAGATTTTATATAAGGTTTGGTTGGTAAAATTTGTTTCTAGTGTAGAAAGAGCTTTGTTCTGAAATTTCGCCAAGTTTTATTTAGACCTTATTAGTAATTTCAATGCCTATTAAATACTGCTTATGAATTATTTAGTCTTTTTGGCATATTTAAAGCATTTCTAATTTTGCCTTTTAAACTAACTTTGTTAACGAAAATTTATAAAAGTGCAGCAAGATTTGCTATTAAACTTGGCAACAGTTTTGGTTTTGTATGCATTTTTGGCTGATTTAGAATAAAAATAAAAACAAGAAAATATTTCTGAAAAAAATTGTAAAAAGCAAGAGTAAGTATTTGCTTTTTATGCACGCTACACTACTGCAGTAGTTACTTGGAGTGTAGTAGAATTATGCTGGTGTTTGCAGTGCATTTTTTGTTATACCTAACGGCTAAGAAACAGTTTGGAACCGCAGAAAACATGGCAGTTATTCAACTTATATGTTGGTTGCTATTTGTCTTCTAAACTCAGTTTATTTTAATTGAAATCGGTTACATATATATGTGTATACACTTATTTGGTTTTTACTTTTAATTCAAATAATTGATTAGACCCAAGCTTTTATAATCCATCTATAAAAATTTCTGCTAACACCCATTTCAGTGATTTTCACATATATCTTGTAGTATATTAAAACAGGTGGACATTACCATCTGAAAGGTTCATACTTGTTTCTGTGCTGTTTATTTTTGGTTTTTTCTTTAAGCAATTTATTTTTAGTCTAATAAAAATTGACACTGACAGTGATTGCTGATATAGAAAAATACAATCTAAAAAAGGAGCAGCCATCACAAGACAGCGGCAACGGCAGCATCAGAAATAATAACAACCAGGATAATAATATAGAGAGACACTATTATAGACAACAGAGCATAAAATTTCAAATTTTGTGCAAATACAAGAACAAAAATAAATAAAAGTAAACAGCAGCAACAACAACGAAGTCAACGATAGCAATGGCAACGACGACAACAATATTGATAAGCATGATTTTTATATTTAGCCTTGTCTGCCGGCAAAATAGTTGCTGTTGTTATGGTGAGGAAAGGAAAATAAAAATCAAAATAAAGAACTATGATAAGAGCAGACGAAAAAAGAGGAAATAAACTTTAGGAGTATAAAGAAAGAGTGAAAGAGAAAGGAAATAGATAGAAGCATGAAATATTATAACCTTTTAGCATTCAACCATTGTTACATAGATAATGCATTTGTTATTTCTTCAAAAGAGGCATCATTATAATGTTAAGGATTTTGAGTTTTACGAACAGGATATACATAAACGTATGGGTTGTTTTACATTTATAAAAATTTAAATATATTACTACGTATTTTTTAATAGCAAAATTTAAAAAAATTTAAATAAATATTGAAAATAATTAAATTTTAATTTAATTAACTCTCATAATTGATAGCGGACATATTGTAGAAGCTACATCTGAAAGCCAATTCTCTCATTTATTTGGTAAATGTTAAACAAATTAATAATAAAATAAATGACACGTGTAAATGAAACTTTTGCTGTGCACATGTTACAGTCGGCATTATTTGATTTCAGTCCACTGATTCAGTAAACAACGAACAAATATCCGAACGATACGCAATATCTGCGTAAAAATCGCCAATGTCCAAAAGAGAGCACGCTTCCCTCAAAAAGTATTTTAAGGTATCAAGTAGCAAATAGAAAAACTGTCTCTACTTTGATTTATACAAAACAGGGTTGGCAACCCACTGGGTAACCCAATTAAACCCAGCCAGTTTTTATTATATTTAATTTTTATTTAAAGGTTTTAAGTATAATTTACGTATTGGAAGTACAAATTATTCTCGTCTGTTTCTTTTCTTGGCTCAAGAAAGATAATGAATTAACAAATTGATCAAATCTCTGCTTACATTTTTGCCCCACATCTCTGCCAATTCCCAAATCACGTCTTAGAAAAGCTTCTCTTCTTTTGAGGTGCCCCAACTTTAAAGCCGATTTTATATTTCTTCAAATAGTGTTATTTGCTGATATGCTAAATGATTGTATCTGCAAAAGATTGTATTGCAAATTACTGTGGGTGCGGCGTTTGATCTTTTATAACAGTTGCTTGGAAACTTTTGCGACGTAAGGGCCAAGTGTTTTCATATAAAAGAATAACTTAATCATGGCTGTCCTTATATTCCGGTCGTTGTTTACATTCTCACCGTTTTTTGGCTGCTCATAGTGACTAAGAGTACTAAATTGCATTATAAATACTAAAACAACGTAACTATACCCTCAAATAAAAAAAATTATCGACTTGAATGAAATTTGGAAGCGATTTAAAACCTCAAAAAAACCTCAAAAACCCAACAAAACCCAGTGGTTTGGGTTAAAAAAAAACCCGGGTTTTTGCCAACCCTGATATAAAAACAAATATCGAGTTCTTTTTTGAACGTTCTTACCTTTGATTTGGCAACACTGCTTTGTTTAGTTTCATTATGGATACTCTTACACCGCCACCAATTTGGCGAATCGGCTGAAGCTTAAATTGATACTGATATTAATAAAGCCCATTTTTGGATGAATGGGTACGTAAATAAGCGGAATTGTCGCATTTGGAGGCGGTTTAACCCACGAGCTTTTGTCGAAACACCATTACGTCCACAGAAAACTACAGTTTGGTACGTTTATGGGTTAGCTGTATCATTGGTCCATATGCCTTCAAAAACGATGATGGTCAGGATGTTAGTGACAATGGTGAATGGTATAGATTATAAATTTTTCAAACCTGAGTTAGCGTTAATCTTGCTGACATATGGTTCCAACAGGACGAAGCCACATGCCACACTGCGCGCTCATAGAAACTTTTAATAAAAGATTAATTTCCATAATGGTTCATTTGATGGACCACCAAGATCGTGAGAATTAACCCCATTAGATTATTTCTTTGGGATTATGAAAAGTCAGTTGTCTATGTCGATAAATTGGAGACAATTGAACTCCTGGAAATCAACATTCGAAATACGGCCGCATATGCTGTGAAAAGTTTGCGAAATTTGGTGTTCCAGATTGCGCCTTGTACGCGCCAGCCGTGACGGTCACATGGCTCAAATCAGTTTTCAGCATTAATGTCACAAAATTTTCTATCCAACAAAGACCGCTTCATCGATATTCAAAGTATATCAGAAAAAATGAAAAAAGTACTGCCAGATTCGAAATAACCGCTGGTTCAAATTTAAACTGATTATTATTAAAACACTATTTTCCAAGTGACTTGTGATATAAAAACATATTGTACTAAATGATATGTAAAATCGAAAAAAATATCATTTAACCGAACAAACATGAACTTTGCAAACGGCTTCTATTTTTATGGCTTTTGCATCATGATGATCGAGGAACGTTGTTTTCATTATTTAACTTTCATTAAATCAAAAATGATTAATTAAATCAAAAGCACTAAAGGTGAAATGACTTCAAAATACTCACTATATAACAAGCATAGCAAACAGTGGTTATTCTTATACCCTACACGCCAGCTGATGAAGATATATAGTATTAGTACTGATATTTATAACATTTGAAAACAAACATGTGTTATTTCTGGACTCATCGCTTATTGCAGCGATTAATCCATAATTGTGTATCTTAAATATGTATGTAAATTGAATGAAGAAAGACACACAAGAGGGTTGTCTTTTTACGTAAGTATGTAATCTAATCAAAGTACAGCGTGCAATTTTTAAGAAATCTTAGCTAACTGTGCTATTAAGAGTGATACCACATGCTTAGCAGTGTTGTGACTATGATTCCTTTTTGTGTATTACAATGTTACATCTTTTAAATTTAACGTAGATAAATGGAAATTTGTAGTAATTTGTACAAGAATATTCGAAATTGATAATGAATTGCTAAAATAGGTGGCACATTGCGTTTGGTAAGATAGTTTTGCGTATTGCAGTTACCAAGTAAAGTCGTGTTTAGGCGTAAATAAAAGTGTTGTATAAGCGAATATTAAGTGCAAGATAAATAAGTTGCTGTATTAAGATAAAAGTGTAATTGTGTAGAATGTGTACAAATAAAAAGAACTGTATAAAAGAACAAATTCGCTGCATTATTTTATTTTACGCAATTTAAAAGAATGCAAACATTTTAAAAAGGTTACAACGTAACAATATTTATAGTCAAACACCAAAGTTATTCAGAGCTTTATACAGACATAAAAGTATTTTGTGAGATGCTATTAAAAGCTTATTACTCTCTGAAGTAATAGTTTATTTGTCTAAAACTTAGTCGAATAAGGTGATTTTTATGTATATTCTGTAAATTGTGCGTAACTGAATGCAAATTAGTCCATAATTGACTAAAGAGCTTATATAAGTATTTATATTTTTATCAAAATTTTAAATGTTAGGTCAAAACTTGGCAGCCACTTTTTCTTACTGATCAAAAGTTTTGCCTGACGGAAAGTAAACATCACATACGCACTACATTATAAGATGTTAGAGAAACATATTTGACCGATTATAGCTTTTCTATTTCTCTTTACCAAATGTCGATAGGAAATCTATTTTTTGATTATTTATTTCATTTTGTTTTGTCTTTTATGCATAATAATTGTCAAGTGTAAGTTTTTTTTTATGAAAAATAATGTCCGTCTTACGATATTGAATTGTTGTCAGGACGTCTGTCTAACAGTTGGTATGTGTCGGTATGTATGAAAGTGGGTGTGTATTAATTAGGGTGGTCTTTAGTTATATGAAAAAATGTTTTTAAATTAAAGACCATAACTCCCCCTAAAAATGTGTGGTTTTGTGAAAAATACGTTATACAAATAGATGAGGTTGTCGGAAAAAGGGAAGGCGTGGCGCGTCGGCTTTAAATTTGACCCCTTTGTATACAAACTAATAAAAACAACATATCTCTCTATTTTTTGTTAATAATTTTCAATTTTTTATATATGTACTATACATTTAAACATATGTATGTGAAAAAAATTTAATTTTTATAAACATCAAAACAAGTGCGATGCGTCACGTTTTAACCTTGCCGAATCGTGATAATATTTTTCACACTCTTATCGAAAAATATGGACCACCCTAGTGTGTATTTATGGGATATTATAGGTTCTAAAAGTGAAGAGTATTAAGGCCTTATATTGTAATGTTTTTGTCTTTATTGATGCTATTGCCTTTGCTGTTGTCGTTGCAATGATATGCTGTAGTTGTTATTCACTATGGGCAGACTAATCATTTCTACACAAATTCACAAACACCCAAAACACGTAGCAGCATATGTTTTAGTTGCTTTAGCAATGCCAGTGTAAGTGTATTTTAGTTCAGATATTGCCAATGCCAAAGGACATTCATAAACTAACTATACGGTATTGGTATGTGTGTCTTTTTTCTATAGATTACTCTGATATCTTTTTTCAATAATAATTAGTTTTTTTGTTTTCGTCTCTTTATCTCTTTCTCTCTAGCTTCTTTTGTAGTTATTTTGTTTCATTGTTATATTTCCTCTTCCGTATCCGATTTCCTTTGTTGCATTACATTGTACGAGTAAGAGAATTTTTGTCTTTTGTCAGCAAAGCAACTGAAAATTTTAATTTAGATTTTGATTTGTCTTACAAAAAACACAAGAAAAAACAAAATTTGTTGCAAAAAGTAAAAAAAGTATTTCGTTTAATTTTAAGGTCAAAGATGACACAGTATATGTTAGAAAATATTTAGAAAATGAGAAAAAATATAAATTGATTTTCTTTTTTTTTGCTTCAGTTTAATGCTGAATTCCCAAGTGTTTTGTAAAGCAAAAAAAAAAAGGAAACTATTGATGTATTTATCGAGAGATTATCATAATCTAAAAGCATTGATTTTTCTCCTTCAGGGAAATCAACAGAAATATATTTTCCTTATGGATGTTTTACGAAATTTTTTAAGAATATTGAGGAATATTTTCTAATATGGTACACAACATTAAGGTTTAATTAAAAAAATAGTTCGAGTTTGAGGTATTGGAAACTATCAGCAACAATAATTGAAAACAGACATGAATATATTAACATTTTTCTTTTTAATATTTGCGAAATTGATGCGCGATTTGTTGTTCATAAAAATTTTTTTAATTTAAAATTTTTATGGGACAAATATAAAACTCCATAATAGCACTATACAATATGGCGAAATCAGTGTAGTAGTTTTTGAGTTTATATCTTTCTAAACTTACGCCATCTATTGGTCAACAAATAAGTTAAATAAAAGGAAAAAAAGGAACGTCAATTAAAAACATCATCTTGGGGAGTAAGAAAACGGTATGGGTCTATGATGAGCAGCGGCAGCAAGGCTCCTAACCAACACTATGCCAAATATACAGAGGACGCTGTTTCAAGGCAACGGCAGATGGCAGCACCAACATCTGGTTTCGTATTTTTATTATATTGATGTCGAAGAAACTACAATGAAGACTGCCAACCAACAATTTAGTAGATATAAAGTAGTTAAGACTGGTTGGTGATCCAACAAGGCATATAGAAAACTATGAAACAAGTAAAATAACTGTTTAAAGTGTCCACTGCGCGGAAAAAGTCTAGAAGAGTCGAAAGAATTTCGTTTTGACATCTGTAAATTGTAAAATGTTTACATACAAAATTTTTTTACAGAAGTAATATTGATTTGAAACAAAAACGACCTCATCTATCGAAGAAAAAACGTGCTGTTCTGTTAGGATTACATACATCTATCTACTGAGCTACGACTTTAATTCCACTTAACATGCTCATCTGATTTATCCTTTTAAGTCAATATATTTCAATTTCTGACTTGAGATTTAATTCTGGTACGACTTCTTTCTTTGGCCCATTATTTGATGCAGCCTCTCGGAGACTATACTAGCTCTAAATACCGGCAAGACGCTATTGACATAATCTAAAGTTGTTGTACTGGAACTAAAAAAGAAGATGGAGTAGGTGTTGAGATAATCATAAATCTCGAAGCAGTTTCAGCACTGCGCTATTAAGTATCTAAGAGACAGGTTAGCATGCAAAAAAAGTAACTTAAATGTACTCGTAAGCTAATTTTGGTCAAATTTGGTACAGTGGTAAAAAGTTACAAAACAAACTTCAACTACAGTAACATTTCAAAATGTTTGTTCTGTTATTAGTTTTATTATTATTTTTTTTTTTAATTAACTAACTTGATAATATTTTAAGAAACGCTGACATAAAAGGAAATCTATATATATAAAAGAGAACTATAAATGCATTGTAATTGATGTTCTCTGAAATGAGATAACCGATTTTATTTTGTAAGCCCTTAAAAGAAAGTTGAAGTCAATACCAAGGTTTTTATTTATATGCGGTTTTTGTAAGTCCATTGGTGCGCGAGTTATTGACGTTAAAGTAAACCCTTTTGAATTTCATGAGTTTTACTTGAAAACGAAATTTGTTACAGCATTAATATGACAACTCTGTATGTTCAACTGTGCGGTGCCACACCCAAATAAATTGTATTTATATATATTTATATCTTTCGTACAAAGTATGAATTAATTTTTGTACATCTTTGGAACGGCAATAGTGGGAGGTTCTGAATTTGGTCCAAATATCTTAGTAGTTAATACACATATGAAATTGAATGAGTGGGTGTGACATCTCCCATACAAATTAAATATTGATTTTTGTATATCTAGAGAACGATTAGAATGGAAGGTTCTGATTTTGTTCTAAATGACTTCTTAGATAGTACAAGCCACAGTTAAAAAGTGGGCGGAATCGGCTAAGTGGGCATGGTACCTCGCATACAAATTAACTAATGATTTTTGTATATTTTGATAATGCTTAGAACTAAAGTTTCGAACTTGATAGACAATACAAACCATCATTAAAAAAAAGGAGTTTTACATGTGAAGAGAACGGTAACAGCTAAAGCTTTCTTTATTTATCCACAACAGTCAAAGAGCAAGTACAGCACAGTGGCTTCCAGTAACGCGAGAAGGATTACTTTAGTGTTTCTGTAAAATAGTGGTCACGTTTTTTTCAGTAAACTTATATATATTATATTTACAAATATTTGATAAATGTGAACGTAGTATAATTTTATTTTTTATTTTTGTAATTCAATTCAGTTTTATTTATTTAATATAACAACTACTTTCTACTATTATACACAACGGCAGAGTTCAGGCTTAATTTATCGTATGCTGCTAAAATATTAACAAAGTTTTTAACATGCACTTACGTAAGTAGATTAGAATAACAAAAAGAGTAGTCGAAAGAAAATTTTCAAGAAAACCTTTCAGAATGGTTTGACTAGAAAGCACACTTAATTTTAAAACGGATGTTGAGCATCTGCCGTTGAAGTTTTCCGTTAATCTAGCTAATCTATCATTTACTAGCTCCACTCTGGCAATATGATGGAGACATTTTGTTGAGTTCAGTTTCGGTAGCTTAAAAATCATTTTCAGAACTTTATTTTGGTAAATTTGAAGTTTCTTAGTACAAGAGGCAGCCATATTACTCTAAACTGGTTAAGCATAGTAAATAACAGATTGGAAAACTTCTTTGAAAATGAACAATTTATTTTTAATATTTAAAAGCTAGTTTCTATTAATCAACGGATACTGTAGCCGAATTAAATGATTTACTTTATAAATTACAAACGATGTGTGGTACTTAAATGTTATTATTGGGTCCAGTATTATGCCGAGGTACTTTACTTTTTGATCCAAGCAAATTTCGCTGCTAATAAATCTCAAGTTTCTATGAGAAACAAAAATTAATTTCCTTTTCCTGGTGAAAAAAATAGTTTCCCAGCATTAGTAAATATTTTCCATTTTCTGAAGAAAGTATTTAGAGTTTAAGTTGCTACCTCCAACTTCGTGATTATTTCTGAAGCTAAAATATCCGGACACAAAATTGCGGTATCTTCGGCAAAAGTTAATATTATGATGCATCCATCTGATTTTAAAATAATTAGTAAATTTGAAGAGTTCTAACAACAATTAACAACAATTTGCTTTACACGAGGGGTACTATTTATATTTCGGGAATTGGCAACACTAATGTCAATAGCTTAAATCTGGCAACACCATAATAAAATTTGACATTTTTAAGCATAAATCTACTCACAACGTTTTGATGTACAAGTTTACAGAGAGTTAAGAAAATCAATTTGTGCAAAAAATTAAATTTCAAGAAAAGTTTGGATTATTTTCGATGTGGATTATCTCAACAAGACTGTGTTAATGAACTCAATTTTTTGTATAGCGATAAAGCACCAACGTATCCCATATTTCTTCAATAGCTAAAAAAGGCTCGCGGCGATTGGTATAAGGAAATGATTGAAAAGTTCAACCGTGGTGCTTCAAAAGACGCGTATAAATTCGTGACAGATGACAAATTATATATATATACGGGATATGCGCAAAACAACAAACGACCGTGAGGATATTCTAAGACGAATTAAGTCCAACAAAAGTTGTTCGCGAAAAAGGCACAGCGAAGCAAATGGTCGCCTGTTTCTTCAGCCGAATGGATCATGTGGCCATTGTACTGTTTGAGTAACGTAGGACGGCTAATTCTGAGTGGTACATGACCATTTGTTTGCGGGAGTCTTTGGAAAAATTCACAAAACTAGCTGGCGAAGACGAATCATTTTCCATCACAACAATGGAGGCTCTCACACATCTCGTCAAACAGGTAAATTTTTGAGCAGTCAGAACATCGAATTGATGTCTCATCGTCTGTACAGTCATGATTTGCCACCCAATGGCTTCATCTTGTTCCCGAATATCAAAGATAAACAGCGAGATCAATGACTTACGCCGAAGGAGCAGTAGAATCGTTCAAAAACCATGTTTTGGATGTGTCTCAAGAGGATTGAAAAAACTGCTTTGAGAAATGGTTTGAACGTATGCAAAAGTGTATTGATCATCAAGGGGAATATTTTGAAAGACAATAAAGCCATTTTCGTTTTAAAATATTTGTTATTATTTGCTATTCCCAAAATAGTGACCCTTGTACAATAAAAAAAATTTGTATAGCCAACTGAATTCAAAAGCGAATATGCTTTATTCGACTTAAAAATATGCATCCGTTGTATCTGTCTACCAATTAGAGAGATCGATTATTCCGGTTTAAACCGGTTTTCAAATAGTTCAATTATTTACCGTTTAAAAGAAACCGGCTTTCGGTTAAAAATTACGCAAATAGGCGGTTAACAGGTTTTTTCTATTAAAAGAATTTTTTTTTTTTTAATTCTTGTTGTTTTATTGAATAAAATTGACAATTTTTTTTTATTCCGCCATCTTTCAACTTTTTAGAGCCTTAATCCTTATGTGAAAAAACAATCTTTAAAAGAGTGATTAGATTACCCGAGTACCCATAAGTTTTGCGGTTATTCGTTATATTTAGAATAACCGGTTTATTCAATATTCGAAAAATAACCATTTAAAAAACCCGGCTTCGGCAAATCAAAAAAGGTGGTTAAAACTGGTTAAATAATAACAATTTTATCACCCTACTACCCAGCCTATCTAGCAAAATATGCTTTTGTTGAGTTAAAAATAATTAAATCTATAGGCAGAATAGATTTAACCTTAATTTTAAAAATCTATAGAACAGCTTATGCTCAATGCACTGAAGCTCTTTTGCTACTCTGTATTTGCTTTTAGTTTATATATATAATATTCTAAGAAAATGTAATTTGATTTTTATTTTTATTGCTTGGCTGGTCCTGGTTCTCATGAATATGAAATTCATTTTACTGTAAATATTTGCAAAAATATAAAATTTTATATTTTTATAAAAAAGAAAAAGAGAAAAATCTCATATTTTTATAAAACAAAAAACAATTGTTTGCCTTATTTTCAATATTCAGTTTTATTGATAAAGAATTTAGTCTATTTAAAGATATTAGAGAAGAAGAAAAGGAACAAATGGCTCCTTCTGTTACTTGTAAGTGGGGTTTTCCGAAAATACATACTCACACACATAAAATATGGGCCGTTTTTTGAATGCAAATTTTATTTTTGTAAATATCTTTTAGTAAACGTTTGTATGTGAGCAATTATGCCAACAGAGCATGAATTTTTTGTATACGAAACTATGCTGCAAGTGTCTTTTTAATTTTTATGTTTCACTTTAAACTTTTACCAGACACAAGACAAAATATTTTTTGCTCTTTTTCTGTTTTTGTTTTTTTTATAATTTCATTTAATTTTATGTTTGTTTTTAATTAATTTTGTTATTTTCTTAAAAGATAATTTATATAAAAATAAAATAAAACTAAGGCATAAATGGGTATGACAAGATAAATATTATTTTCAGAGAAAAATAATTTTCAAATTAATTTTGACAAAGTAAATATTAAAAGAATTTCTCTTACAAATGAAGCTATTGAAAATGGAATTTCAAAGATAATATCAAAAAAGTCTATTCCTTATTAAAACTTATTAAAAAGAAAATTAAACAAAACTTTAATACGAATTAAATTGGCTTTTTGTCATCAAATATGTTTAGTTCTTAGTAATTTATTTTAATTTGTTTTAATACATCTTCAACCACAAATTATTAGTTTCAGGTTAAAAATTTTGCATAACGATTATACGTAGTCGTTCTTAAATACTTGTTTTTATTGGAGTATTATCTGGAAACGAAATTTGTATTCACAGATTTTAAGCTGATCGAAGAAAGCGTCTGCTAATTTCAGGTTCAATTTTTGGTGAAGACAGTTCTATTTTTCATTACTCGTGTTTAAAGTTATACTGATTCAAAAATATGTGAAATTTCTGAGGAAGTACTTAATGGTTGACTTTGTTTACTATTAAAAAACTGCAAATAAAGGGGTGAACGCCTGACCCAGAATTGTTTAGCTCAACTCCGTTTAAATAATTTCAATGTGTAAAATACCCCAGAATCATCAATCACATAACACTTTGAAGTCACCAATAAATGCTGGCTACCTAAAGGAGCTCGTTGTTCGGATGCCACACAATTTAAAAGAAAGTAATTTATATAATCAACTCGGTCGACTAACCGTTAACGTTCAGGCATTACCTAGAAATCTGTATATTATAAATAGGATATAAATCCATTTTCTTCCCGATCCTATCCGTTTTTGACGTCTGCTTGTCTTCATAATTTAAGGTGCTAGTGGCATTTATGCTACAAAGTCTGATCGGAGGTTTAACTCTGGTAGCACGGTAGTTAGAAGCCCCAGTGATCTAGGTCGCTGCCCCACTATGGTGAGTTCCCTTTGTGGGAGATAAAGTGTGGCTGTGGCTTATACTCAAATTGCGGGGAGAGTGTTATCTCCGTGTGGTGTTACATTCTTAACCGGGTGCCTTGACCAGTATGAGTTTAGATAGCCTGCACTTTACTTAGGTGGAAGTCATGTATAAATAACATGTCATCAAATTGGTACTCATATGTGGTGTATATCATGTGTAGGGACCTTATTGGACGCATTGTATTCACTCGTGCTTTGAGCACAGGGGGGCCTGCGAGCATGGCAACATTCACTTTAAACTTGTGGCTTACTTACTTGTCTGTCTTCAAAAAGAAAATGCTAAGACGACTTTTGACGTCTCCTGTGAAGCTAGTTGTTTATGATTCTTTATTTTATAGTTCCTAAGATATACCGTAGTGACAACTTGTTTTTTCGGAATCAAACCAATCAAAAATTCTCCTTTTACCCCTTAATAGTCGCTCAACGTGCAACTTTTGAAATTGTTAGAAATGTTGATGGATGTTAGAAAACAAAAAACTTTGATTTAAGAAGAATAAATCGGTCTCATTTCAGAATTGTCGTTTACGCCTGATATAAACAAAATATTTATCATGACTTAATTTGGCCGGTTTTAACCCGATTTTACTTCTCCCATGTCCAAGCATATTCTGTAACCAAATTTCATCAAAATCGGTACAGACATTATATAACGTATTGCAATATGTATTATCCATAATTTGTATTGCTTGTTCTACTTATAAATTTAAAATAGCACCCGCAGGTTTATTTTTTTCTGCTATTGTATTATTATAGGACATACGACTTTATGATTCTTTGTGAATCCCCCAATTGAGGTTTATATTTTAAATTACAAAATGTTAACTAAATTATTTATTCAAAATGTATATTGAAGTAGTAGTAGTAGTTAAAAAAATTGGCTGTAAAAAATTTTGTGATAATTAAACTTAACTCGGTTACCCACTTAGCAAGTAATTGGCTTGTGCCTATTTTAGTTTACAAGTTTGTATAACAGTTGCCTTTCCTTATGGACTTATTTTTACTAAGTTTGGTATTCTACTTACGGCTGGCAAAACATATTTTACAATAAAACCAACATTTTTGTTAGCTTTTTATAAACAGCTACAGTCAGTTATGTGGCCTGTAACAAACAGCTTATATTTAAAGAAATCATTAATTTTCTCTTAGTTTTGATATAATTTGATTATTATTATTTGTTTCATTTAAGGCCTATGTATTGAAATTATCATTACTTGTCATATAATCCCTTAATAAAAAGAAAATTTATACAAAATAGCCTAAGTCAATACATAATTATTGAATTTCATTTTTAAAAGGTCTTTACTCTATAACCCAATTAATAACCCAAAAATAAAGCAAAAAAACAAAAAAAATTAAATAATTTTTATATCCCAATGGCTTAGAAATTAAGAACTCTTTTTATAATTTTATGTATATTTGTCTGAAAGTGTTTTATTATTTAAATATAATTCATTTGCATATTTTCTCACAAACAGCTATGATTTAAATGATGGTACAATATTGCAAAGTCTTTTGTATGTATGGCGGACTGCATTAGCTGATTAGTAATTATAAGTCATGCACTTACTTACTCGTTTAATGAACACAACTTTATTGATATCTAATTATAAATTTGACCTATTTATTAATTTATGGATGAGGGCGTGGTTAATAAAATTTTAGAGTTGTTGCTATATGGTTTAACGAATTTCCATCCCTCCCTCAAATTGCATTAATATATACAGACAATAATTTGAAATGTGCATTGATGCACAATCACATTAAAGCCACATTGGATTTCGTTATAAACATTTTCGTATTGTATGTGACACATAATTTGCATAAATGAAAAACTCTGTCACATAGAGGGAATGTTCAGATGAAAAAATTTAATTGAAGAGATATTTCATAGAAATAAGACTAAAACAGTTCAAAGTTACATAAAAACATTCAGATATTCATTGGAAGTGGTTTTAATTGCAAGCTTCAAGGCTTAATTTAGTGGAATATAGGACGATTAATAGGTCAAATATAGTTATTTTAAAAGTGAGCTATCAGAATAGAGTCGTACAACAGATACCTTTTGCGAACTCACTATTAAAACGATGTGTACAACCAAAGGTTTTTTTTTTTTTTAGAAATGTGGAAAAAAGTTAACTGTGGTAAGTACATCCGATAAAGTGAAAGTGAAAGTCAGTAAGAAAAACAGTTTAAATATAGGATATACCGGATTACAATATATAAAGAAGTTTGCTTCGAACTAGAAAACATAATAATAAAACATGCAGGCTACTCTGTACCGAATAGATAGATTAGTAAAATAAAATAGCAAGCAATCGCTAGAACACTGAAAGACACGGAGTACTTATTCAAGGATTATTTGTTAAAATCTGTTTTGTTCTTCAGACTATTACTAGCTTTACCCATCCGTCGTTGCCCAATCCTATTTACTTGCCCGTATGTGTAAAGAAAATGCTAAGACGATTTTAAAGGTGTCCCGTTGGTATATTTATTAAGATGCACGATAATAAATATTATTTTTTATGGAAGCTGCCACGCTCGCTCTTCCTGTGATATTAATTTTTTATCGTAACGTATAACTTGATAATATAGGGTGTCCCAAAATTAACGCAAGAATTTAATTTGCCACCATTTATGCGGTAAAGTGTTGGCAATCCTGAAAAAATAGCAATTTGGGTTAGTAAAAGTGACCATAAACAGCAAGAGAGTTCACATAATGGATATAATTCTTCGAACAGTACAATCCTGAGCTACGGAAAACATATTTACCTTAATTGAATTGGATGCTATTGATGTGACCAAGAGATGGTTTCAATAAGAGGTGACCCCATAGATCATATGATTTTAACACCATTAAATATATTCTTATCGGGTTTTTCGAAGTCGAAAGTCTGTGTAAACATGTCCTTAACTAACCATTTATGCAACCGGAAATTAAATGGTTATTCAATGAAACTTAGCCACAACTATTAAGAAAGGTTTTGAAAAATTTCGACAGGGGAGTGTGTATGTCAGGATGGTCCTTATTTTTCGATAAGCGTAACTCCCCAAAAATGGCGTGAAAAATATTTTCACGATTGGGCAAGGTTAAAACGTAGCGCATAGCACTTGAAATTTGCCTTAAAAACTTTAAAAATAAAACTTCGATGTTTATAAAAATTAAATTTCTTCACATATGTACATATGTTTAAATGTAAAGCACGTACATAAATAACTGCTAATTAATTTAAAAAAGGCATAGAAATGCTATTTTTATTACCTTACAAATTATTTTATTTCAAAAAAGGGGACAACTTCAGCAGCGCTGCACCACGCCTTTCCTTTTTTCGACGACCATAACTATTTGCATATTTGCGTATTTCTACTCAAAACCACACATTTTAGTGGGAGTTACGATCTCTAACTAAAGACATTGTTTTCTATTTAATTCAAATCTTGAGTTAATTTTGGAATATCCTTTAGAATAGCATGTGTAAAGTTTGAAAACTCCATCCTTAATCCTAATAACTATATATGTGTTTCTCGAAATGGGTTATAAGCAAAAAATTCTCCTTTTACTACTTATTAGGAGTACTTTCGTACATTACATTTCAGTGAATGATGAATGTAAGCAAATAAAAAACTTTGCTTTAAGAAAATAACATGCATGTCATTTCGAAGAAAATTCATTAACTTAGGTTGCTTTTCCCCTTGATTAAACTACCCGAGATCCAATTTTAAAAAACATCACCATATTGCACTTTCATTAGCTGCATCTACATATTTGTGCTTTAAATGTCATCAAAATCGTTTTAATCGTTTAATAGCGATTGACAGAAACGAACTAAATAAGCAAAATTATTTATCGTATTCCGCCAATTCTAAACTCTGTCAGATCTAACTTTGAAAAAGCACACCCTATGTTAGTTTCGATGGCTAGATCTATCTATATTCCAAATTTTAACAAAATCGGTTCAGTCTTCGATACAATTTTTAGACTTCTTGAACGGGACAAACAGCAGATGCATTAGTTAGAGAAATTTTTTATAGTGTAAATACTCATAATTAGTTGCTAGCAATGTTGTGAGGTCATACAGCTGTTGAAAATTTTCATATGGTTTGGTCTAGGATTGAACTGGGGACATCTTGGTTGATAGGCGGGTTTCTTACCTACCATACCACAGCAGTAATGCTTCTCGCAAATAATGCATAACTTCATGGAAAAAACAGCAAGGCAGTCGAAGAGTGTGAGGCCTGAGTTAGGCGTATTCCTGGCTTACACCAAAACAACTTTAAAACTATCCTATTTAACCTATTTACCGCAAATCATCATACTTTCTTCTCATATCTATATATTAAAATTTTAAATATTGTTACGAAAATGAAAACGCTGAAGAGAAAAATTCACCACATCAGGGACTTATTGTGGAATCTTAGCTATGGACTTTATTGGTTTGTGTCGAGGCTTACCATTGTTGCCATAATTACCTTTACTAATTTAAGAGTACAGCCGCCTGCATGCGTAACGGAGTTGATTCTTGATTCTTTTTGGGATATTTTGGTTTTACATCGTTTGAATTTACCGTACAAAAACCGAAATTTGTAGCAACTACAAGAACATTCGATACTATTAATGAAATACTATAAGAAGATGGCGCAATGCGGTTAGTTAGTTAGTTTTCATTTAGCTGTCACAAAGTAAAGTCTGTTTAGGAGCAAAAATAAGTGTTGTAAAAGCGAATTTGCTGTATTAAGACAAAGTGCAGAAAAGTTATAGTGCATTAAATAAAAAAGAAACAAACTGTAAAAAGTTTATTTATGTATTTGTATTATTATTTTAGCGCAATACAAACGAACTCAAACGTTTTAAAAAGATTAAAACGAAACAATATTTTTAAACTTAAGTTTACAATACAATTCATACAGGCAGTATATTATTCATCACTACATTGTGAAAATTCCCATAATCGAAAATATGAACAAATATTTCCATATTTGTAGTTACAAACAAAATGCAACCAACGAAATTATGCACTAATTTTAAATGTTATAAAACATGTATAATTACACATACAAGCAGAGAAACACACACACATAAACAAACGAAAATGCTTTTAAACATATATTAAGGTATAGACAGAGATATAAATTGTGCATAAAATTATACATTAATGTGCATCATGTACATTATAATTATATAACATCAGAACTGCATCGGAGCATTTTATGAATTCTCATGTACATGTTAAATAAATACGAAGAATAGTATATAAAAATGTAAGCAAACATATATGCATGAGCATATAACATACATATTTGAGCATACAAATGTACATATGTATGTATGTATTTGTATTACTTGCTAAAGTTGTTTTAATGTCCATAGATTTCATAGGAAAGTTAATACAAACATTCATACAATAATACGAACACAAAATTTGTGCATAAGATTATAATTTTGAAGAATTACAACTGCATACGGATAAGAAAAGGAATGTATTGTTTTGCTATGTCAGGTGAAAGTACTGTCACTGCAATTTTACGTCTAACACACGATATTTAATTGTCGTATAAAGATCACACGTATATAGTTTCTCAGACTTTGAATACCGAAAGATTTATACTAGAGAAAGGGTGGTCCAACCATAATTCACGATGTTAATTGTGAGTCGCACCTTAACGTCAAGTTTTTAGCCCAACTTAATTTGACATTTCTTTTTTTCAGTATTTGACAAATTCAACCATGGAGAGGTACGTAATTGAACAGCGCGTTACGAAAATAGGAGTTAAAATCAAAATACATTTCGTGCACTTCGTGATTCTTTTGGTCAACATAATCGACCAAATGTGTACATAATCGGGACAATTGTGTGCAAATTTCAGCAAACCAGATTTGTAGGAAATAGAAACACCTGTGCATGCTCGCCCAGTTCGTTCTGCGGTAGTGTGGAAGAAGAGCCGTCAACCAAAACTGATGTGCTATTACAGAAGAGCTATTCATTATTGTTCACTTCCCAGAAAGCATGGGTTCTGGTTAATATAGACAGATTAGCTCATTGAGATGATATTTTAGATTAAAAATCAACATGGGGCTTAGAAATCATGAATATACTGCTTCGTGTAGGCATATTTCTTTATGATGAAGGTGCTTAATGGCTATTCATTAAGGGAGCATTAAACTGCAAGATCCTTAAGAAGATTATCCGCTAAAATTATGAAATGATTGTTCTGTGGTATACCACAGAGGGTTCTGCTAGTGGTTTTAATCTAGTCACTTATTGTCAATAGGACTAAATAAAATTATACATTAAAATGAAACTAAATATTATACTGGAATATCGAGAATGTTGTTTACTGATGTATTTGATTCGGCGGCAGGTGTTGTAAGTAGTTTTCGTATGGATAGTGGGTTTTCTCTGCCTGAGATATTATCTCAACAGGATACGTCTCCTAGAGGAGACAGAGCTCTAGCTAGAAGCAGATGGCACGTTTTCGGGTCAATTGGATCCAGAGGAGATAAAAAAATTTTCTGTCAGGGACTTACTTGACTTCATTTGGATGTCAGAAAAATTGCTATTTAAACATGGCTTTCGGGCTGCCATTGGGGAATATGGGGAGAGCTGACGATTATGGTTAACTAAACATCATCTAAAAAAATATGATGACAATTTAATATTTTAATTTCATACATCTATCGTGTGGGTCATCATTTGAAATTTTACAAAATTAATTTTTTTTTGTTGTGAAGTACAATTGTTGCGGTAAGAAATGAAATATTATTTCATTCATATAACTGCTGAGGCTGCCCTCAGAGTACCCCATTCGATCGGACCAATTTTTGATAACTTTTTGGAGTGTATGTGGTCATATCTCGGCAACTACATCACAATGTTTGGGCTTCAAATGCTTAATTGTCTTGTTTGCCGACATAACACTTGTCTTTAACGGCGCCCTACAGAAAACAGTCCAACGCTATCAAATCGTAGCTTCTTAGCGGCCATCTGACATTACCATTTCTGCTAATTAAACTTCCATCAAACGTTTGACGCAATAAATCGATTGTGGCATGAGATGTATGACAAGTTGCATCATCCCGTTGAAACCAAACATCGTTCACATTAATACCATGAAGAGCGGGCACAAAACAATCGGCTATCGTGGTGCAATATGTGTCTCCATTACCGTAATGGTTGCGCTGTCCTCATTTTCAAGGAAATATGAGCCAATGATGCCTCCGCTCCACAAGCCTTACCCAACAGTTGCTCGTAATGGGCACATTGGCTTCTGTAAGACCACGTTTGGATTTTCTGAGCCCCAAATACTACAATTTTGCTTATTAACGTACCCACAAGGAAGAAGATGAGCTTTATCCGAAAAGATGATTTCAAATGATGACAAATTTCCAATAAATCCCAACGTTGTTAAAGCGTAAATCGATTCATTTCGTTCAGTGGAGATAATATACTGAATTTTGTAACAGAATAGCATGACATAAGTATTGCCAGATTCGAAGTAACCCCTGGTTGAAATATAAACCGATAGATGGCCTACCCTGTACTTATCAGTTTTAAGAAATCGACTTCAGAGTTCAACTTGCCTAAAGCATCAAAAAATTGTATGGAGTTTTTTTTCCAATTACACAAGCTTAAATCACAATAAAATAAAAAAATGTATTTTTAATATCAATGAAACGAGCTTTGTTGGATAGAAAATTTTATGACATAAATGTTTAAATATGATTTCGCCCAAGTGGCCGCCAAGACTGGCGCGTACAAGGCGCAATCTGGAGCACCAATTTTCACAAGCATTTCACAGCATATGCGGCCATATTTCGTCAATCATTTTTCTATAGTCTTTCGACGTAGGCAAGTGACATTACATAACCCCAAAGAAAATAATCCAATGGGGTTAAATTGCACAATCTTGGTAACCAAACCATTATGTGAAATTAATTAATTGCAGCGAGTGCTGTATGTCATGTGGCTTAGTCCTGTTCGAACCATAAGTCAGCAAGGTGTATGCCAGCTAATTAAGGTACGAAAAACTTTCTTATCATGTCCTTATACCGTTCACCATTGACAGTAACATTCTGATCATTATCGTTTTTGAAGACATATGGACCAATGCTTGTGGATTATCTTCACTCCAAATGTGATAATTTTGGTTCAACTGGTTCAATTTGGCTTAATCGCAGAACAAGATTTTGAATGGAAATTCCATTTAAAAATTTCAACAATATGCCAGCGTTGCTATGGTGTAAGTTTATCCATACTAAAATGTTAAGCCAAACTAAACAAAAAATAACAATCAGCTGTTAAATCGGTTGCCAAATTAAGCAGTGTTGCCAACACAAAATTATGAATCTCCAAAAAAAACCGATATTGTAAAAATGTGCAATAAAAAAAAAAATAAATTATAAAAATTATTTGTATAAATATTTCGCATTTCAATGGCTATTCATCAATTTAAAATAAAAAAATTTATTAAAAAAAGTCCATATATACATACGCATATTTATATTTTTAATGTTACACTAATTACAAAAAAACATGAAATTCATTTAAATGTTTTGTTTTTATTGCGCATTTTTGTTATAGAAAAGTAAAAAAGTTTTTTGTATCAACTCTCTAGATTTTATTGCACATTTGCAGCGCTTTTAGGCTATTTGTCTTCTTATTTTTGATTATTTTTAATTAAATTGTAAATTAATTTGAATTTGAAAGTGCTGGGCAATTAATATGCAGATGGTGAGTTTTATATTATTATGCTGCTTTTGTTGTTGTTCAAATTGTAATGTTTTAACTTTATGGCCTAATGGGACTTAAAAAAATTAAATTATGCAGCTTAAAATAAAAAATATTATAAAAATTTACAGAAAATAATGAAATTAAATTAAATACAAAAACAGAGTTATTATTTTTTACGAAAAGAAATTAAATTATAATGGGTTAAGTTCCATTATTAACCATCTAAATTCTATGTAAACTGAAAATCAATCGGATACAAAATTTGGCACATAAGTACTAAGACCATAACTCGAGTAATATCGGGTCCGCCATCTAACGTTTTTTTTTTTCAACTAGTGCTTATTTCGTGAATGGTAACACTTAGCTCATGTCTGATTTGACAGATAATTAGTTTTATCCTTCCGCTTGAACAACGCTGAGAAATATTGCGACATTACTTTGAAAATCATAGTAATGTTGCAGAATGTGTGCGATGTGTTCAGATGAAGCTCATTTGATCTTTGCGGGTATGTAAACAAGCAAAATTGTCGCATTTGGGGCACAGAAAACCCGCACGCATACATTGACGAGTAGTCACTGTTTGGTGGGGATTAGGGTCCAGAGGCATAATTGGGCCATTTTTCTTCGAAAATGAGCAAGGAGTGGACGTTACAGTCAGTCGGGCCATGTTGAACGAATTTTTCTTCACAAAAATTGAGGAGGAGGATATTAGCAACATTTGGTTTCAACAGGACGGCGACACGTGCCACACAGCCGAAGCTACACTCGATTGTTTGCGCCCTGTTTTTGAAGATCGCATTATCAGCCGCAGAGCTGATGTAGTTTGGCCACCTCGGAGCTGCGATTTGACACCGTTGGACTATTATTTGTGGGGTGCCGTCAAAGATAAGTGTTACGCGAACAAGCCAGAGACAATTGACGCTTTACAGGACAATATTCGTGAAGCCATTGGTGAAATACAGCTGCATACAATCGATAATGTGCTTAAAAATTGGACCGTTCGTGTAGGCTACTGCATGGCCAGCCGAGGCAGTCATTTGAATGAACTTATTTTCCATTATTAACCAGAAGGATTGTACTTTCAAATAAAAAAAGATATTTGAGGAAATATTCAGTAGTTTTTTTTATAGCATTTTCACAAAAAAAAAAAATTATTTGGTGGACCCTTTATAGCCTTAGGGAAATATGAATTGATCGGCTAAAATTAAAGAAACCCAATATTTGAAGTCTACTCAAATAATAACATTTTTAAATAATAAAAGAAAGCCTAAGATCTGGCATCAATAACAAACCTCACAAACAACTGAAGGAAAACAAATAAAAAATGTGAAAGAATTAGTGGGAAATCTTTGAACCGCTATAAGGAATACTGCATATGATGGCAAATTTTAATTCAATGGTTTTTATATGTTTAATTTTGATTAGAAAGACCATCGCATCCACATTTTATAAATATTTTTTATTGATAACTGATGTTATCCATATTATGTCTAAGCCAAAACATCTTAATGAAAACGCCCAGAAAAACTACGCCCTAAAGCACAACGATTTCTTTTAATTGTAATTAATTTTCTTCACTATCAGTATATTGAATGAAAAAGGCGCTGAATGTATAAATTGGATGTTAAAGGTTGTCAGATGGTCTGGCCTGGGTTTCATCCGAAGGCCTCTTGATTGGTAGATGAGTGTCTTACTTACCATACCACAGTAACGTAAACTCTTACAAATTACGCTGTTAAAAATTAATCACTGGGTGAAATTTTAGCAAGTTGTGTTATCGAGAAAGAAGCATCAGTTAACACACAAAAAAAAACCGAAAGTTACATTCAAGAATTTGCAATATAATGGGGGATCCACTATATGTGACAAAATCTATCAATTTTATTTCATAAAGCAACACGAATTGAAAAAAAATTATGTTTAATATTTACCCGAAAATCGGTTTTTTAAATTGTAATTATTCGAATGTGTGTGTGAATGTGGGGTTCTCGATACGATTAAATGGAAATGTTTAGATCGACATAGGGTCTCTCTGGTTTCAGATCTGCTGGTGTTGATTAGGAAAGCAGCAGATCTGCTGAAGAAACCATAGACCGGAAGTGGCATTATAGATCCAATGGAACGCAGTATCCTGCAATAGTGGTCGGTATAATGATAATGATAATCAGTGTTGCCGTTTTGGTTTTTTCTAACCAAAATTGATTATTTTTTTCCTCGATGAGAAGATGTGGGTCACTTTTTGCCAAGTAAAAAACTGAAGTCAATGATTTAACTTAAATTTTATTCATCCGGTTCTTAATGAGTGTATAATTTAAAAACACGGGAATTTTGGCAAGCTTTGGCCTTTTGGTATGACTGTACTATGACCTTTTCCAAAGCATTTCGTGCCAAAATACTGCTAAGTTGTTGCCAACAACGAATCAAATGTTAGTCGGACGGGCAAGATCTGGACTATAAGACGGCTAAGACTATTTTCTAAATAGTTTTAACTGATTTTGCAACCGGGTGAGTTTTATCGTAGTGGAATATAACGGCTTTAAGTTTTGGCCAAAGCTTGAACTTTGATTTGTCGTAATAGCTCTAGTTTTCATCGACATTTTTCTTGACTTTCCTGCAACATTTCGGACATGATATTTGCTCATTCGACATCTCTCAGCAGTTACCCGAATGGTACTCAATACCATTGCTTTTTGATGAATTCTGCTGCTTGCAAATATTTTATTTGAGTGGCTTTTTTAATTTAGAAAAGAAGCTTCATAGAGTAATGCCTTCAATTCATCATCTAAGAATATTCTTTGGCTGACCTGAGCGGTCAGAGTCATCATTTCTGAAACGCATGAATCATCTCCCGCACGTTCAGATCGATGGAATATATTCCGCATAAGCTTCGATGAGCAGTCCAAGCAAAAAGCTTTGTTGCTTATTGTAGTTCGTTCATTGGCTAAGTGAAATTAAATGACAGATTATTAAAAACACAAATCATTTTGTACTTCTTGCATTTCGAAGTTATACACCTGGTAATAGAATAAAAATTTAAAATTTTTTATTGATTTGTTAGTTGTTTATTATTCTTCCATTTACTTTTTATCGTTTTAACGAAGAGACTGTGTATAAGATTATTTCTTTTTAAGAAGACCAACTTGTGTCATTATCAGTAAAGAGAATAGAAACCCGCTTATAAAACTGAACACGCAAGCTTTTTCCTATTACAGGTCTAGAGGCACAGAAATTCTTATTCGATATAAGTACAAAATTTGGTCAGCAGCCGCTTATTTTGAAAATAAATAAATAATAGCATAAGCTTTTAATCGGTTTATTTAATTATGTATGTAATTACATATACTATTTATAATACCTGTGGGCTAAAATTTGTATTTAAAAACTTCTGGTGAGTTGTTGCTCACAATTTTACAATCTATAAGTCCTGGTCTTTTTATTATCAAATAATGTTAAATATTTTACTTCAACGCTACTATTTCGTTCGGCTGTTGAGCCTAAATTATGCAAAAATAAATTTTAAAGACTCAATATAATCAAAAATATTAAAGAATGATATATTCTATTGTGCGAAGTTTATTAACACATATATAAAAATTTGACAACAAATAGGACTTGTACCAAGCTTACTATTCAGCCATTACTGCTATAAAATTATATCTTATTGTTTTTTGTATTAAAACTGGGACTTAAAACTTTGGCTGTTTTTGGTTACTTCTTATCAGAGTTGACAACCCGCTGGGTAACCCAATTATTTTGCTGTTTATTTACAAAAAAAATTAACAACTAAGCTCAAAAATTATAATGAATTAACAATTTTATCAAAAAAAAACTTATCAAATCACTAGCTTACATCTTTCCCCCAGCTCTAAGCTAATGTCCGAATCACGTCTTAGAAAAACTTCTCGTTTATTGAGGCGACCCACATTGAGGCCGATTTTATAGTTCTTCACAAGAAGTGAATCGGTGGCATAATATTGTAATAGATATTACATCCATCGAAAGCCAATAGTCAGAATGAGCTATGTTTGGAGAATTTGATCGTTTCTAAAAATTGTTTGGCAACTTTGCCATGAGAGACCTAGCGTTGTCATGTAAAAAGAAAACTTAATATATCTCTCTGTCTTTATATTCTGGCCGTTTTTCTCATAATGCACGGCTCAACCGAATTGATTGCAATCTGCTCCGAATACCGGATTTTAGCAGCTCATAGTACACAATGCCGCCTTGATCGCACTAAGAATGCAAAATTGCATTCATTGTAAATATTAAAACAACGTAATTATTCTAACAAACAAAAAATATTGTCGAATTAAATAAATTTGGAAGCAGTTAAAAAACCGGTGGGCTGAGCTTTTTTTAAAAAAAACACGGGTTTTTGCCAACCCTGCTTTTTATTGAAATTTGGTTATAAGAAATTCGAAGTTGTGGCAACACTGACGGTAATAATAACTATTCGAATAACTCGAAAACCTATTTTAAAAATGGTTGAAAAATCGATCTACCTGTTAGACACCAAAGAATAGTCAAAACAGTGGCAAATGTGTGCAAAAAACTGATAAGTGGAGTTTTCGACCAACAATCTCATAGTGATCGGTTTTTTTTTTCTTTTTGAATGAGGTACTATTCACACCAATTACCTTATAAAAAGTAAAACAGTTATTCAATATTAATTTGAAGCAAATACGACCGTATTTAGCAAATTAAAAATTAATGTTCCATTCAGGCAATGAACAGAATACGTACCGGACGTACAGGCAAAGAACTACCGGATGGCAACACGCTCTTTTAATTTAGTTTACTTCTACTCTTACTTATTTCTTCCTATTCCTAGATTTTTTTAATTGAAACAGACAACTACTCACACAAACAAACAACTATTTTAAAGGTCTTGAGAAATATTTTTAATGAGAGTGAATAAAAGAGCAAAAAGAAGAAAATTTATCAAAATAGTCAGGGAACTAATAAACTGTTCTCTTTACCAAATTTCTGTCTATATAATTGTAAATTAGAAGTTGAAATTGCGGTTAGAGTAACCAAAGCACTAAAAAGTATGCATAGATATTATGGAAATAATTTATTTACTTATATTTATTTCTTGTAAGAGAACATTTACAGTTATTTTACTAACTGAAGATCTTTTAGCAGAGTAGTGTAGTTTTATAGTATTTTTTTTTTTAATTTTAAAAACCATGGAATTTTCGTGTGTAGTTTTTTCATCAATTATCTGTTTGCAGCTTGAATTATTCTTTAATTTCTCTATTTAATAAAAAAATATCGTGACTGCATCAATAAATTATATTTAAAATAAATAATTTTATTTGCTGTTATTTTTTATTTTTTATTTTCACTCACCTCGGCCCTGTTAAAGTTCAACACTTGAATTATCGTGTACAGTTTTAATTAATGCGTTAAACTCGAAAAGTTCACAAAATGTCAAAGTGTCAGTTACAAAAACGACATCAACTAGAAATGAACAATAACAACAAAATACAACAACACAATTGGACTTCTCTAGTAAATTTATCCTCTATTAAAATGGTTACATAAATTACTACTTTTTCAAATGTACATATGAACGAATGAAAAAAAAAGAAACAAAAACTACAACATTAGAAACATTCACGAGAGTAAATACTACACCTACACGCGACACATAAATTATTTTTTATTAAACCCGTTGTTTTTTCTTTTCAAATCTATTCAATGATAATTTTTTTTCTGTATTTCATTCGTATTTATTGCTACAGGTCCCCCATATGTGAGAGCCATTGGACCAATAAAAGCTGTCGCCGGTGAAGATATAAAAGTCCATTGTCCATTTTCCGGTTATCCCATTGAACAAATTAGATGGGAGAAAGGACATCATGAACTGACAACAAGTAAGACAAATTGCCAATATGGAGAGTAGTTATGTGTTAACCTATAAATGGGAAAACACACATATACATACACACACAGATCTAACTTGAAATATTCATGCATGCTTGAATACAGGCTTGACCCCTGTCTCTCTCTCTCTCTCTCTCTTTCTCTTTCTCTATGTAACTGTATAAATGTTTGAATGTTTTCTAAATGTTCCTTGTTTTTCCTTTATTTATACCACCAATCTATGCATCTAATCTAGTCTATCTGACTTGACTATCCGCTGAACTCAATTCAAATATTCATTGTGAATATTTGAAGAATAAATTGCTTTGCGTGTGTGTGTGTGTGTTTGTGTGTGTTTTAGTCTCACAGTTTTGATATTTGAATGTTTTATTTGTATTTGTTGCTGTTTCAACCTTTTTCTTTCCTTTTTTTAGATTCCCATTATAGTTTAGCTCCTGTACAGCAGGGTGGTTATCTTGTCATCAAGAATGTTGAACCAAATCGTGATCAGGGCATGTACACCTGCATTGTTAAGAGCCGCACTGGTGAGGAGGCTCGCCGTGATATGCAATTGAATGTCAACAGTAAGTATTAACGGAAGGGTTTGCTTTAAGTGTGGTATCGTCAATAAGAGAACAAATTAAATGCTCTTTAAAAGAAGCAAGGCTAAGGGGATATATTTTGTTCAAGTTCAGTTCAAGAGCTCGACTATTTAGTGGAACAATTTTTAACCAATTTGGCGTAGTAATAAAATATCTTGTATAATTAATTTTAAAAAATATTTGTTTGGTTTAAGTATTGCACTTCAGAATTTATTAAATGCTACCGATTTTGTGATAAGGGAGTGTATTGATCAGGAACACTATCTTGTAATATTTATTATGCCATATCGGTTAGATCACAGACCAGTTTTAACAAAATTTTATACAATTGTTTTTGATTAGCTAAGGTAGTTTACTCGAGTTGCCTGGGGCTAGTGAGTAGAATCAGAGGACCTATGGCCCTTAGGAAAACACCCGAAAACTAATCAAGAACTCCAAGTCAGAGACAAGTCTAGCCCTCCCTAAGACTGCGTAGGCGAATCTTTTGGTCCTCGCTACAGCCAACCAGTATCTCTAACAAAATTGACTAGATTCGTCAGTGATATATCCTCAAGACAGTCCAGATCATTGAAGCGAGGTGCATCAAGATGATTTGATCTTCAGTAGAGCGGGACAGTCACAAAGAATGTTTTGTACCGATTTTTCTTCCTCCTAATCCTGACATCTCTTACAGTAGCCATAACATGTGTAAACTATACGTTAAAACAGAAATACGTGCAATCATGCCCGCAAGAGTCCAAATTGAAACCCTTCCATAAGTTAAGAGAGTTCTGTTCTTTTCTACTGACAGAGAAAACCTACGTTTCACATTGTTTAACGCCCAATTTATATCTATCAGTTTCAATAACACTCAGAAGGGGACATGTAAGTCCCTCTGTGAAAAAGTCATGACCATCTATTAGACCATTAGCAAAACTCTTGCCTTAAATGCCCAATGATTCAGGGCCCATATCAGTACGGCATGGTATCGCCCGAGTTGGGCCAGTGAGTGAAACCTAGTTCTCCTCTGCCTAAAATACAGTGAAGTTCATCGTGCAGTCTGAGGGAGACCGGGAGGCCAAGTTCATTAGGATAAAAACCCTATCGCTTTGCCCACCTCTGTGTTCGAGCGATTGGTGTAGATTGATATGTCGTCATTCTCCAAAAGAACAGTAGGTACTCTAGTCTCATAGGTCCTACAGAAGTTTAGATTAGGTACCGCACAAACCGTTCTACGCCACAAGATCGGCTTGCCCGCTTCTCGTAACCAATGCGAATGTGCCACAGTCTGCTTGATTCTATAAGACTCAGAGCAAATTTCGCGGACACACACTTGATAAAGCTGTAAAGTGGTATTATATTCAACATTGCCTCCCAGACTTGCCTTAGGCAGCCAGTAATAGTAAGATATGCGCGCGATACGACATAGTGTCCGCCTTTTATCAAACGAGAGTGCTATTGGAAAGGATTGGTGTTATGACCTTGGTGTACATTCAGTGTAAAACATAGGGTCTAAGACAACATTGCCTACCAAAAGTCCTCCTAAATAATTCAATAAAAGTGTTAAAGATTAATAAAGACTGCTGATTATAGGATTAAAAGCATGGTTGTTAAAAACCAAAGCTTTTTTAAAAAAACGAACCCACCGGGTTCTATTGGGTTTTTTGATGGGTTTTATAAACGCTCTATAATTTCGTTCAATTAGACAATATTTTAAATTTATTGTGCATTCACGTTGTTTTAGTATTTACACTGCAATACTATATTATTTTGGTGGAATCAAGGTGGCGTGGTGTACTATGAGCTGACAAAACTTGGTAATCGAAACAGCAATTACTTCGTTTTAATCGTCCATTACGAAAAAAAAGACCGAAATTTAAAGACAGACATGATAAATTCATTCTTTTGCTTGACAACTCCCGGCCTCATTTTGCAAGAGGTGCCAAAAAAAAGATGGCGCGAAACGATGTATTAATAATAATTGTCCCAACGCTGTCACACGATTGTTCTAGTTAACGGCAACTCTGTGAATCAGCTGTTGTGGTAAATTAAATTAATTTTTTTTTTGTGTTCAAAATGGTTCGTTCTTTTTAAAAAAAAAAAAAATAGAAATAAGCGTCCTCTTTATTTATATTGGGGCCATTTGGTGAACAAATAAATAGAAAGAAATACAAAGGTCAGAGCGCAGGCATACACCACAAACGGCCCAGATTCAAATCCCAGCAGAAGGCATGTCGAAAAAATGTAATTGCGATTTCGAGCATTTAATAAAAAAAGACTTCTACCTCCCTCCAGACAAATCCATCTAAAGAAGCTCCCCTGATCTTCCAGCTCATTTCTGGCGATGATGACATGTATCAGACGAATGATCAAAAAAAAAAAAAAAACTACACCTACTGGGAAAAATTTGCAATGCTAACTAAAGATCACCATTATCACAGCTCAGGAAGGTTCTTCACTACTACATTTAATCATATGGAGGTTGGATTATTGAAACTGAAACAAAGTAATGGATGCTTTGTGAAAAGCCAATATGCTCCCGAGGAGTGACGAAGGGAAAAAATACTGTAAAGCATAGTTTGGAGAGTATTATGGTTTAGGCGTGTTTCTTAAAAGGAAGCGTTTGTAATTTAATAAAAATCGATGGCATTATCGCAGCTAATGTGTATGGTAAGATCTTCCAGAAAAGAAATCTACTGAAAAAAAGGAATTAGAATTGATTCTCTCTAACAGGACTACGATCCTGAATACACATTGCACATTGCAAAGTAATTTTTTGAAAATATTAAAAACCAAGTATGGAAATTGTTGTCTCAGTTATCAGATTTGAATCCTCTTCATAAAATGTGACCACATCTGAATATTAAAATCTGTTTAAATAGTAACGCTAACGTAATAAGCTTCTGAACAAGGATACAGGTTAGAACAAAGGATACTTTGAAGAACATTAGTCAAGTTGATCAATAAACAGAGCAGCAGAAAGTCTTCGAGGTGTCATTTAAATTAAAAGGGGTGCACGAAACAAATATTAAGTAGTTGTAATTTTCAAATTATATTTTTTACGTTGTATGTTTCGAAACTGGTTTTTATTTTTCAGATACGTCACTATTTTATATTTTAAATGAATCTCATGTGCGTTCTTATTCTCAATTATGAGAATCATATATATTAGTTATGAATTTATACTTTCAATTTTATATGTTTATATTTTCATAAAATTACTTTAAAGTTAGTTTTACACTTAATAGTTTAGATTAGGCTTGAAAAATAATAAAGGGTGGGCAAATTTGAGGTTATGAAGTAAATTGGCTTAAGAACACATTTTTGTTTGTTTGCAAATTCAGTTAAATTCATACCAATATAAAATAGAAATGTGGGAAATAATAATGGAATATGATGACGGGCAAATGTCCGCCTCTAGCATGTCACAAAATTTTAAGCCGCATTTTTCAACAAAATCATCTTTAGTGATGAATCTCATTTTCAATTAGGCGGTTATGTAAACAAACAAAATTGTCGCTTATGGGGCTCACAAAATCCACAAACAGTCCTCGAAAAACCATTACGTCTAAAGAAAGTGACTGTATGTTTCCGTTTGTGGTTAGGCGTCATCATCGGCCCGTATTTTTCGAAAATGAGCAAGGAAACGCCATCACCGTGCATTTTCTGCGCTACAAAACCATAATAACAAATTTTTTGTGGCCACATTTGCCTAATAGTGATATCAGTGTCCGTTGGTTTCAGCAGGACGGCGCCACAAGCTACACAGCCAGCCAAACAATTAAGTTATTGCATAAGAAATTTCTCGGTCACGTAATTTCTCGATTTGGCGATGTCATGATATGAATAAAACTGAATTGTCAAAAAAAAAAAGAATGTTTTTAAGCCAATTTACTTCCTAACCTCAAATTTGCCCACCCTTTATAAATTATTTTGCTACATCTTCTTTATATATAATTTTTCAATTTAATTTCAGGTCCTCCAGTCATAGAGCCATTCAAATTTCCAAAAAACCTACAAGAGGGCGGAAGAGCACAAATTACATGTGCAGTATCCTCCGGTGATATGCCAATATATTTTAGTTGGAAAAAAGACGACATGTCTCTGCCATCCACATTACAGGTAAATAAATAAAATAAACGAAAAGAATATCAAAAAAAAAAAAAAAAAAAATCAAATAATTTCTTTTCAATAACACACACAATTTAATAGATTATCCCTAAGGTTATAATGAAAAAGGAAAAAATTATATAAATGGATTTGTATATGAGTCTGAGAAATCTTTTTAAAGTCAAAGTATAGAAGAAGAATCGTAACAAAATGTATTGAACAATGGAAAAGCTGAAGCAGATGATATGTTCGATCAAAACATTATTTTATTTCATTTGAAAAAAAAAAATCAAACAAGAAAAGGATTTCCTTTTTTTGTTATAAACTTAACGGGAGCAAAGCATTATACTAAAACTTATCCCGTGTGTGTGTGTTAGTTTCTCCGATTTGTCTTTTTTTGTGATTTTTTAATGATATTTTTCCTTTATTTATCTGTGTCTTTTTCTTTTCAATATATTTTTTTTTTATAAAAAGATTACCGAAAAGAAAGAAGAATTCTATTCTTTGTTGGTTTTCAAGGATATCAGTGCTAAACACAGTGGAAAATATACCTGCTATGCTAGTAATGCCGCTGCAAAAGTTAATTATACTGCCGAATTGCAAGTTCGAGGTAAAAAAGAAAATAAAATTAAACCAAATAATTACAAAGAACACATTAACAAAAAAAAACTATTGTTTTAATAGAAGAAATAAAGAAAGAAATGTAATTGAAATGTTTTGTATGTGAACCATTTTATAAGGGTTCTTATGCTGTTGCTTTAAAGGCTTTGTGGTTACTTAATTTTTTTTTTTTTTTTTTTCATTAAATGGATTTTTTGTAAAAATTTTAGTTGGAAGCAGCAAATACCTGTAAAGAAAATAAAAAAATAATTATTTTTAGCTTAGAATTTTTGTTGATATTTTATTAAAAACATTTTAAATGGTATTTAAGTAAACCACTTAAATCTTATCTACTGGTAATGAGTTAAATAAAATCCTAAGTAGAACTACTACAAATAACGTTATCTTTTAAGGTCCGTTATAACGGGCTAAATTCTATTAAAAAGTATAGAAAATATTTTCAAAAACGAAAAACCTTTAAGGAAATGTTAAATCTGGATATGAGTAACAGATTTACTAGTTTAGTCACAAATTTAAATCTCATAAGTCCGCTGGCAATTAATTTTACTTTAATTAATTTACTAAAAACTAAACGTTTTAATGGAGACCCACAAGATTGCATCCACGCTACCAATATGCTCTTCTCTTCTCCTCTTGTTACAACAAAATTATTTTCCAGCTTAACCTTCATAACCTTCTTTAGATTTATTGACGTTGATAGTCTTTGAGTCAGATTTGACCCAAACCGAAAAATTTATATATTTAGACGAAAATAAACTAAAGGTGACTCAACTTTATCCAGCGTATAAACTCTTTCACTGCGTTTATTATAATCTAATTTATACTGTGGTTTTTTGTCCTTGCGGTTACTAATTTCTGGACTATGATAAATACATAATATTTGAAGCATATGAAAGGAGGTTAGTGTCCTTGGTGAAATAAAAAATTGCGAAAATTAAGGTATACATTTCATTGCCAATATCTGTGGAGGTAAATCAATTTCATATTAAAATATAGTCTCCATACTAAATTGATTTGTTTTCCTAATAATTTCTACCCCATTTGAGATATTATACAAAAATTGTCTGCAATCACATTCTAAACTTTTCGAACATTTGCCAGATCGAGAACCACACGTATACTTTAGTTGTATATACCAGGCGTAACTACTAACAGTAACAATTCACGTATGTGTACAAACTTGTCCCAAAACTCGGCGGTCACTATTTTTATCCTTTTTTTTGCAAATGGTATTGTCGCATATTGTGCTATTCGGAATAACAGAAATTCAAGCTTTTTTTGTCAGGGGTAACTTGACCGGAAGTGTAAAAAAGAGTAAAAAAAAAATTATAACTGATTTTTTTTGCAAATATATTTTTTCAAAAACCTAATTTTCCTATTCAGATTTGAAATAAAATAAAAGCCAAAGCATATCAAATTTATAAACTAGTAATTTTCAGAAACCAACCAACCAGTTTCCTGCAAAAAATGGTCCGAAGACCTTATAAAGATTTATACTGGCCAATCTTACTGAGATTTGTTTTGATATCAGATAAAATGTAGAGCCTGATTGGATCAAAATGTTTTTATTTTTCATGAGACCAGCATATAAGAGAATGACCGGTCAAGCTATGCCAATTGCTGGAAAAAAAATCGTTTTGTCATCACTAAGTTTTCGTAGGGAGTGGTCAATTAATTTCCACCTTTTTCCACAGTTAATTTCTTTCTTTGAGTGTCTTGCTAAAAGGAACGGTAGGATATTTTAGGAATGCGTTACAGATGGCGGAGTTCTGCGATTAACTGCCAAGCAAAGGCATAAACTAAGTAGATAATGTGTGCTGATCGCTATATGCGATTCAGTCAATAAAAAAATTGAATGTTTAAGTTCATTCTTTTGCGGATGTCAGCACGGGAATCAACACACCCTATAAAGTTGCTTCTGCGTTAGAAAAAGGACGAAACTTCCTCTAAATTTTTGTTTATTTGCTTAGCTTGTACATGGTCCATTCTGCCCAGCAATTCAGAATGTCTGTGAGCTAGAAGATAACTGTTTTTATTAATGACCTATGCTGTTCGCCAGTTTTTGCACTGCTTTGAGTCAATCTTTTTAGAAAGTTTATGATCGTCATTTCTTGTTTTTTAGTTCACTGAATATCTGGTTTAACTGAAAAACCTATATTGTGTTCCGCTTCTGCTCTTGGTAGCTCATAGTGATTATCAAACTCTGGACATTTATTTTTCTTACGATAATTGAATACTTCGGTTTTTCATATAAAGAGGGGCAAATTTCAGGTTAGGAAGTAAATTGGTTTAAAAACAAATCCTTTTTTGACAGATTCAATTTTGTTCATACCAATATAATAAAGATATATGGGAATTAAAAATGGAATATGATATCGGGTATATGTCCACCTCTAGCACGTTTGCAGCCGTCTGCTCTTTTCACAAAAATTTTAACCATATATTGCAACAGAGCTTCGCTTATTTCGTCAATGCAGTGCCAAATTTCATCTTTCAGAGTATCAGTTGTTTGTGATTTGTTCACGTAACCCTGGTCTCTACAATGGCCCCAGAAAAAATAATACAGCGGTGTTAAATCACAAGAACGAGGCGTCCAATTGACATCGCCAAATCAAGAATTAACGCTACGGGAAAATATCTCATGCAATAACTGAATTGTTTAGCTGACTGTGTGGTTTGTGGTGCCGTCCTGCTGAAACCAAATTATCATGGTTTCGTAATTCAAAAGAATTCACGGTGACGGCGTTTCCTTTTTCACTTTCGAAAAATACGGGCCGATGGTGCCGCATACGGTCACTTTCTTTAGATGAAATGGTTTTTGAGGAGTGTTCGTGGATTTTGTGAGTCCATATGCAACAATTTTGTTTGTTTACATAACCGCCTAATTGAAAATGGGCCTCATCACTAAAGTCACACAACCGTTCAACACAAACAATAGTCGGCTGGCTTTAAATCTTGAACGAGTTTAACTTTATAAGCATGAAGATGAAGATCTTTATGCAAAGTGTTGCGCAAAGTTCCTCTGGTGATGCCAAATTTTTGCGAACGTCAATGAGTTGCTGTTCCAGGCTCATTCACAAAAGTTTGCTGTACAGCGGTTATGTTTGCATCACTACGGCTACTACGAGCGTATTGTTTCGATCTATTGTCAGCAACAGTACCGCGAGACTCGACTTTAGTGATTAAATTACGCACAGCGAGTTTCAGAAGGAGCCTGACTACGAGGAAAAGCTGCTCGAATTTTACGAAGTGATACAGTAAAATGTTTACTATTTTGACAGTAAATTTTCAAAATTTAAATTCTTTGTTCAAGAGTATAGCGTTCCATAGTTAAAATTTCCCAATTTTTTTACTAAACTAGTGACAGCCAATTCTTGATACTTCATCATTTGACAGCCAATTTACTTCTTAACCTCAAACTTACCCACCCTGTATATCGGCCGAAACAGCCATAATATCCTGTTAGGCAGGGTGGGTTATAAACATTAATGAAAAAACACTAGCACCGATCATTAGAAAAAAACCAGGGTACAAAATGTAAATATTCTAAATGTTATATACATACGAGTAGCTCAACCTCTTTAAAACATATGAATACAAATATTTTAATTTTACACCTTAAAATTAAAGGTATCTGTTAAAGATACATTAAAACTAATCCCATTATAATACTCTAAGTATGTTACTTAAAAAAGTTGTGTAATAAATAAATAAAAAGTAATTGCCGGATTTAAAAAAGTACACCTTTTTTCCATTTAATTCCAAATTAATCCAGTCGTAGTGGCATAAAAAGTTTTCTCATCATTATTTTATTTTTCTATTCTTTTTTTGTACTTTTATAGCTGTTATGACCCTTTTTTGTTGTTGTTAACCATCGATATCCTGTATTAAAATTTATATCTGTGTGCAGTATTTTTTACATCCTTTTAACTTTATTTGACTACTTTTCTCTTTAAAATAAAAGAGAAAAAAGGAAAAATTGTAAAAAAACCGACCATTCGCTGCCAGACAAAAAAAAAGAAACTATTCGTACAACAACATTTTTGTTCATTTTTAGTCTGTGCACTCTGTTTTCCATTTGGTTTATATCCCTTTTTTAGTTGCCACAACGTGTAAAACTCTGCTGCTCTTAGTGCTAAGACTACGAAAAAAGCTTTTCAATTTTACAACTAAAATTACAACACAAAAAAATATGAACTTAAAAGAAAAGAAAGAAAACAAATAAATATTAAAAAATTTTCTTGTATTTTCCACATTTTTATTTAAACACGTTCTTTGCAGTTGCACCACGCTGGTATCTTGAACCCATGGATACTGCCATAATGTTGGGCAATACAATATCAATAAATTGCGAAGCGGAAGGATATCCGATACCCACGATTACCTGGTTCAAAGGACAAGGTAAGTATATAACGAAAAATATATTTATTTGTATTTATTTTACTTTTATTTTGGATACTCTCACCCTACGAGGGTGATCATTATCCGCATAATCATTATCATCTAAGCCGTCTTTAATATTATCTTTTCCATCGCACTCATCTTGCGCAGTTTCCTTTTGCAGTTTATTTTTTAAATTCAATGAATTTACTGGGTAAACATTTGTTAAAGCTGTTTGAATAGTACTTGGCCTGTCCCCTTCTCTTACTCTAATTTAAATCTTTTCTCTACCCTCTTGTAAAACAAGAAGTTTTAAAGAATTAATTCTTAATAAAAGTGAAAATTTTTATAAAAAAAGGAGCAGTAGCTTTATTACAAGCAACTCACAAAGTTATCAATATATTCCCGGTATTTGAATATTTCATAATATATGCCATTTCGTTACGCATCATTTTACGCTTGTCGATCATGCAGAAATTTCTTCAGAGAAGATCAAAATTCTGGTGTAATCATAAGTACGCTAAGTAAATAAATAAATAGTTATCATTACTTTTACCTAAGGGTTATATCAACCAGAGAAATTATAGTTTTAGAGCAAACAAACATTCATTTATTCACCAACATAGACTGTTTTGTTTGGTTTGTCATCATCGGACCTTAACTTTTTCGGTTCATTAACATAATAGCGAAAACGGCCAAGAAGGAACAAATTGAACGATTGTGGAGACCTGAAATAGGTTCATTTCACAAAATAACATTATCACATTATTTTCTAATTAATCGTGAGATGTGTGGTACGCAGCATTATTCTGTTGACTTGATTATTAGTCTTTACGCTATAAAAAACTTATATAACTAATGCATCTGCCATACGGAGTCAAAGTTAAACTGTAGGTCCCTTTCAATAAGTCTTTCTGATTGGGAGAAGTTCCCATTTGTTCCACTTGGGATGTGGTGGGAATTATGCATGTAAATGACAACATTTTTATATTTCCAATTTTTATACAATTGGGTTGCGGAATAAGTTTGTGCTTTATTTTCGTTTGAAGACGAACAGTCGCCAAACAAGACTTAAATTTGCCGAAAAAATTAGATGTGATCATAAGACAAATCTCTGTCATTCAATTCAATGAAATTTGTCGTAAAATTGGGAGCTTGGATAAATGGCTCATGGGATTAACGAAAACAGAAAGAAAATCGCCTTCAACTGCTTGCAACATATCTCCCGCCACCGAGCAACACGCAGTTATAAACAACACTTTCTGTATGGAAACACAAAGAGAAATGAGAAATGGTGCCTACACATAAATATGAAGCAAAGAAAGACGTGTGTGACTACAGTAGATACACCAAAGCTGGAAGGGCATGATGCACTGGCAAATAATCGAAATAAATACCATGGTCAACAAGAAGCTTTACTTAACACAGGTACACCGCATTAGGCGCCCAAAGCTGTATTATCGCACAACATTAGCTGGCTATGAGTATTATTACTATTGACAACTTCTCTAATGCATTTGGCGTTCGTCGCTAAACTGTGTTAGTCCCCTTTAATTAGTCTAAAAATTGAATCGGGTGCAGCTCATTGACTGAGTGAAGTCCCCGTGTTTCTTCATGGAATGTTATTAGTATCATGTTCTACAGGTACTTCAAATTAATTTTTTTCGTCGCACGGTGTGAATAATAATAATCACTAATAACACAAAATTTATATGTACAAGTAATAAAAAATTATTAGGAAAATAAAAATGCCTAAATTTATTATATTTGGCAGTTATGTGTCACCCTGTTAATGCTGTACTTATTTGCGTGTTTGACAGTACTGCCAAATCGGCCATCTTTACGTTACATTTGAATTAACGGATATAAAAACAGGAGATATGGGACAGTTCCGGAACCTTCCAAACTTTAGGAAATAAAAGTGTTTTATAAACGAATATTAGGTAGTTGTATTAAGACAAACTGAATAAAATTTATAGTGTAGTAAATAAAAAAACTGTAACAGCAACAAAGCGGTGTTTTATTTTATTTTAACGCAATTTAAACGAACTCAAACGTTTTAAAAAGGTTAAACGTAACAATGTAATAAGCGTTTTTATTATATGTATCGAAAAATTAGTGCAGTGGTACACTATTAACTTTAACTTCTGCAAAAGTCTACCAAAATTCTATTTAGCCTACCAAACGAAAATTTGTTAAACAATTTTGGTGAAATTCTACCAACAGTGGCAACACTGCCCGTAATCATTCGAACCAATCAAACAAGCCATAGTATTCCCTTATGCAATTAACATTACCAGATATATTACATTTTGGAGCCATCTATCGGCAATTTGTTACCTTAGTTTATCGAACACCAATATTTTTCAAATCAAAGATTTTTTTCCATACACGTCATGAATTTTGGAATGTAAAATCTGGCAACCCTAGAAAAGCTTGAAAAATAACACTTTTTATTAAAACAAAATTTTATTTGTTTTGACTATAAGAGACTTATTCACTGCTAAGTGAACAATCTAAAAAACATTGCATGATGTACTTTTGAATTTAAATAAATTTGACGTTCATTTAAAACAAGTTTTAATTTTGTATGTAGTAAGAAAAATATATGTATTTAATTATATTAATTCCATTCTTTTATAACTCTGTCATTAATTTATATAAAGGTACTACCTGTAAATAGATTGGTAAAATATACAAAAAAATAATCCGAAGTTCTAAGTTCGTATACATCCACGTACAGAAAAAAAAGTTAAAAACGTGGGCATTAAAATATTTTATTTAAATAAATATTTTGAGTATCATTTCTCATTTAGACAATAAATCCTAGAAAAAAACGCAGTCTGTCAGTTGTATATCCAGCTGACCAGTTTTTAAGAGATTCTCAACCAACAAAGCTGTAGATGGCAGACGTAAAGGTGCTGTTAATCTAGTGAAAAGCGAGTTCATTAAAGTTTGATATTTTTTCCGTTTGTTTGTATTTACAAAAGCAACTACTACGTCTATAATAAAGAAAAATAAAATAAAAAGGGATGTTCATTTCAATGAAATAACTTTTATTTTATTCTATTTCATTTCATTTATAATTTTCTGAGTAAGAGAAAAAGAGAAATCTTTTTCCTTTACCCCTCTTGCCTTCAAAATTACTTATTGAAAATGAAAAAGAAGTGTAACCAACTGAAAGGGATTTATTAGCGAATTTTTAGTATAAAAGACGAGGAAGTGAAAAGAAAAACAAGATAAATACCAACAACAACCAAAAATGTTAAATAAAATGACAAAATAAGGTTAATTGATTAGTTGAAAAACTTTTAATTATTTTTTTTAATTTTATTTTTTTATTTACAAAACTTAATTATACGAAAGCAATGCATGGGAAATGAAAATATAACTCTATTTGAGCAGAAAGCAAATACCTGGAGAAAATAATTATTTTAAATGGATTTGGTTTTGAAGACAAATATTGACTATAAAAAAGAGATGTTATATTGATTTGCTGTCGTAGGAAATAAATGCGAGCAACGAGGAAAATACAATTTTATTTGGGAACATAATTATTTATATAACGTAAATGATAGAATCGTAAAATTGTATTCTTTTATAAATAAAAAGACATACAAAATACAATAAAACATGTATGGTATGCAATTATATACATATTTATAATAAATGCTATAAATGTACGAGGATTTTTTAATTTGTCTAAGCACAGGGTATCTGCCGGGAAGGTATACTACTTTGTTTTGCCGCCATTTTGGTAAACATTAGTTTTGACAGTTCATATTTGACAGTCGTGAAGTAGAGACGTGGCAAATTTATTATGAAAAAATATTCAGTAGACCAACGTGCTTTAATCGTTAAAATATTTTATCAAAATTAATCATCGATTTTCATGAAAAAATCATAATGAGTGACGAGGCACATTTTCATTTGAATGGTTATGTGAATAAACAGAGTCGTCGGTTCTGGGCAATGGAAAACCTTCAAATTATTCATCAGTCACCTTTGCATCCATTCAAAGTGACAGTCTGGTGTACAATTTGTTCAGGAGGAATCATTGGATCTTACTTCTTTGAAACTGAAAATGGCGTAACGGTAGCTGTCAATGGGGAGCGATATCGTGATAATTGTGTGATTGAAAACTTTTTAACGCCACAACTGGATGCTTTGAGATTCACTAATATATGGTTTCAACAATACGGGATTACAATGGAATTTCTGCGAGACCTCTCTCCACAACAAATTATTTTAAGGAATGGTGATGTTGATTGGCCTCCACGGTCGCCTGATTTGACTGCACTGGACTTCTTTTTGTGGGGATATCTGAAAAGCAAGGTTTTTGCAAAGAAACGAGAAACGCTGAAGCAACTCAAACAAAATATTCGTGATGAAATTAATGAAAAACCGCGTGAAATGTGTGAGAATGTAATGAGAAGTGTGCTCAAAAGGGCTCGCATTTGTGAGCCTAACAGAGGCGGGCATTTATCTGATATTGTATTCCATACAAAATTGCCGACATTAAATAAAACATTTATCAATATAAGATCCATTCTCCTTCATATAATCAAAAATTATTAACAAACGAAGTAGTATACCTTCCTGGCGGATACCCTGTATAATAAGATAAAATAAGAAATAAAAAAATAAATAAATGATTTGTGAAACCATTAACCTTAATATCTTTTTTCGTTTCTTTTCAATGGAAGCTGGAAAATTACCGTGAACATTATTGCACTTCAGGTCCGCTTGCAAATTGTGGAAATTTATTTTAAAAAGGACGAACAAATAAAATGTCAAAACCGATAGGGTCCGCCACCTAACGTTTTTTTTTCAACTAGTGCTTATATCGTGAATGGTAACACTTAGCTCATGTCTGAGTTGTGCAGATAATTAGTTTTATCCTTCCGCTGAACGAATATGGTTGTTTATACGTTTCGCTCAGTGGCCCTGCGATCGACTTACAGAAGATGCCGATTTTGCCAAAAAAAATTCTTTTCAGATGAAGCTCATTTTGATTTTGGCGGCTATGTAAGCAAGCAAAATTGTCGCATTTGGGGCACAGAAAACCCGCACGCATACATTGAAAAGCCGATACGTCCAAGACGAGCCACTTTTTGGTGCAGATTTTGGTTCAGAGGCATAATTGGGCCATTTTTCTTAGAAAATGAGCAAGGAGTGGCCGTTACAGTCAATGGCGATCGTTATCGGGCTATGTTGAACGAATTTTTGTTCACAAAAATAGAGGAGGATATTAGCAACATTTGGTTTCAACAGGACGGCGCTACGTGCCACACAGCCGAAGCTACACTCGATGTTTTGCGCCCTGTTTTTGAAGATCGCATTATCAGCCGCAGAGCTGATGTAGTTTGGCCACCTCGGAGCTCCGATTTGACACCGTTGGACTATTATTTGTGGGGTGCCGTCAAAGATAAGTGTTACGCCAACAAGCCAGAGACAATTGACGCTTTACAGGACAATATTCGTGAAGCCATTAGTGAAATACAGCTGCATACAATCGATAATGTGCTTAAAAATTGGACCGTTCGTGTAGGCTACTGCATGGCCAGCCGAGGCAGTCATTTGAATGAACTTATTTTCCATTATTAACCAGAAGGATTGTACTTTCAAATAAAAAAAGGAATTTGAGGAAATATTCAGTAGTTTTTCTTATAGCATTTTCAAAAAAATAAAATAAAAAATTTATTTGGCGGACCCTCTATATAGGGATTTTTTTAAGAGGAATTGTGTTTCCCAACAGGGAAATGCTTGAATATCATGTCGGTTTTTATATTTTATTTGTTGACATGAAAGTAGTAGGAGCATAGAAATACTAAATATACAATATGAAAATAGTGGAAACATGAAACCTACATTTTGGTGACATTTTCGGTTAATATAATCGTAGTTTTAAGAGCGCTAGTAAGAATTTGGTCGAGAAATTTGAGTCGTCTTATAATTTGTAAGCACCTAACAAGTGTTCGCAAACGAACACGCAACATTCATACAGAAAATTTCGTGTAAGAATTTGACTTCATTCCAGAATCGTTGAATTCATTCAATAATAATCTGCCAGTTTTTCCGGAAAAATTACTTTTTCAGATGATGCATTTTGGGTTCCGAAAATTCAAACAACCACCAAGATAATAAATTTATTGCCAACCAATTTTTTAGATCGCATAATTTTACAAAGCCCATGTGCCCGATCATATCATTTAATACTAAGGATTATATTTTTTGAGGCAATTTTATGTTAAAGACAAAGTCTATACAGATTCAATCAAATCAATTATAGCCTTAAAACTAAAATCCATGAATTGATTAACGAAATGTACCATAATGTGATTAATAAGTTTGAAAAAATAATCGACATCTGTATGTGCAGTAGTAGTATTTTATATAATTTTGAATCCTTTCCCTCTCCAATGCATGTTTATAAATAGGTCTGTGATCTTATGGAAAAGTAGCTCAAGTCGATATAAGCAAATTTTGAGTTATTGTATTAGGAGCGTTATGGAAGTCAAGGCGCAATGTATTGAATCCATTTTTAAAAATTTTTCTGTTAGCCAACTATATGTGCGTTTATCTTTTGGCTTAAGTTTTTTGAAAGCACCGAAAAATCGCTTAAATACAAAAGGTGTAAAGTGTTCTATGTTTACCAATATTTTTACCCAATATGTTAAGTTATAGTTTTTGTTTTCTTGGCAAAAAAAAAACAATTATGATAAGAATTACACAAAATTGGGAATATATCAAAACTTAATTTTTTGACTTAAGCTCTTTTTCCATACTAACACAAATACGTAAATTCCTGGCTACTATTTAAAAAGTCATTTATTTGACAAATTTTGTTTGAAACTTTTTTTAAGAAAACTAGTAGTGTTCTTAAGAAAAATAACTTTCTTAGACGGACTTCGTTTCAAGGATGGTTTATTGATTTTTTAAAATTATGTTCCAATCTGTCATTTCTTTAGCCTTTTTTACTTATTGCTGATCATATCCTAGTCGGTGTTTGTTGAGCTTCTTTTATAACAAAATTTGAAAAAAGTTCGTTCCTCTTCAATATATATTCTATTTATTCATGTTTTACTTTTTCATATTTAATAAATAAATTATATGGTATATGCTGTATACTATTAGTATGATTTAAAATACAAGTTTTCCCCGGCATCAAGTATTTATTGCCCTTTTATAGAAATAAATTAAAAAGTTTTTAAAACATGAGAAAACTTTTTATTTTGTGTGCCGCACAAAAAGAAAACAAAACAAAAAAAAAAAAAAAAAAAAAAAATTAAAAAAAAACTTTGCTAACTAATAATTTTTATTTTAATTTAACCAAAAATTCACTTCTCTCTGTATATTATTCACATTATATCTTAAGTTTAAGTGTCTTTCATTTTCTTTTTTAATTATGTAAACAACTTTAAAACCAAACTGTTTTTTTTTTATTTTTAAGGTAAACTGAATAAGGACTTTAAACCTTTAAACATGCGTAACCATTCATTGGTACTTAACCTTGCCACAGACATTGATGAGGGTTACTACATGTGTCAGGCAATGAATGACATTGGACCAGGTCTTAAGAAAATAATACGCATCAATGTCAATGGTAAGTTGTTGTTATATAATGGTTTTATTGTATAAAAATCTGTTTTTACGCGAACACACAAATAAAATCATGTAAATTAGGGCACATACATGCTCATATTTTATGAGAAATAAACTTTTGTTTTTACTCGTTAATTGAACAACAACAGCAAAATTCAATTATTTTTCGCATTTTCCCTTTACTCCTTCATTAAGAACCGGCACGTTTCGAACAAACATCACGTAACATATCGTCGCGTCGTAACGATGCTGTCACACTCAACTGTCAAGCCAAAGGTGATGAACCCATTAGTATCGCTTGGACGCACAACAATGCACGCATTGATTTAAATAATTTCCGTTTTAGTATTGCGGAAATGAAAACCGATAAGGGTGTCGACTCTCAAATGACCATTTCACGTTCGGACCGTCATGATTCGGGCATATACAAATGCATTGCCGAGAATCCATATGGCCGAGCCGAACATATTATATATTTGGCTGTGCAGGAGCGCCCTGATACCCCTTCAAATTTGGAGGTATTTGAAGTCGGCTCACGTACCGTTAAACTGTCATGGCGTCGTCCGTTCGATGGCAATTCACCTGTACTGTCGTATTTAGTTCAGTATCAACCGCTGAAGTATTTGCAGTCACACGCTAGTCTGGGTATGGCGGGCAGTGATTGGAATGGACAAAATATAATAAATGTAACACTGCCATCGACAAGTATAAGTAAAAGGTAAGTAAAAGCAATTAAAATATATTCACGTGGGTAAATTGATAATTATTTAATTATCGTTTAATTATAAAACGGTAATTAATAGTTTATATAACTTTTTAATATTATATTTCAAAATCGGTCATTAACCTAAACACTGGTATGATTTTATTAGATTTTAACTTAAAAAAAAAAATAATTTTTTAAAGCAATCATTTGAACAACTGAGTGGAACACATACAATGTACAATTTTAGCCACGAAACGAAACGCTGTATGTTGCTATACTGACGACATTATTCGTGTTTAATATCGAACTTTATTAATCGTGAAAAAGTGTGCGGAATCGACACTGATTAATGAAGTGGTAAGAGAAAGGGTGGCTGAGAAACTATACTATATGCTTTACAATATTAGCGCCTTTAGCTTTTTGCTATCATCGAAGTCACTCTGCGGGCATTTGTTTGGCTCATAAGAGTACTATATAAAGTAAAACTGTCATCTTCTAAGTTGCTTGAAATGCAGCAAAGCAGCTGCTAGAGTGGTTGACATGTTTTTTATTGAAATTTGTACTCAATAATGCACTCAATACTTTGTGATTTTTTATTCGATACGTTCACTTGTCCAAACGCGTAGATGACGAGTATATCCCAGATTTTATGTAGCGAAACTTACACTTGCTAATGCCATTATCAGGACAAGACTATGAAACAACGTTGCATAAGCTGAAATTTATTATTTGGTTCATTGTTCTAAAGAAAAAGCGAATCAATAGATAATTTTAAAACGCAAAAGACTGTTGTTTGTTAACACACAGGTATGGTGGTGTGGTGTCATCTATGACCGTGTGTAAAATAGATATTGATGATCTAGATTTTCTGGGCATGAGAATTCATTAAGATGTCCGTTGGAAAGATCACATAGTATCGAGAGAAGCATTCAAGTGCCTCGGTTTTTTAAAACCGAAGTACCATCCTGCAGCCACGTAGTTCACCTGATTTGGCTCCCTGTGACTTCCTTCTGTTCAATCGAGCTAAAAAATCATTACGGGGAACGCGTTTCAGCAGCCGTTTCTAGAATTGTAAAAAATCGCCAACATACGTAGAGATATATGTACTCTTGGCTACGTAGCTTTTGCAAATGTCAAGCTATGACGATAAGATTTAGCGGGAATATCTACACCAGATGTACCAACTTAACAAAAAACAAAACTCAAATCGAAACGACACACGGGGGTTATTCTGAAAATTTTTGTTCAAGGTAGTATTATTCTTCGCAATGTGGAGTGTATTTCATTGAACTATCGTTATTGTAACGGAATATATTCAGACGAAATAAAGGAATTAATTCATAAAAATCACATATTCTTTCTTGATGCCACATATTCTTTGCTGCCACTTACGTCATGCATTAAATTAAATCGAACGTTCTTAAACACAACTCCCCCTATTCTCTTTCTCACAATCTATTTTCTTAGTCATCACCTGAGTACTGGTCTCATGTTAAGAAAAAAAATAAATAAATCAATCAGTGAATTGTGTAAAAAAAGTCTAGACAATTATTAGTGCATGATGGAACACTTTACATTGAACAAGACAGTTTCTACAACCCAAATTTTATAATTGTATGATTTAAAAAAAGGAGAACATTGACTTGTAACCCAAAGCTTCTAACTTAGAACATTTTTTGACTTTTCTATCGATTTATTTTCAAAGCAAACTGTACACTAGCAAGGTAGTTTTTATTTTATATTTATGTACTTGCATACTAGTAATTGATGTGGTAGGTGAGCTTAAATGTATCAAATCTAATTATATAATTTAGGGCTAGACAAGTATATAAAGTTGGAAAGAATCTAATTCGGATGAAATGAGGTCGAGTTATTGAAATTACTTGAAATGGGTGGTATTTAAAGATATTAATAAATCAATAACATTTTTTTTAAATAAAATCACTAAGAAAATCATACAGTTTTCTGACTTTAAAAAAATCCTTCACACAATTATCAATTTAACAAAATTTTTTATTTATTAATTAAAATATTTCTTAAATTTTTCTCACCACATTTATTATCTGAACATTTTATTGACTTCACCAATTACCATCACCAACCCAACCATCTGCAAACATCATGATCAGTAGTTACGACAGTGACTTACGTGAAAGTGCCATCGTATCGGGTTTGACACCAGCCACAACATTTCTGATTCGCATGCAAGCCATTAATGAAATCGAACGAAGTCCATTTACCGAACAGATTGTGTTGAAGACACAGGAGGAAGCACCCACTGAGGCACCCTCTAATGTTCAAGTACAGACTGGTGGTGAAAGTGAATTGATTGTCACTTGGCAGGTAATTTTAGAAAATATTTCATTAAAAAAAATATACTTCAAGAAAACAAAAATAAAAAAAAAAAATTATTTTTATGCAAATAACATTTTCTTATTGTGATGCCTAAATTTAAAACAGGAAATTTTGTGACTTTAAATTAATTTTGAAAAGTTGAAAAGATTCACTACGTAACACCCACTTAAGGTGGTCATTTATCTCAGATAAATAACATGTCTATCGAAATATAATACGAATTTAATTGAATTCTTATTTTGAGTTCTTTTATTTTTAAGTTTGGATTCTTTTGTAAACCATCCGTCGTAATCACTGACCCAAAAATAAATAAATGATTTGTTTTCGCTTAGAATATAGAAAGGAAACTCAATATTTTTCACACAAGTGTGGTCCAGTTTTTCTTAGCATCGCATTTTTTAACAAAACATTTGGTTAATCACTGGGTCATAGTAAAAAACATTTCAGCTTTGACGTACTAGTAGCAGAAACATTTGCAAATCGCATTAAAATTCAATAAAAAAAAAAATTATAAAAATAGAAGATCTGTTAAAGCTTCAATTCGTGAACAAAATTGTTCTTCGGAGACCACTATTAGGGATTTGGTCAACTAATTTTAGTCGGTAATTAACATTAATTTTTTTGTAAGGATTAAGTAAAGTTAACATAGGCATCAAAATTAATGGTTTAATATCAACAATTTAATACAAGCAGATAACACGACATGAGTGGCAGAAAGCCTAGATGGGTATAAACCAGGGTGGTAAAAACACGTTTTTTTTTTAAACCCAGCCCACCAGGTTCTATTGGATTTTTTTGGTTTCATGACTGCTTCCACAATCCGTTCAAACAATCGCGTTGTTTTAGTATTTATAGTGCAACTTTGCACTTTTGGTGAAATTAAGGCAGCATTGTATAGTATGAGCTGCTAAATCTCAGTGAGCGAAGCAGACTGCAATTACTTCGTTTGAATCATACGTTATGAGAAAAACGGCCATGATTATTCTTTTGCATGACAACAACCGACCACATGTCGCAAAAGTTTCAACACAATTATTAGAAACGATAAAATGCCACAACCGCCATATTTTCCTAACATTGCTTCGTCGGCTATTGCGACGGATACAATATACTCACACCAGTTTATATGGGCTGTCTATAGATGGTATTTTGCTATAATGGCGTGTTTGAAATATTGAACACCTTCGCTTTAAGCGCAAATTTCCTCGTCATACGGTTAAAACGTCATGTATTTTCCCGTTTTTGACAAAAAGTTTAAGGAAAGCAAGCATATTCATCTCGTTTAAAGGCATTTCGATTTACGACCTACATTTTCAGAAACTACCTATGACGTATAAAATGGTATGAGTTTATCTTTTGACATGTCATCGTATCACTTCCTCTGAGGAAATAATCGGCTTCAAAGTTAGAGCGCCTTAAAACACGAGAATTTATATTAAACCAACCAGGGTTTTATGTTAGTGGGTTGCTAAACCTGGAACAAACACTGTCAGATTTAGTGGAAACTCGTAATATCGCTTACAGTAGATATGCGCCAATTGACAAAGTCAAATGATATCCTTCAAAGGTAAAGAGAACGAGAATAGAACCAGCAAAATTAAAGTTTCTTAGATATAAAAACATTTTTACATGTCAAACCTTTGAACTACGATTGCTGTTCGTAAAATGCTACATAAGGTGTGCTTCAAAATGATAAGGTCACCTTAATATTTGCTCGATTCATCCAAACTATAAAATGTTATTTATGGTCACCCTATTAAAAAAAATTCCACATTCAAATAAGTAAATAATAAGCCGATTTTGCTCTTAGAGATGTACCGTTATATTATGTTTATTTAAATTTATGTAAATAAGTGCAAAATTCCGATAGAGACAGTTAAAGTATCTGACATGAAAAGAATATAATCCTTTAATATATGTATCTGGCTAAGACTATTGAAATGCCTATGGATAGATCGTGTTATCAATTCTGATGTTTTTCAAATAATTCGGCATATTAGAGAATTTCTTTCTATCATCAAACAACGAAAAACAAAATATTTTTGTCATTTCATGTGTAAGGAAAGAAGATGATGGTTTTAAGAGTTACAAGGTTACACTGTTGCTTGAGGTGAAGCAGGGCGACCATTCATTCAATAACATTCCACCTTTTGTTTCCGTTATTTGTTTAATAAGTCTACAAGCAAAACTGCTACAATTGTGCTTTTGGAAACACTGTATTGTGTGCAATGTGATTTGGCGGTTTAGTTAAAATCTTAGTCGATAAATTGATAAAAAAATTTGTATTTTGGCATAATATGGATGATATGGATACCACTGATATATTGTTCTAAAAAGACATTACCACATGCAAACAATTAATCGCCCCCAATTACAGACTGTTTATTATTGTGGTGCTATAGAGTCTATACTGAGCCAACTGAGTGATCGATTAAGACGTTAAACCCAAACTCTGAAACGTAATTAACGAAATAGACTCACCATTTCGCAAAAAAATAAAGTATAAAAAATAGGCCAGATTATAACAACGTTACAATTAAAATTATTATGGATAACTGAAATAAACTGTGACCGAGAATATGTGATATTATAAAAATGTCAATGAGGACAGGAGTTTTTCCAAATATTTGGAATTATCTATGATATCCTCAGTAGAAAAAATTTCAAAAACAAACAAATGTAATGAATTCCGCCCAATAAATACTTTGAAAATCTATGAAAATATAATGGAAAAAATAATTAAAGGACAACTAGAATCATACATGGAGCGACATAATTTGTTCTCAGAATATCAGTCAGGGTTTAGAAAAAATTTCTCATGTGAAACAACTGTAAATTAAAAAACAGTTGGAATCTTAAACGTAAAAGAAAAAAAATAATGGCAATATTTTTAGATTTCAAAAGAGCATATGAAACAATTGACAGTGAAATACTTATTCAAAAATTAAATATGTACGTCATTAGGAACGACTCATGAAGTTGAGTGGTTTACATATCCTACAAATAGAAAACAAATGGCAAAGGTAAATGTTACAAAATCTGAGGAAGTAAATAATGAATTTAGTGTACCTCAGGGCTCTATATTGGGCGCATTGCTGTTTATAATTTACATAAATGATATGCCACACGTACTCAGAAGATGTAAAATTATACTTTATGCAGATGACACCCTAATATATGCGGAAGGAGAAACCGACGAGCAATGTAAACAATATCTATTACACGACATAAACAACATAAATAATTGGCTAAAGATGAATAAGCTTAAGCTAAGTGAAAATAAAACCATAACATAAAACCATTCACATGGACGATGATACAATAATTAAAATTAATAATGAGGCGATAGAAAAAGTTAATAAAATAAAATACCTCCGATTTATAATTGATAAGGACTTGAAACTAAATGAACACATTGGTTATATATGTAAGAAAATTAGTAAAAAATTAAATTCTTAAAATGGATTAGAAATAAGATTTCAATGATACTGCAATCAATATATATAATACAATGATAAAACCCCACTTTGAATTCGCGTCTACAATTTTATATACCTGCTGCTCGATAACATAAATAGAAAGTCTTTAAGAAATATTATAGATACACTCCAAATCAACTCATGTTGGACACACTAAAATGGATAAATATCCAACAGAGACTGATCCTTAACACCCTACAATTTATTAAAAAAATTAAAATGGGAGAAGCGAATAAATAAATAAATAAAAATAACATTTAAATGAAAACGATGATTACAAATCGATATCAGTATGCGTCATCGTGGTAGACGCCTGTGTATTATCATTTTTAATTTAAAATTATTAAATCTTACAAATTTTAGTGATTTTCGTTTCAATTCTTTATTTTATTTTGCTTGAGAAAAGAAACCTATTAGTGAATAATCCTTTAGATTTGAAATCACATATTTCAACAAACACAAAATTAATTTGTCCTTTTAAAAACTGCACAAGTGCTTAAATTTAACTTTTGAATTAGTCACCAAGAGCAAATACTTGCTGGTGACACCTCAACCACTAATTAGCTGAAAATCTCAAAGCAATTTTTTACTTAAAACACTCCTACCAAATGATAAAATGTAATAAAAATTAAGAAAATAAATAATCATTATAAACAACCTTAAAAACATTGTCATATATATTTAAAAAACAAAAAATAAGGCTATAAAACATTGAATAATTTATTAAGATACCACATGAAATGAAAAAACTGATTTACATTATGAATGAAGTACATCTTTTAACAGAAAGATATCAACTGTAAAGGATGTAACGCTAAAGTATAGAAAAATCCTAAAAAAATGAAAAAGTAAAGAAATGTTGAAACTTACGAAATGATATAAAAAAAGTAGAAAAGTAGGGAAAGAGAAAAAAGAACCTCTAACTGAACCAGAGTGTTAAAAACATCATTCACTTGAGACACTCGTCTAATCTTTTTATATAGAAAATAAGAAAAAAAATTTTTCATTTCTTCCAAGAATTATTTTATTTTTACTTTCCATTATCATTTACTGCTATTTGAGTAACCACCTTCTTCGTCGTTAGTATTAAATATTAAAATATTTTCCATTTTTGCTTTTTACTGTATTATGCCACCACCTCAGATACCACCACGTGAATCTTGGAATGGAGAACTTATTGGCTATACCGTCAACTGCAGTGAAGAGAAACAGAATATCAACTACATTAGCGTTGTCAATAATTCACTGAAGTCGGTAATTGTAAGTGGCTGGGCTACCACAAAGGCTACATTACGTGGATTGCGCAAATATACTCGGTATGCAGTAACAGTGCGCGCTATAAATAGTTTCGGTTCTGGACCCTGGAGTACTCCCATTTTTGGTACCACAGCTGAGGGTGGTAAGTGTAACAATTTTTTTTTATTATTTTACTTAGAATCTAGTGCAAACTAATAAAAGTTATAAAAAAATGTATAAAAACAAGTTGTAAAAAACACATATATTGCAATAAAAAAAAATAACAAAAATAAGGAAAATATTAGAAAATGTAAAGGAAGTTGCAAAGAAAACACAAAAATTGTTGGCAGCAGACTATGTATGCTGTTGAATGAACACAGGTAGAATAGGTGGGTAACAGCTGTACAAATTGTTGTCTTAATAACAACCAACATTAAAAATGCTTTTAGCGTGTTATATTTTCATAGCTCAGTGAATAGCAGTGAGTGAGTCTTTTTATTTATAAGAATGCACGTATAAATAGGTATGGTGTGTGCGACAGTGGTTTGGATTAATATTTAATACTTGGCGTTTAATTTGTATTAAAAAACTCTTTTTATTTATTTAAAGTGTACATATTAGTACTTCTCAAAAATTGAAGTTGGATTTATTTCTACTGGGCTTATTAAAAGTGTTCAAATTACATATAGACTTACCTTAAAACAATGATGGGCTTATCTTACAACGTAATGTAAAAAACCTTTATCTATCTAATAAATATATAGATCTAATAAATATGGATTTCTTATAAACAAAATATGGTATAGATAAGGTAACGATTTTTTGTTTAATAATATTTAAATATTTTTAAACTGAATATATTGTTACGAAAATAAGGTTGGACACCACAGCGTTTATTACATAGCTAAAATAAACAAGCAAAAGCTGCATGAACAACTATACGTGCTGTTTACAAATAACAAAATCTAGAACAACAACCATTAGCAGAGATAAAGTAAATAAAAATAACACGGCAACAACAATAATTAAGCAGCAAAGAAAACAAGTAACAGACAATAAACAAGCAACAACAAATACTAAGAGCTGAAAGAGGTAGATGTTTACATACGCATGGCTACGAAAGAAGTGAAAAGAAATTAAAAGAAAGAAATGGAATCTACCTGAAATATCGAGAGGTTCGAGAGCTTTCGATGTGTTGTTTACTCAGCCATATAAAAAGCACATCGATGCGAACAGCAATCAGTTTATGGGTCGTAAACTCAGCGAGTGCAGTTTAAGTAAAGTTAACTTAGCGAATGTGTTATTGGTGTGAAGAGAGTTTATGAGGAATGAACTCGTGAAGCTAGTAGTGAAGTAGCTAACTCAGTAAAGAGAGTTAAGTGCGGATAACCTCTGGTTGAAAAAGTTGTGATCGAACCCAAGTTATAACTACGATCGGGTTGGAAGATCTTTAGGAAGAAAGATTTATCGAGTAATTGTTATTGTTTACAAAGTTGTAAACAGACAGAGTAATTAAGAATAAAATTGTTATTGCCTGTAAAAAGACTACAAGCAGTGGTGCACATAACTGTGTTATAAATAAAGAATTTTTAATTAAAACCAAACACAAAATTTATTTTATTTTAAATACAATCTACGAACTCATAAAAACACGTTTTTTAAAAGGCAAAAACATAACAATATATATGACGCAAATTTCGATAACTTTTGCTATTTCTGCTTTGAGCTGAGGTTTATAAAATTTACTATTTAATTTCTCGAAAGTTGATGGTTTACCAAAGTGACCAATTTCATTTGTATGAAAAAGTAATTTGGCTCCTAAGCTTTTCGCCACTTTCAATAACTTCTGCCATATTAGAGCGTCTTAGAAATCTAACGTCATAATTTTACTAAAACTCCTCTTCGATTATTTTTTAACCGTGTAACATACATGACCATTTAGGGAAGTCACAGAACACTCTATGAAAGTTTTCTTGGAAGTAGCATATTTTTAATACAGCACTTAATTTGACTTAATTGTCATTTACTCTACCTAAGTACGATCCATAATAAAGCCGTACAATAATAATTCCCCTAACATTCCACGAAGAAACAAGTGGACTTCTCTCAGTCAATGAGCTACACCCAAGTCTACTTTTAGACTTATTGAAAGTGACCTATAGTTTAACGTCGGCTCCGAACGGCAAATGCATTTAGAAAAGTTTTGGATATTAGTGATACTCATAACCAATTACTAGCTTATGTTATGAGGTGATACCGCTCTTCTGGTTGGTAGGCGGGAGTCTTACCTACCATACCACAGCGGCACACTATATCATAAAACTCTCATTAATGATCTGATGACCAGAAGGACTCAGGAAATTTTTTACCAAAATTACCATATATCTGAGCTCCGTAATACAGATTTGTTTTATATTCCAGAGATTATTTAGTATTCATTTATTCAAATATCTTTCGCCTGTGAATTTCGGAGTACAAGTAAAATATTCAAAAGCATCAATTACCTTTCTTTCGTCTTATTTTTCATGTACCATAAGAAGAGAATTGCAGAAATAGACGTCATTCTCAAAACTAAAATAAAAACATAAAATACTGATGGTTCTCAATGGTGTTTTTAAAATAAATCATTCCGATCTTATTCAGAAAAATTAAACTTTTAATGTAATTGACAAGCCCTTTTTGGTATAGACTAGACGATTTTGAAGGTGCTATTTCTAGACCCTTAACCATTGCAACTTTTTTCATTTTTAGTTGGTGTTATAATTTTCATTAGTGTTATAAGTATATGGGAGATAAACGATTAGGGGTTCATTTAGTTTTGAGAAAAATAATAATAAACGAAATCTAATGCAAAAAATTGTTATGCAAAAATCATCACTTTTTGAAATTAGTGTTCGTTATTAGTCGTGCGACCTTATAGTAAGAACAAATGATACAATATCTTCCGATCAGCGAAAATATGTAGGCTAACATTTTATAGAACTCTAAGCGTGCTTTTTTCGATTTTTGACTTCTAAGCGATAGTTGTAGTTTTAATGATTTAAATTAAGCAGCTTAAAGATAAGTCTTACAGGAATTATAAGCCAGAGAGTTTTGGTTTGGATGCTTAAGTTTAAAACTACAAACTCAGAACCAATATATTTTTTATTTAATTTTTAAGTTTTTTTTGGAATTAAAAATTTGAAATCACATTGATCTGTAATTTATTTAATTTAATCAGAATAAAATTTTTTTAAATGAATGGAAATTTTCAACATTTAAACCATTCTTAGCATTAAATAAACAACATCCGTGAAAAAATATTTAACAGCGATACCGGGATTGTGCACTATATGCCTTGTGCATTTTCATGTTACTATTTATAGTATTTTACACTTTACTAGAAACTGTATATTGCATATGCTTATCACTGTACTTCCCTAATAAAAAAATTAATATTTTAAGCATAAAAATAGTTGTTTTGCTTTTAAAAATATGTATTAAGTAACAACATACAAGATAAACTTAGAAAAGATATAAAAAGAAACAATTTTACGACTTACTTATTTTACTTTTCATATTTTTTTTAATATTCCCTAAAAGCATCATTGTCAGCATGCATTTCTTATACGCAATATAAAATGAATGAATGCGGGGGGACTGCATTAAAATAAAAAACCATTTAAATATGTATTGTTGCCTGTTTCATTATTGAACAATCTTTAATACTAATGTTTCTTTCTTTTTCTATTTTTATTTATTTATTTTTTACTTTGGCGGCAATATCGAATAATAAAAACAACATCAAAAATAACAATAACAACTATAACAATTATGGGTAAATAGTGCCAGAAGCAGCACCGCAACATGTCAACTGTACTGCATTATCATCACAAAGTCTAAAAATATCCTGGCTGGAGCCGCCATTACAATTTCATGGTGGCATAATACAAGGCTATAAAATTTTATATCGACCGATTGTGAATCAAAGTGAGTTTATAGAATTTTATTTATTTATTTTTTTTCAAGATTTTAATAACGTTTTTACCTTTTTATTAAAGTACATGCCATGTTTTAGCGTAAAATAATATTTTTGTAGAAAATTAACCAAATATTAAACATAATATTTGATAATAAATTCGATTTGAAGTTCCATTGAATGGCTTTCTCAAATTATCCTTGGAAATTAGTTAAGATAAAAGATGTAGGAGGAACTTTACTGTCTCAATTTATAATTAGACAGGAAAAGACAAAAGTTTATCACCTTAAAAGTAAATTATAAAAAAGATTCATACACACTTGCTTAAAATGTTAAAAGAGAATTTATGTTATCCCCCGTCACTCCTAAATGAAACATATTAGCTTTCCACAAAGTATCCGTTGCTTCGTTTCAGTTTCATAATCAGGTTGATGTTTAAGCTAAGCAGATAATCAATCTACTGTAGCTCCATATGATTGTATAGTGTTGAAGATCCTTGCTAAGTGGTGGTGGTGATCCTTACTTAGCGTTGTATTTTTTACAAGTAGGCAACGTTTTCTCCCGATTATTCGTCTGATGTTTGTCATTATCGTCAGAAGTAAGCAATGAAGTTCAGGTGGCTTCTTTTAGATGGATTTGTCTGGAGGAGGTTGAAGTCGCTTTATCAAACAGCAATTAAATTTTTTCATCATATCCTCTACTGCGGATTCGAATCTGGGCCGCTTGTGTGGTATGCGTACACTCTAACCACTACACCACGTCAGCCCGTTCAATTAGAATATAGGAGCGAAAAAGGTTGCTATTTTACAATGACCAAACGATTCTTGATTTAAGTCTCTACTTAATAAAAATATTGGATACTGAAGTGATTGCTTTCTAAAGAATTTGATGAGTTTTACTCCAACGTAAATATCCAAGATGAAGGATACAAAAAGCCAGGAGTATAAAGACATAGTAGAAATGCTACAAGTAGACATCATAGGAAGGTAGATAGTCAATCAAGGAGGACTACTTCAGGAAAAAGTATGTGGGGAAACATCCAAAGTCACAGTAAGCCAGTTGCCTATAACCACTGCTCCTTATAAATGAGTCTATATAATATGATGGGTACTGAAGTACTACGCTGTTAGAAAGCTGATGAAAGCGACACAGTACATGAAAGATTGTTCTTTCTTTTTATATGTGACACCAACAAAAATCGTAATCTATAAATCCGTCCTCCCGATACTTTTACATAAAGGGAATGTTTTCTTTTAGCCGCTAACAATAAAATTATATGGAATGTAATGATTTTGATGCACTGAATTCAAATCCGTTTTCAGTTTTATTTCTATTGGGCTCAAATTTTTTTTATGGGCGTGGCAAATTTTTCGTACAGAATATGGTAGTTATGTCAATACATTTCATCATAACTTGAAAACGACTTGACCGATTTGAATGAAATTACCACCAAACGTTTAGGAACTAAATTTCCTATAAGTCACTTGACACAATTTTTTGTATTTTCAACAGTTTCGGAGTTATTAACAACTTAACTGCGAAAAAGAAAATTTTCGCGCAAAATTAGAGCAATTTTTATTTATTTATTTATTATTTTTTTTTTGTTCAAAAAACCATAAAATTTTTTTCAGAATGAAAATTTTGGCTATTTAGCACACTAATTAAAGCTTTATATGTTGAGAATAACATAAGCTTTAAATCATGAAAATCGGTGGGCTATTGCTGATTTTATTCAATATTAAATGCAGCTACCTAACGTTGACCAAAATTAGCAAAAAAATGTTTTCTTGCAAAATTAGCAAAAAAAAAAAAAATATGACATAACTACCATATTTCGGGAGAAGATTTTAACACGCCCATAAAAAAAAATTTGAGCCCCATGGAAAAAAACTGAAATCGAATTTAAATTCGGCGCATAAAAATTATTATACTTCATAAAGTTTTGTTTAAAGACGAGAAAATTATTTGATTTTTGTAGACAAGTGTAGACCTAGTTTTTTTTATTGAGAACGTTTAAACTTTAATTTAAAACAAAAGAACTGCGACTTAAGGCCTAAAATGCAATTTTTATTCTGTTTAGATGGTATGGCGTATATTTGATAAACAGTTTACGTTTTAAAGGTGTTTAACTAAAACACTATTAGAATTCTGCTTATTAAGCAATAAGTTGAATTTGAAACATTTTCTAGAACATATGCAATATAAGTCTATATATACATCTCTGGTTACTTTTTATGTCGATATAGAGGTTTTCAACAAAAACTTTGTTTTACAAATAAATAAGCAATAAAATAAAACCCAAGCGATGGTAATTCGCGTCCGGCCAGTTGTATCTTTAACGGCATAAAAGCCTTACATAAAATTTGGCTTCTGGTTGCTGTTTTTATTTTCTTTAAGGATCCACAAGGGACCAAGGAGCTATTATAAATTTTCTACAGTTGCGTCTGCCTAAACCTAATGCTTCTTTCTGGCTCCGAATCGTCCAATAGAAAGCAGCTTCTTTCTTCACCTGTCTTTTCCAAGTATGGTGTAGTCCTCCTCCTGTGCTTATGGGTTCAATTCTAGGGCAACTTTTGTCAACAGGTTTCCGCATGTTGTGCCAAATCTATTCAATTATATCTATTATTCAAATTTGGCATGGTAAGCAGTGGTTAAGTATATTGTCTGGCCAGAATACTGTTACGAAAATGAAAATGCTAAAGACAAAATTCACTACGTCAGAGCTTATTATGAGCTTTTAGCTAAAAAATATATTGGCTTGTGTCAAGGCTTAAAAACTTCTAAAATTATCTGTACTAATTAAAAGTGCTGCCAATGCATTGTTATTTTAGACCAGTTTGAATTAACGTAAAAAGATCGAAGATTCGTGTCCGTACAAGAACATTCTAAACTAAGATGAAATACTATAAAAACGGCGAATTGCGGCTGTTGAGTTAGTTAGTTATGATGTGGCTGTCAAGAGGTAAAGTCTATTTAAGGCGCAAATAAAAAGTGTTATTAAAAGCGAATTTGGTGTATTAAAGTACAGTGGAATTATTAAAGAAAGAGCAACAAAAACGAACTCAACGCTTTAAAAAGTTTAAAACGAAACAATACTTTTAAACAGTGTTTGACAAATGCCTGAATGTTATTGACATCCTTAAAAGTGTAGGATTTGAATGAATAAAAGATCTAAATTTTCATGTTAGAAGAATCGTGTATGAAGATCGTCATATGGGGTCTACTTGGCGACAAGAGTGACTGCTTAGGTTTAATATTGCGTATCGACACTGGATTCACCGGACGCTGTAAAGATGATGCCGAAATAGAAAGCAGACGAAATTTGCTTGAAGTTTTTATTTCCAATTTAAAGTCTTACTGTATAACTAGCTTTGATTAGCATAACTTTTTCTTGGCAATGTTTATTTGCAAATCATCTCTGTTTCCCTATGCCTGTACATAATACAGCTTTCCCTGTTCAACAAATTTTGATCTTCTTCAAGACTGCTGCTCCCGGTTGTGATATATTCACTTGAATGATTTAATTGAAGACGCGTTCGTATTAGCACATCATAGCGAGAGAGCCGACACAAATTTATTTATTCTTAGTAGTAATAGTAGTTGCGAATATTGCTTTAAAAAGTCCACCATGAAAATGGCGTTTAAATAGTATTCTACAGGGCGTGAAAAAGTGATACCATATAAAAAAAAGCTCAAAAGTAATATTAACAGGTATGTCACTGAATTCAGTTTCAAACGAAAGTGGAACTAATTCCGTAATAAGCTTCTACAGAAAACGTAAAACGAAAATATTCTTCGGGATTAAAACCACTTTTAACGAAACTGCAAATACGGTATCAAAACTATTTCGATCAGAATGTACATACACGCATAATTTGAGGTCAAGTCTTGCTGTGATGCAAATACGTAGAAAATTTTTTGTTTATAAGAACGCTTATTACACATAAGCTTTGCCTTCTTTTAAATATGACATTTCATTTGTGCCAAGTTCTACTTTTCGAGTATTTTGCAAACCATTATACCAATTACCAAAGCTTCTATTACAGAAACAACAGCAACATGTATAATATCAAAACAATTATGTTATTCTAACATGCCACTGTTGGGAAACAAACGAGGCTGTTGTTTAAAAATCTGATGTAACACTAAAGGCCTCAAACAATTTTATTGATCAAATCATAAATTTCATAAAAATTGATTTCTTACTTAAAACTTAAACTTTTTCTAATCATTTCTCAATAATAAAACTAAAGTTTATTGCTCTTTACTCTACTCTTCGTAATGTGTTTTTGCTTAATGCAAAAGTATCATTCCATTGTAGATGTAAACGTGAATGCACATCTGACCACAAATGTAACCACAAATCGAAAAAGTTTCATAAATGAAAACTAACACTGTATTAACCTAAAAGAATTGTATGTTTGAGTAATAAATTGAAAAGTTATAGTAAAATTGAGACCAAAAATCAAAATTTATTACCTTTTATATAGTATTGTTATTGCAAATAATGGACATTTAACCACAAAATTTTAATTTTATGCAAAAATTAAAATTAACTTTAAATTTAAATTTTTTAGACTCATTTTTCACTAATTCTGCTAAAAAAAAATTTATGTAAAATATCTGGATAAAACGACAAATTCCTCAAAATCCTACACACATTTGCAATTTTTAAGTAAAAATATTTTTTTGTAAAGAAATTCATTTAAAAGTAAATTTTTCAATAAGTTAACGCCCAATATTAGTGGTATAGTTTATAAAATAATAGAAATACATGTTGTTTCATTACCCTTTTAGGCTGAATGCTCATTTTGCATGGAGATGATCTTACTTGGTTGCTTGCTGCTTCCGCACCATCCCATGTAGGGTTACATTGTCCTATATTGTGGAGTATCGAGCGTCTCCTGGTGTTTTTTGTACGACGCCTACTTCTTGGGTCCCGATTATTCTCCTCTTGTACTTCCGATTTACCTTTATTTTCAAATTTTTATATGTTTAACTATGGGTTCCACATCAGTCATCTTTCCGTGATCTATGTTGTTGATGTTGTTAGGCTAGGATATCGTACATGTGAATCTGAGGCTTATTACGGTTAACTTCACACAAACGTTAAATATTCTGAGCTAGGTTCGTTACATATTTGTAATTGTAGTCCACCGAATGTAACTCCTGCTTTATTGAGCTCGCTGTTTAGGTAGGTTTCTGATTCACCAATCACTGTCACTGTATTGCTTAGATAGCAGAAGCTACCTACGTATTCGACAGATTGGCATTGTAGCATTGCAAACTCTCTTGACCAACATTGTGCGCTCCTGATTCATCGCTGATCTCCGATCTTTTAATTTAGCTTACATGTTGAAGATCTTGAGCGAGAGTAGACAAGTATCATTCGCCTAATCTAAATCCTAAAATTGGCGTGAACAGACTACCCACTTTGGAATCCTTATTATCAGAGTCATATCAATTCAATTGAATCCGTGTAGAGGCAGTTTTTATTATTCTGTTTACGTGGCTTAGGGTGGAATTATGTTGATAGATTTCCTTCGTCTGAGGCTAGGTTGGACCCGATAAAACTTTCTACATTAGAGCGTATAAGGGCAGTTTTAGGTATTCCTTTTGTGTGCAACCATATTGCCGGTAGTATTAATTTCGTGTTTTTGCTTTTTATTTTGAATTTTAGTATCCCACTCAGATTTTCTCATCATTATTGTCCGTTACTCTGAACTTTTACAGAACGAACTTTGCGAATTCATTTCCTTTCTGTAAATTATGTAGGGACTTCAACTTGCATTATGAGCTTATTGATATTACTGTGACGTAAGTAATGTTAAACGTAGTTTCCTTTCTAACATTAACTTGTAAGTTTTATGTGTATTTTCATAGTTAACTCATGGACATATATTATTGTTAGCTTTAATATTCATTTACAGTGAACTCGCAAAAACTCGGAACGCTCGGACGGGTGGGCGTCTGAGAAACATTTTACAACAACAAATTTATTTTATTTATAGAGACTATTCTAAAACGTAAACAAAATTTGGCATCTTTAAAACGCATACACTCTTTTTCATTTTTCGTTACTTTTTAAAACCCTGAATTAAGAGTACACTTGTTTGTTTGTCATCGACAGGTAAAGTGCTGCTCTTCTCTTTTGTTTTCACACCACGTACTCACACGTATAGGCAAAATTTAAGTAAAAAATAAGCAAAGAGAAGTAAAAAGAAAAGACGTGGAAAAATACAGGGCAAAGTAGCCTGAGTGAGAGGCTCTCAAATTAATACCACAATTATAAAGTGCATTAATATTTGTTTGTCGAACGCTGGTATATGTTGACCAGTTAATTTTTGTTGGAAAACATTTAGCTAAGTTATTAGCTTATGAATGCATGAAGCCATTAAGAAACGTAAATCAAGATTTTGAAGATGTTTTGAAAATTTCAAAGATAGATTGTTATTGTACTCGATCGCACCTATCAGAAAAATAGCATCACTTTCCATGTATTTCTACTACATCCATTTTTGACGCATAATTTTTTGCCCTGTACACTTTTTTAAGTGTAAAAATTAGAGTACCTTTTGATTTTGTTGTGTAACTTTTTATTTGTTGTAAAAATTTTGTTGTTGTTTTTTACAAATTTTGAAAAGCATTAAGTACAGTTTAAAAAACAATTTCTAAATACATCACGCTTTTATACGCTAAAATACATAAATACTATAGAATAAGGGTAAATAGGGGTGATATTTTTTAAAACTGTGGCATTCGATGATGTGAACAAATTTGAAAATGTGATCTGCTTTGGTAAAAATTAGGTCACTGTATATCAATTGTTTTTATATATTTAGCTTGTGATGAAGTTCTGTAGCTGATTCGTGTTGTCGTTGCCATGACTTATTTATCCGCTATACTTCGGACTGTAGCGTGTCTCTTCGAAATGGAGACGAGCCCTCCACGCCCGGTTGAGGCCGTGTAAGTGAGTGGTGGGACCGTTTGATGAAGTCATCGAGCACGATGGTATGTAATCGAGGTGATAGAGGGCATACTTGCTTTTTTCGGCGTTCGTATGAAATGGTTGACTGAAGTTCCCGTTGTGAAAAACTGAGAGTTCAGCGTATATATACATACGTGCATAGCTGTGATAATTTGAAATATTTTTCGGGATACACCTTCTCATCTTAACGCTTTCCATATGGCAGTCTGTCTAACAGTATCGAAGGCCTACCTAAAATCTGTGAAAAGTAGATACAAGAGAGTTAAGATTCAAACATAATATACTTATGCTTACTCAACGAAAAGTCTGTCAAATGTACTTTCTGAATGGTTGTGTTAACGAGGACCTGAAAATTGCTATTTGAGAGTTCAGTTGAATGGATAATTACCATTATTACTATCTGGATGCATTTATTTTTTAATTAAAAACATATAAATTTCAATATTTTGTGTTACAATTTAAGCATTGTCAGAAAAATAACACAGTTTAAAAAAATTAAAAAAATCTGCATACACTCGATACGTATGTTCAATCGTCGCTGTTTCAGCAACGAATAAAAGTAAGAGCATCAATTGCAAACGTGCTTTTTTTTTGCATATAACACACTAACAGCTGTTTACGTACGTAGAGTGCGATTGGGTTCGCTTAAAACGTAAGTAAATTCAACTGAACGAAATGACGAAAAATTTGTGAAGTACATTATAGTTATACAGATTTGATTGCACAGTCGTTGAAGCTAGACTACGCATATTATGCTTGAGCCTTTAGTCTTGCCAGACGGCATTGATTTCGCTTAAAGTTTAAGAATTTTTACAGCTTATGAAGGATGAACAAAAAAAAAAAATGCTTTGCAAGATTTTTTAAAACACATTTCATTCCAATTTTTCCTTACAATAGTTTTTTAAAAAGTTACTGAATATTTTAGTGAAGACTTGTGGCGTAAATAAAGTCATACGAAAGGCACATCTTTGGTAAAAATGAAACACCCTAATATATACATACATAAAATAAGTGTGAGTGAAAGCAATGGATTTTAAGTCCGGGTCCGGGTTGTATGATGTATGCATTAAAAATCCCAAATTTGGTCGTCTCAGTTTCTGGCGAGTCGTTAAAGATATGTGTGGCGTGGCGTTGTTATGATGGGACACAACACCATATCTGTTGATAAGTTTTGGTCGTTTTGATTGAATTACTTGATAATAATCAATATCATTAATTGTTGGCAATAGAGACCAGTACATATCTAACAGTTTGAAGAAGTTCCTTTCAATCCCACCAGGCCCACAACATTACCTTTTGTCGCATCAATCCTGGTTTTGGCACCGATTACGAAGCTTCTTCTTACTTAGCCCATGATCTGTTTCGTACGTTATTGTTTTACGTCTCCACTTTTCGTCGCCCTGTTATCATTCGGTCCCCTCATATAACCTATAGTGTTGCCTGATGCAATTTATATTACCAGAGATAATACGTTTTAGAGCCATTTACCGACAATTTGCAACTGTTAATTTGTTGACTATCAAGATTTTTTTTTTTATCAAAATAAAGATTTTTTCTTTAATTGTCAAAAATTTTGCAATTTATCAACTTTAAAGAGAGTATTCCAGTAAAGGAATTGTTTCATTTTGATGAATAGGTTGTTAGCCTGATCTACGTAACTTATTTTTGACCGGAAAACTGCTTGTTCACCTTGTAGATGGTTTCCTAGTTTGCTTTCCACAAAAATATATTAAAAACATGGAATTGAGGTCAAAATATAAAATAAATTGCTTAAGAGCCACCCAAAAATTCATCTTTTAAACCGTGTTTTATTTAAAAATATAATTTAAATTTGTTATTTCGTTTTCTTAACCATTTAAAATCCTTCAATGAATACTAAATCAAAATCTAAAATGAAAAAAGAAGTAATAAATTAAAACTGTAGTTTTTGTTCCTTTTCCTTAAAAACTCCCCTATTTAATGTTTTTTTTTCTTTTCTCTTTGAACGTTTTATGCAGTTGATTTTCCAGCTAAATTGGAAATAAAACGTACTTCAAATTTAGAGACATATCTGCACACACTGCACAAAGCAACCAATTACTCTATACGAGTACTGGCATATACGGCTACTGGTGATGGTATCGCCAGTCAACCGTTGTATTGTCAAACGGAGGATGATGTACCCGATGCACCGGCCTCCATTAAAGCGGCCGCTCTGACAGCAGATTCTATTTTGATTTCATGGTTACCACCCCGCAATCGTAATGGCATTATAACACACTACACCGTCTATTCGAGGGAAGCTGGACGTAAGGGACAAGCGAAATGTAAGTATGATTTCAATTTTGCCACTAGACATTCTATTTTTCTCCCCTCTTTTTTATGGTTGAAAGGAATAAATTCCAATAACTTTAAATAACATTGAGGGCAGAGAAAGGGATTGGTAACAAAAAAAAAAAAAAAAAAATATTAATAATGACGATGGTGATAGAAAAAGTTTCTCTTGTGGATCTCCCCAAAAATTTTAAGTTTTTTTTCTTTATTTTTGATTTTTTTTTTTTCGAAAAAGTTATGAAAGGTGCAGTGATAAACTTCTTAACTTGTAGGTCTTATTTCTTTACCAAAGACTTCATCATACGCTACGTCATTTTACTCCTTCATCGAATTTTTTTCCGTTTTCTTCTTTCATTGCTATTTAAGATAAAAGTTAAACGAAGAAAAAGCTTTTTTTTCAGAGATTTTTTCAGCTTCTTTTTTTCATTGCGCATTTTGATACTCTTAGTTTTATTAGCCAAACTTTTTGGCTGTAGATTTCAAAATAAATAAAAGTTTTGGCATTTAATTTCAATTTAATGCTGTTTGCGAAAAAATAAAAGAAAAAAACTTAAGAAAGAATGAAAAGCAGTGCATAAAAACGATTGAATTGCTTTACAAAATGAAACTTTTAGTTTCTGTTAATAATTTTTCCTGTGCGTTTTTTTTTTTCTCAATTTCAAGTTTGCTCGTAGACAAATGATTTGTCAGCGTAATTATCAGATAATTTAAGTGAAATACTAATTGTAATTCGAAGGAAAAAAAGAGGAAATTTAAATTTATTTTTATGTGAAGTAATGAAGGAACAATTTAATAGTAATTAAAGTTAATTTTAAGCTTTTAAATTTGTCGATTTAAATGCTTTAACACATGGGCTGCAAGTAACAGGTTGGTCTATATACAGGGCAGATGTTTTTTTATATTACTTTTCAAGTGTTTCGAGTCTGACTGTGATGTCACTATATTATTGCATATGTTTGAAGCTGTTAAAAATCATTCTAACCACCTCATAAGACCACTTGCTGTAAAGTAAAAACAAAAACTTTCGATTCTTACTTGTAGGACCGTTCTGGTCCATATTAATTTTTGAAGCAATAATGCACTAAAATGTGTTTTTTGACTTTTTATAATATAACATATTTATAATTCCCACGGATTGTTTACCTTAACATTCTAAGCGAAAACAATTCTGATATTTCAATTTGTAGTGCTTTGGATGAAAATTCTTTTGATTCACAAAAGGAAGAGGATGCGGCAGTAAGCGTGTAGTAAGAAGTTCAACTAAAACTATTATATATACACAACCAGAGCCAATACGAATGGACGTTTCCAGATGCTGAAGTATGGGAGAGCAAATTTCGTCATAAAGTGCAAAGATTTAGAAACTAGCACTTTACGCTTATACATTTCTATACTAACTAGAGTTACCCTTACCGCGTTGCTGGGAATCTTTGTACGTTCTCATGAAAAAAATTTAAAGGAATTCATTAAAATTAATGATTTGTATTGACTACTAAGTCATTAGACCAAGTTCAGAAACTGCCATTCTAACCGTTCTCTAGATCTAGTAATTTGAGAGCTCTCACGCAGGCCATTTTTCACTGTATTTCTCTATTTGTTTTCTCTTTAGTTCCCTTTGTTTATGTTTTGCTTATTTTTTTCCTATGCGTGTAAGTACGTACGTATTAAAATAGAAGAGAACAGCTGCTCTTTGTGGGAATCTGCTCTAGATATATAAAAATAAATATTTAATTTGTATGGGGGGTGCCACACCTACTTATTCATATTTCGACTAATGATATAAATTAGAAATAGGGAAATTAATAGTGGAATATGATGTCCGGCAAATAACCACCTCTTGCACGTCGGCAGACGTCCGCTCTTTTCACAAAATTTTGAAAATTTGCCCAAACTTTATATACAAATTTTTGTCAGTTTTTATTGCGGAAAAAATGAAGATTTGTATGGTTTGCTTGATGCACTCCTTGGCCGCTTTATTTTCCGCGCAATAATGAGCCAGGTTAATTTTCACATGATTTCAAGTGCCCTTCGCTTTGAGTGTAATATGACCTGGAGGCAGAGACAAAGTAGCAATAAGTTCACACTTATTCGAGATTTGTGGGATCGCTGAAAAATTAAGCTTGCAATCTTTTGCAACTATCACGACGATGTAACTCTTGGTAGGCAGTTAATGCCTTTTTGAGGTCGTTGTTCTTTTAGACAATATATGCCCATCAAAACTGCATAGTATAGCCTAAAATGTTTACTGTCGATTCCAAATCCGGAGAAAGTCCAACCATACCTTGGAATGAAATAATGAAATGAAATTCCTGAAAAAATAAAGGGGAGCATTTTCCATCTTACTGAACGCTTGAAAGTACAATATATTACTGATGACTAGCGTTTGTCATCTTTTAAATTAGGAAAAAAAACTGGTAGAAAGGAAGTTGACTTTCATCGGTACAGACAGAAAAAAATAAATGTTTTATTCTGGTTATTTTCAAAAAAGTTTCTTATACACATGCACATTTGCTTTCGATGAAACTGCTACATTAGTTTCATTATGCAGCATCTACGTGCGTTGTAAGATAAATTTGATGCTGCAAATTTAAGTGCAGTATTTAGTGCATCATATGCAGAAAATTTATATGCAAAATATAACAAAAAACAATTTGCTCATCATAAACTGATCAAACTTGATTTTTCACTTATTCTGCAAATCCTATTCATAAAAATAATAAAATGAAAGAATGCTACATAAGCTAACGTATAGATACGTTAAAGCTAAAAAATTTATCAAAGTGATTCAAAACTAGCAGCAAGGTTAAGAGTTAACCTTTGCTAGGGTTCTTGTAATTTTTTATTAATTCCCATAACATTCCATGAAGGAACACGGGAACTTCTCTTAGTTAATGAGCACCACAGGATTCTATTTTTAACTTATTGAAAGGGACAATTTAATGCCGGTTCCGAACGGCAAATGCAATTGAGAAGTTTTCAATAGCATTAACACTTACTACCAGTAACTAGCTAATGTTTATGAGCTGATACCGAGAAAACCCCATCTTCTACCAATGGTACTTCTAACCGAATAGTAGGCATTAAAGCCTTTATTCATCATCAGAAGGGTATTTTCCTTCCTTTAACAATTAACATTTTATTTGCATTACTGTTTCTGTTAATCAGAGGATACAGAATTCGCTTGTATAGTATCAGAAATGTGGGAATTAAAAGTAAGTTTTTTATCTAAACGTATATCGAGATATATATCGCTATCACCCCAGTCTATGCTTTTACCCAAGAGAGATATATTTCCATCCGGCAAGTGACAAGGCTTTCTTTTCCTAGTAAAAAAGATAGCCTGTGTCTTGTCGGAGTTGATCTTAGTTTTCCATTTGTAGCAGTAATTGTCTAATATATTCAAAGATCATTGAAAGTCAGTCAAAATAGTTTGACTGAACTCATGTGAATAATTAATAGCTAAGTCATCAACATATGCCGCAAAATGGCAAAGACTTATCCAGGCATATCAGCGCAATAAACATTATACAAAATTGGCCCAAGCACCGAACCTTGGGGTACACCCGCCGGAAGTTCCAAGAGATCTGAAAACGAATTATCTATAGCCACACAAAAATGTCTATCCTTAAGAAAATTTCTTATAATCCTTACTAAAGTAATGCTGTGTATCTCCTGTCTATTTAGTTCGTGGTGATGTCGAGTCAGAGATTTTATTAAGAAAAATTAAATATAAGCTTCTGCCTTTTGCTTTCTTTAAAGCCTTGAATGATTCTGATCTGTTAATGCTGACAACGACTCCTTTCGTCAGATGGGCATATTTAGAATTTAATAATTTAATTTTTTATCATTTAATTAATTTCAGTAATAATTATTGTATTGCAACTGTAAGGAATTGTTATCCATAGACCAAAATAAGTAAATTCAAAAATTAATAATTAAAAAATATTAATAATTTATTTACTTTTTTTTTGCTAACAATTTTGATCAAATACACAAAAGCAAAAGTCGTCTTTTAGTTAGAGTGTGATTAAAGACAGACCGTTAAAATTTTTAAAGAATAGCTGTTGCAACAAAAGTTTTAGATAAATTAGTGGCCACCACAAGGCCCTAATTCCAATCCAATGAAGAATTTTGGGAGAATAGTAAAAACCGCTTGGAAAAAGTTAATTGGGATTCAGGAAATGAATATGATACGAATGGAACAAGATATCTCTTACGTTTTTGTGTAATGTTCTAGAAAGTACGTCTAAATTCATTAAAAACACCACAAAGAATAAAGGGCTCTAAGAAGAATATTAAGAATATAAGTTCCTCTCTACTTAAGCAAAAAGTGTAAAACAAAGTGAATGTAGGTTCTTTAATAATATTTCACTTATTTGGGTTTTTTTTTTTGGGTTTACCACTTTTTGTTAATGTTTTTTGAAAGGACTTAGCAATGAATGTACATACGCGTGAAGTTTTATTTTATTTGATCCAAATTGTTAGCAATATTACAGATTTTCTTGTACACCTGATTCTGCACATTCTCCTGTGCTTCAAACAATGAATGAAATTCACAGTTCATTCAATATGTGATTAAAAAATATTTTAATTAAAATAAAATTCTTTTTCTATATGGATATATACCTTATCCTTGAAATCAACAAGTTCAATTACCACAAATTCAAAAAAGCTGTTACTTATTGTTGTCCATTTAAGTATTAAGTAAATATCTTAATTGTATTCTTTATATACTACGCTTATGCACATATAAAAATATATATTAAATATATTCTTTTTATTATAACTTTATTTTTTCTTTCATACTCATATGCTATTTATACGCTGCATTTAAAACAATTGACTCTCCCAACCATCGTTACCCGTCACCATATGCATAAATATGAATGACCTTTGGATACGCCGGTTACTGTTGGAATACTACTGCTGTGTTTCTGCCATTGCCACATTGATACATTATTCCAGCTCATATGGTTCGTGTCGATGAATCTGGTTATCCGGTTACATATGAGGCACGTGGTTTGGCTGAAAATCAAATGTATGAATTTTGGGTTTCAGCTTCAACGTCTGTGGGTGAAGGAGAACCAACATCTGTGGTGGCACAAGCCACAAATACACGTGGTAAGTTGAAAATTGAATTTCAATTCAATTTTATTTTTATTGTCTTTTTTTTTTTTGGTACATACTTCTCTTCCTCTCTGTGGATATGAATGTAATTTGTTCGATTGTTTTTTGTTGTTGTTTTTATTGCTGTTTTTTTGTGTTTTTCTGTATTACTGTTCAATCATGGGGCATTACAGATTAAATCTATAAACTTAGTATACCAGCAATGGATATATTTATTATTCTGCAGTAGCTGCATCTGTGTATACATATGTGTGTACATATATAGATATTTTGAAATGTATATATTTGTTGGCATCATGGTTTTTTTACTATTGTTACTTTCTATAATTTATTGTGTTTTAATTAATTGGCAATAGTATTACAAGTACGGCCATGTCAATTGTTATCAGTAGTGTAGTACCACTACAAAGTTTCAGTCATTTAATAATTGTTTCAATTACTTGTAATTTAAATTTTTTGTGGATGCCGCAGCTTAGTTTAATTAGTGTGGTAAAGATGTGTGGTAAAGTTTCATTTGTTGAGTAGTAATGGAAATAAAATATTTAAAAAAAATGTACTAAAGAATAAATTTCGAACATCTCTGAGATATATTACAACGGTCTTAAGAAATATATTTTTAATATGTATCATGAAGCGGGCATTTTGTGAAATTAATGGATAAATATGGTTTGGGACATGCGACCATCATGGCTGGCGTATACAAGGCGCAATCTGGATCACCAATTTTTACAAACTATCCACAGCATATGCGGTAATATTTCGCCAATAACTCTTCTAATGTTGATTTTCAAGTGTTTAATTGTCTCTGGTGTATCGACGTAGCCAAGTGGTTTTATATAACCCCAAAGAAAATAAATCAATGGGGTAAATCACTAGATCTTGGTGGTTAATTACGTGAAATTATTCTTTCATCAACAGTTTCTTTTAGTTAATCAATTGTATCGGGCGTTGTATGACATGTGGCTCCTTCCTGTGGTACGAAAAAATTTATAATTATGTCCCTTTACCATTCGAAATTGGTAGCAATTTTCTGTGGATATAGTGGCGTTTTAAAAATGCTTGTAGATTATCTTCACTCCAAATGCGACATTTCTGATTATTATTTTACCAAAAATAGACTTCATCGGAGAACAAAATTCTGAATGGAAATTCAACTATTATTTTGATAAAAATTTTCAACAATTTGCAGGCGTGCCTCTGGTGTAAGTTTATTTTAACTGAAATGTCAAGTCCAACTAAACAAAAAACAACTATCAGCTATTAAATCGGTTGTCAAATAAAGCAGTGTTGCCAACTCAGAGTTATGAAACTCTAGAAAATAACACCCTATATAACATATGGGCTGAAAAGTTGTGGGTATAACGAAGAAAACACTTCTTTTAGTTCAAAATTAGCTTAATTCATCAACGTAATGTCCATCAAGAGCAATGCAACAATTCCAGCGCCAGTCTTAAATTTAAATTCCACTTTTGTGGAAATTCCACTTTATCTTTTGCCTTAATATAGGCCTCAGTTTAAGCGATAACCTCTTCATTCGTGCGAAATTTCTTAAGGCGAGTTTTTTTTGAGATATGCGAACAGCCAGTAGTCGCTGGGAGCCAAATATGGCGAATAGAGTAGATGTGAAAGCAATTCACATGTACATGTAATTCATGTAGCTTTGCTATTGTTTCGATTTACTTGCAACTTGTTCTTGTTTTTGTTCAATAGTGAGCGAACGTGGCACTCACTTTAAACAGGGCTTTCTCATAGTCAAATACATGCAATATAAAGCCAACACGATTTTGTGAATTTTTTTATGTTTTCTGCTGTTACTGCCTCATTTTGACTTCCACTGCGTTCTGTATGATTGGTGTCTCTACGACAACGTTTGAAATCAGCTGGTTATTTCTGATGGAGTGGAGTGCCCATAATACTTTTTTTAAAGCCAATGCTTCGCTTGAATGGTATTATTTTCCATCAATAAGCAGTCTAGAAGTAAAACACGAAATTGTTTTTGATCCATTGTTTTGAAAATAACAAGACTACCAAATTTTAATTGTTTTAGTACAATCTTAAGTCTTTCTTTCTTGAGAGTCACAGGTTAACGTCAAGTTTTTACTCAACTTAATTTGCATTTCTTTGTTTAGTGTTTGACAGATTCAACCATGGGTGGGTACACAATTCAAATCAAAATACACTTCGTGCTCTTCGTGATTTTTGTGGTCAGCATAATTTAACAAATATGTCCACATTCGGAAGAATTGTGCGCAAGTTTCAGCAAGTTGGCTGTGTAGGAAATATGGAAACACCTGTGCATGTTCGACTTGTTCATTCTGGGGAAAACGTTGCTGTCAACAACGTCGTCGTACCCATCTCACGAACATCACTAATGCGAGTTTTGAATAAAGATATGAATTTACACGCTTACAAGGTTCAGTTGACTTAAGAGCTGAAGCTTACTGACCACTTCAAGCGTCGTCAATAGGCCGAATGGTTATTTGAACAGACAGAGGTGAATGGTGACTTTACAAAGAAAATTATCTTCAGCTACGAGGCACACTTTCACCTCAGCGGATTCGTTAACAAGCAGAATTGCCGCATTTGGGGAAATGAGAATCTATGAGTGTTTGTTGGAAAGCCCATGCATCCACAAAGTCTTACTGTTTGGTGCAGTTTATGGGCTGGCGATCCAGTTTATTAGGCCGTATTTCTGCGAAAATTGTATCGGTCAAGTAGTTACCGTGAATGGTATTCGCTATTGCGAGATGATAACTGACTTCTTGTGCCCAGAAATTGAGGTTATGGACCTGGACGATATGTAGTTCAAACAGGATGGTACCACTTGCCTCACAGCCAACGCGAGAAGTTCAATGGCCGTCATATTATATGACTTCTTTCTTTATTACTAGACTTCTTTCTTTGGGGATATTTAAAAGAAAGAGTATACGTCAGTAAGCCAAGAACAATTCATTAGCTACTCGTAAAGGCTGAGATAATTTAACATTCAACAACATTATACCTTAAGTATCTGTCAAAGTCATTAAAAATATGGACCGACGGATAGAGGTATGCCAATGAAGCCGTGGCGAGTATTTGGCGATATTTTGTTTCACACATAATTATCATAGAATGATCCTTCTATCATAATAAAAAATATTAAGATAATTCTCTTAAAACATTTAGTTTTATTTTCAATTAGCATAGTGCGTTTTGATTGGACCAAATTTTACAAATTGCTGAAAAAGCTAGTACGGCTGCTCTTGAGTGTAGCTAGGCAGTTGATTGGAATTTTAGCATTTCAATGCGATTTCCGTACGAAATTGATTTTACTGTAACATTTCTTAAAGTATCGAGTGGGCCATCTATCGGTTAAAATTTGAACAAGGGGTTGCTTCGAATCTGTCAATATTTATGTCATTCAATTCTGTCACAAAATTCAGTAATTTTATCCACTGAACGAAATGAATCGATTTACGCTTGAGCAACGTTGGGAATTTGGAAATTTATTTCCAAAATAAAAACAATTGGTCGGAAATTGCAAAGAAATCAAAAAAATAAATAAATAATTTAAAAAAATCATCTTTTTGGGTGAAGCTCATTTTCATCTTGCCGGGTATGATAATAAGTAAAATTGGCGTATTTGTAGCTCAGGAAACCCAAACGTGGTCTTACAGAAGCCAATGCACCCATTACGAGGAACTGTTTGGTGCGACTTGTAGAGCGGACGCATCATTGAACCAACGGTCAACGGAAAGACCTATCGCACCACGATAACCAATTTTTTTGTACCCGCTCTTCATTGTATTGATGTGTATGATGTTTGGTTTCAACAGGATGTTGCAACTTGTTTCACATCTCATGTCACAATCGATTTATTGCGTCAAACGCTTGATGGCCGTTTAATTATCCGAAATGGTGATGTTAGTTGGCCATCAATAAGCTGCGATTTGACACCGTTGGACTATTTTCTGTGAGGCGCCATTAAAGATAAGTGTTATTCCGACAAACCAGAGACAATTCAGCATTTGAAAGCCAACATTCGTGATGGCATTGTGGAGATACGACCACATACACTCGAAAAAGTTTTCGAAAATTGCTCCGTTCGTATGGAGTACTGTGGGGCCAACCGCCGCAGCCATTTCGTTTCTAACCGGAACAATTGTACTTCACAACAAAAAAATAAATTTGGCAAAATTTCAAATCGTTTTTGTTTTACAGCATTTTTAAATTTAAACTTTTATATGACACCAAAGCAAAGACTTTTTACGATTTCTTTTCTTTCCTTTTACAGCACCAGCCAGAATTGCTTCATTTGGTCAACTGGTAAGAAAAGCTGTGGGTACGAGTTTAATATTGGAATGTTTAGCTGTTGGAAATCCTACACCACGAGCAAGATGGTTGACAAGAGATAGACCGGTAACATTTAGTCCCTTTTATGAGGTGACAAATGAAGGAAATTTAAAAATACATCGTAAGTTTTTATCATCATCTTTTACTTTTCATTTTCAATTTTTATTGCTTCAAGCGTTTAATATATATTTTTTTCTTATACTTTATACTTGCAATTCATTGTTCTTATGTGTGCTTAATTAAGGAGTTGAAGGTAGTTTATCCGGAAATTACACTTGTACAGCGAACAATCTTTTTGGCAGTGATGAGATACAGTATCAAGTGATTGCAATGAAACCACCAGCCTCACCACAAATCATTGTACAGTATGCTTCAGCTGATAGTATACGCATTAGTTGGGATCCACCAGATGATGGTGGTGCACCATTGCAGGGCTATTCTATAGCGTATCGTGTAACGGGTGAAACATGGTCTCAAACGGAATTAATGCCGGAAAACAATGCCTACACTATAACCGGCCTGAAATGTGGCAATCAGTATATAATTAAAATATCTGCCCACAATATTGTAGGGGATGGTGTGCCAAGTGAGGAAATTAATGTCTGGACCAAGGGTAAAGGTAAGTGCAATCACTTAGATTTTTAATAATTTTAGCATATTTTTCTCGACAAGTCTTTGCCTTTTATTTTAATAATTTAATTTACAGCATCCCAGGCTCCTAATAGTAATGAACTAATTGCTACAAATGCATCATGCGTTAATTTAAAATTGTCAGCCTGGAATAATGGCGGTTGTCCAATTCATCATTTCTCTATTGAACATCGTCCCCTGGGTAAGTTTCATACTACATTATGCATCCTTACTACTTGTACTCTTATGCATGTAAACGTTTTATGATGAATGAATTTACGAGCGGATGTCATTAAAATCTCTAGTCAGTTGTTGTTGTTTTAACTAAAAAGTCTGTTTGTCGGTCTATACTTACTTATTGCCAGTGTATTTTTGTTGCCTTATTATTTATTGTGGTTGCAACCACAGCTAACTAAAATACTGCATTTCTCTCTAACCATATCCTTTTATTCATTTGGCTGCTCGATGTATATACTCTAGTCATCACACAGTGGTAGTAATTCGTTACATATTTGAATGGTAATTTAACATCCCAACTCTATTAAATTTTTGTGCTATTTTGTCCCACTGTCATATATTTAAATAGAAATTTAATTCTATTTTCATGTTGACTCAAATACATACGCAATTCAATGCGTTCTTTGTGGTCTTTATGGTTTGCATTTGAACGTGTTTCTCATATCCTTTTTTTTTCTTGTTTCGTCACTAGACTACGCGTCTCATATTCCCTATTGGCTGGTTGTCTAAGTGCACACATTTTTTCTAACAAAACGTGCCTGGCTTTTGTTGATATTGTCATTATAGTTCAGCGAAAAATTAGATGCATGAGACTGAAATTAATAAATTTTCATTAAATACATTATTTTAATTAAAATCAATTTCGAAAAACATTATCGTGGGATATAAAATGCGGTCAAAAATAAAATTTATTGAGAAAATAATTTATTTTGAAAAAAACAAAAATATGGAAATATTGCAAATGTAATTATAGGGGATATAAAAATATAATTGTGTTTAAAACTGGAGAATGAATACTAATTATGTAAACCAGTGGTCATCACAAAGGGAAAACACTTAAAACTAACTAATCATTTGTCTTTGACTTGCAAAAATACTTGAAGTGTACTCGTTCTCTGCGAGAAAAGGTAGCATTTTTTAACTATTTTGCCTTCTTTATTATGAATTTTATTGACATTCGTGTCATGTTCGGCGCCCGCCGGCAAAGTGTGCAGAAAACAGATGTAGGGGTATCACTATTAGTGATCGAAATTAATAATAACCCATTAGATGTGGAACAAAAATAAATTCTAAAATATTTTGTTACGTATTATCAAATCAAATATTTAGGACAAGACAATAAAAATTGCCGTTTGCTATAATCATACCAGATTAATTTAACGAAGTCATCTATCGAAGTCATTGTATCTAGAAAATTAGAATTAAATATAAGGACAAACTTTAGGACAACTCTGGCAAAGCTCGAAAGAATGCAAAGGTTTGCGTACGTTGGCATAATTGGAGCATTGAGATCTTGTCTTACAGCTGCGCTAGAAGCTCTATTAAACTTATGTAAGTCCAATGCATACACTTATCGGGTGTTTTTTTCACAGTTACACAAGGAAAACAAAGAAATATATTTTTAATATCAATGAAACAAACTTTGCTAACTTTGAATAACTTCAAAGAAAATAATCCAATCTTTGTCGCCAATTAATTGGACCATTATATGAAATTACTCTTTCAACAGTTTCTTTGAGTATATCACTTGCACGTCGCACGTCGTGTGGCATGAGGTACGAAAAAATTTCTAGTCTAGTCTCTATATAGTAACATTATGGCCATCATCTTTTTTAAAGCCATATGGACCAATGACTCCGCCAGGCCATAGAGATCACCAAACAGTCATTTTCTGTGGATATAATGGTGTTTCGACGAAAGTTTGCGGATTATCCTCACTCCAAATGCGACAATTCTGCTTATTTACGTACCTACTCCACAAAAAATGGACTTAATCGGAAAACAAAATTTGAATGAATGAAAATTCAGTGTCTATATTAATTTACACCTCAGCCCATTCGACGAATTGGCGGCGGTGTAAGCCTATCCGTAATTAAATTTAAGACCAAACTAAACACAAAAATAACTATAGAGTAAAGCCAACAGTAAGAATTATTGACGATAAATCGAACACAGGAGTTTTCAGAAGGCATTGCAGCCTGACAAGCCCGGTAATTAACAACACCCTTCTCGACTGTTTCTTGGACAAGGAATATTTAACACTTTGGGTAACGCTTTGTGTCAAAACTGAATAACAAGTGCGAAAGGAAGCAGTCTAAAGGCTGCATACTTCTTAGAAGATAGATGATTCTGTGGTACACGGATGTGTAAAATTTAGCACGTTGTAAAGGGGCGGCGGAATTCGGGCCTAAAATGAAATATTCGGAATCCATGGAAAAACTGCAAGCTTTGGCGCGCTAAAATTTACGCCACTGCAAAATGTGCACAATTCAACTCGGACAGAAAGTATCTACAAGGTAGTCAGGCCGCCATTGGCGCAATTAGTTTCTATGAAATTAATTAACTGAAAGTTGATATTGGATTGCCTGTATAAATTGAACCAACTAGGTAGAAATAATATGATCCAATTGAACGATACAAGTACTATTTGTTGTACAAGTACTATTTGTTTTGTTTAAGTGAGTTAAGAAAATCATTTTGATAAAAAATGGAAATTACAAGAGAAGGGTATTTCACAACTTTCGACGTAGATTATTTCAACAAGAATATGTCGATGAACTCAGTTCTTTGTATGGCAACAAAGCAACATCAAGAACCACAAAATATAGCTGGTATCGTGAATTCAATCGTGATCGTAATTAAATCAGTTGTTGTGCCACAAAACAACGATGAAGTGCGTGAACTGATAATGCAAGGTCGTCAATTGACGCGAGTGTCATTTAGTGTAAGGAATCAGTTGAAAAGTTCGACCGTGGTGCTTCAAATGGCGTGTATGAAATCGTGACAGGTGACGAATCATGGATATATGTGTATGAGCCGAAAACAACACACAATAGACCGTGTAGGTTTTCCAAGATGAGCTAAATCCAATAAATTATGTTCGTGAACAAGCACAGCGAATCAAATGAGTGCATGTTTTTCGGCCGAATGGATCATGTGGCCACTGCTCCTCTTAAGCAACGTAGGACAACCACCGAAGACGAATCATTATCCATCATTAAAATTCGAGCTCTCATATATCTCGTCAAACAGGTGAATTTTTAAGTAATCAAAACATCGAACAATGACATTTTCTGGTTACCGAAAATCAAAGATAAACTGTTCAAATAGTATGCTTTGGAGGACTCTAAAGATGAATAGAAAAACTCATTTGAGAAATACTGTGAACAAACGCAAAAGTGTATTTAGTGTGATGGGGAAAAATTCGAAGAATAACAGTAAAATGTTTTACTTTGAATTTTCAAAATATATTTTTAGGAATCCACAGAATGTTGTCTGAGTTGGCAATATTACTTTATTTACAACCAATCTAACAGCTGATAGTTGCTCTCTGTTACGAATTGACTAACAAAAGAGCAACGCAGCATATTGTTGAATTTTTTTCAAAATAATGGTTCTGTTCGTCAAACTTATCGCGAACTTATTCGTTCATTGTGGCGTATATAATTGACCTGCACAGCGCCTTATTCGAATAACCAGGGATTGGCTATCAAGATCGTGTGATTCAACTTCATCGGATTATTATTACTTTTTTTTAAGTTATGTAAAGTCACTTGTCTATGTCGATAAGCCAAAGACAACTAAACAACAGGAAACCAACATTCGAAGAGTTATTGGCGAAATATGGGCATATATAATCCGAAGATTTTGAGAATATTGGTGTTCTAGTATTCTGATCCGTGGCTCCACATAACTGAAATCATATATAAACATTACCATAATGTCATAAAACTATCAATCTTACAAAGCCCGTTTCATTAGTATTAAAAATATTGTAACGTTTTAACCTTTTTAAAACGTTTAAGTTCGCTTAAATTGCGTTTAAAATAATACACAGTTTACAACAACTTAATATTCACTATACAGCACCTTTATCTCCGCTTCAACATGTTTTTATCTTACGACAGCCAACTGATAACTAACTGACATGTAGGTAAAACAGCCCTTTATATACCTAATTGTCTGCATTTTAGAAGGTTCCGGAAATATCGACCATTTTCTATTTCCATATCTGCTAATCCAAATGTAACGTAAAAATATTCGATGTGGCAGTGCTGCCAACCTGACATATACCAATATATCACAATACAGAATTACATTTTTTTGTTCTAAACAATATATTTCTTTCTTTTGTTGTGAATTAAACTTCTATAACTTGTGAAAAAATGCATATGATTTGAATGTTAACAGAAAATATATAATGGCACATGAGAAGTAATAATAAGTAATCATCAGTTTATATAAAATGCCATTTATTCCATTTATCATTTGAGTGCCATATGAGACTCTTATTTTATAACAGGTTAAACAGCAAAAACAACAACAACAAATTCCAGTGAATGATACTTCTTCCTGCGTGTCCGAAAGTCCTTAGGGCTTATTAGAATTATTAATAAACTTTACGGAAATCCCTACACATACATGCAAATGTATGTATTGGCATATACAAGCAAATAAATATATTTACTTCCGTTGTAACTAAAATTCTAAGCATTCATCTATTTTTTTCTTTTTTTTCAAAGCAATTTGTTTAAAAACATTTTTTTTTAATTTTTCCAGGTGACATCCGTTGGACTGTCGTTACATCAGATATTTCAAATGCTGAAGAGAATCGTGAAAATTTAATATTTTGTGATTTTCTTCCTGCCAAATGGTATCAAATGCGCATTTCAGCTATAAATGATGCTGGTAAAACGACTGAACATTATCATTTTGCAACAACGAATATTGATGGCGTAACAATACCGCCACCATCCGTCTTTCCATCAGAAAATGATTTGATGAACAATCTGATAAATGCAACAAATCCAACAAATGGAGATTGGTATTCAACACTAATTGTTATCGTTATAATATCGGTGGCAATAATAACAATGTAAGTAAAAAATGGGGTAAGAAAATGGTAAAGTTGAAGTGTTGTAGACGTTTTAGGGTAGTTAAGACAATATACAATGGAATTACTCGTAAAGCATAAAAATACACTTCTTTGGAAAGAAGTAGAGGCATCTGCTGCAAAGACAGTACGAACGTATGTATAACTTGTATATTGAAAGAAAATCTAGTCATCAACCAACGTAAAAATATGTTGTTTGAATGATAATTATTGCGATATTGCAAAGTCCTTGAATTATTGCTTATGCTCATCTTATCCTTTGTTATTTACTTTTTCCAAGACACTTAATACTAAGAACACAAAAAGAAACCCTTTACTAATCCTACAATCCAACAAAAGTAACTAGAAAAATTTAATTAAATTTCTTATACCGGTTCGCTTAAACTGTCAGTAATAACATGGAGCAGAAAAAAAATGACCATTTCTAGTTAAACGCCAGAAAGGAAAGGAAGGAAAAACTAACGAATTAACTTTTGTATGCTCTGTAATTAGTCCTCTTCCTTTAGGACTTTTGCTAAAAAAAAATATTGTGCACAAAAAAATAAAACTGTAATAATAAGAAATGATACAATAAAAGAAAAGAAATCTTAAAAAAGAAACTAAAATCAACAACAACATCATTTAATTCGCACGTTTTTAATTATGTGCCATTTTCTACAAATTTTTATTTTTTTTATATTTCTTGCCCTTAATTTCTAAAATTTTTTTTAATTTTATTTCTTCCAAACGTTTATGCGCTTCTATTTCCTGCATTTGTGTTGCTTGCTGCCTGGCTGTCTGTCTGTGTACACTATGTGCGTTTAACCTTTAGAGCTCTAACAATTAAACATCGTCGCACATTGTGTGGCCCCATGACTGAGGGCTATGAATCTCGAACATTACCCGGCGACTATAAAGAAGACCATGACAATCGTCGTAATCAGCAGGTGTATAGCGCTTCACCCGTTAAAACGGTAGACAAAGGAAACGAATCAGGTGAGTTTCTAGCAGCAGCTGAACTAAACAACATGGAATTTCACTCTTCAATTCGTTTAATGAGAAAGAAAAAGTAAAAAGAAGGGAGAGTAGATTAAAATAAGCTGTTATAGTGAAGTTAGTTGAATTTTTATTGGTGATAAAGACAATAAAGTGAAGGAAATTTAATTAGAAACACTGGCATTAGGTTACAATTATATATATATATATATAAATTAACATTCCCTTACGATAATCAATCGTTAAAAATCATTAAAAAAAAGATTTATTGTGTCCTAATTTCTACGAAGTCATAACTATTAAAATGTTGATTAATCACTAACAGGGTATCAAACTTTTATAATCGAAAACTGTTACTTCGAATAAGAAAAAATTTTTTAGATTATACACTGCAAGGATATGAAATAAAAGTAAAAAGTTAAATTTACACAATGTTAGTTGAAGCTGTTACAACTTTAAACAAAGTTGTGTCTGTTTATTCAATTTATTTCGATGGGCAACTGACTCGGTTCCATACTAAATACAATACAGAAAATGTAAATTTTAGCACAAAGAAATCAATCATAGGCAACTGCTCGAACTTGTTATGCACAGTTATTGTAGCAAACGAAAGAAGCGGAGTAAGCTTGCCTAACGTTGTTAGTAAATTGAAACTGTTAATGAAAGTTGCTTTTAGAAAGTTGTCTTCGTTAAGCTGCAAGTGGCTCACGAAAAATATAATTTCGCTTATTGCCAACCTTTACACTGATGCCTGTTGTCGAGTACCACATGTAAACGGAACTGGAGACAGCATTGCAGTCAGAAGAGGCGTTAGACATGGTCGCATATTAAGCTTTACTTTTTTAAACGTTATCTTTGCCATAATTGTGTTACATACTACACATGTCAACAAGGACATCGACTGGCGCCTGCAGTGGCGTTTGGAAGACTTCGACTACGTAGGCGCGTTCAGCCTCCCCGCACACACACATTATGATATACAAGACAAGATAAGTATAGTCGAAGGAATGATCGCGAGAGTAGGACCAAAAAAATACGCGTCAATTTCCCAACAGTACGACCACCAACTAATAAAAGTTGTGAATTGCTTTGTGTATTTGGGTTGCACGATTACAAGAACCGTTGTGTCATCGTAGTATACAAAGTGCGAAATAGAGAAGAAGAGAGTCATTAAAAAATATTAAGAATAGAGTTGGAGAAAGAACAGAGCCTTGCGGTACCCCTGAATTTAACCTGAACTTGTCGGATGAGAACCCATCTATGACCACTCTTATAGAACGATCTGTGGGAAAGCTCGATATAAGTCGAGAGAAGTGACTACAAACACAAAAGCCAGTAAGTTTCGATACTAATGCCTCATGCCAAAATCTATCAAACGTTGGAAATATCCAGAGCCACAAGTTATCTCTCACCAAAACTATGAATGGACTTGTCCCACCTCTCATAGAGTACCGCCAGCAGATCGCCAGTGGAACGGCCATTGCGAAAGCCGTATTGACGATCGCTTAATAAATTGTTTGACTCCAAATAGTTGACAAGTTGATGATTAACCATATTCTCCATAACCTTTGAGAGTGCCGAACAGACTGCAATTGAGCGGTGGTAGCCTCACCTTTTTTAGTGATTGAGGATACGTTAGCAACCTTCCAGCAGGATGGAAAAATAGCGGCGCGAAGTGATGCACTGAAACGGTTGGCTTATGAACACGCAAGCATCGAATAACACTGCTTCAGGACCAGTGCTGGTATGCCAGAAGACTTGTTCACATTGAGATTTGCAAGAACATTTTTTATAAGTAATTCAGCCAAAAGGTTTATCAACCTGGTTCGCGAATGCTTGGCCATTCCTTCAAAGAACTTGAATCGAACTATCGCTGTTCCTGAGTCTTTTAACGAAAATTAAGAGCTTTGGCATGAAGTCTCTGATCGTAAAGAGCCTTTTCACGCCTAAGTACTACGGCACACGAAGATCTCGCCTGTTTGTGTAGCGAATCAGTAAGGTCGCATTTATTGTTCCGCCAATTCTTGAATGCTTCCTCTCTAGATCTGACTGCTTTAATCGAAATCTTTTTGGATGGAATAAACATGTCCATTCCAGCTTTATTATTCTGACAACCATCTCTGCCATAGCATCTACATTTGAGTCGAGAAAACAGAGTTTCCGATTGAAATGCCCCAAGAAATCGTTGAGCTCAGCTTGCTCTTCGTAAACATAAACAGAGCGTCTCGTAGCTGGAGGTTAGACGCCATGAAGGGCGGAGAACGAAAAAGAGGCAGAAATGATGCAATGGTCTGTGTTACCGAGAGGTGCAAGGTCCTCAACTTCATACTTTTCAGGGTGTGAAGTGAGGAAAAGGTCAAGGGTGTTATTTTGTTACCCATCTACACACGATATATGTGTAGGTTCATTCACTAGTTGCGCAAAGTGATTATGCGCGGCAAATAGCTCAACATATTGGACTTCAGGAGTTGTGTGGTCAGAATGGCGTAGAGTTGTGAACATTTAAATCACCAGCAACAACAATTTCACCTTTCTACTAATGCCTTCTGTTAAATCTTAAGCAATGGTTGTTTGACAAATAATTTGGTGGCTCATCCTTAAGCAAATGTCTATAAAAAGGGCTTTGAATAAAATTTTTTAATCTGGTGAGTTTTAAAAAAACAGTTTTCAAGTAAGAAGATGCTTTTCCACCGGCTTAACAAATTGTTTTTGTATTACTATTTAAGGATTAAATAAACATTGAAAATAAGCAAGTAAACAAATATTCCACAGTGTAGTTTACTAAAAATCCATTAAACTATGACTTATAAATGGAATTCAACCACTGGCAGTAGTTAAAAAAATAATATACTCCGCAACACTTTTTCACTGTGGAAAAAATAGTAAAACGATAAAAAGGACGAACAAAAGGAACAAACGGAAAAAACGTGATATCCTGACGAAGCACGTAGTTGTAAAATCTTGCTTTTCTACTCTTTTTTTTCTCGTTACTATGATTCTGTCTTTTTAATGATTGTTTCTTTTTCTCTTTTATGCTTTCTCTACCTTGTCTTTTTCCGTTTTTCTTGTATTTTCAATTTTTTTGTTTGTTATTGTAATGTGTTACGTTTGCTGCGTGCCTTATGGTTTATTGTGGTCGTCTTCTCTTTCACTATTATGGGGACGCATACTGCCTGTGCGTCCGGGATAAAAACGTTAAATAGAAATGTATGAGATTTCACCATATGCCACATTTAGTGTAAATGGTGGCCGGACGGGAGCACCAGCTAAAACACCAACACGCGGTGTAGCTGCCTCACCCATGGACTATACAATGCAATTCAAAACGTTTGGTCATCCAGAGGGCGAAAATCTTAATGCGACTGCATATCCTTTATTGCCATCGTCAGGATTTGGTCATGTCAAATCAAAATCATCATGGCATAAGCAGAGATATTACAATACAGATGGTATGTTACGCTCAGTTAAGGGAAATAATAGACTCCTTTAAAAAAATATACTCGTATATAAAATTTAAAATAATTTTTTTCTTTTTTTACTTAAAGATGAATCAACTTTAAGTAAATCCATGACTATGGCCGTTGGATCTCAATCGGGGCATACGAAAAAATCCTCACGTAATGATAATAGCCGTACAGGCAATAAAAGTAACAGTAGTAGTAGTGGTGGTGGTGCTGGCGGCGGCGGTGGTGGTGGTGGCAGCAGTGGTATAGGTAGTAATGGCAATGGCGTTAGCCATTGTGAGTCTGAATCGGATACGAGTATAAGTCCTAGTACTGAATTCTCAAATATGCCTACTTATAGAGTTCCTTGTAAGTCACGCAACAGTGATGGTCGTAGTGGAGTAGGTGTGTAAAAGCATTAATTGCAAACACACACATGTACATTAACACTTTTAACCAGAAACTTTTAGAAAACTTAAGAAACAGCAAAATACTATTTAATGTAAATTTCTCTCATTCTTGTACATTTCTTTCTTAGATATGTTCCGTCCTGACTCTTCGACGGAATCGAATAATGATCAATCGTCACCCATCGATAGACGAATGAATCCACAGCGTTATGCTAAGGATGGTGTGAGTACGACTTCATCAGCTGATAAGCGCGCCAATCGCAATCGCAAACTTCAACAGCAGCAACAGCTAAATGCTAAGGATTCTTTGGAACGGCGTTTATGTCCTGGTAGTAACAACAGGTAGTTCAGGTACCTAAACCCCAAACTCCAAAATAAATTTCTTCTTTAAATTTCAATCAGTTTTTAGATGAAAAAAAAAAACATAAAAAAATCATCATATAATATCGGCTTAACAATCATTCATAAATAGTTCCAAGGAAGTTTGGGTTAAATTTTGTTTTTGATTTTTATGATATTAATTAATTAATTTGATATACAAAATATATGTCTGTATATCGTTATTAATATTTATCTATCGAGAGATCTTTTAAGGTCCTCTTCTTACTTTTCTAAACTTTTTTTATAAAAAAAAATTAATTTGATAAGATAAGAACGACTGTAGGATTTGAATAAATTTTTAAGCTTCGTTTTAGTCTTAGTATATTGTGCTCTGAAAATAACATAATTCAAGTGGTCGCCTAGGCTTTTCTAGCAGTGCTTCACATTTATCAGTACTCGATGTAATGTAAGTGGTGTTATAACGACAAATGCTGCTGGAATGTTTATCTTGTTGGTTTGTTAGATTCAACGAAGGACATAAAATAATTTAAAGATGACAAATACAATGACAAATGAAGAATGTCTAAATAATTTTTTTTGTCAGATACAGCTCTACTGTATCGGTATGCAGTGGAGCTTCGATATAACGAACTTCAAAAATCCAATATAACAAATTTTTCTAAAAAAAAAAACCTTCTTATTATAAAGTTTTTAAGAAATGAAAAAGCACTATAGCTACACAAAGAAATTCAAAGCTGTAAGATCTCTACGTTATGAAGTATTCATTCAAAAGCCTCTGCACAATGAAGTCAGAATAAAGTAAAATAAAAGAGTCCAAATTTTAAAACTACGAAATTTAAATGCTTGGAAGTGCATATGTAAAGCATATTATAGCGAAGTATGCATTCAAAAGTATCTATCGGGTGATTTTTTTTAGCAACTTTCTTTTTGGCAGCTCTTTTCGTGCAACATGTGACTCACAAACATGTTCAGTTTGGTCTATAATTTAACCATGAATCGACTTACAAACGAACAACGCTGGTAGATATTGAATTTTGTTACCAAAATCATGCTCGGTTAAGAAAGTGCATCGTGCACTTTTTCCATTTTATGGTCAGCTAATTTCTAGTTGAATGGATACGTTAACAAACAAAATTGCCGTATTTAGTGTGACAAGCAGCAATAAGTACTGCAAGAACTGGCAATACATCCCGTAAAATGCTTTGCTTGGTGTGGATAATGGGTCGGTGGCATCATTGCACCGTACTTGTTTAAAGACAACGAAGTCAGCAACGTTACTATGGATGGTAAGCACTACCGTGCGATGATTGCAAATAAATTTTTATCATAAATGGAAGAGTTGGACTTGGCTGACATGTGGTTTCAACGATACGCTGCCACAATAAAATAATGGCTCAATTGAGAGGCATGTTTGGTGAACGTTTATTTTACATTTGGTACCAGTCAACTGGCCACCTATATCGTGACGCACTGGAAGACAATATGGAAGAATTTATTAGTTAGTTACCGACAATTATGTTGGAGAGAGTATACCAAAATTGGACCTAGCATTTGAGTCGTAGCCGCGGTCAACATTTACATAAAATCATCTATAAACATTGAGTTATATAGATCGTTCTATCGACACAAATATAAATTTCATAAATTTCTTTAAATTTTATGTGTTTTTTTTTTTAAATTAAATCCGAAAGCTCTTAAAAAATCACTATATAACGAAGTCAGAATAAAGAAAAATTTAATATTAAGCAAAAAGCAAAGACCAGTTAAATATTGATGATTGATTTTAAAACTTGTGTGAATATACAAATATTACACAATATTTTATTAAAATCAAACCAAATAAAAAAACAATACAAATTGTTTAGTGTTTTATTCTCTTCTTGAATAGAAAACTTTTGTTAGTATTTTCATGTATGATTTGTTCTTAATATAACGAATTTTTTTTTCGTATTTCTTCAAATTTCGTTATAAAAGGGTGTCACTGAGATATAAGAATTACGAATCACTAGCTATAATGATTGGTTTTTCAATCCCCTTCAGATTCGTTATATCGAAATTTCACTGTTCTAGCTGATTGTAAAGTCTATCGACTAATAACGTATATGGACATAGCGCTTATACCTTCAAATTCTTTGATTCGATTGTTCTCATCTAGTAATGAAATAGCACTATATTCAGTAAAGGGACGAGTGTAATCGAGCTAAAGGATTATAAGATATGTATAAGTAAAAAATTAATCTGGCGTTGCGTTAAATTTCAGTGGAAATGCCCATATGCTCTCCAATAAAAGTTACATATGTGGATGTCGGAAACAGTATCTGTCTTCATTCCGTTTTCGTTTACAGTCTCGATAGAACAGTAAAGCACATTGCAAATAGCAACGATGTTTTAAACAACCAAAGAAGTTAGAACTTCTGACGTCAGTGAACACCTTTGCATGCTTATAAAGTTTATAACTTCGTCAATTTTAAATTTATAATTTCTGCCAAGTATAGATAATATAGACATCGATAGGCTTTCACATAGCAAAGTTTTTTTTCGGAGGTGTTATTTTGGTGCCCATCTACTCACGATATACTCACATATCACTGCTCTTCGTATTGGTCTTCTGGCCTAAATGACGTAAACAAGACAAACTATGAACATTGAAATCACCAGCAACAAAAATTTGACTGTTCCCGTAATTCGCTAGGATACTCGAGAGAGTCAAAGCCAGATATGGTAACCTCCCTTACCGCGTTTGGGCTTCTATATAGAAACCCGAATGCAAAACCGAATGTGCCCTGATCTTGAATTTAATCCAAATTCTTATGCATCATATATGCCTAGTGGTTGCTGGCGCTAGTACATAAATTCATCGCGAATGTACATTGCAAGGCCCCTATGAAAAACTAAAATGAGATAAAAGGTTATACCCAGGGATATGAAAATCCAGTGGATCAACATTTTCAAAAACCTGGGTCTTACATAAGGTGAAAACACCCGCCCTATTGGGACAAACGTGCGCATATTCAGAAAAGAAGTTTACCGGTAGCCTCCGCACAATGCATAAATCAATCCTAAAATGTCCTGCCATTACATATATAAAAGCAAGAAATAAAGCAAATAATAAATAAAAACTACAAGTAAATAAAACAACCGACCTCCGGATGGTGACGACGACAAGTAAGTGGGTCGCAGCTGATTGATTATTCAGCAGCCAGAGTTATACCTTCGCTACTGAATAATCGAGAAACAATCCCTTTAAGCGGTTCGCACCTAAAGGTTTGATAAGCAATAGAGGAAAAGAGAGAAATTAAAAGCACTGATGATAGTGGATATAACAGTTGTTCCAATATTGCCCGTTCAATTTGTAATGAATGCCGTTTCAATTTGTTAATTTGTTTAGGTGTCAGGTGTGTGTTTATTTTTTTACTATGGTGTTTGTCCCGTTCACTTCACTTTTACAAACTTTTTTTTTGTTATTTCTTTTAATATTAATATTGTCTCAAGGCGTGTTACATTCGCAAACATTTGTTTGCAAACATCGCAAATAGCCAATCGCATACATGAATAACTTACTTTTCATTGAATGCTATTGGTTATTTTCGATGTTTGCAAACAAATGCTTGCCAATGTATCACCCCTTTTATTTTGGTTTTGTGTGTTTTAATATTGACATTGTTATTTTGTTATTTATTTTTGGTCACTTTTCTTTGCTGGTCACTTTATTGTTGTTTTGATTGTTAGTTTAGTACTCCAATTCTCTTTTGCGAATTGTTTCGTCTAGTGTTGTGGTAATTATTGTTTCTGTTTTTTAATTTTATTGGTATGTTATTCTATGTTATTGTTGTTAAATTTAAAATCTTATAGTGTTGACAGACTGGCAAGCATTTGTTTGCAAACATTTGCCAATGTATCACCCCTTTTAGTATTTCGTCAAGTGATATACATATATTTTTTTATGTTATGATTGTTGTTGTTTTTTTTTCGCGTTCACTTTTTTTTTTTTTTTTTTTGTTTATTTGTTATCTTATTTTAATTTTGTAGTATTTATTGCAAATTATTATTGTACAATAATAAAAAAAACCCTAGATATTGTGGACGGACAAGAGAAATACGTATTAACGGCCCGAAGAAGAGAATACTACTGTCTGAATATATTTTTATTGGAAGTACATTCTTTTTGTAATAGATAATATGGTTTTTTGCTGTGTATTTATTTCGAATTTGTCCATATCCTTGTTGGTCTGACTAATATTAATGAATATAAAAAGACCTCTAGAGTATTAAACCTACTCAGGTGGATTCATATTCTTTAAACGTTTAAAAACGCTTTATTAACTTTGCCAAAAAAAAAAAAAAATATATAATTCAACATTAGTTAATAATTGTAGTAAATTTTATTTGATTTTCACATGATAAGCACTGCTAGCACACCAAAGGAGTCTGCACAAATGGTATAATTTTTTGAAAACTGTACTACTACCCATTTAATTGGTTGACAGTTTAAGAACCTTGGGTTATTTTGAACATAAAAATTTTTGCTAAAAACGTATCATTCATATAATACATCATACTCGTACATACATATATCTATGAAAATATAAATTCAATTTCAAAGTATGATTACCATGACTAGTATAACATCATTAAATATTTTGTTTTTTTCTGAACATCATTGAATAGTAATGTGAAGGTTTTATGCATATACTTATTGTTGCTCAAATTTTAATTAAAATTTTAACAAATTACAAATTCTTTATTCTATTTTTCCGCCTTCTTCTTATTTTTTTCTCGACAGCTTAGACAGTGAGGTTAACAATTCGGAAACTTCAGCCTCCATAGCAGCTACCATAGCCGCTATGACTGGTGCAAACAATATGGGTTTTCGACCACCTTCGGGTTTTATCGATTCACGAGAATTTAGTGAAGCTGAATGTGATCATGAGCAACGAGCATTGGACTTGGAAGTGCAACGAGTTATGGAAAATAAAGATGGTCAGTTAAGTAAGGTGGATAGAGAGGAATTAACCTCACTGTTGGCAAGATATCATGAGAAAAAGGAACAGGAGAGACAAGAATTTACGATACATGTTTAGGAAAGAGAATTTAATCTGACAAAGGAATGTGAAACAAAATCATTAGAAATATCAAAATTAGTTAAAAAAAAAGTAGATAAAAAAAACGATAATACTAAGCTCACCTTAAAACAAACAAAAAATAATAATTAATATTAAAACTGAATAATTTAAGATAATTTTTAAGAGATTTAAAAATAGGTTTTAATACTATACGATACATATAAGACTCAAATGTTTATTGATCTAAACATTTTATGATTTTTTGTATTTTAATATTGTATATAATTTTTAACTATTTAGCAAAATTGAGTAGGGAATTTTGTGCATGATTTATTTTGGATAAAATTGTTTTATTGTTAATATGTTGTGATATTCAATAAAAAAAAATTTGGTATAAAACCACATAATAATTAGAACAAAATCTAAAATTTTTCTGCATTTAGTCTATTTTACTTTCGGCAAAAAGGAGAATCTAAACTAGCGTTAATTTAAAAATAATATCGTTTACCTATGTATGTGGTATAAAACTGAATGACTGTTCGTAGATTCCGCTATATGCGTTGCGTTGATTTTTTTAGCAACTTTTCTTTTGAAAACACTGTTTTTGGCAGCTCAGCTGTTTTCGTGTAACATGAAAGATTGAAAGTGCTGGACTTGACTGACATGTGGTTTCCACAAGACGGTGACACATGCCAACTAGCACGAGAAGCAATGGCACAACTGAGAGACGAGTTCGGTGAATAGTTTATTTCACGCCTGGGGCCGGAAAATTAGCCGCTAAGATCGAGTGATTTAACGCCTTTAGACTATTTTGTGTGTGGCTATGTTAACGCTCATATCTGTAGAGACAAGCTCGTAATGCACTAGAAGCCAATATGGTATGTGATGGAAAACGATTTTGATTGAAATTGAAATCGACAATATTTTTAAAGTCTTATAAATCTTTCAACTTTTTATTTATTACGAGTTTTGTTAATCAAGGCAGTTATGTTAATGGTAACTAACATAATAAGTAAAAAAGTATTAAAATTTTTGTCAGACTTGCAAATTATAGCAGTTTGAAATGTCAGTCGATTTTAATTTCGATCAAAATCGTTTTCAATCATATACTTGAATATTAAAGAATTTATTCGTCAAATACCGACCGATATGTTGGAGAGAGTACGACAAAATTGGACCCAGCGTTTGAACCATTTGAGGCGTGGCTGTGGTCAAAATTTACATGAAATCATCTTTAAACATTGAATTATATAAATCATTCAATCGACTCATATATAAATTTCATACATTTCTCTAAATTTTATGTGTTTATGAAATCAAATACGAAAGCTCTTAAAAATCGCCGGAGCGTAATAGATCAGGTGGTGGCATCAATTCTGGCAATTTTACTTTTTCAATTATTACTCATTTTTCGCTACTCTAATCAATTTTCGAATCATAGTGAAGTGTTCCAGATTAACAGGAGCACTGCGCTGACGGAATGCCCTTGTTCATTGTACCGAGTTCGCTGTTGTTGAGTTTAAAGTGAACGAACTTGTTTTATTCTAAGCCTGTACACATAATTTTCAGTCATTCTTTAACGTAATTCGGGCATACCAACACGACTTTTATTATTTCTGCTCCTCGGCATTTATAATAATAATAATTATAACTCCCATAACATTTTATGGAGAAACAAGGAGACTTCTCTCAGTCAATTAGCTGCACACGATTCTATTTATAGACTAATTGTCGGCTCCGAACGGCAAATGAATTAGCAGTAATACACGTAACCAGTTATTAGCTAATGCTACGAGGTGATAACGCTGTTGAAAACTTTTTCTATTTTAGATGGTATGGCCTGGGATTAAATCGGGATTGGTTGGTAGACGTGTGTCTTACCACCCCGAAATTAAAAAAAGAAAGTGATTAGGAGTACAGAAAGCCTCTAAGACACACTAAATTTGTGACGAATATAATAATAGATGACAAAAAAATAACAGCATTCTAGAAGCCAAATTTCCCACTTACCAAATTCTTCTTAAATGAAGCGTTTGGATAAGGTTGAAGCTTCTTAATTATTTAAAGTTCAAAGAAGCGAGGAGTATTTTTTTCTTCTCCTTTTTTTATTGTATGCCAGCACTCTAACCACAATACCACTTAGAACGATCTAATCATAATAAGCAAGGTGCGAAAACAACAGCGGAAAACTAAGTAAGATGATGGATATGTTTTAGCAGCCTAGCATATGGCCAAGAGTGGTAATAAAAAAGAAAAAAATTAAGGAAATGTATTCAATGTATTGGCCATCTTTAGCTATGATGTTTTCCAATTTTTATAGTAGCATATGTATACGTTCCACGGTAAAAACTGCTTTTTTTGCAGTAAGAATGAATCAATTTCAGTGTGAAAGTTCTGCATCGATTGAAGTGGAAAGTAATTAGGCAAGACAGGGCTGGATTAAATAAAACTAACGCCAACCTTTTCAACCACTAGTTTTCAAAAAGTTTTTAACTGGTCTTGTATCGTGTGGTCGTGAATTGACATAATGGAATATTATGATCTCATGTCTGTTAGCTTTGCTTTGGTGTAATGAATATTCTTCTCGGCTAGCTGGTCGGACTTCACATACGATTTCTTGCGCTTCGAGTTGTCGTAAGTTATCAAGTTTCATCATCAGTAATGATTTGATGCATAAATTACTTCTTTTTATGCCAGTTTAATTGCAATTAATTGCAATTACATGGTGGATTTCGATTGCATTTAAAAATGATTAAATAAATTTTTTCAAAACCAATACATATTGTTACGTTTTAACCTTTTTAAAACGTTTGAATTCGTTTAAGTTGCGTTAAAATAAAACTAAACCACTTTGTTGTTGTTACAGTTTTATTTATTTACTACACTATAACGTTTATACAGTTTATCTTAATACAACAATTTAATATTCGCTTATACAACACTTTTATTCCCGCTTAACCACGTTTTTATCTAATGACAGCAAAACGATAACTAAACTAACTTTTAGGTAAAGCAGCCGCTTTATATACCTAATTGCCTACTGTTTGGAAGGTTCCGGAAATATCGCCCATCTTCTACTTTCATATCCGTTAACTCAAATGTAACGTGAAGATGGTCGACAGGGTGACACATAACTACCAGATATACAAAATTTAAACATTTTTATTTTCATAACCATATATTATTTGATTTCAATCAAGTATGATTGCAAAAGATTTGATTGCAATAACTTTAACTGCAATTATGATAAATGTAATCACTTTAATTCATCACTTTAATCATTTTTTTCCGCTACTTTTGTAGGGAGCATATTGGCTTTCCACAACGCATCCATTGTTTTGTTTCAGTTTCATTAATCAAATTTCATTAATCAACTGTAGCCCTCTCCATATGATTGTGTAGTTGTGAATATCCTTGCCAATTGGTGGTGATATTTAATTTTTTTTTTTCCCAGTAGGTGGCGTTTTTTTCCTAATCATACGTCTGATTTTTGTTATCATCGCCAGATGTAAACTGGAAGGTCAATGGAGCTTCTTGAATTAAATTTTATTACCACATCCTCTGTTGGGGCTGGAATTTAAGCCATTCGATTCTTTAAAATCTTTTTTTTTAAATCATTTGATTTTTTTATTTCCCTGAGATCACAACTATACTATAATCCAACGGAATTACATACACTTTAAACGTAGCTGTTTCCACTGTTGTTGGTAATTCAAAATTATCAGAGTCAATTTTATTTCTAGAAGAAGAATTTCAATTAAATTTTTTTACACTATAGTTGTGATTTCAGGCGATTGATGAAATCGAATAATTTCAATAAAAATTTAAAGATTTGAACAAAAATGTTATTGCATTTGAATAGTTTGACAAGATTTCATTTTAAAATCTAAAATCATTTTGAACTAAAAGAATTAAATCAGTTTGGTCGTAATCATTTTGATTTCAGTACCAATTGATTGCAATTTTCTACAGCTCTGGTGGTATCTAAAATTATTGATATTTCATAAAGCCCACTGCTTGCAAACGATGTGAAAATGCTGCTTTGTTTGCAGCTGCTTCGTGAGTACAATAACAATTTTCATTGAGTGATGAATCCAACTTAGTATTTTTAAAGTTTTTGAACTAAACCGGGCCAACCTAAATGTCTCGAAATTGGCTCATTTATTCCACTGTAATGTTTGAAAAACTTTTTCTACCAGAATACGACTAAATGCAGATGGCTTATAACAATTACAACGTAAACTGAAATAAATTAATTAAAATTACAAACCTCTAAACATTCATAAGCCATACATGATATAATATTTAATTAATGCATGTATATAATTATAAATATAAATTCGTATTTCTAATCTATTATTAAACCAACATTTATGCAACTTAAATGCAAACTATAAATAATTTTAGAAAAAACAAAAAAAAACCATAGAATTTTATGTAAATTATTGCAAAAATTTATCTATGACTATATATGATTATTATTATTATTACTTGTATTATATAATGAATTTTGTGTGAATAATATTAACAACAATTGCATTTGTAATGAGATGGCAGTTTAATTTTAGGGTTGCATTTATTTTATTGCATTTAAAAACCAAACAAAACTATATCTTTTGCATTTAAGGGTTTGTATTTATTTTATTAATTTTTTACTATTTTACATTTAACAGAAGTAAGTTTGTATTTTTAAAATAATTAGAAAAAAATAAGTTTATGTATAAAAATATAAATGTATTAAAGCCAAAGTGAAAGGGTGAGTGTTTGTTTGTATAGTAGTTAATAAGTAAATATTTTGTTTAATAATTTAGTTACGTATGACGTTTATTATGTTTATAAATAAAATACCAAGTATTTATGCAACAGACTAAATTGAAAATTTTTATATAATGTATTGAAATTTAAATCATTTGTACAGTAAAACAAATTCAAAAAATATGCAAAAAAAAAAATTACAATTAAAAATTGATTAAACAAAGATAAAAAACTATTTATTATAATAAAATTATAAAAGAAATGATATTTTATTATATAAAAAAATATAAATAATATAAACATATAACAAATGAATAACTGTTTTTTAGCAACTACAATAGTAAAAATATTTAATTTAGTAATAAAAATTTAAAAAGTATAAAAACGAAAAAAAATTCAAAATATTTATGTTAGTAAAACAAAAACAGTATCCACTGTAATGAAAAAAATTAAACATTAAAAAAACACAAAAATTCATATTAATTTGATTAATTAAAAACAAAATATGTTAATTGATTAAGTAAAATAAAATGAAACTAATGCTTCAAATACATAGGCGACATCAAGTAGCATGAAAGCAAGCAGAAAGTTGTTGTTTGCAGCATTTGCTGTTATGCTATCGACGTCATAAATATTTTTAAAGCAGCAGCAGCAATAAAATTAGGTATCATTGTCATCCGTTTTATTTGTCATAAAAATATTTGGTCTAGAAATATATTTTTCAGTGGTAACACCCAAGCTTTTCAAATCCACTAAAATAAAATCGCTTTTATAAAATATTACTCAAATATATAAAAATTAGTGGAGTTATGTGTTTAAAACGCTTTAATTATTAACATTAATGTTGTTTGATACAATATATTTATTTTATACTGTCGTTTTCTGATATATAAAACAAAATCATTTTTACGTTTTTCTTTTAATTAAAAATTTTATATTGCATTGGTATCACTAATTTTTGTTTTGCTCGCCTAAAAAAATAGAAATAATTTTATGTTTGGCGGCAGCAGCAGAGGTTGTTGTCTGGGCTTTTGTTGTGCTGCCTTTAAAATAATTATTTTCATATACGCATATGTATATTAATTTAGACCTTTTTTCTGTCTGCTGCTTGCTGTCGGTTATGTGTTTAATGCTTAATTCATACATGTAAATTATAATTAAAGTTTAAGTATTACATATATAATATATTTAAAGTAAACTACTCTATAAGTAAAACTGACAAAAAAGCAAAGTAAATATTTAAATAAAGAATTGAATAAAAATTATCTAAAAATTCAAAATTTATTACTTTAAATCAAACAAACTTAAGATAAGTCTTATATAAAAGGCCTAGATTTAGACGTGACGCCATAATTGCAACGAAATCAATCAATGCTGTGAGCATCACCGTAATCTATCAATTGAATTTTGATTGTTTCGACTGTGGTAATAGAACCATAACACAAAGGCATTTAATCTTCTAAGAACTTACAAAATTTTAATAGGTTTTGTTCTAGAATACCTTACTTCTTGATGTCACGTGAAGATAGTCTTTGCCCTACAGCCTTAAAGGGTACATTTATGGATTAAATCTCTTTTATAATAGTAGTTATTTGTGGCTATATGACTGCTTATTAAAGTTTTAATATAAAATATTAAATAAATTATATTTGTGCTATCGGCTTAAACCTTCGATATTATTTTACACGAGCCTTGGCATTCATTTACCATCTTAAAATCGAACAAAATCTCTTTTTAAATCTTATATGCATTTGGTATCATCTGTAAAGGAGAGAGATTCCTAACTTAAGACTGCCTAAAATAAGTGGACGTGAGTTGCATTTCGCGGAGATGTATCATTATTTAAAAAACCATTGTGGCTTACTATACCTATCGCAAGATATTTGTAAGGTTCGGATGGCGACCTAGGCTTGTACTTTAGAGGTACAGATACTTATATACGGCGTGATGGTATGTATGGTATGGTCAACAGGGACCTGGAAAAAGTGTAGAAATCGACATATGTTGCATATCTCTCCCTCTGCGGCTCTTGATGTGTTGTTGCACCTACTGCCGATTGACTTGCTCATGCGGGATGCGGCTACTTGTAACGCGATAAGGTTATTGTCATTTGGAGTGTGGCAGCTGGATATGAACCACTGGTTGGACTGCATTATACTTCTGACTACAGCATTCCGTAGTTCAACTTTGGCAGAAGATTGGGTGTGATAATCCCTCCTATTATGAATGGAATCGGGGCGATCCACTCAGTGATTTTGAAATCTGAGTTTACAGGGATGGCTTAGAGATGAGGTGTTGGATCCGGAGTCTTCTCAGTGAAGGCTAATCTGAATCGCCACTAAGGATTAAGGAAGCAATCCAATGATTTTTGGAAAACCTTCTTTCAATAACGTAACACATTTTTTGTGAAAATATTAAAGCATGCGTAGCGATAATAACGCCTACCTCTCATACAAATTTTATAGTTGAAAACATAATATTCTTAAATCTTTCGAATTTTTACTTTATATTTAGTTTTTATTGATATTTATTAAAAAAAAAAAAATATTTGAGAAAAAAAATTCATTTTAGTGGATATGGTCAATGTAATTAAAAAAACAAGATTTTCTTATTGAACTTAATTTATCAGTTCGTATAAAAAGTAAAATTCTATATTACTATTCATCAAAATCGGATATAATCAGGATTCTACAATAATAATGAAATAGCTTTTGTTAAAATCGCCTTTTAGTTTTAGATGGCTTGCGACAACCAGAATTCGAAAATATCACTATTAAAAATTTTATTGGGCATTGTGAGCTTTGGGTTAATTTTTTGCCGTGGGCAAATTGGGGCGGATTTTGCTTTTCTTTATTGTTTCTATAAATACAATTGATGGTAAAAAGCGTACACTAAATTCCCTATTTTATTCTTCACTTAATATTTAGTAATTAGAAAAAAACTTACCTAAAATATATGTTACGAATATTGCTTAAAATTTGATTTTTAACCACTTGTTTCAAAACCCCATTTGAGGACCATATTTTTAATCTATTGACTTTTTATATCAAGAATTTTGAAAAAATTTACTTTAAATAGTAAAAAAGAAGAAGAAGTTTTCAAAGTTTACTTACTTTCATTAACCACTATGAAAAACATATAAAGTATAAAAAACATTCAAATTTGTGATACAGTTATATTTTCATTGCTTACAATATTAACAGTTATTAACTGTATGCAATCAACTATTTTAAAAAGGAGACAATATTTTTTTTGTTTTAATCCCTCCAAAATACTGTGAGATGGTGAGATAGTGCAGAGACTGTCTAAACACTATCCGCCTCTCTTCCGAGATTACCTTGGTTTGAATTTCGGGCCACAATGACTTCTATGAGAACGAGCGGGTGGCATCACACAAAGGCTCACTCAAGGGAGCTATTTTTGACTACTACCTGAATCGAGCGGATTGCAGATGAAAAGCTGAGGGGCCCTGCAGAATAACGAAGCTGACTTGGCCTGAGTATGATTAGAGGTGCACTCGATCGCTCATTGGTCTTGGTGGAGGATATGTGTTCAGACTGGTGGCTGTGCTTACGGGGCACTATTGGGGATGCGATTTCTGTAGCAGCTGTGGCGAAGTGGAGAGGAGTAGACTATTGAGCACTTTTTATGTGAACGTCAGACGTTAGGCGAGTAATTTCTACACAACATTTCCCCGACATCCGGCATTGAGCCGGGTGATCTCCTCAACTTGACGGCTTGGATGTCGATTTTAAGATCTTAGAAACCTAGAGCTCTTGAAAGCAGCTACTAAGTCTAAATACAGTTTTATTTTAGTTTTACAAAGAAATAATAAAAAAATAACATATTTTTGTTGTTTGTCAAAAAATAAGTCCCAACCTGTTTAATATTACTTATAAAGTAAATTTTTAAACTGAAACCTGCGTTTTGACAATAGATTGTGTAGGATGTAAAGAGTGTCAAGTGTCATAAGTTAAATGATAGACTTAAATAATAACTTTATGTCAAAGATTTAGCAAATTTTTTTTTAATTTAAGTCTGACTTACTTAAATCTCAAAGTGTATAAATTTCGGTTAAAATACGACCATATAAGTAAGTATTTTAAAATTGATTTTAGTTTTATATAAACCATAATTTTAATTGAAAAGCATTGATCTAATTTTTTTCTAAGAAGTCCTCCATCAACATGGCAAATAAAGTGATAAAACTAATCGATTATTTTATATATTTGTCTTCAAATTTTTAAATTACGTTCAAAAATCAAAAATACGCACATATACACGACCAAATACACTTGTGAACTTAGAATTAAGTCAATTGTGAAATAAATATTTTTAAAAGTAATTATAATGGTACATTATTTGCTGTGATATGTAATCCTGCTATGTTTGTGAAGTTTTCTTTTTATTAAATTATTAACAAGAAATGTGGTCATATTACAGTAGTTTTGACTTGCATGCATAACTAACTTTTGCAAGAACTTTTGTGCAGATAAGCCAAAAGTGCAGCTATATTAAATGATTTTACCTGCCTTGTCGTGCAGATATGTAATTAATTAAAGATTACTGCTTCAGAGACCAACAAATGATCTTAAATTAAATGATGGCAATTTGGTACTTGCAATCTGGTAACTATTTAAAGAAATAAGTTTGAACAACAAAGCAATTGATTCGTTTTTTAAAGTAAAGTAAAATTCTCGTAGTTTTTTCTATGAAAAAATTTTAAAGTCCTGGAAACCTAAGGCACATAAGTTTTATATGCGGGTACAAAAAGTGCACTTAAAGAATACTTTTGTACTGAGTTTAGAGAAATAAAGACAAAAACAATAAACTTGAGCAGGTAAAGGCAATGTGCACTTAAGCTAAAGGCAGGCAAATCAAAACTACTGCATAATGAAATCATAATATCGGCTGATTTCTTAGCAACTTTCTTTTTGGCAACTCAGCTGTTTTTGTGTAACATGCTACTGTCAAACATGTTTAGTTTGCTCTAAAATATAATCATAAATCGATTTAGCAATGAACAACGCTTGCAAATTATTGATTATTATTATAAAAAGTCCTGCTGTGTCAGAACATTGTGTTCAGCGACGAGGCTCATTTCTGGTTGAATGCATACGTGAGCAAGCAAAATTGCCTTATTTGGTGTAAAGAGCAGCCAGAACGATTGCAAGAACTGCCAATGCATGCCGAATGAAGTACTGTTTGGTGTGGATTATGGGCCGGTGGCATTATTGGACAATACTTTTTCAAAAACGACGAAGGCAGGAACGTTACTGTGATAATTAACAATTTTTTGCACAAAATGGAAGAGCTGGACTTTGCTGACATGTGGTTTCAACAAGACGGTAATACATGCCACACAGCACGCGAAACAATAACAAAATTGAGATGCAAGTTCCGTGAAGAGTTTATTTAATGTTTGAGGTCGGTCAATAGGCCGCCCAGATCGTGCGAATTAACGCCATTAGACTACTTTAAGTGGGGCTATCATCTGTATAGCCCGTAATGGTAGACGCACTGGAAGCCAATATTGAAGAATTTATTCGTTAGATACCGGCCGATATGTTGGAGAGAGTATGCCGAAATTGGGGCCAGCGGCGTAGTTGCGGTCAACATTTATATGAAATCATTTATAAACATGGAATTATATAGATCGTTTAATCGACTCAAATATAAATTTCATACATTTCTATAAAGCTCGAAAGCTTTAAAAAATCACCCGATAATTAAATATTAAATTTTCAATTTCATAAATAACGTTTTTAACACAGTCACTATTTGTTTCAGATATGGGTCGAGATTTCATTCCCTAAATGGAATGAAATCGGTTCGAATTCGATTTCGGCGTTAAATGGTGCGACACCTAAACATTAAGCTTCTTCTCGAACTCATCTTTATGCAAATGGATTAAAACATTTCTCTCTTTCTTTAGCTCGTAGGCGATGATAAGTCTACTAAGTCGATCGTCTGTGTGATTATATCGACATTTCCGACAACGGACGTGGTATGCGGGGTGCACCCTTAACATCAAAACTAGCTGAACGGTGTTGACAAAACCAAAATTTGACTCAATTAGTTGTTACAGTATCCAAAACATAAATACCATTCACAATTTCAACCGCATGGCTTCCATTTTCGCCCTTATCTAAGACAAAATGAAAAATGTACCGAATGTACCGAAAAATAAGAATTGCATTCATGAAAATATCACATTGTGAAATTGTTTGTTTACAAAAAAATGATGGATTTTCTCCTCAACCTAAAATATAATTCTCATTATTAGTGATATTATTAATTAATAATTCAGGCAAACTTTATTACGGCACGTTAGGGTCTCATAGCCAGAAAATATGGAGTTAATTGTATGTCCACAGCTGTGTATCGAAGAAGTCTACAATGTTTTTGAAAATATAAAATCAAAATACATACATACGAGGCCAATAATAGAATGTATAATGGCAACAACAAATAAACTAAAATGTTATTAAAATCAAAAAACAACAGCAGCCATAACTACAACATAGTGCATACGTAAGCCATTTTAATTTCCTTTTTACATTAACACATGCACATGCACACATGCAAACGAACACGTATTTTACATGTAAAACTTCTAAAACTATGCATTTGCAACAAAAGAAGATTATAAAGCTATAAATGCACATATAACACACAACGCAATATAAATACAAATGCACACACACAAATACAATTGCAAATGCACTTACAAACATACAAGCATATGTATGTATGTATCCACATATACACATTTATAATGTAAAACAACAACTATATTTAAACGAATATAGGCTTTAAATTTAAAATCGATATTTTGATGTTGGCTTATTTGGTTACTCATACACAGTTACGACAAATACAAAACAGGAAACAGACACACAAACACATACAAAATTTCTCTGACAGTATTCAGCAATAGCAAAGAGAATCGAAAGAGAGCGAGAAAGCAATACACTTACAAATAGTCTGATGTAATATCAGCCACAATGAAGCTGACAGCAAAGTTAATGAACAAATTCAGATTTATTTTATTATTATTTTTTTTTTTAATTAAAATTTGTATAAAAAAGAATTTTAAAATAATATTTTCAATTGCACAAAATTTGGTTTTTGCTTTTATAAAAGCATTTTTATATTTAATTAGAAAAATGTGATTGATTTCTTGAGATTTAATTAAATTGATGTAGTAAGTCAAGAGCTTTGTAACATAACTGTAGCCTATGCTTATTGCAGCAAGTAAAGGGTTTTTCAATCAGAATTTTGTTTTTCAAAGCAAAATATAAGAAATAATTTATATGTGTGTTTGAAATTATTCAAAGTTGTGTTGTATTGGAAAGGTTATTTATTTATTGATTTATTTAAATTATAATATAATACAAATAATATTATAATTATTACAAACAGGCCATATGTACGGATTGTTGACCAGAGTCCCGTGTGGAAATCATACCCATGAACGGAAAGTTAACAGACTATCATACTATGTACTAGCCTATCAGAGCACTCTGGAAGGAGTAAGTTGTTGACAATTTGAGTGAAATGGTCAAGTGTCCACTACCACCATGCATTAAAATTTAATTCTTTTCTGACCAAATTTTGATAAAATGACAGAAACGGTTTTTACAGCAAATAAGCAGATTGTTCATGAATTGATTCAAATTGGTCGAATTGAGAAGCTTTAGTTCATGCACCAACTGCACTTTGCAAGGCTTAAATGTTAAATCCCGGTGCAATATTAGTCGTTGTGGATAGCTTGAAATGTTTATCACACTGAGGAATTGACAATTTCGAAATTTTTGTTGCTTACTGCTGTTTTCGCCTAAGCAACTCATACGAGCACGCTTTTGATATTATGTATTACGTGATGAGTTAGTTTGTTTGTTTTTTATATTTCTTTTCGTTAATAAAAAGGATACCTTGTTACAAAAGAAATCTCAAATATGCGACATATTTTGTATATTTTGTCAATATGCAACTATTTTGCGACTTAACTGGAAAAGTCGCTAAAATATATCAAAGCGTTAAACGCTAAACAAAAGTTTACAATGTTAAATTTGACATGAGTTAACGTAACGCTAAAGCCATACAGCAATGTACTTTGTCATCATTAATCGAATACAGTGTTGTCTATAAGGTTGATTACTTTTTTTATTATTATTTTTTATTTTCAATATTCCCACTATTATAGTTTTTTATTTTTTTATCCTACTTTCACTTATCTAAAATCTTAAACCCAAAAAGGAATCCTAATATTTTATTTTTTATATTTTCTTTAATAAAACTCTAAAACAAAAAATAATTTTATTTGATGGCTCAGTTCGATGTGCTAACAATGTTACTTATAACAGCTGTTATTTGACTTTGTTTCGTCTTACAAAAGTTTTGTGAGATCACATTATTATTTAACAAAAAAAAAGGGAATATATTTCCCTTTTTGGTTTGTCACATTAGGCAAATATTTGATTGCAGGCAAATAATTTTCTCAAGCCCAAGCTGTTTTGTTGTTTCCCCTTAGAAATATTTTTTGTTCAGACTACAGCAAGGAAATAATTGACTTTTTTATAAATATTTCACAGGTTTGAATGTATCTTCATACAAACGACTAAATTTGATGAAGATTGATCCATAATTATTTCCTGCTGCCATGTATGCAGAGCTTTACTCAAAATTTTTAAAAGTGGAAGGCAGCCTGGTAGCAATCTTAGCCTACCTGCCAAACATTTTTTTACCATTAAATCACACAAAATAAGATCATTTCAGTTGAACTAAAATTAGTTTTGAATACAATTGCAAAATGTTGTTCGAAATTTTGTGAAAAGATCGGACGTCTGCCGACGATGAATAAAACTGAATTTGTCAAAAAAATTGTGTTTTAAGCCAATTTACTTCCTAACCTCAAACTTGCCCATTTTTAATATCAATGCAACGGGCTTTGTTGGATAGAAAATTTTATGACATTAATGTTAAAATATGATTTCGGCCATGTGGCTACCATGGTTGGAGCGTACAATACGCATTCTGGAACACCAATTTTCACAAAATTTTCGAAACATATGCAGCCGTATTTCGCCAATAACTTTTCAAATGATAATTTCCCGATTTTTAATTGTCTCTGGTTTATCGACGTTGACAATACATAACCCCAAATAATATAATCCAATGGTGTTTAATCACACGAGCATGGTGGCCAATTAATTGAACCATTACGTGAAGTTACTTTTTGTGTAAGTGAATTGTAGCGCGCACCTGAAAAGAAAAACCAACAATACCTAATCAACAAGATAATGAGCAAGCAATCATACGACCATACAACCAACATATTCAGAAGGACTATCCGTACGACACAATCACACAGCCAGACAAGTAGGACAAAAAACCAAGAGTGCACCCAAAATATACAGCAGATGATATCAGAAGAGAAACCATCATTCCCTAACCCTAGGATCCCTACGGTTGAAGACACTGCGAGCAAGCTCGTATACTACCCTCAGTACTAACGTCTACAATATCCCAGGTAATCCCAGACCTACAATCCGCAGTCAAGCTCAGACGCCTCTTGTACAAGAATGCACCGAGCGAGCCATGTCCAGTCAGTAAAAATCCCAGACGTAAGCAGAAGCCAAAGTCACGGCGCTTCAGTACGAACCTAACGTCAGGCACGAAACCATACGTCATAGAGAATCATAATCAGAATCATAAATCCAATCTGCTTCTACAGTGCGCACTGTTCGACGTCTCAAGGAATGCACATTATCAGTATGAGTAAAACTGGTTAAAAAAAATCCATTGTTATTGGAATTAGCCGCTCTGAAGGACGTTTATGTACGCCATAAAATGGACGAAGTGTACAATAATTTTGACGAACAGAGCCTTTATTTTGATAAAAAAAAATCTACCACAATGAAATGTCAAACCAAACTAAACCAAAAGCAACCATCAGCTGTTTAATCGGTTGTTAAATAAAGCAGTGTTGCCAACTCAAAGTTATAAACCTCAAAAAAAAGCACGCTATACCTAATCATTATTTTTTTTCGCTGAAATTCTAAATATCAAGCAGGTTTCAAAAAATCCGAGCGTAGTTAGTAGAAGTGTATGTAATGATTATTCGTATATAATATCAATAATGTTACACTCTGATCTTATTAATATTGGCACATTTTCTCCGTCCAATAATAACACAAATGCAAAAATCAAAGCATTCAAACATTTTTGAATACAAGATCCCATTTTTGTTTTCAAAAGTGTTTTGTTCACATATTATATTATTATTTCTGACTGTTTTAATTAAATGATTAAATGAAGTCAACAAAAGATTTTGATCTGGAGTTGTGAACTTTTAAAAGGATTGCCCAAAATCTTTAAATGAATCTGAATTTTTTCCGAAACAAATGACAAAAAACTTCACAAATTTACTTATAAGCAGACATTCACAAGCAAACATGAATATATTAAGTAAATGCATTAACAATAATAAAAAACAATGACAAGATAACAATAACATACTTTAAAACTTTACAAATACAATCATAGAAGAAGCAATAACAAAACAACACAGACATTAAATGAAATCATGAGGCCAAGAGTATGACTATTGGCCAACTCTAAGACTATAAAACTTATTTGTAAGGTTTGTTTTAATTATTTATCACAGCACCTACGAGAGCACCTCGTAGATTGATGAACATCGAATTATGAGGACCCTATATATTCTGAAATTTTTTTGGATCAGACATTGCTTTAGAGCATAAAAGTTGTATTTTTCAATAAAGTCACCTTTAACCTTGATTCTATCAACAGATATTCAAGTTTTTTTATTCCCCCAAATGATGAGTTTTTAAAAGGGCATCAAAATAAATTTTTTTTCTGTAACGTCCTCTTTATTGGCCACAAGTCTCTTATCGATCATCTACATCTTAAAATAAGAAAACAAGTCAAAGTCACAAGAGCTCTTCGTCTTATTGTAGTGAGTGTATCAGTTTATTGCATTGATAAAACACTAATTTTTCCTTTCTGCTTTAAGCCAAAATTGAGCCTGTGACAAAATCACTGAGTAAAAAGTTCCCGGAATAATCCCCATGTGGCGGTCCCATAGTTCCGACTTGAGTTTTTCTTTTTTTTGTTAAGTTGGTATATTTGTAGATCTTAGCATCATAGCTTGATATTAGCAAAAGCTACATAGCAAAGAGTACATCTATTTCTATGTGTGTTGGCGATTTTTTACAATTTAGAAATGGATTTAAAATTTCAACAACGTACTTGTATCAAATTTTGCGTAGCAAGCCAATTTAATGATGCGCTAACGTTTGAAATATTGGAAAAGTGTTTCGGCAACGATTTTCTAAAGAAAACGGTCGATTACCAGTGGCACGAGCGGTTCAAAAGTGGTCGTCAGTCAATCAAAGATGATGAACGCTGTGGGAGACCATCGATTTCGAAAACCGACCTAAACATTGGTAAAGTAAAAAATGTTAGTCAATAACGCCAAATTAACCTTTAGAGAGATAGCGGAGAACTTTAACATTGCCTATGGATCCGTCCAAGACATTTCATGCAAAAATTGGACTGTGTTGAGGTAGCAAAAGTCATGATTTACGAGACTGAATCTGATCCCACATTCATAAAAAGGATCATTACTGGAGACGTAGACTTGGGTTTATGAATACGACACTCAATCCAGATATCAGGAAAATAGCGTTCACCAAATGAGCCGCGACCAAAAAAATTACGTCGTTTTCAGTCAAAAAAGAAGGTAATGCTAACGGTTTTCATATATTATAAGGGTGTAGTGTTAAAAGACGTTTGCGTGAATCAATTCGCCGAAAGAGATCAGAATTACGGGCAGAAAACTCGTGGATTATGCACCATGATAACGCACCGTCGCACAGTGCCATCGTTATTCAAAATTTATTGACGAAAACACAGACAGATACTATCCAACGGCCACCGAACTCACCTGATTTGGCTCCCTGTGACGTCTTTCTATTCAACCGAGTTAAAAAAACATTACTGGGAACGCGTTTCAGCAGCCGAAAGGAAATAATGAAAAAATCGCAGGAAATACTAATGGACATATCGAAAACCGAATATAAAATATACTTTGAGGATTGGATCAAGCGCTAGCATAAGTGTCTGGCCGTCGATGGGGATTACTTTGAAGTGGGCAATATAGATTTAGATGAATAAACTTTTAATTTTCTGAAGGTAATCGCTGTTAATAACATTGTGGTTAAGGGTCTATATATCCAACTTAACCTTCTTAGATTCTCGTTCACTCGCAGAAGCACGTTGTTTGAATATCTCTTAACTTTTTGAAGATGGAGCAAAAACTTATTTCGATACCGTTTGGAGCAAACTGCCTCCACATAACTCAGCTCGTTCTGTCTTCCGAAATTGCATTCATTTCTCTACAGTTTTTGCCAAAAGATTCAATTTCTGCGTTTAATGTTCGACACACATTTTTAGAACCCTGTCTGTTCCAGTCCAACAACTCTTTTGGGAGTAGATTCATCTCGCCTACACAGGGCCTATTAATTCGAAATTATTTTTAACCACCATATCCTCAATACTTTTTCAAGCAACGATTTCTAAACACTTGTAGTTTATTTGACAAGCTTAGAGGCATTAGCTAGGTTTCGCAGCCATACAGTAAAACAAATTTCTCATTTAAAGATCCCAAACACACCATTGAAACATTTCCTTTCTTAGATCGTTCAAAAGTATGCAATAGATCTTATCGACTCCTTCTGGCTTGAACATCTTGGTTAGGCGACACGTATGGTCTGGCTGGTACGACTATTTGGCACATTTTAAATTAAGAGAATTTTGCCTTAGTATTAATCATGTCTTTCTTAAAAAATAACTATTCAATACATGAAAATTACTTTTCTTAATTTTCATAAAAAACAAAGAGTTGCCTCTTTTAATAGTTGTGAAAGAAAAAATAATTATACAGCTGGTTTAAACTGGAGAATAGTTCATAAATATAAAACAGTTTTCCGAAGCAATGTTACTACTCTGGTAATATAAAAAACCAAAAAATAAAAAAAATGGTAAACAACAATTCAGAATTCATTAAAATTTTTACCAAAATGCTAAAAAAAATTGGCAAATTATTGATTTACTGTTTTCCAATTATTACAAAATTTATGTATAATCTTCTGTTTCTACTTATATTTAAATAGCCATAGCATAGGGTATTTTTAGATAAATATGACAATATCTTAATGCGCCCACATGCACCCACATAAGTTCAACTCATGTACAAATATACCTATGTATGTATGCATATATCCTCATATTGTGGCCCATTTAAAGTTAAAGAGCAAAAAAGAAAGTAAAGAAAAATTAATTTCAAGTCTATGATGGCAATTTGCTAAAACACTAGCAGATACGCACACTCTAAAGTACCGAAAACGAACCCTAGACCTGGGGAACTGAAACTGTGGTTTTTGGGCTCACATCAGCACTGAAATAGTCTACACTACACTGTTCACTGTATTCACTCTACACACTTAGTATATACTACACGACACTGCTGTAGACTACTTTTACACCGAAAGTGATTTGGTTTATATCAGTTTCTCTTTTCCATAGAAACCAACATACACACATACAGCATGAATTTATGGCAACCTATTTCGGAGTGTATGTGTATTTAAGTGTATAAATATGAGCATGTGTATGTGAGAATACAGCAATAGTTCATCGTCAGCATAAGAACATTTATTTATACGATGATGTTTATTTTGCATGTATTTCATCTCGTTATCATTTTCAGATTTTGGCTCTAAAATTGTTCACAACAGTAACAGTAATGATGTTGTTTTCTTTTTGTGGTAACGAGGGTTGTTTCAAAGAGAATACAATTAAAGAAATACATTAACAGTTTTTTATTTTTTTTATTGTTTTAATTAAATTTAAAAAATCATTGCTTTTACTTGTTGGTGCGTATGAGCAATATTTAATTCAAATAAAGACTTGTGTTCGAATTCGATTTCAAATTACTTTGTTCGCTGTTTAAATTAGTTATACGAATTACCCTTTTGCATTTTTGTAGTTAATTTTGATGGTTGTTTTTCTTTTACGTGTCTTTTTTTACTATTTTGGATCCGGTAAATAGAAAAAATAAGATAAAAGAATTAAATAAACAATTAAGCGTGGAAAATCACGCGATAAAAATTAGAGACCACAGGGTAATTGAAGCAGAATTACTTAAATTTTGGGTGACTCGCTATTAAAATTTTGTATGGAAATTATGTATTGGGGGATGAATTATAAATGACAGAGCAAATTACGAAAAAAATTTGTCTTGCGAAAATGGCATTACAAATATAAATGCACAGATACTTTAATATTGTTGGGTTCGATGAAACTCAAAAACAGCCCAATCGACTTAAACATTTTTTTTGCTTTATTATGTCGTGGCTTAAAAAATTGTGTAACTAGCGCTCTATATAAAGGTGTACCTTTTTTATTGCCATTTCGGAAAGGAATGCATTAGGAAGATAAGTTTCTTATAACGTAAATACTTGTAACCAATCGTTAGCAATGTTATAAGGTGACACCAATTTTTTTTTTTTTTTAATTTGTCAGATGGTCTCGCCTTGGTCGGCAGGCGGGTGTATTATTTATTGGGTGGGGCATCTATCAGTTTAAATTTGAACCAGCGGATATTTCGAATCTGTCAATACTTATATCATTCTATTCTGTTACAGAATTCAGTATATTATCCCCACGGAACGAATTGAATCGATTTACGCTTGAGCAACGTTAGGATTTATTGGAAATTTATTTTCAAAATTAACACAATTGGTCGGAAATTGCAAAAGAATAAAAAACAAAAAAGCAAAAATCTTTTCGAATGAAGCTCATTTTCGCCTTGGTGGATACGTTAATAAGCAAAATTGTCGTATTTGGGGTTCAGAAAAAGCAAACGTGGTCTTACCGAAGCCAATGCACTCACTATGAGCGACTGTTTGGTGCGGCTTGTGTAGTAGAGGCATCATTGGCTTACATATATTTCTTTGGCACTGACGACATCGCAACCATTACGATCAATGGAGACACCTATCGCACCATGATAAACGATTTTTTTGTGCCCGTTCTTCATGGTATTCATGTGAACGATGTTTGGTTTCAACTTGCCACACACCGCATGCCACAATCCATTTAATGCGTCAAACGTTTGATGGCCAATTAATTAGCTAAAATGGTGATGTCAGTTGGCTGCCAAGAAGCTGCGATTTGATACCGTTGAACTATTTCCTGTGGGGCGCCGTTAAACACAAGTGTTATGCCGACAAAGCAGCGACAACTGAGCATTTACAAGCCAACACTCATGATGCCATTGCCGAGATACGACCCCTTATACTCGAAAAAGTTCTCGAAAATTGGTCCGATCGAATGGGGTACTGTGAGACCAGAAGTGGCAACAATATGAATGAAAAAATATTTCATTTCTAACCGGAACAATTGTACTTCACAAAAAAAAAAAATAAATTTGGAAAAATTTTCAAACCATTTTGTTTTAGTGCATTTTTAAATTTAAAATTTTAAATGACGTACCCTATACAATATAACACACAATCGATTATATAAAGTTGTTTAAATATTGAATTGGCCAACATAAAGCCTTAGACACGATCTAATGCAAAATTTTTGGGCAATAGCAAAAAACTTCTTGGAAAAATATTATTAGGCTTGGGGGACATGTTGGAACTGTACCAAAAAATATAATACGAATGGAAACAAACTTGTCTAATCATTCCAGAACTTTAACTTGATGACAAATGATCAACCATAAGTAATGTTTTTTTTTTTTTTTTTTTTTTTTTTTTTTTTTTTTTTTTTTTGTCTGTATACACATATTTTTATCGGGACTTTTTAGTTAATCTTGTAAACATTTGCGAACTTTTGCTCGCTTCTGCATGTAGAGTTGCAGTACATCCAACGAATGCTACTAATGGTGAAGGAAATGTTATCAAGGACGATTTACTGCATACAGAGAGATTAGCTTTTAACTGCCACTTGAATGTCTGTTGTGGTAGAGGCTTCTGAACGTAGACCATTCTTTTTATAATGGGAAAATAATGGCATTTGGCAATTGAAGTTAAAAATAAATTTAAAATATGTTTAGACTTATGCAATACTGATTATTTAGCAGTGAAAATAACGCTAAGTTTTGTTGTTATAAGATTGCAATTTCGGCCTCTGTGAAAAATCTATTGAGTACTACTATATATCATTTAACCCTAGAACTATAACCTTAGTCGATTCGACTAACTTCGCCTTTATTTTCATACGCTCGATCAACTTGAACTCTTCTATACTCTTCGTAGCCAGTGTTCTCTTCTTGTTACCATTCATATTTCTTCAGTAAGTTTGTGCTTTTTTCTAATTATAAAGCTCGTGTTAGTCGATTCTATTAATGGTAAGTGTTGATGTAACTTTCAATCTTATATTTTGTTATATTTTTAATGAATATGAATTTATTTTATTTTTTTGAGAATGAAAATTAGTTCAAAAGGCGTATGAACGATGATATGCGCAATTCAAAAGTGGTGATTCCGATACAGAAGAAAAGGAGAGGTAAAAGTTTGAAGATGAAGAATTGTAAGCATTACTCGACGAAGATTGTTGGCAAACGCAAAAAGAACTTGCATTGTCATTCCGAGTTACACAACAAGCCATTTCCCTACGCTTAAAAGCATTGGGATTCATTCAAAAGCAAGAAAATTGAGTCCCATATGATTTGAAGCTGAGAGACGTTAAAGGCAATTTTGTATGTCAAAAATTATGCTGGAACGCTACAACAAGAAGTCGTTCTTGTATCGTGTTACTGGTGATAAAAAATGGATATATTACGATAGCCCCAAGTGCAAAAAGTCATATGTAAAGTCCGGCCAACCAGCCAAATCAACGTCGGAGTCGAATACCCATAACGCCAAGGTAATGCTATATATTTGGTGGGATCAGACAGAGGGTGTTTTGTATTATGAGCTGTTGAATTTGGGTCATAAATATGACAACGCTGAGCCACATGTTGCAAGACCGGTCAAAAAATATTTGGAAAACAGTGGATGGGATGTTTTGGCTCAGGCGTCTTTTAGTCCACACCTTGAGCCTTCTGTCTAACATTTGTTTCGATCGATGCAGAATGCCCTTGCCGGAATACGCTTCACTTCAAAACAGGATATTAGAAGAAGTAACAAAATACAGGTTAAAAATATCGATTTTTTGCTTGCAAAATGAATTTATTATAATAACAAAATGAATTGATACATTATTCAAAGTATTGTTCATCGGCAGCCACTACTTATTCCCATCTTTTTGGTAGCATATGGATTCCGCGCCAAAAAAAACTGCTTCAATTTAGAGGCAAAGAATGAACTGACAGTTTGTGCATAGGCACGGTAAAATACGGTTGTAAATGCATTTTAGTCGTTTTGACTAATGGTTAGAGTTTACGTATAAAAAAGTTATGGTTCTAGGATTTATAGGTAAAGAACTATGCAACGCAGCCCTCGTTATTTATCTGCTTACAAAATTTTTGTGGACGTAAAATGTACTAAATGTGCATGTTTGGATGGTATAATTTGCATTTAAATGGAAATTTTTATATTTTTATAAACTTTATAAAGTATCACATACATAAACACGCTAAAGAATAACAAAAAAATTTAGAAACAATTGCAACACACATCTACTCACTTACATGTGCAACATACAATAGAGCGCTTTTAATATCTTACATGACTATCTTAATAAATCCCTTTTAATCTTGTAGAAACAAATTTTTTTTGCGCACACAAACAAGCAAAGTTTGTGTGTTTATTTTCATTTAATATTTTTAATTAGAAAGCCTATAAATAACATTTTTTATCTATCGATTTGCAAGTTAGTTTCTATTATAAAATGGGAAAACAACAAATTATTCATATCGTAGCGCCAACAATGCAAAAACGTGTTAAACACAAAACCAATAGAGATGTGTGGTGGCATAAATATTTACGTATTTCCGGGACATGCGTTATCGCATTCAAACATAGATTTTTTTCTTTTTCGTTGTTATTTGGAAATTTTACACGCTGTTTCTATTTTTTTGTTTTTACCAAATAGTTTTTGAACCCCTTCATTTCGAATAACCACTTCAATGGTAGGCTCTTAACACAAAAGCATCAATATCAACAGCCATTCACATGCAGAAATTCTATTTCCTTCACATGAAAACACGTCCATTGAAAGCAACACAATTTTTCATTAATTTTTGTTTTGTTTTTGTTTTTGCATAGGCTCACAAACAATAATGAACATTTTTGTTATAAATGTGGTCTGTATTGTACTTTTGCAGAGCGATTTAGTTGTTAAGAACTCCAGCCTCCAAATTATTGTAAAAAGCCGGTATTAGGCAACATTAGTATGTTGAGAAGTGCATCAAAATGTGCATCATTTTATGGTTGTATGAATAACTATAGCATGCACACAAAGTAGGGTGTCCCTTAACAGGTGAATATGTATCTCAAGAAAGTTTTATGTTATACAATATGGTGGGGCACCCTATTTCATTTAAAAACCTGAAATCATATTTATATGCTTTTATAAACATGATACCAATAATATGAATATCGGTTGTCATCAGTACCTTTTTCGAAACATGAAATTACAAAATGCCCACAAAATTTCTATGAACTTCGTGCCATACAAATGATACTTTAATGTGGTTTTCATTGAATCAAAAATGCTTTTTGTAAAATGTTAGAATTTAAAATTTTAACCAAAGAAGCAATCAGCGTAATTGAAATGGTACACATACTCGTTCATTTCAATATTATATAAAATTTATAAAATATTTTTATTTTAAGTACCGTTAGTGTATGAAAAAAAAATATATTTTAATAAATATGTAACTAAAACCCAGCTACTGGTTCTCAAATACATAATTACAAATGAATTTAGTGAAGTTTACTTTAAATGTACAATTACTTAGTTTTAAAAATAAGTGATTAGAACTAAAACGGGTAGACTATAAGCATGAGCAACGTGAATAATTTTTCTAGTAGAAGCAAATGTACTTCAATCTATTTACTCTATAGTTAAAAAAATTGCCTTGACTTTAACAAGGCAATTTCGATTTTGTTTCTGCCCGCCCCCATCTATGATGTTCAGTTAACCACAATCGTTCATTGGCAATATTCCATTCAGCTATTCCTCATACAGACAGGAGCAGGCCGAAAGCAGGATTGGCAACCCACTGGGTAACCCAATTAAATCCAACCGGGTATTATATTAAATAAAACTAAAGGATATTGTATCCGTTGAAACATCCAATAGTCAGAGTGACCAATGTTTGGAGAATACGGCGGTTTCGGCATTTGATCGTTTTTGACAATCGTTTGGAAATTTTTACGAGGTGAGGCCGAGCGTTGTAATGCAAAAAAATAACTTAATCATATCTGTCTTTGTATGCCATTTTTCTCATAACGCACGGTTCAACAGCTCATAGTACACAACGCCGAATTAATCCAGCCAAAGTGCAAAATTGCATTATAAATACTTACAAACAAATAAAAAATATTGCCTAATTGAACGAAATTAGTTTTAAAGCTCAATAAAACCCAAAAAATCCGTCAAAAACGATATTAAGTAAAAGCCGGTGGGTTAGGTTTTCTAAAACAACCCAAGTTTTTACCAACCCTGGCCGAAAGCCATGTTCAAACAGAAATATCTCCGTCCTCCAAATGAAGTCGAGTAAGTCCCTAATAGAAAAAGATCAAATCTCCTTCGGGTTCAATTGACCCCGTTCGAAAACGTGTAATCCGGTCCTAGCTATGGCAAATGTTGCCTTTGGTTTCATCCGCCTCTACTTTCTTCAGCCAAGCAGGTGATAGGTGAAATCAAGATCAAATTGAAATGTCAAAAAAGTCGTAGACGGCTCTACCTACAAAACCTTCAGAATAATGCAACCAGTCAAGCATTAACTTTGACAATCCGTGAACGGCTACCAACAAACCAACATTACTCATGGAGAGATATCACATCAATATATAATCAAGTCGCAGAAGAAACGCTTCGTGTAGTGAAACATAGAAGAGCTTATATATCAGATGATACTTGAAACCTGGCTTCTCAAAGAAAGGAACTCAAACTACAGCTGAATAACAACAATACTTTGAGACAGCGGTTGCTTAAACAGGTAAAGAAATCTGCAAGAACAGACAGAAGAAAGTTCCTGGAACAACTGGCAATGGCAGCAGAAGAAATAGCTGCCCAGAATAATATGAGAAAACTACACCAGACGGTTAACTATCTTACTATTCGAACGTGCAGTAGGAACCAAGTGGTTGCTGATCGCAATGGTACAATAACAACGAACAATGATACATAAGTACAGAGATGGAGAGAACATTTCAATGAAATTTGTAACATCACATACACTACTGAGGACAGTGAAACGGTTGAGAACAGCGATGAAGAAAACAGTCTAAGAATACCGTGCAACCCCCCAATCTGAATGCGATACCAGAGGCGAAATTGAAAAATTGAAAAATCCGGTGGAAATTCTACGAGTTGATATCTAAACCACAGCTGAACTTCACATCAGTATGGAAGGAAAAGAGGCTGCTTCCTACGTGGAAGAAGAGCATCATTGTAAAGTTAACAAAAAGTGGCGACTTGAAATACTGTAATAATTAGAGAGGAATTCCTTTACTTAACACCATATATAAGATATTTGTGGTCTTAATACAGGGGAGGCTTTTAAGCAAAATAGATAACTATTGTGAGATGAATAAGCAGGTTTCAGACCGAATAAAAAAAGCTGCGTAGATCAGGCCAACACTTTACGAATAATCATTGAATCTACTGTTCGTCGATTTCAAGAAAGCATTTGATACTGTCACACGAACAGCAATATGGAAAGCACCAAGAACAAAAGAAGTACCTCAAAAGATAATTCGAATAATTAGAACGATACATGAGGGTGCAGAATTTTCAGCCCTTCACAACGGGAACATTAACCTACCATTGCACACTAATGCTGGAGTCCAGTAAGGATGCCCATTATTACCTCAGCTATTCATCATCGTGCTGGAAGACATAATGAGCAATGTCTGTTCAAACAGAAAACGGATAACATGGAGTCTCTCACGCCAATTCGAAGATTTGGATTATGCGGATGACATTTGTCTACTCTCTCATACTATTTCCAATACGTAGTCTAAACTGGAGGACGCAGAAAGATTGGCTCGCAATGTTGGACCTGAGATAAATATCAAGAAAACCAAGGTCATGAGAATAAACAATATTAGGATGGTAGTAGTATGTAGATAGTTTCTGTTATCTACAGGCTCAATAAAGCGAGAGCGGCGTTCGCACGTCCGCAGTCAGTACAAAGAAAGCTCACATATAACCAAACGGACTAAGGTTAGAACTTAACTCATATATTAAACCAGTTCTGCTGTATGGCAGTGAGCTTGGCTTGTATCAAATAACATCACGCAAAAACTTCAGGTATGCCGAATTTCTGGCCTAACATCATAAGTAACACAGAACTGTGGAACACTACTAATGAAGAACCCATACTGAAACAGATAAAGAAAAGAAAATAGAGATGGGTTGGTCACCTAATCCGAAAAAGTGTAGATGGTATTACCAGTATGTCACTCGAATGGATTACTTAAGGCTCAAAAGAAACACCTAGAGACGCACATTTATCCCGGAACTAAGACAGAACAATCTAACTTGGGAGGAAGAAAGCAAAATCAACCGCGGTAACCGTGTTAGATGGAGATGCTTTTTGGAAGCCATATGCTCCCAAGAGGAGTAACGATAAACAAACAGGTGATCGGTCTAGCCAAATGATGGTGCTGCCATATATCATTGCCAAGAAACAATGCTCTCTATGTTTTTTTTTGTGAATTGATGTGGATCCTTGCTGCTGCTTATTTCTTGAAATAAATGACTACACCGCGTTATTAAGGCCAAGAGATTTAGTGGAAATTTAATTTATTATTTGGTTATATTACAAATATTTGAACTAAATTTTTATACTAAAAATCAATCACTTATATATTTGCCATTATTACCTATTACCTCTGGTCCCTATAGAGCATCTATGGTTTGTCGAAGAAAACCTAAGCTAAATGTTTTTCGACGTCACTTTAGTTGATTTTTAAATTTTTAAAGTGGCAATTTCTTAGCTTTTAGAGTTAAACGTGAGCAATTGCTGTTTGTTTGAGCAGGCATTAGCCTTAGCCAACTTTCGCTTATCCATTCATTCATTTTAAATTATTATTCCTTGGCTTACATCGACCGTTACTGGTGGGTGTGATGACTTATTTAAGACCTCCTTTTACTTTTGAAAGTATGTTCCGGAGGCCCCTTTGTATCAACCCACTGGGTAACCCAATTAAACCCAGACGGGATTTATAGGGTACAGTATTTAAAAAAACCGGGTGGGTTTTTTATTTAAAGGTTTTAAATATAATTTACGCATTGGAAGTACAAATTATCTCGGCCTTTTTTTTGGCTCAAAAAAGATAATGAATTAAAAAATTGATCAAATATTTGCTTACATTTTTGCCCCACTTTTCAGTCAATTCTCAAATATCGCGTCAGAAAAAATTCTCTTTTTCTTATAATTGTTTGGAAACTTTTGCGATGTAAGGCCAAGTCTTCATACAAGAATAACTTAATCATGTCTCTCTTTATATTCCGGCCGTTGGTCTCATAATGCATGGCTCAAACGAAGTAATTGCATTCTACTCTGATCACCGAGTTTTAGCAGCTCATAGTGCACAATGTCGCATTGGTGCGACCAAGAGTAATAAATTGCGTTATAAAAACTAAAATAACTAAAATAATATGATTTGCATACAACCGGCACCAAAATTCTGTTTTTTAAATATTATATACATATAGGAACCTCACGGAATAATCGAACAAAAACAACATTTTATTCAATAACAGTGTAAGTTTCATCAGAAACACAAAAACAGCTCATTTTTAGATCTCAACGCATAACCGATCAAAGCAAAGTATGAATACTTAAAATGTAATAATCGAGCAATTGGTTACTGTTTACATATATTTTGAATTCCAGAACAGTCTGCAAGCGCCTAGGAATTAATTTTAACAAATTTTAGCACTCTTGCGGCTCTATGGAGTTCTATACTTTTGATAATATAGTCTTAAGCTGAATTAGTGTGTTAAACTTTTCCTGATAACCTCTTCTAGCCAATTACTAATAAAGATGTTCAATTACGTCAAGTTCTGGATTCTATGCAGGAGTTACTGTAAGCTTTGGTCAGATATGGATAAATTAGAAATTGCTTGCAATACCACCTTTCTCTGCACTCTGATTCATATTTTCTTTTCGAATATTGAGATAAACAAATTTGTCTACTTTACCATAAAAAAAATTTGAATTGTCGTCACTAGCATTCAAGATACAGTCACAAACCTTTCTCCATGCTTAACATTAGTTTTTATGATTAAATTCGGTTTGCTTGCAAATCAGGAAATTTCGTACGTCAAATTTCATATGACAAAAATTAAAAATATAGCGATTAGCACGTTGACTGCCACATAAAAAACAAAAACAGCAGAAATCAATATGAAAATTCGACTTCTTAAAACAAACGCATACAAAATTGTATTAAAAAAAAATAATATATCTTTGCAAAGGCTTCATTGCAATGTCATTTAATATATCATCAACAAACCGAAAAATATATAATCAACAAACAAAATACTTAAAAAAAATGTGACACATCGGTGGTACACATGGCAGCCAAAGTGTTAAATAAACCGGTGAAACAAGTAGTAAAATTACAAACAAATTACACATGAAGCTAAATACACACACGCCCCACACGCAATGAAAGATTACACACAACATGTGTAATTACACACAAGGTGGCAACACTGAACATAACTTTACTAACAAATACAAAATATTGCTGACTTGAACGAAATCTGCAGTTATAAAACCCAATAAAACTCAAAAAAATCTATCAAAAAACCTAATAAAACTTAGTGGGTTGGGTTTTTGTCAATCCTGCTTAGTATTGTCAAGCTTTTCTTTGATTTTAGTGATAATCTGTTTGATCAAGTCAAAAGCAATGTTTTATTAGCAAATTAAATGATTGGTTTTATTTTTATTTTGGTTGAATTAACAAGACTCCATAGCGTTCCAGTAATAAATAACAGTTTCCCTCGTTAACTGTTGCGTTTAAAGTTGCAATATTGATTACACAAAAGCCATGTAATTATTAATCTGCACTTATAGGCAATTTTAACTTAATAAAGCGTAATTGATGGACTGTGTCATATCACTTTTGCCTGCTTAAAATGCAGTAAATAAAATTCTAAAGCACTGTCACGTTACCATTTTCGAAATTAGAACCCCTTTAATTATCATAAAATTTTGTACGAATCATATACTTCAATAAACGCATTTTAATTAATCCGATAATCACAATCAAAATAAAATCACTTGTTCTTTATCACCACCTCTTTACCATAAAATTAAAAAGCATTTTCACGGTGCAATACAGCAACACATTGCCACTCTTCTCGAAGTCACAATTATTAACTGGCAGCAGAAAATTAAAGCTGATGATGCCACCACACACACACAGAAATACCCAAACATAACCATAAATCACAATTTCTTAAAGTATTTCAAACTATTTTAACAGATAGTCCTCACACTTATTATGAAAAGTGTGCAGCAGTTGTTTCTGCAATGACTATAGAGTATGTTCACTGTAAATGATAATGCATTGTGTATGTGTATGTTTGTTTGACTGTTCTATTTGAATTTGGCTTATTAAGTTTTATTGACATTTATTGCTTAACTTCAAATTGTATGGAGTTACTCTGCGTATTTCGTATGTAAAAGTCTATTTGTGTACGATGTGTATGTTAGAAGGACATATGGAAATTAATGTAAATATTTTGAAATAACTATACCATGACAAGAAATTTCGAATCAAAATGACCGAATATAGTACTCAAAAAAGAACAAGAAACACACTAAAAATTCCAACAGATAGATTGACATTTAGACCATGATTTTCCTGCATATATGTGAAAATGATTGACCTCATCACTATTTGCATACGAAATGCAAATGGAAATACACAAGCATTTCGAGTAGTTGTTCGGAGGCTTAGCTTTTTCTTTCCTTTCGAAACGAAAAAATCCTTTTAAACGTTTGCTCACATCATCAAATCAACATGAAAATCAACGTTATCACAAAGGCCAACAGCTGCTGCACGAAAATATTTTAAAAATTCAAAAAAGAAAATAAATGCACATCTGAACAGAAGTTAATATAACAGCATGAATAATTAAATTGTCAAGTGGAAACTATTTTTTAAGAAGACAAGGATACACACACACGAGTATGTGCATATAAAATTTCAAATTGAAAATATTTAATTTTAATAAATACCTACATACATACATATATTTGCACATAAAAATTATATTGTTACGAAAATAAAAATGCCTAAAACAGATACACCCACTTAGTCCATTTAGAACTACAAACTTTATTATGGAATTTATTCTATTAGTTTGTGTCAAAGATTTCAATGCCATACTTATTAGTGTTGTTAACAGCGTTACCAATTGGCTATTGAACGGTGCTGCCAATTCAGTTTTTGGATGTTACATTTGAATTAACAAATATGAATAGAAGATTTGAGAAGGTTTCAGATTTTACTAGAACCTTCAAAACTGATGGCAGCCAGGTATATAAAGGGTCCGCCATCTAACGTTTTTTAAAACACTTAGGTAACACTTAGCTCATATCTGATTTGACAGATAATTAGTTTTATCCTTCCGCTGAATGAATATGGTTGTGTATACGCTTGAACAACGCTTCGCTAAGTAGGCCTGCGATCGACTTACAGAAGATGCCGATTTTGCCAAAAAAAAAAATCATATTTTCAGATGAAGCTCATTTTGATCTTGGCGGGTATGTAAACAAGCAAAATTGTCGCATTTGGGGCACAGAAAACCCGCACGCATACATTGAAAAGCCGATAAACCCAAGATGAGTCACTGTTTGGTGCGGATTTTGGTCCAGAGGCATAATTGGGCCATTTTTCTTCGAAAATGAGCAAGGAGTGGCCGTTACAGTCAATGGCGATCATTATCGGGCCATGCTGAACGAGTTTTTGTTCAAAAAAATTGAAGAGGAGGATATTAGCAACATTTGGTTTCAACAGGACGGCGCTACGTGCCACACAACCGAAGCTACACTCGATGTTTTGCGCCCTGTTTTTGAAGGTCGCATTATCAGCCGCAGAGGTGATGTGGTTTGGCCACCTCGGAGCTGCGATTTGACACCGTTGGACTATTATTTGTGGGGTGCCGTCAAAGATAAGTGTTACGCCAATAAGCCAGAGATAATTGACGCTTTAAAAGACAATATTCGTGAAGCCATTGGTGAAATACAGCTGCACACAATCGATAATGTGCTTAAAAATTCGACCGATCGTGCAGGCTACTGCATGGGCAGCCGAGGCAGCCATTTGAATGAAATTATTTTCCATTATTTACCGAAAGGACTGTACTTTCAAATAAAAAAAGAAATTTGCGAAAATATTCAGTAGTTTTTTTTTTATAGCATTTTCAAAAAAAAAAAATTTATTTGGCGGACCATTTATCTTTAGGATCTGTTCTGTCCTTTATTTTATTTATATATATTTAAAAAATATTTCTGCTTGATTTAATTTTGTATTGAGAAACTTCTCAGTGTGTTTTATTAAAAAATTATGGTTTCCGCAATATTCCTTTAAAAATAATATTTTTCAAAACTTAAGCGAAGAAGCATAAAAACCAACGAAAATTTAGGCATTTGCTTATCTATACTAATACTTTAGAAAGGTTTTATGCACTTACACAAAATCAAGGACACATACGGAAAAATACCAAAATAAAGTTCCATGTTAGTGTGTGATTGGCATGTATCTTTTAGTGTGTATTTGGGTCAATTGGCCATTATAAAAGAATTTTATCAAAAAAGTGAAATGGTGATTTATGATGCACAAATGTTCGCGAATGAATGGAATTTAAAACTGAAACACAAAAAATTGCCAATATTACCATAATATGATCAAATTTTATATGAAAAAATTTATTCCAAAGATTTGAAAAATTATTTTAACATTAGACCTAATTTTTCAGAGTAAGAAAATGAAAAACTAATGATTTTTAACGCATTATAAGAGTTTGAATGCGCATTCAAATTTTAGTTGTAAGTCCTTGAAAACAATTTTTGGAAGCATTAATATAAAAGAGGTAAAGTCGTACTCATACACGCAGAATTTGGAATATAAATGAATTCATCTAAAATCTTAGTAATTAGAACTCAATGTATGTTAAAAATGAAATAAAATATTAATCCTTTGAACTCATAATTTTTTCAAATTACATATAACTAAATCCCTCATCAAATAGTGTTCAAAAGTGGTCTCAAGTACATTTGATAATTTGAATAATTCTTAAAACTTGCATTTTATAATGTTGAGTCGTTAACTTTTAATTAATTCAATAAATATTTTAAATTTTTGATACCTTTTTTGTAAATTTAAATTATGGTACTCTGTAAAATAGTACTTTAATGCATGTATTATATAAAGGTGTCAACAATTTAGGTATCATTTTTATTTTAATAAAACAAAATACTTTCTTTAAGATACTAAAAATATTTATTACAAATAGGTTCGGCTTAAAAATGAAAAAGTTTGTCCTTCAAGTGAACCACCTACTGGCTCGGCAGGCTACCAATTTTTTACACAAAATATCAATCACAATAAACTCCTGCCAATGGTTGTAAGCTCTTAAACTCTAAAGGTGGCTAATTTACTGCTCTTCTACGAGGAATAATGCGATTTTCGAACTTTTCTTTCAAACGATCCTTTGTTTCCCATGCTGTGTGAGAGACAAGTGGTACCAAAATGTTGAAACCACATATTCTCTACGTTTAAATCATTGATTGTAATCGCATTTCCATTTTCATTTTCAAAAAGATATGGTCCGATGATTCCTTCGGACCGTAAACAAACTAAACCGTAACTTTTTGTAGATATATTTATTGCTCTAAGATAACTCTTGGATTCTCTTCACCCCAAATGCGGCAATTCCGCTTGTTGATGTAGCCATTGAGCTAGAAATGAGCTTAGTTAGTTACTAGTTACTACGCGCAGCTAGATCCACCACCTGTGTCCAATATTTATCCCACTGTGTTAGTAATTCAGAAAATGAATAATCTACATGTCCGCGTCGCGGTCCGATCCGAACTAACCAGACGCTTGTACAAAAGAAGATATCCTGCTGATATTCACACGAGTCCCATCTGACAAGGCATTCAGAAACGGACAGCCAGGGAAAGCAGTCCTAATGTCCGAAAGACTTGGACGCTGGTTCTGATCCTGACAGCCACTACAGTGACCATTGAACAGCAGACCAAGTCTCCTAGCGTGCGCACCAGCCACCCAGTGCCCAGTAATCACAGCCCCAAGAGTTCGTAACCTAAGTCGCGGCATACCCTTAATAGACTCCGAGCGAGCCCGATCATACAGGAGTCAGATTTGCCAGAGCACGTGGGTTCATCATCCCACCGTAGCTGTGCTCTGCTCAACATGTACCGCAGAACATCTTCTCTAAAAGAGGAGAGCGGCATACCAACTGAGTGGTTAATCTCCTTATTTCTGAGGAAAAAGCCCACCCTCGCAAGTCCGTCCTCCACACCCAGATAATCTCCCCTTACCCAGATAATCTCTAGGTCTGAATATCTCGCCATCTCATTCAGAGACGCCCAGCGTTCACACATCAGTCTCCGTGTCGAGTAGACACCGGAGAGCGCTCTGATCGCAGCCTGACTAGAGTGGTCCGGCAGTTTAAAGGATGCCCTCATCCCGTATACAGGAATAAAGATACCGCCCCCAACCCCTTCCGAGGATTTTGATCCATCGGTGTGAACCTCAACAGAACAGGGTCAAATTACTGGCTCTGGTGAGATGTACACGGAGAACATTTTATCCAGGAAGGGTTTGGATATGCAGTAATCTATCTCATCAGGGATCGTATCTAAATACCTAAAGATGGCCGCATGTGCGTAGACCCTGTCTGACCATGTTCCTGCACGTCATTTGAATAGCCATCAGGTCCACTGGAGGCCAGTTCAGGCCTTTGTCGGTAAAGATTATTTAAAAAAATTATCACTGTCTTCTTTTTTTTCGATGGCCCAAGAAACGTATTGCCGAAGCCATGCATGGTCAGCTGGTTTTAATTGTTGGATCAGCTGGAACTTATAGGTCCTTAAGCTTTAAGATCACAAAGCTAAATATTAAATAATGTGGATCGTTTGATGTTTAACTGCTGCGAACAATGACGAATGGATTTTTTTGGATCTTCTTCAAAAATTCTGCTCACAGCTGCTATATTCTCGGTTGAACGGCCACTGAGTTGATAAATTCTGTTTATGTTATCAAAAAAGGATCCAGTTTCTTCAAACTTCTCAACCGTCATCTCGATGGCAGGATTTGTTGGAGAATTTTCTCTACCGAATTTTATTCTAAATTTCTTAGGAAGTATTTCTTCTACGCGTGAAGTTTTTTGTTTGGGTTTAAGAATTATTTATTTTCTGAAATATTCCTCAAAATTTATTAAAGCGTTCTATAGGTTGTCGATGATGTCTTCAGCATAAACCTCATGGCAAACAACCGCCGTGTTATTAACACACTCGTATATAGTTAAAGTGCAGTCCAACAGTATAGAGAAACCAGACGTAAGTATATTATACAAAATTGGAGATAAGCAAGAGCCTTTAAATTATCGATTTCTTAAATAGCTCTGTATTATTTTTATAATTTTCGATTAAAAATTTAAATCAATTATTTCGTATAATCAGTGAGTGTCAAAAGTAGACTTGATAGCGTATGTGCGGCTTTTTTTATATTGTATTGTTTTGCGATGAGTTCATGTTTCGGTTACAGTCATGTGGTCACACGGCAGTACTTATGATTATGTATTAGTGGCATCCATCGCAAAGGTAGTTTTTTATATCGAAATCTACAGTCAGAATATAGTATAACAGCTAGGTTGAGAGGCCTAGAGCCTCAGTATTCTGATCGTCTAATATCATTTTATAATTGTAAACCATTTCTGATGTGATGTATTTTTTTTAAATCTAAGCGATTGGCTTGATTTATGGATCCCTATTTTCTACATTTCTTAGTCACATTGATAGAAAAATATTATTTTTCAAGCTTTTATATGAAATTTTACTTTCCCCAGCAGAGCTAGCAAATAGTTTCTTATTTTGAGTGAGAAATTAGATGACATTTAGAACCGTTTATGGTTTGATTAAAAAAAAGCTTATAAATTTTTTTTTTTAGAAACTGTGCCATTAGAAGCAATTTTATGATGTACGCTTGTAAGGGAAGTACTAAGCCGATTCCCTAAACTCAATTTGCAAGTATGCATGGCTGGAGGAGTGAACGAACACGCTTTGTTGGTGTACGTCTTCTGCTATAGATTGTGATGGTAAAATAATTTTTTAATGTTCTTAATAAACGATATTAAAGAATTTTAACTGTTCTTGAAATAATTTTTTTTTATAAATTTAAACATTTCAACAGGACCAACATTCTAATTGGGGGTGGCGTGGTTAGTGGTCAGAGCGCACGCATAACAACACAAACGTCTCAGATTCGAGCCCCAGCAGAGGACATGACGAAGAAAAAATTTAATTGTGGTTTCGAATGTTGAATAATAAAAAAAGGCCTCAACTTCTTTTCTCCAGACAACTCCATCCATTACTAAGTGCCTTCGTCAACCGCTAGGTCTGGCACCTGTACAGCAGAACCGGCTTTATATAAATAGGATATGAACTCCAAACCTTACATAGTTGTGAAAAGGCTTTTATAGTTAGAGGTTGGGGGTGGCGTAGTGAAGTGGTTAGAGCATAGGCATACAACACAAACGGCCCAGTTTCGTATTCCAGCAGAAAACATGACGACTGTTTAATAAAAAGACTTCAACGTCCCTCCATATAAATCCATCTGAGGATATAATCCATATAATCCATCTGACCTTCCAGCTTTCCTCTGACGATGATGACAAACATCATACGAATGATCAGCAGAAAACGCCACCTACTGGCAAAAAATTACAATGCTAAGTAAGAATCAGTACTACCACAACTTTGCAAGATCTTCACGACTACACACAATCATATGGAGGCTAGCTACAGTAGATTAACCATTTACGAGGGCGGATTGACATTGGAGCTACCTAGCGCTAGATGGCAGCACAAACACAAAAACTTTTCTTTCTTAGAAATTACGATCTGTCAAACGTCAACTGTTAAAATTTTAGCCAAATTCATCGATAAGTTTATTTGTTGTAGTCGTTTGAACTAAGCAACTTTTGTGTTTCTTGGAAAATGGAAAAAAGTGAATTTCGTGTAGTGATTAAAAACTATTATTTGAAAGGCAAAACGACGAAAAAGACAAAAGAAAAGCTTGATAAACATTACGGCGAATCTGCTTCGTCAGATTATATGGTAAAATATTGGAAAAAAAAATAAAGAAAAAAAGCCACCCTGACCCTTCTCGCATACCGCTGGCGGTGATGACGAACATCAGACGAATGATCAGGAAAAACACGCCACCTACTGAGAAAAAATTACAATGCTAAAGTGAAGATCACCACCAATTACCAAGGATCTTCACCACTACACTAAAAAAAAATCATATGGAGGAAGCTACAACGGATTTATCATCTACTTAGCTTGAAATATCAAATTGATTAAAGAAACAAAGCAATAGATGCTTTGTGGAAAGCCAATATGCTCCCCAGAGTAATGACGGAGAAAAACAAATATTCTAATCCAGATACGAGATACATGTAATAGCATATTTATAGAAACTTTTTTTGTATATAAAATAATTATATTTTGCTTTTAAAGTGATTCCCTTTAGAGGTAGATCAAGAATTTTCGCATTATTTGTATAAAATAAATTTTTTGTCTCTAAATTACCAGCTTTTAAATTGAATCGACAAATAAAATTGCAAAAACAGTTTCACTTAACAAGCGCTGTGTGAGTACTTCTTGCAACATGCATTCAATTTGAGAGAGTGTTTTCATTTTGCATTTTCTGTTCTTATTTTATCAAATATGTTTCATCAGTTTTTATTCTCATGGTCATGTATCATTGTGCACTTAAAACGGTGTCCTTTTTCTTTTATTTATTGTTTTTTCTATTAGTTTTTCTGCATGTTGCAAGAAGGATGCAGACTCAAACATCTATATATTATATAACACTGAGCAGATATTTAACCAAATAAAACATAAAAAACAAAAGTGCATATATATTGCCTTAACAAACCGAACATACAAGTCAAATGTTTACCTGTTTTTCCAGGTTTTACAATTTTCAACATGAATTGTTTGGGTGCCCCCTTTGAAAAACAAAACTGAAAAGTAAGATAAATATTTCATTACAATCAATGAATGAATTAAGAATATGGTTGCTACGTTTAAATATTATGATGAAAATGAAAGAAAACTTTTTCCCGAGGGACACCCTTTTTAACCTTATGCAAACTTGGTCACTATGAACGTTTCTTTTTCTTGTGTTACTTGTTGTTCAAGTTAAAATATACTTTTAAATTTGCGACAAGTTGCACAATGTTGAAATTTTAATTTCTGCATAAAATCATATGATGGTGGTCATTGTTGTAATATATACGAGGAATACGAGTACTAGTAGTTGGAGTACACATATAGCTGGGTTTGTTTGCAAACATATTTTGCATAAGTTGACAAACGCTTTTATCTCGTCACCAAGTTTAAGCAGTCAGAAAAACTGTTGATAATGAAGATAACTTAGCTCATCTCAGCTGAACTCAACAGAGTAAATTGTTATCTGTTAATTGAAAATTGAGAAAAAAAAATACAGAAATTAAAAGGATTAGTGTTAAAGCAATTACAAAATGAAAATAGAAAAGTAAAATAAATTTAAAACTAATAGTGGAATGATATACAAGTACATGTCATGATAGTTCTAAAGTAAAGATATTATAAATCGTTTGATTTAAAATAATTGGAAAACTAATCTGTTTTTGAAAATAATAAATAAAGGATCGCATAAGAAAAGGTCACATTATTTATAAGGCAATGGTTACTAAACAAAACAATAAAAAAAGTAACAGGCAACCATCTGCCATCATTACAAAAATTTTACAGCTTGTCAAGTATTAAGAAAAAATATGGTTTGTAAAGATTATTTAAATCACATTTTTTTAAATGTTTTACTTACACAATGTTTTGTAAATAGTTATTAAGCATTTTATTGTATTAATAAGGTAAAGCGTTTTGAGTGTGCTTGTTGCCGAGTTTCATTATCCTAGATATGTGCCGTTTTATTCGGTTGCTTTTTGCCATGTTTGGGGTAAAGCCATTATTTCATTAGTGTAGACATGACGAAGAAAATTTTAATTATGGTCTTGAATGCTTAATAAAGAGGCTTCCATTCAGACAACTCCATCTAAATAATAAAGAAAAAGCCCCCTTGAACTTCCCGCATACCTCTGGCGATGATTCCAAAGATCAGACGAATTATCAGGAAAACACGCCACCAACTTAAAAAAAAAAATTGCAATGTTAAAGTAAAGATCCACCACCAATTAGCATGGATCTTCACCACTACGCAAAAGTCATATGGAGGAAGCTACAGTGGATTAATCATCTACTTAGCTTGAAAGATGGAATTGATTAAAGAAACTGAAACAAACCAATACATGCTATATGCCAATATGCTCTCTAGAGAAGTGACGAAAAAAAAAAAAAACGTTTTGCAGGCCTATACGGAATTAAAAAGTACACCATTAAGAGATTTCTGCAGAGATTGAAACAAATAAAGATAATAATCTGAAGGTCCAGTGTCCAGCTTGCTTCAGTTTTGCTAACTGTTGACAGTAAAGATCACAATCACTAGTTGGACCAGGTTTTAGAAGCTCGTAATGAATAATTCCTCTTTAATCAAACCAGACACACGCATTACTTTTTTGGTGTAAATTCTGGTTTTGCTATCGTCTGTGTAGTATCACCTTGCTTCATCCATGATCTTTCTCACACATTCTTCTAGTACGTGATCCACTTTTTATCGCTCATAATCATTCGGAACTATGAAATAACTTATAGTGTTTTCTAATACAATTAATATTACCAGAGATATTAAATTTGAGAGCCATCTTCCGACAATTAGTAATCGTTTTTGTCGGTCAAGAATTTCGCAATGTTGAATTTAGCAAGCCTACATCTAGTATAGTAAGAGAATAGAGCCGTCAGACATTGGTGTTAGAAGTTGATCGAACAATTACTGCTTTGATCAAAAGTTTTTTGGAATAACCCCCGTGTAGCGGTACCATCGTTTTGATTTAAGTTTTTTTTTTGTTAGGTTGGCACATCTGTTGTTGATATTCCCGCTAAATCTTAGCGTCATAGCTTAACATTTGCAAAAGCTACGTGGCCAAGAGTAAATCTATCTCTATGTGTGTTGGCGATTTTTTACAATTTTAGAAACGGCTGCTGAAACGCATTTCACATAATGGTTTTTTAACTCGATTGAAGAGAAAGAAGTCATAGGGAGCCAAATCAGGTGATTTCGGTGTCTGTTGGATAGTATTTGATGCATTTTTCGTCAAAGAAATTTCGAATAGTGATGGCACTGTGCGGTGGTGCGTTATCATGGTGCAAAATCCACGAGTTTTCTGCCTACAATTTTGGTCTCTTTCGGTGAATTGCTTCACGCAAACGTCTCATAACGCCCAAATAATACTTTTGTCTGGCCTTCTGGCAATGTATCCATGTAATCCATTGTAATCCATGAAAACCGTAAGCATTGCCTTCTTTTTTGACTGAAAATTACGTTTTTTTGGTCTCAGCGCATTGGGCGAACGCCATTTACTTGCCTGATGTTTGGATAGCGTGTCGTACTCATAAACCCATGTCTGGTCTCCAGTAATGATCATTTTGATAAGAATGGATCAGACTCAGCCTCGCAAATCATGTCTTTTGTGACCTTAACACGGTCAAATTTGTAAAAAATCGCCAACACACATAGAGAAAGATGTACTCTTGCAAATGTCAAGCTATGGCGTTGTGACCGCCACACAAGGGTTATTTAGAGCTGCAAAACCATCTATAGTACTATTGATAGTATCGATTTTTTTGTTTCTGGCCGACCATGAATAGTTTTTTTCACTATCGATACGATTCTAAGAGTAAATATGAAGATCTCTAAATGTACATAGTCAAAATCACATTTGCAAAAATTTTTGCAAAGCAGGTTGTTAGACGTCTTTGTAGTCACATGGGGACACAGTTTAACAGTTTCTTAAATTTCTATTTATTAAGCTCAAATTATGAATTGTAATTAAAATACGTTCGTACATATGATTCTGCATTTGTTCCAAACAAATTAACCTTCATTTCGTCAGATCATAGCATATTGTTCTAACCATTAGGTGGCAGGTGTTGCTTCAGTTTGCTGAGAAATGATAAATTTCGAGGACTCTTACTCATAAGTCTAGTTTCCATAAGCTTTTTTATTATTGTGCGACTTGTGGAGAATAAATTCATTTTTGCAACTTTTGTGTTTCCTGGAAAATGGAAAAAAGTGAATTTCGTGTAGTGATTAAACACTATTATTTGAAAGGCAAAACGGCGAAAGAGACAAAAGAAAAGCTTGATAAACATTACGGCGAATCTGCTCCGTCAGATAAAATATTGGATTGCTGAATTTAAACGACGCCGAACAAGCACAATACCATCAACACGAAGGCCAAAAGAGGTGGTTACTGAAGACAATATCAAGAAAATCCTCGATATCGTTATGAATGATCGCCGGAACAAAATCCATGAAATTTCTGAAATGGTAAACATATCATATGAACTTGTGTTCAACATTTTGCATATGAAAAAGCTATCGGCAAGATGGGTGCCGTGTTTGCTCAGTGTTCAACAAAAACGAGTTCGACAGATCACTTCATAGCGGTGTTTGGACATGATAAAGCATAATCCTGCTGATTTTTGGCGTAGATTAATAACTGTTGATGAAACGTGGGTTCACCACTACACACCTGAAACAAAAAATAAATCGAAGCAATGGGTGGAAGTTGGTGGAAGTGCTCCGAAGAAGGCGAAGACAGCGAAATCGGCTGGCAAGGTTATGGCCACTGTATTTTGGGATGCACACGGAATATTGCTCATCGATTATCTTGAAAAGGGATCCACAATCACAGGAGAGTATTATCGTGCATTATTGGATCAATTGGTTGATGCAATCAAAGAAAAACGACCATATTTAAACAAGATAAAAGTACTCTTTCTTTAAGACAACGCACCGGTTCACACAGCATTAGATACGATGGTAAAACTACTAGAAATCCACTTCGAATTGGTTGATCATCCACATTATAGTCCAGATTTAGCCTCTAGTGACTTTTTCCTGTTTCTAAACTTGACAAAAATGGCTCGCAGGAAAAAGATTCATCTCAAACGCAGAAGTGATTACCGAAACGTATTTTGAGGAGTTCCCAAAATCGTATTATTCAGATGGTATAAAAAAGTTTGAAAATCGTCTTACTAAGTGTATTGAGCTAAAAGGAGACTATGTTGAGAAATGAATGGTTTTTGAAAAAAAAATGTTTTTTCCCTACTTAGGTAGCTTCAATATCAATCCGCCCTCGTATGAGAGGCTTGCGACTATTCGCCTAAAGGCCAAATATCTTAATATCAGCCTTATCTTATCTATGCCCATACCCCGACTGTTTTCTTCAGACAATGATATTATTCTATGAGCGCCTCGCGCTGTTCAAAACGTCCTGGAAGATTTAAATTCGTAGATAGAAAGGGAGAATATCTTTGGTCCAACTGTCAGAAAGTTTAACATCCATGAGGAAACGTTCGAAAAAGTAATGAGGCTGACAGATTTCGCAGGCTAAAACATGATAGTTTACAGCACCAGATTTAAACATCTTGACATACATAAAGTCACATGGCTGTCACCAAATCAAATGGCAAGAAATCATATTGGTTATGTTGAAATAAACGGAAAGCATGCCTCCAGTGTGTTAGAAGGCAGCAAATGTTCGCATTCGTCTGAACATAGATAGAAAATTACGAACTAACACAGCACAGAAGCCAGACGTCGAAAAATTGCAAACATAACAGACAGCCCTAAAATACTTAGCTCGATTGACCCGATTGCTTGAAGTAAGCACTACTTGTCCCAAAAATATTGCAGCGCAATGGCAAACCATTGCTCAATCCATGGAAAATACTGTTAGAGCCATACTTGGATATCAAAAGCCTCTTCGCAGGAACCCATGGTACGACCAGGAGTGTCATAATGCTATTGAAGCGAAGGAGAGGTATCGGAGGCAAATTAGAGAGGAAAAACATCTGTTCCGCAGGAAGAAGAGAGAAATGGAAGGGCGTAAGTGTGAGTGGATCAAAATGTGCAGGAGTCAGAATGAAGTCCGAAAATTTTACCAGATAGTAAAGCATCAGACTGCAGGTTTTGTTACAGGTACATCATCCTGCAAAGATTAAGAAAGTAATATGGTAACAGATACTGCTTATGTGCTGAGGATGTGGAAAGAACATTTTTTCTAGCTGTTGCTGTCAAATAGCGTCTAGGAGAACACCCCGGAACCCATCCCTGATGACGGTATTGAGTTCATACTGCCTAAACAGAATAATGTCAAAATGACAGTAAATCGTCTGAAGAATAACAAGGCAGCGGGAGCCAATGAGTTACAGTTGAATTATTTAAGGCTGGAAGCAACACGCTGATAGGGCGTATGCATCAGCATGTTTGCTCAATCTCACTAGAGGAACGCATACTCGACGAATAGAATCTTAGCATATTGTATCCCTTGCATAAAAAAGGAGACAAAACTATATATGCGCCAACTACCATACAGAGGAATAAGTCTCCTTCCCATCGCATATAAAATTTTATCGAGCGTACTCTGTGAAAGATTAAAACCTAAAGTCGACAAGATAATTGAGTTACGTCAGTGCAGCTTTAAACCTGGAAAATCCACCATCGACCAGATATTTACGTTATGCCAAATCGTTGAAACGATCCAACGATATTCACATCATGGGTCGAATATTGCGAGCACTAACTAACTTAAGAACTCATCTTCGTTGGTGGAAAACATCGATGTCGCAATAATGAGCTGTATAATTTCTATGCCGACATTGCCATATTTAGGCGTATTACGACGATTATGTTAGGTCACGTTGTGAGAATGGTTGAAGATGCGTCAGCTAAAATTTCATTTGAATAAGAACTTGGTGATGGCTCACGCAGAAGGAGAAAACCGAAATGCCGATGGAAATATCAAGTGGAGGAGGACATCTTCAAATTTGGTATCAGAAATTGCTAAAGAAGTGCAGAAGATCGTGGCGCTTGGAGATCTCTTCTACTTTTGGCTCTGGAGCACACGTTCCATGACGGCCAGCTACATAAGTAAGTAAATGATATTTTATACTGTATTGTAAACAAGTTCTAGTCAAATTAGACCATATATAGTCAAATTATACTAATTAATTTCATTTAAGTTATTAAAAAAGGAATTAGACAACAATTTTTTAAAGGAAGAAAATTTTCGATATTACACCCAAAGTTTTTTATGGGCAGATTAAAATTTTACAATTCGAACGGTATATTTATTGTTGCCTAAAGGACACTGTCCTTCTTTTTTGGCTTTTTCCAATATGAGTAAAATTTAAAGAAACCAAAAATAAATTTTTTGCATATCAAAACTTTACAAACCACAATTAAAACTTTTCTGGTTTTCGGAAATAAAAAAATGAGAAGAAATTATATGAAATGTCTACAGATTTTATTTTATTGGTTTTCTTTTGGCTCGTTTTCCCATTTGAATTCCCAACACTTCAGTTGGTTGTAATAGCATCATAAGCACTTCATTAAAAAATTATAATGTCTAGGATGTGTTTCAATTTTTATCCCATTTAGTTCTTTCCTTTTATCACATTTTCTGTGTTTTTATTCTTTTTGTGTATAAAACAAGCATATTTTGCTCGGTTTTTATTATATCATATATATACTAAAACTCTGTATTCGTATGCGAATTTGTTTCACTTGCTTTTGTTTTTTTCTCCATTTGTCTTCATTTTCATTAAATCACATAACCGCTTAAAAAGCTCTTTTTTAAATTTTAACAGCAACCGCAATCTGTAATAGAAGATATACAGCATTTATGCTACTGCTGGTGCACGTAAAAATATCTCTAAAATATGAGATACTCGTACTTACCCTTCTACTTCGCAAAAATAGAGTTCCAAATATGCTCAACGGAATGTGTATGTGTGCATGTTGTCAGAATATATTATTTGTGGCTAAAGGAACGCTTTTTTATAACCAACACAGATACGATATGCATACTCGTACGTAAGTGCTTTGAAATTGTGGTACTTATGCCACAATATGACGATGATGAATGAAGAGACAAAGTCAACTTTATTTTTATTATTTTTAATGAAAATTAAAAAATAAAAGTAAAAGAAAAGTGCATTTCTTTTAATGGGAAATAAATTTAGGAATAAATAATAATTGAGTGGATTTTAAAAGATTTTAATGATGATTATAAAGAATTCAAATATTGTATATAAAAGTAATTGAAGTGATAAAGAAATTAAATTTATATGCGTTTAGAGAGATGAATTTCGAAAATACTTTTAAGACAATTAATTAAAGTGTAAAGTAAATAAAAACAAAACCATAAAATTATTGTTTAATATTTCTTATATTTTTTTCATGCTCCTTATAAATAATCTTATAAATAATCCGATATTTGATTAAGTGTTTTCATGAGTTATAACGAGTAGGCTTATAAGCTAATTGTATTAGATTTTACTAAGTTTACATAGATACTTTAAAATGATGTACATTTGCTATTTTAAAATATATAGATCATAAGCTTAACTCGAGACCAATTTTCATAGTTATTATTAAATACATACTGCTACGAAAATAAAAATGTCTAAAAAGAAAATACACCACATCAGTGCATTTTTGACTGTATTGTGGAGTTTTGGTCTATTGGTTTGTGGTATTTTTGTGCGTGTTTATTAACGGACATAAAAGAAAGGATATGAGAGCGTTTGAGACATTTCCGGAACTTTCCAAACTGTAGGCAGTTAGGTATATAAGCAGACTGCTTTGCCAACTTCGATATAGTTATCGTTTTGTGGTCATAAGTCGTGTTTATGCGTAAATAGAAGTGTTGTAGAAGCGAATATTAATGGCAAGGTAAATAAGTTGCTGTATTAAGACAAAGTGCATAAAGTAAAGGCGAGGAAATAAAAACTGTAAAACACTAACAACAACGTGGTGTTTATATTATTTTGACGCAATTAAAAACCACTCAAACCTTTTAAAAAGGCTAAAACGTAACAATATTTATTGATTTTTACAAAGTTTTTCCAAACATTTCTATTTGAATTAAATGCTTTAACTATATTCCTTTATATATATTTTAGATAATTCTCAAAGCATCGCCTCCACTTATACCGCAATCTACTGTGCTTCTTATTTTTTTTAGATTCCAGTCAAAATCTTCTCGAAAAATGATATTGGCAGATTACCGTAGAATATTTGCAAAACATCTTCACTTCCATTTAAGTATCTCCATCACTACTGGTTTAACATTACATCATCGGTATAACACGTTGTTAGATATCCACTTGATTGGCCTCCAAGGGCTTGCAACTTGCTCTCAATTTTACAAGAAAGGTGTCAGGCTTCCTATTCATATAGTTAGAAGACGAAAGCCAAATATTTTACAAATTATCAAATGCAACACGTGAACTGGAATTCTTCCACCACAACTCGTTGCCTTGATAATAGTTTAAAATTGAATTCGACGTATCATACCGCTGTTTTTTTTTTGACAGTTGTTTTCTTTCCTTAACCACTTATACACATCTAACCTCTATATTTCTGGATTGACGTAGTGTAGTGGTTAGACAACACTGACGACCTAAGTTCGAATCCCCAGCAGAAGCCATGACCAGAAAAAATAAAATTTAATTGCGGTTTCGAGTGTTTAATAAAGAGTCTACAATCACCACTTGCTCATCGCATGATTTTTAAAATCTGCTGAACCAGTCGCTCAGTTTTAAAACTAAAACCTTAATTATAACCATGTTTTTGTTAAGATTCCAAATTTTTACCACTTTTATTAAATATTTTTTTAATTATTCTGGTACCACTTTCATCAACGCCTTCATGGTATTATTTGAGCTGTCAAATACCCATTTTTTTGGTGATTTTTTGTTGCCTTTATTTCTCTTTTGACTAAAGTCCAATATCTTTCCATTGGCTTAAGTCCTGGACAATTTGATGGATTTGCTTCCCAAAGGAACATTATTGTTTTCGTACCACTCCAATGCCACTTTGCTATAATGGCAAAAGACTAGGTAGAGCCAAAAGAAAGTAAAAACTTTACGCTGCTTAACTAAAGGCTTAAATCGCTTCTCAAAACACACTTTGTGGTCACGAAAGACTTACTTCTCTCGTCACAAGTGTAGACAGATTGCCATACCAAGAATTTTTAAGCGAATTTCAATTGCCTTTTTGTCGGCCACATTCCTGTGTATGTCAGCAATGTAAAATTCTCGTTGTCCATAATGCAGCAATTGAATTTGTTAAAAAATGTGTTTTTAATTTTTTAGCACTCTGTTTTGCTTCAGTATTCTTACAGCATTCCTGGCTGGAACTTTTTGGGCTTTAAAGTATTCACGCCAGCGTTCTATTTGATACTGCGAAAAAAGAACTCCAAAACGAACGACTTTTCCTCCTGAAATGTTGGTATTGTTCTTCGACATGGCAATGATTTTGTTTGCTTTATTCTGGTTACGAATGCCCTCTACTCTGTTAGAAGCTGCCTTTCGAGTGATGTCCAAGTCATCCTTATACCTCTTTAAAACTCTAGAAACCATTTTCTGCTCAACTTTATGTTCCCTAGTATTTTTTTATATGTCCACTGAGGATGATTTTGAAAAGTTTTTACAATGTTTTTTTCGCTCTACAAATTCGCTTACTCATTTTAATCGAACAAAGGCTTCTAGCGAAAAAGTTTGACGACAAATTTTCTTACACTAAATTCAAAGTCAACTTTAAAAAAATTATAAATTTGCATGAATTTAAAAAAAACCCTTTAATATCAAAAGGCCTCTCCATCATTGACACCGAAAGTGCAGATCGCACTATAAAAAGAGGAAACATTGGTCGATCGGAAAAAACAGTGTTAGAGATGGTTGAAGCTAAAAAAATTTACCTGAGTGACTAAATTATGTATATTTTACTTGAATATAAACGGCTGGTTACTTCAAAGAAGTGTGTGGCAAGAGGATTTTGAATTAGTTTTCTTCGAATATAAGTACATCCACGAAATAAGACTAAGGTAGGTCATGTCAAAAGTTTTTTAATTCAAGCAGTTTTCTCGATATTGAAGGATAAACATATTAGAGACGAATGAAATTCACCACTTCTGGTAAGATTATATATTAATTTGAAGCAAACACTACTTCATCTGACAAATAACGAAGAATATGTTCAATGACGGCAATGTAGAAGTGCTCAAGTATTTAGACGTGAATTAAGATAAAAACTGCAATCCCAACTAGCGTTCAACACCTTACGACTATTTGTATATTGGAAGCCCTGAGAGAGTCTCATTATTGTTTGTAGTAAAATAAAAAATAATAATTCCCATAACATTCCATGGAGGAACATGGGGACTTTTCTCAGTCAGTGTGCTGCAACTCATTCTATTTTTAGAATCATTGAAAGGAATCTACAATTTAATGCCAGCTTCGAGCGGCAATTGCATTGAAAAAGTATTCAATTTTATATATATAAAGTATTCAATATTATATATGTATTCATAAAGGCTAGTTTACACGATATAAAAAGAGAGAAAATATTATAAAATTCCATCCGTATTTTAAAAATGACAGATTACGACAGATTTTTTCACGTTTACACGATACGTAAAAAACCTAAACAAAATAAAATGAAAACAGCTGTTATAAAAGAGACCAATAGTGCGACGAAAAAATTTGCTTTTTTCCCTGTTTATTTTATTTGTTTACATATAAATACGCCTTTGATTGATAGTTTTTTTTAATTTTAAAAAACATAGAGAGCCCGTACGACTGCCAAATGTTCGTCCGTATTTTATCTCAATGTCGTACGCTTTTATTACATATTGAGTTTACACGATACTATCCGCTCTCTTCTACAAAAAAACTTGACATGTCGTACGACTTGTATTATTGTGATATGATATGATTTATGAGGTGATACCGCTGTAGAGAATTTTTTTTCTTGGTGTATGGTCCGGCCTGGGATTTAACCGAGGACCTGCTGGTTGGTAGGCGAGTGTCTTACCATACTACAATACAACGCTAAACAATAAAAACGACGGTTTAAATGTTTTAAGTAAAAGCGATTTTTGATGAAAAAAAAAATATCAAAAGGTTACGGATTTGATACGGATCTGATTTTCCACATAATATTTTAACTTTTATTTAAATAATTCGAAATTTGCTTTTCTTGTACCTCATTTTCAGTAAAAATTTTATATATGCAAAAAGAATCAATAACCTAATTAATTTTTTGTTATTTCAACTTAGAATTGCTATAAAAAAATAATATTCATAAATTATTTCTAATATGCGTATGTAGATATGTATGTGTGTTTCCCAATAATACCACCTATTAAAACTTTATTGTTCACCATCACCAAACTACAAACGTTTCACACAATTTTGCATAAATTTATTTAAAATGAACATTAAATTTCAATTTGCATAAAAGACAAAAAAAAAACTGAAATTATTTTAATTTATGGCTCTCATCTACACTTTTTTCGAAATAAAACATTATGGAGAAGTAGAAGAAAAATAATCATTACAATTCCATTAATCTTTAAAACTCTAAGTCAAGGAAATGAGATAATGATGAATTGTTTTCAATTTAAACGACGACAGTTAAAACAAACAGCAATAGAAACGCCACAAAAAAAAAGAATTTCATACAACACTTAAGGAGGAAAAGGATAATGAAAGAAATGAAAAAACAACGTGAAAATTAAACAAAAACCACCTGCATAACAATATACAATTATGGATGTCCGTGTATATGTTATAACTCTTTGTCACTTATACACTCTCAATCATTTATGCAAACACACCCTCGAACACACCTATTTAAACACATACAATTGTACAAAAGAAGCCCCAGACACAAACAAAAAAGTGATACAGACTCAGAGAGACAATTTATTTATTGTGAGATGAGAAACCAATTTACTTTGTTTAATTGTTAAATAAATAAATAAATAAAAAGGAAGGAGAGAGAGAGAGAGAGAGAGATTGAGAGAAAACAAAAATGCAATAATATAATGAAATACTTAGAATATGAGCAGAATAAATGAATTAAGTGCAAGGGTATGATAACCACATCTAAACACGAAGAGAAAGGGAAAAGCAATAACAAAACCGCAATAAAAATAATAATAAAAACAATAAAAAAGCAACGAAAGCTTTTCACTTTAATTACACAAATAAGTGCAAATGAAACTCATTATGTGTGTGTTGGTTTATTAAATTATACTCACACATTTGGCTGCCAGATAAAATTTGAAAGAAATTCTAATTTTTTTTTTTAAATTAAAAAAAATTGTCACTTCTGTTTTGAAAATCAAAAAAAAAAAATAAAATAAAATAAATACATAAATAATAAAATAAAATCCGGTCCAAAACGAAAGTTCGTATTATTTCAAACTTTTAGCAAACTCGAAGGCAAAGGATAATATAGTTTTGCTATAGATGTAGTTTGCTTTATCTGACTTGATAAATGTTTAGTCTGTTGTTTTAACTCAACGCGAATTTCGTAGTCGTTTCCTAAGTCGTCGTTCTTCTTGTCGCTGTATTCCATGTATTCGAACGGTTTAACCGTTTGGCAGAGCGTCTCGTGAAGATTGGGTTTACTACCATGAATCAAATAATAAGAGATTACGCTTTGCGCCGGTCGTTAGCTTTTCTCTCTCTCAATGAGAGTGTGCGTGACGTAAGCATAGACCTCTTTGTTTTATTTTCAAAGTAAAAGAGTATATTTCACACTAAAATATTAAATAAAAGGATCGATATTTAACTATAAATATAAATACAATAAAAATAATAAAATTGATGTGTTCGACTATAAAATGTATAGTTTATTTTAACTGCTTTCAAAAAAATTTTTAGTATTAAATATATTTAAAAAATAATAATTTTTCTTATTATCGAAGACTTTTGCAAATAATAAACAAGGTCACCATTTTCCCAGGAGGCCTAGTGCAGCATTTTTAAAACTCAAATTGAGGGATTTATTGTTGAAATGCCCCGCAGATGTGTTGCAATCACTAAAAATAAAGGTTACGCTACAACTAATAATTTTATTTTGAGGCCCTTTGACAGAAATGCTTTAGTTTTGGCGAGGCATGTATTAGACTAGTTTCATTATTTTGATAACAAAATATCTTCTAAAAATGTAAATGATAAAATATTTTTCTTTTATTTTTGTAAATAGATTGCTAATATAAAGACAGAAACGTTGTCGGTTTAAGTTGTTTTTAAACCAGTTCAGTGGCTTTAGTTGTGGTCACATAGAATTTGTAAAGAAAGTTTTTTCAAAGCAGAAAAAAGTTAGTTTTATTTTTATTTATGACAATAAATTCTTAAAATATTTATTTTTTATTTTAACGTACCTCTCTCTTAAGGACTTCGTGACGTCATAACTTTTAAAATAGACACACACATTACAGCTCTAATAACAAAAAAAAAGATCTTTACCTGATTATTTTGCTGTAAAAAAGTGTTTTCATAAATAAGAAATTATTTGATTTTTTAACAATTTATTTTCTTACTTTCCAATTGATGGCTGTACACTCGGCATCCAAGTCTACAGATACTCACATTTTTAATTCTTAAAAAGAACTTAACGTGTTAAACGTATTTCGTTTAAGTTTTTTTTTTTTTTTTTTTTTTTAAATTAATATTTTAAAACACCCGCAAAATTGAATTAATAAAACATTACGAAATGTTTTTTTTTCTTATTATAAAATGCTTTCATATATTTAGTTGGCTTTTTATTTAAATACTTTCTCTCAATCAAATAAATATAATTTCACCTTCCTACTTAACCTATTTCGATTTGCATTTAAAAATTGTTTTCTATGATTATACAATATTTTTTGCTTTAGTTCTTTTTTCTGCTTTTCTACTTTTTATTTCTTTCATTTCCATTTGATTTCATATCATTAAGTACGTAAAATTGAATTTGCTTTTAACCTTATTTCCCTTTTATTACCAAGTTTTTAATGCAGTTTATTTTTTTGTATATTTTTTTTTTTAGCCCATAATACGTACCGAGTCATTTAATTTTTTTTTATTATTCTCTAGACTCATCTGGAGTTGAGGGGGAGATTGGTGGCTGTTACTGGTTGTTGGAGATGATGTCCGTTGGATGTAGACAACTTGTGTAAAATTAAATTTAGTTTTTTTTCCTATTTTTATTATAGACTTTGTTAAATTGCGACATTCTTTTACGCAGAAAGTAAAGAGAAAAAAGTTAAGGATGGAAAAATCCTTCACATTATATACGAGATGTCCTTTAGTTTTTACCCGCACTTTCACTCAGTCTACTGTAACTGTGTTAATTTTCATTCATTTACTTCGTCCTTTTTTCCTTCAATTTTTTTTCAATATTTCTATCACCACAGTTTACGCAATCGGCTGAAGTCTTTGCTGTTTCTCTTTACAAAGTCTTTTGTTTTTTCATCGCGACAATTGCTTTTTTTTTTTTTTGTAAAGTTTTTCCCTGAAACTTCTCTCTTCCATTTTTTATTGTTTCCATTTCAATATCATTGTCGTTAAATGAAATACATGGTGCGAGCAATGTTGGTTTCCGGTTTGACTCGGTTAAAGTACGCTACAGTAAGTAATATTCTGGTACCTTATCTCATTTAAAAAACAAAAAGGTTTCCACGTATTTGACTTCTTTTCTTTCTTAATTGTTTTTATTTTCATTATTATTTTCTTTTCATTTCGTACAACATTTTGTACAACGAATGCCAATTGATAGTGTTTCAAGTGGAAAACGTAATTCAATCGTGTTGAAAACAGCATTTTTTATGCCAAATTTGTTGTACTTGTATCGTATTGCCACATTTATTGTGTTGAACACAATAAACCTGATGTTGTTGAAACAAAAAAATGGAGGGTGAAAAACGTGAATTGAAAATCTTAATGTAATCAAAGTGTTGATTACCGTAATTCCATCAGTTTAATTGAAATAGATAAATTAATATTGAATCCAAATTGAATTGAGATGAAGGAACATTAAAATTAATGACTCTTTGGCAAGACAGTTTTAAGGCTCTAAAATATATTTATTGAAATGTAAATCCTCGTGTGTTACAGTAAGCCTGAGGATTTAACATAATTCTAAAAGACTTGGGCTCCTAGTTCACAGACATTACAATGATATTAATTCAGTCGTTAAGCAGTTCTTTAAATACGGAATACAACATTAAGTGGTGATATTCAAAACAAATTGAACTGATAATATTTTGTACGATCACCATACATCGCATTCGCGATCCGTGACATACAGCAATTTGGGATGTAAATTCAATTCAAGTGTTTATTAACCGCTGTCTACGAAGCATTCCGAAAATATTCTGGATAGACATTACATACCACCTTGAGTTCCCGGAATAACCCCCGTATGGTCCCACCGTTCCAATTTGGTTTTTTTTTTAAGTTGGTACGTCTGTTATTGATATTCTCACTAGATCTTTGCGTCATAGCTTGACATTCGTAAAAGCTACGTGGCAAAGAGTACACATTTTTTATAATTTTAGAAATGTACTTAAATTTGCAGCAACGAACTTGTATTCAGTTTTGTGTAAAATACGGATTTAATGATGCGCGAACGTTGGAAATATTGGAAAAGTGTTTCGGTAACGATTCTCTAAAGAAAACAGACCAGTGGCACGAGCGGTTCAAAGGTGTTCGTGAGTCCATCGAAGATGATGAGATGACTTGAACATTGTTAAAGTAAAAAAAAAATTTGGCCAATAACCGCAAATTAACCATCGGAGAGATAGCGGAGGACTTGAAAATTGCCTACGGTTTCACCAAGACATTTTGGTTAATGATTTGGGTTTCCGTCTTGTAGCAGCAAAGTTGGTGCCAAAAGACCTCAATTTCATGAAAAAAAAGAGAACGTGTTAAGGTCGCAGAAGACATGATTTGAAAAACTGAATCCGATCCCAAAATCCAGACATCAAGCAAGTGAATGGCGTTTACCAAATAAGCTGAGACAAAAAACCACGTCGTTTTCAGTCAAAAAAGCAGGCAATGGATTACAACGGTGTAGTGCATCATACATTTTTGCCAGAAGGCCAGACAGTAAACAAAGAGTATTATTTGGGCGTCATGAAACGTTTGCGTGAAGTGATTCGCTGAAAGAGATCAATATTGTAGGCAAAAAACTTGTGGACTTTGCACCATGATAATGCACCGTCACACTGTGTCATCATTATTCGAAATTTTTTTACGAAAATGCAACAAGTTCCATCCAACAGCAACCGAATTCACCTGATTTGGATCCCTGTGACTTTTTTCTGTTCAATCGAGTTGAAAAACCATTACGGGAAATGCGTTTTAGCAGCCGAGAAGGAAAAAATAAAAACATGCTTCGAGGATTGGATCAAGCGCTGGCATAAGTGTGTTGTAGTCGATGGGGATTACTTTGAAGGGGACACTATAAATTTAGATGACTAACTTGTATTTTTAATTTTCTGAACAAATTCCTGGAACTTTTTGTTCAATGTGGTATATTTACGAAAATCAAGCTTGAGAACCACTGTCCTTTGTTACATTACTAAATATAAACAAGAGGTATAAAAACAACTACGTACTTGATTGCAAATAATCAAATCGACAACAAAACAGGCAGAAAAGAAAACGAATAACAAGCAATAACAAACAATAACAAACAATAGCAAACAATAACAAACAACAACAAAACAACAAGAACTGAAGGAAGTAGATGTTTTTATTTGCAAGGCTTCACAATAACTAAATGGAAAGAAATGTAAACAAAAAGAATATACCAAAAACAACGAGAAAGTCGAGAGCTTTCGATGTGTCACTTACTCACCCATATAAAAAGCGCATCGATACGGACAGCAGTCAGCTTATGTGGAAACTCAACGTAAAGAGAGGGCATAAGAGTCAACTCCTGAATTGGATCGTGAAGAAAAACTAGTTTAGTTCGAGCTAAGTCAGCAAAGAGAGTTAAGTGTGGATAACCTCTGACTGAAAAGGTTGTGATCGAACCTAAGTTGTAACAACGATCTGGTTGGAAGCTATTTAGGTAGAAAGATCTGTCGAGTAATTGTTGTTATTTACAAAGTTGTAAACAGAAAGAGTAGTTAAAAATAGAAATTGTTATTGCTCGTGAAAAGGCTACGAGCAGTGGAATACAAAACTGTGTTAAATAAAGAATTATTAATTAAAAACGAAACACAAGATTTATTTTATTTAAACTGCAATCTTTGAACTCATAAATAAATGTTTTTAAAAGGTAAAAACGTAATAATATGTACAACAATTCCTTAAAACAAAAAGTCAACAACTTTTACTACAAAAAATTATACCAATGAAATGGAAATGGATTTGACATAATCCGCGAAAAGTTGATTGCAAGTTAACTAAAGTGACCATAGAATGGAATCTGCAAGGAAGCCGAAGAATTGGAAGATCAGACCATATTTTAAAACGACAAGTGAAGAAATAAAGCTGAGTCTCATAAAACGACTTGAAGTCAGATAAAAAACATAACTATAGAAAAGACACATCTGCAAGAAATTTGCTATATCCCTATGATCTCCTCTCGATTGCTAAATGTATAAATAACTGAAGTTTGTTAATGAAAAATACATTAGGAAAAGGTAATATTCCGAGTTTTAAAGAAAGAAGAAAAGGAAGAACAAATTCCCTTTTTGTCAGACCAGTACAAATAAAGCTTCCAAAAGACCTCGTCAAAAATAGTCTACAAAAATCATGGAGATATAGAATGATCGATAAGTAGATGGAAGTAGCCAAGTTTTTCCTCCTTAAAACAACAGATGAAGAATTGGTTTATAATACACCAGAAATAAAAAGCAATCTAACAAACAATGTATCAATAACCCTGAAAAAAGTAACCATTACTGGCAAATACTTCTCAGAGAGCTTATTCTGACTCAATATTGATTTGAAATGAAAGTAAGAAGAAAAAGAAGTGATGTTTTATCTAGGCGAAGAACGGGTATATAAATGGTGGCCCAACCAAAACAATCACTCTTTGTGGATGCATCGACTTTTCCACAACAACTCGTGGATTCTAATATGCCAAAATTCAAATATTTATTCAAAATTCGCATCATAATGTTCGTGAGATATTTAATTGCTGGGCACGACGATTAATCGAGGTCAACGGCTCCTCTGCCACACTATCGCAAGCAACACAGCAATGTTTTCCGAAGTACAAACTAGACGAGTATGCACAAGTGTTTCCACATTTTCCACAGACCCGGTTTGCTGAAATTTGCGCACAATTCTACTGATTGTGGTCGTATTTGGTCGATTATGCTGACCAAAAAAAAAAAAAAAAATCGCGAAGTGCATTATGATTTGAACGCCCATTTTCGTAAAGGGGTTCAACAATACAATCGTGCTGCTCAACTGTGTACCACTCTATGTTTTGAATTTGTCAAATACTGAAACAAAAAATATGTCAAATTAATTTGGACAAACAACTTGATGTTACGGTGTGACTCGCAATTGACACCGTGCAGTATAGTTTGACTATCCTTTATGTTTGTGGCATCCAATGGAAAAAAAGTCTTGAATTGAACCCTTACTATTAACAACATGCCCTTTAGATTTAGACCTATCGTCTATTTTCTTTTATCAATTTTAAAAAAATATCTGGGTGATAAGAGATTCAGATTAAACGAAAAGTAGATTATTGGAGCAGACTTCAATTTTGGGGACTTTTGTGAATCATCATAACAAACGCTGACAACGGTATATAATCGATGACTGACGATGAATTTTTAAAGCAATTTTCCAAATGTTCATATATGATCAAAGTTGATTTTGTGTGGCACACGTCAATGAGTTCTAACAAGGGTTGCCAGACGTACTGTTTTTATTAGCATGTGTACTAATTTTTATTTAATGTACTGATCTATGCATAACATCGAAATTATAACACAAATGTATCGATTTCTTCATGTTTGTAATTTTTTGTACTGAATTTGCCTTAAAATTTTTTTCACCGCATAAAACTTTATATAACTTCTTATTTACTTTGAAACACCAAAGCCCTTATGTCAAGAATTGAAAAGGAACTGGTCGAAATAACTATATTTGTCTACCACAACGTTGATATACGTTTCTGTAAACTGTGCCATCAAGTTCTTGAAACTTATATTTACCAAGTATCCCAGATTTATAATAAATGTATTGGCTAAGTATTCTGTGAAAATGTTGTTAAATTAGAAAATTTAACAAGTTCTTGTACAGAACTTGCTGACGTTAAATGCAAAAAAAAAAATTGTTTTGTGGAGCTTAAAAAAGTGAATGAACCAGCACGTTGACTTACCTTAACTCCAGCAATCTAAAGACTTTGAGAAAATTGTGCCTACTTAGGTTTTGTGCATATTATAGGTACTGTTATATTATAATAATAAATTTGGGTAAATAGAGTTTCTTTTTAATGATCAATATATTCAGGCACACCATCGTGAATAGATTGAGGCTTGAAAAATGCTTTCAAATTATCAATATTTGCTTTGAAAATCAGTCATCAATTCGTGCAACCTATAGATGACAATATTATTTTCAGCGTTGAGGCTCCTTTTTGGCTTAACGGGTTGGTAATAAACATTCCCGATTCCATTACATCCAGAAAAATACACCTTTCCATGTGGTTTACACGATGTGGCATCATTAAATATTGATCGAATTGACAGCTCTAAATTATTTCCTGTGGGGTCACGTAAAGTCCTTGGCTTACTAACAAATCAATTGACAAAGCAACTGACGCCTTGCAGGTCAACATTGTTAATGTTATTCGTGGCTATGATCAACAGTGCTCTCAAAAATGTCCTACAATTGGACGTGCAGGCAAAGTAAAAAAACGAAATATATACATTTTACTTATTGAATTAACACGTAGCTCTTAGATGTATTGTTTAAACTGCTTTAAACATCGATAAGTTTTGATTTTGTTTATCGTTATATATTGAATTTTGTTGTTAATAAAATGTGTACTGATTTTTTTGGTTATGTATAGAATTCTTTGATTAAAAATTCGATATTGTTTGTTAGGACTAGGGCTAACAGACAATATCATCACCAATAAGAAGATACACCAACATCAGTGCTTTAAAACTGTAGTGTGGGATTGTGGTCTATTGGTTTGTGACAAGGCTGCAAATGTGTCACTACGGTATTATTTTTTGTCCATAATCATGATTTAGGATGTAAAAATCCGGTTTTTCGTACCTTCATACACTTCTAGAATAATAACTTAGCTTAGCCGATTTTAAGTTTTGAAGCGGATTTGGAAATAAGAGAAATAAACGTTTTATGATATACATATAACTTAAGTAAACTTGAGGAATCTGTGTGCGTTTCCTAAGCAAACACATTTTTTATCAAATTTTTTTTTCAAATTTTTTAAGTTTGGAAATGTTTTTGAGCACTAATTTATGTATGTAGGAACCGTAACATTTTTGAATTAATTAAGAAACTTTGCTTGGTTATGAATAAAATAAGTTTTTGGTTTTACAAATCCATTGAAAATTAACGGAGCTATTTTCTAAACATTTTGCCGTTTATTGTACACACAAAGCGTTTTTACATTTAATCGTTCCTTATTTGCTGGCTTCCTCTTTATTGGTTCTTACATATTATTTTATATGTTTTTGGATTTATAAATGACAACGATTTTAACTTGTACTGGTTGCCACCCAAAATTTAAAAGCAGCATTTTAACAAATTTATCTCCATTGTGGAACGAAAAGCATTTCTAACAATTTTTCTCGAACAATTTTTTTTAATTTTTTCCCAAATGAATAAGTATGTATGTGACCTTAATAGGGCTAATGTTGACTATACAATATATGCATTCCGTATAACCGAATAGTATTGGTTTTAATATATGATGTACTTTTTGCAAGTATTAACGAATCAGTTTACTTACTCGGAGTTTAGAGCATATGTATGTGGTAAACCGTTTTCTTCTTCCTCATTTTTAAATACACAAACATTTGCTTCCGCCAGTCTACTTGATTTTAGACAGACTATCTTCGCAAATTTTCTTTAAGAAAGGATACCAAAATAAAATAGAAAAAAAAGCCAAAGAAGAAGCAAAAACAAACAAATAAAAACATTAACACATTGGCTGCCTTGTGTACCCATCGGTGGTTCAAATTTTTTGTAATATGAGGACATGTGTACCAACAGTTTTACACACGTACACTTTGTTTTTTGGTCATATATTTTTCGGTCTGTTGATGATAGATAAAGTTTTCTGCAGTTTAAGTCTTTGTAATTTCCATATCGATTTTTGTAGCTTTTTTCAATAATTTTATTAAATTATTTATTAATTTACATTAATTTTAAGACTAAACCAAAATTGTAATTTATAGTAAAAAAGGCACATCTATATATATAAAAATGGATTATAGTTTGTTCGGATGATTAAACTTTGAAAATGACTGGACCAAATTAGATACTATCTTCTGCAATTTTGTTCGTAATTGCTACGCGAATGTTTAGGAAAAGAGAAAACTTGAACATTTTCAACAAATGGCGCTGTAGGCGGTTATTCCTTTATTGCTGCTCCTGTTAAAGGTATTTGAATAACATTTGGCATGTCGATTAAGTGATAGTGTTGTGCAGCAAATATAAGCAGAGTTGGATAAGTGAGAATGGTGCCTCTAATACAAAATAAATATTCATTTTTGAATATCTTGAGAACGGTAAAAGTAGAAGTTTCTGAATTTAGTAAAAAATGACTTCGTAATTAATACAAATAATCAGCCAATAAGTGGTCGCATAATAATCAGATATGTGGGCGTGGTATGTACCTGCGATACGATTTGATATAATTTGGTATAAATAACTTAGCAGTCAATACGAATCATCAGTTTAAAAGTGGGGGGAATTGAATAAGTCGGCGTCGCATACATAATAATAAATTATTTTTTTAATTGAGGCTGTAAGTCAATTAATAATCACTCTAAAAAAGTATACAAATAATAAATTAAATAAATTCCTACTTTGCTACATACAGAGATTCCCGAGCAAAGTCGGATGGTTAAAGCTAGTTCATGTAGAAAAATAACAAAATATTAAAAAAAAATTTGATTTTGATTAATCAAAATCAAATCAGTTCAGACATACCATCACAATGTTCACAATATGTCGACACTCTTTTAGCCTCTTCTACATTGGATCTTTTTCCTTCTATTTTACCTATTTTAATATAGTAACTGGAACAGCGTCTTCTATTTTTGTCAATTTGTCTCTAGTATCGAATTCTTTCAGCTCATGTTTGTCTTTAATGGTTTGAGGTATAGTATCAACTTGGCAGAGAGTTTTATAGATCTACTCTACTAATTTATGAATTATAATGTCTTTTTGAGCACGAAAGCATTTACGACGGATAAATATTCAAATGTGACTTTATGATACCATTTAATTGATTTACGCAGAGGCATAAATAAAGCCATCTCGTCTGAAATATCAATTCCTTGCTTGGCTAAATTGTAATCCATAATCATTTTAAACTTTTTAATTTCAAAATTTCGTTTTAAAGTGGAAACAATATAAAATTTGTGTTTAGTGGTAAGCATAAGAACTTTTCGCTTATCTTTCAATTTGGCAACAACAACACCCGAGTTTTCACGTTTAACGACATCATTTTCTTAATTAACATTTATCACCTCTGCTGGATTTCCACATCTGTTTTTTCGAAGATTTCCTACAAGATGTGTTCCTCGGCTTATTAGTAATCTAGCTAGCAACACAGATTTGTAATAGTTATCAGTTGCGATTGTTCTGCCTTTATCCAAATATCTTTCATATACTTAGGTCTAGAACAATCTGTGTGCTATGGGAAGTGTTATCTGTAGGTATAACTCTTAGATTTTGTTCATTACATTTGCCGTCATAAATTGCGCTAGTATACGTATATACATGTGGATTGCAAAGCTTGTATACTTTGATCCCGTGTTTGTGTAACTTCCCTGAATTATACTGGCGAAACAGGGGTCTACCACGCCATGGAGTATACCGCTTAGATTTCGCCAGGAGTTCTAGCAATTATATAGTTATTTACTAAAATATTTAGTAAATTAATTACTTTTCCCAAACGGCTTCCCTTGATTGTAGAGTTGTCAGCAAAATGAATAAATAAATCGATTACGTGACTTAACTTTGTGGACAAAACAATTTTTATAAAATGTGTCATTACTCCAGTACAAAGTCATCGATGGATACTTTATTACTCGCATATACATAACTAATCCAAGAAATATTTTTATCTCCGTTATATCTGTATTTGGGATCACCGAATTAAAATCGAATTGGATAATAATTGTTGGGCATTCAAATTCATTTGGTACACTATTAACACCTAATCCGTTATCATCCTATGAAAAAATCATTTTTTTTATTGGGTTTTATTAGGCTACTATTTATTTCATCTATTCTAGGTTCAGATGGATGATCTTGAAACTTGAATTCCTTGAGTGCCCGTGCAGTGACAGGACCCCATATGTTGTTGGGAAAGTTGTTGATATCAATATCGGCATCAACATCCTCATCCTCTGATGTGCCGCGATCCATTCTATTATACTCAGAACTTGATGTCATATACTCACTAGAGTTTAATCCCCGAAAATCTAGATCCTCTTTATCAGAATCTTAATTTTCGTTACCATAAAATAATCGGTATGAGATAAGTAAATTATTGTTGCCATTTTTTACGCCAATATCTAAAGTAAAAATTAAAATCAAATTTGAAATAAGTACAACAATGACTCTAAAAACCGTAATTCATTTGTGACCACCGGTGGTATACATGGCACCACATTAAAAAACATTATTCATATGAACCGCTGGTGGACACATGCAAAAAACAAGCATAAAATGACAGAAATGACTAAAGTCAAGGTTAAAAAACTAAACACAGCAATAATAATCAACGTGAGTCTGTAATACATTTTTTTTAAATGACTTTTTTTTATATGGTGGCAGACAACGTGTTAAATATTGATGTTTGTCGAAGCGGGCAAAAGGATATTATAAGGGTTCAAAATAAAGTGTTCTCCAGATGGGATATTTAAGAAATTGGAGGTTCGTTTAAGAGGTAAATACAATTATAAAACGTTTTACACAAAATTCAGCACAGAAATTAACAGACTGTTTGCAGTCTCCAAAATATTTTTTTTTTTTTATACAATCAAAGCGGCATGGATTATACTCGAAACGATGTAGCAATTCCAACCTACAACTATAATATCTATAAATAAATGACAAAGCGGTTGAACAATTATGAAAAAACTCTTAATTTGTACCATGCTTTGCTTAAACAATATTTCAGATTCAATTTTTTCACTTAAAAGCAAATTATTTAACATCAGCAGACAAAGTTCTCTACTCTCTACTTCTAATGAACTATATTTCCATTTCTTTCGCTTATCACATATGTTTTGGCTTTGCACTATTCAAGTATAAATGGGTGACCTACATGTAGATAGCCTAAAAGAGAGGCCTATGTCGTTTGTAATTGAAAACCACTATACGGGGAAAAATGCTATTGAACTGAGTTGAACTACAGCCAATGATGCCAATAGTATAGTGAGAGTTTTGGTTGTCCTTAACTCCCCAGAAAGCAGAGAATACTCTAACTACAGCCGACGTTAAGGAAGATAGATTTTTATTCAAAGATTTTTGGACCTATAGCTCACTCAGTAACCTTCGGGTTAGTTGCTCTTTCTGCGGTTTTAAGACGGCCTGTTTCCTAGCTAGAATGTTAAATCTAAGGAGAATATTGTGACAAACACAAGTAGATTTCCGAAGAGCCAGATGTATTTTCTATTGGAACAGTAACAAATTTTTTTTTTTTTTTTGTAAAAATATAAATTTTAGAACATGGGCAAATTTAATGGGTTGACTTTCAACTGAGTTTTACATTTTTAAATAGAATGTATTTGACAATTTCAACAGTGACACTGCCCAGGTATTTTTGAAAAATTCGAAACCTTTCTCAAATTTATAGAATAAAGTCTGAGCATTTCCTAACTGCTATAAGTGAAGTAGATTGGGTTGGAAAATTTTGGTTAATAAGAGCTGTGGGGCCTATATCCATTCCAGATTTGCAATACTTAGAAGAAACATAAGCCATATATTTCCAATGTAATTATATTGTTGCTCTTGCTGAATAGTGACCAATTTGGATTACTTTAACTACAAACAAATTTTTTAAAATAATTTTTCAAACTTTTAGCTCAAAAATATATATTTATGCTCCAAATACATTCCTGATAAAACGAGTATGCAACAGTATGAAACAAAAATGCTCCACCCTATGGCTTAATTGTGTAGACTGATAATTTTCTTTTTTTTTAGCTGTCAATGTTTTCGTTGCATTTTGTATCTGCTATTATGGGTATGATTACGATGTTCACTGGCTGGTTGGCTGAATGGCTGACTAGATATGGTTGATACTTTAGTTGGTTGGTTCATACACATTCATTGCTTAACTAAGCATATCGACACCAATAAATCATGCAATAATGTTATTCTGCCACTGAGTGAATATGAAAATAGTAAAACTAAAAAAAGCTCAGCAAAAAAAGCGATAAAAAAGCTCATTCGTGGTAGTTGCTGCTGCATCAAATGGCAGCAGTTTTATCATCTTCATTTTGAATTTTCTTTTGCTTCCTGTTTAAGTGTTCTGGAGAATGCATAAGCGTGTGTTGATGTTTGCTAAAGGTTATTTTTCTTATTTTTTTCCTATACTTTGTTCCTATATATGCTGTTCTTTCACACACAGGATATTATGCATCTACACATACATACATACATACACGTACATAGATGAAAAATGAAAAATAAGTTCACATCTAAGAAAACATATTGATGGATGATATTTTAAAATGATGTTTATGCATTTCGGATAAGACGAAATAAAATAAATGATATTCGAAATATTTTTGTTTGTGATCTCTCTCACAGCCAAATGAATTTATTTAAAATGTGAAAAGAATAGAATGGAAGCCACACAATGGTCACACTTTAAAAATGAAATCCTTAAATAATTTTCTGGTGCAAAGGAACAAAGCGAAGAAAGGAAACAATGCAGCAAGAAATACTTAAAATTTCATAAATGTCACGTTGTATGCCTATGGCGGTCTTTTAATTATCTCATTAAGATTGTTACTTGTATACCTTTCAGAGCGCTTTTATTTACAAAAAAAAACTTAAATGGTAGATAGGAGTAGGAAAGTAGCCCATATTTAAGTTGCCTTTGTTGTAAAAGTTTAGCAAAAATTTTAAATGAAAACAATTTGCTTGAAAATTTTAACGGTGCTATTAATGGCCCATGTAATTTCTACAAAAGCTGACTATTATCAAAAAACAGCACCCTGTATCTGTATTTCTTTCGAAATGAAACATATAGAAACGTTTGTTACAGTGAATAGTGTACGTTATGCTCAATAAGTTTTTGTGTTAAAAAACACTTGAGATAATCATCAGCAACTTGTTGTTTTAACAGAATAGTCCCAAGTCCCATAAAACCATTGAAATATTAGCACATACATTAAAGTTAAAATTATTTCATGGAATAGACCTGTTTTTTAGCCGTGAATATCGTGCAATTTGAAGCCTTTTGATTATTTTGTTTTTAAGGATAATCATAAGAGTATATGTTATACTAACAGTCTAAAATTAGTTAAGACATTTAATATCAATGTGGCTTAAGTCTTCTTTAATGACTTAATAAGACCACAATATTTTAAAAAAGTGCTCAAAAATTTGACTGACAACAGAGGTCTGTAATGAAGACTTATTACCATGGCCTCTCTTTTCAAACAAATCTTTAGTATAATTACTTGGTATATGGTATACCCTTATGAATGCATTGATAAATTAAAATTTTGAATAAATACACCAGATGCTTACACTTTCTACCATAGCTTTCTACTAATTTGTGCTGCAAGTGCGACTATTTCCACCACGTTTTCAGCATGTACCTTTCGTAGAATTCACGTTTCTTAATTAACCCGCATTAAATTTGAAGCTTCTCACAATTTTAACTTTTTAGATGTAGGGTATAGGCACATATATTAATTCTTAACATAAAACCAGGATGGTTTGAGTAGCTTTATTAAGAGATTTATCCGGACTTTTTTATAACTTTTTGTGCGAAAAGCACTTTATCTTAAATAAAAACTAAACATCTTTACGTGAAATTGGTGTTTTCATAAGATAAATCCAATAGACATACATACATGGTGGGATTAAAGATTCATGGCAGAATTTAAGCAATCATAAAAAAAAATTTACTTTTATCATTTATAGACTATACGCGCATTTATCAACCGCTGTCTGTGCGGCATTCCGAAAATAATCCAGCCAAAGACAATACCCAACCATTCCTTATAACAAAGATCATAGCAAACTTTTATAACATTATGCGAAATAAAAAAACCTGCCGACGATATAACGGAGGTGGTTATAGCATAAAATCCACAACAAAGTCGAATAATCGGAAGAGAAACAAGTTGCTTTCCGTAGGACAACTTGGAGCCAAATTAAAGCATTAGCACAATTGGCCCTTTGGACTGCTTAACGATTTAATAATATCATTAGTTATGTTATTTTTTCTTATTTTAACTTATACATACATACATACATATTTATTTGCAAATTGAAATTAAAAACTAACGAATATAAAAGCTAAGCTTTTGAAAATTAATAAGAGTATTTCTTACCTTTAATAAACATTGTTTTCTCTTAACTGACTAACACTCTTAAGTTGACTAACTCTCTTAATATACATGGCGGTTAACATCTTTCATATAACGATATAAAACAAAAATTCATCACACAAATTCTTATAACTTCACTTGAAGGTTTTCTTAAATAGAAAACAAACACTCTTTACATATGTACTTAATTTTAATTAAAACATACTTTACTTCATTTATATACTTTTTTTTCATCAAAACAATTGATTTACTAACAATTTATCCCTCAACATTTCTTAACACACCAATAATTAAAGATCAACTAACAATAACGAAGAAGAAGAAAGAAAAACAAACAAAACAAAAAGACAGTGTTACCATTTTCGCATTATTTATTTTTTAGGTAAACTTGCATATTTCTGTTATAATTTCATAACAAATTGTAATAATTTATTTAGTAGTTTTTAAATAAATTATTAATATTTAAGAAAGAGAGAGATCAGAACTCATCTTTATTAGGGTAAGAAAATCTATATATTTGACAGAGTTTTAAGCTATTTTGGCTCTTACTAAGTATATTTTTTTGCAACTTCATTTAAAGGGGTATATAAGTTCAATAATCGATAACTTCTATAAACTTTCTGTTTCGAGAGGAATTTCACCACATTTATGTATGTTTAAATAATAATGGGATGGCAACGGCCGCCAGGGGGTAGGGAAAGTGCAGAGATCGACTTGTGTTGCTGTCTCTGTGACCAATGCGTACCTGTCTTTATGCGGCTTTTGTCGTATGTTACATGTAATGTCGATTGATGTTCGGGCTTCGACCGCCTATAGCGCAGCGAGATTATCGTCCTTGGAAGTATATAAGGCCGAGTCACACGGTCACGCCAGGACTCTAGATGGTTCTCGGACGGACTATATTCTACTTACGACTACTGCGCTCCGGTCATCAATTTCGATAGGAAATTCGGACTGAGAATCTCTTCCTGTACTGTATGGAATCCGGGCGACCTATTCCATGGCTTAGACATTTGGATCTACACGGATGTCCCAACGAAGAGCTATGGATCATGAAGTGTTGGATCATGTGTCTTCCGGTAGAGACTAACCTCAATCATCACTAAAGTTTCGATAGTTCGAGCGTTTTTCAAGGGAAAATATTGCCCATTATAGAAGCATACTTATTACTATCACAGGGGTAGAAATAATCAGGTCTACATTGGATATCTCCATGTTGACGACACCGTGTTGTTATGTTAAGACAGCTCGGGCTGACATTCAAACTGTGTGCGTATGTGGATGATATGCTCAATCTGATCGAAGGCCAGTCTCGTCCTGAACTGGAGAGAAACGGTGTTCAAGCCATTCGTATAGCTAGTGAGTGGTGTGCAGATGTTGGTATTTATGTCGCAGTGAACAAGACAGTGATGATGTTGCTCAACACCCACTCATTAGAATTGGTGAAAACAGCATTCGCTATATGACTCATGTCAGGTATTTTGGAATAGTAATAGAAGACCGCATAAACTTTCACATTCATTTTACCCATGTTAGGAATAAGCTGACAGCTATGTTGGAAAGGTTAGGCGCATATTGGGAAGTGATTGGTGATTTAGCAGGCGTGCCGTCCGTATCATATATGATGAGCTGTTCGTTGCTTGTGCAGCGTATTGCGCATCTGTATGTTATAAGACGGTCATGCTTGTTGTTGGACGCAAGATTCTGACGTGCCAGAGAATTGTCCTTGTGGCATGGGTTCCGGTGTGTCGAGCAGTTTCTATCGACACTGCAAATCCTTGTTGGTGTATCACAGCTCTACAAGGAGGTAGTGCGTCGTAGTATTGCTTTCAGGATCAAGAGGGGACTGTCGCTTGGCTACTTTGGAGCTCGCGAATGGGAGAGGTGCCTCGTAGATAGGTGACAGACCAGATAAACGAACACTGACAAGGGAAGAGTGACATATGAATTTATTCCGGACGTTACATTCGTACAGGAACTCCAAGACTCAGCTTAAGCCTATGGTTCACACTGGCAGACATGGCCCTTTCAAATCATTTTTGCATCGGATTGGCCGAACTGAATTTGCGAACTGTCGGTGTGGGTTGGGGTTTGATGACATTAGAAATCTAGATAGTATGGCTATTACTCATAATGGGGGTTGGGAGAGCTCAGTAGAACCTTGTTTGGTGATCGTACACTTGGAAGCGTTGGGCGCTTTGCTCTAACAGTATTTAGGTGTAGAAAGACAGCACTTTTAGCGTAGTTTGAACCCGCACCGCCATCTTAGCGGTCTCCTGGCCAGCCTTTCTAGCTCGTTTCCCGATGATGTGCTGATAGTTTGCTGCTTGCTGGTTTCTGTTCCCAGTTTATTGTTGCCGACCATGGTGCTGTAAGGTAACTGGTAATTCCTTGACTAGTTGTGTCTTTGTACTTGTATATTGTGTCCGTGGCGCACGATGTTACTTTGAGTTCTCTCTTTGAGGGTGGCTCCGTTTATTGTTGTGTTGTCATTTTGAGCTGGCGAACGAGTTGATTCGCGCGGGATCGGCATCGAATTGGCGAAGGTTGGCCTTGGTGGCATCGCATATTGGGTGGCTGAAAAGGACTTTTCTTGACTTCCACCTGGATTGAGCGGATTGCAGGTAAAAGGCTGAAGAGCCTTCGATCGCTCATTAGTCGCGGTAGAAGATATGTGTTCAGATTGGTGGCTGTTCTTACGAGCACTGACCAATTACCATGTCCGCAGGATGAGGTTTCGTTACAGCGAACACTTTCATAGCTGTGGCAAGGTGGAAGAGAAGGAAAAGGTTAAGTAATGCCTATGGAGGACCCTTATAAACCGCCACCATAAGGCCTTCGGCAAGTGGTTCCTGCATGAATTCTCCGCCATAGCCTGCATGAGATGTGAGGTATTTCAGACATCGTGCGGCTTTAATTCTCAAAGCGGTGTTCGAGGACATTGCATGGCACACTCGTAGTTACTATGTGTGGCTATGTAATCAACCAAAAAACTGTTTTTTTTTGTGGTTGATTTATATCGAATTGATATTTGGCAACAAACATTGAGCATACGTAGATAATGTACATCAATCGCTTTTCTTTTCTGTAACCACGTATGAACATTTTTATTAGCGCTTTAATTCAGAAATTTTTAACGTTGTTGGAATCAGATCATTATGTAAATAAAAATAATAGATTTCTCAAGGTTAATTGTCTTGGATTATTTACCATTGTTAGGTAAGATTTTTCAGTTAAAAGCGGTCAGGTTGCTCTCGGTCTTGGTCAAATATATTTCTTAAACAAGCTGAATCTTTGCAAAGTTTCCATTAGGTAGACCTATTCAATTCAGCCAGATAAAATCTAACAAAAGTAATATTTTTAAAGACATTTTTAACTTAATATTTCTCCTAAAATTGTTTAATACTATTGTAATTACAAATCAATAAGTTGTTTTTGGCATTCACAAATATTGCCTCTAAGTATTATCCAATTACCCGGAAAATTCTCATTAAAAAACTTATTCTATGAAACTAGTCTACCCCATTAAACATTTAAAATTAAAGAAGCCTTTTAAATTCTTTGAGAAATAAATTTTCGTTACTTCAAAAAAAAAAAAAAAATTAAATAAAAGCAAGAACATATAATTGTTGAAATGTAAAATTGTTTACTTTTTGCTAATTAATACTGCGAAGAAGACTGAAACAAATTAAATTTTCCAAGTAAATTGTTGTTGTCTTTAGCAAAACCTATTATTTTTTGTAGTCATTAAGGGCACATCATATTCATTAAGTTCTTTTAACTCTCTCATCATGGATTAACACTTGAGTTCATGTTACGAAAACTTCAAAACAACCACTTTACACTGAAGATAAAATGTTAGTTTGAAAGGAACATTTAATTTTTTTGGGTTTAATACATATATTGGTTTCGTTTTTACAATTAAAAAATAGTTTTTTGGATAGATTCCTTATTATCGGGTGACTTTTGAAGAGCTTTCGGATCTGATTTAAACAAGAAATAATAGTTGGAGAAATGTATAAAATCTTTATTTGAGTCGATGGAAATTTTGACCTCGGCTACGCCTCAAAGTGTTCATACACTGCGTCCAATTTGAGCATACACTCTCCAGCATATCGGCCGGTATCTCACAAATAAATTCTTCAATATTGGCTTCTTCCGGTGCGGGCTTGTCCCTATACACACAAGCCTTAGCATAGCCTCACAAAAAATAGTCTAGGCGTTAAGCTGTTTACCGAATTCGCCGAATTTTGATAATAAAATTTAATAATCTGCAAGCGTTGTTCGTTTGTAATTCGATTCATGGTTAAATAATAGATCAAACTGAATATGTTTGACAGTAACACGTTACACGAAAACAGCTGAGCTGCCCAAAACAGTGTTACCAAAAAGAAAGTTGCTAAAAAGTTAGCCTATATTATAAAAAACGTCTTCGTCTACAAAAAAGACAATGCACGTCAAAACTACTTAAATTGGACCCTAAGCTGCTACCGCATCCCAATCCAATATATTTTTTAGAAAAACAAATTGGCTGTGTAATAAGTAATTTAGGACCATCGAATATGTCATCACTGAAATGCACATCATTTTTAAGAGCTTTGGTTAAGTTGACAAAACGCGACTTAACGGACATTAAAGTGTCCTAATAAGACCCATTGTGATTGTAAAAAAAATAATAAGAATGATGGGAAAGCTAGAAATGGTATGAGGATATAAGTAAGGAAACGCCGACATCCAATAGAGTGTCAATAAACTTTAAGAGAATAAAGATCATAAGGAGTAAATATGAGCGCAATATGATAGAATTACAGCTAGACTGCGAAAACCAGCTGCTTCACTTAAAAAGGGAGCCTATAACCATGAGCCTTCGTATCAGATGTTACAAGAGGTCTTCAAATTACCATGAGCCCAGAAACCTGAGGAGATAACCTTCGAGCGAAACAGTGACACAAAACGTAGAAGATCATCTCCCCCAACTCTACGCCACGGCAATTAGGAAATTAGTCGTTAGCAGAAAACCTCGATTTCACGGCATTCGTGCCAAACCTACAAGAACCTATTCTATGAGTGGACCGACACTTTTCGCCAGTCTTGAAGTAGACTCGTAATTCCACCTATATTGAGCCAATTTTAAGAGATCGGAACCAATTCGATAAGTTTAGCGACGCCTGACTTTCTTGAACCAGCACTAATGTAATAAACACTCGACTATCTTTAATGGATATCCAACAAAACACCAACTAGTTCAATCCACATAGACAGTTTCGCCTCGAGAATATTACATCCTTCAGACAAATTAATGCTATAATTTCCGGTACACACTATTCCGCCAGTCCAATTATTTGGATAAAATAAAATATCTCAAAAATCGATTGCCTGAATATATCAAGCAAAGAGGAGACTGTGTTGTGTTATAAAAATTTTTTTCCGGTATAAAAATCTTTTTTAAAAAGGTTAACAATTTTTCACACTGTCTTCGTGCACTGCCAATAATTTTAACTGTAAACCAATTATCGGACCACTAGTTAAAACGTAACAATAATTGTATGCTTCTTTTGTTCGAATTTGTTTTTCTTAAAAGTACTTCTCTAAATCTATCGAAAGGCTATTCTAAAACAACATGACACTTTTCATCGAATTTAACTTTAATTGAAATGTACACGGCAACCCTATATATATAAAAGATGGATAGTCTAAGTCTTTATGTAGATTCAACAATTATCTACGCAAATACTTTACATCCTTTCAAATCTAAACATATTTCATTTAAATCAAATGAAATTTAAAACACTAATTCTATTCGCCGAGTGTAAATACCATTTAATTTTCCATAACAATCCTATTAACTTAAAACTTTTAATAATTTGGTTCTCTCATCTAAAATTAAATTCTAAACCTATTTCTCACCACTGCTTAGACATATTATTACTAAAACAGTAAAAACAGCAGCAAAATAAAAGGATTACTTAGCAAAACCAAAAAATAAACGATATTCATTTATTTGAATTGCAAGTCCTTCTATTTATTGTTTACAGTGTAACAACCAACAACCCAAAAACACTTTAACAATAAGGTGATGATTTTGAAAACTATTTAAGCAGAAGCGACTGCTAAACTAACATTGGGGCTAAGTGACTTATATGCCACCTAATATTAAATGAACTATTTATTTTATTATTTTAATACGAGGGCAGTTTGATAGTGCGTAGCTCTTTCAGACTACCATGAGTAGATCTTCAAGCCATCAGCCTTTCAGAGTGTTAAACGAAGCCGTGAATCTAGTGCAAATCATCTGTTATAAGTCTCTTCTGGCCGTAGAATCTTTTTCGACAAGTATATACCATACAGCCTCAAGTCGTTAAATACCTGGCAATTACAAAGAAGATGGTCGTTTAAATCTCTTCCTTTCATCATAGCACCTTTTGCCGAAATCAAAATGTGATTCTCAGCCTTTAAGCGTGTCAACAACCAACAGCCACATTTTCGGAGAAAAGAGTCAAACAATCAATTAAATTGAGTTACGAAGTGCTATCGCGTTCATAGTGCTCTAGCAATAAGAGATTTAGTTGCTCAAATAATAAACTGTCCTCGTATGATTTAAAAAAAAGCTTAAACTTGGACTTGGAAAGTGATGTGAACAAGTAAAGGGCATACATTGTAATATATGTATACACTTACATATACATGAATGTTTATATGTGGAGGCTTGGAAGGAGATGATTATATTTGGTTTTAGCCACCTTCGTTTTTTTATTTTGGAAGCGTTAAGCAATTTAATCCTTTATAAGTTTTTATGTTTTACCCTATTTTAAACCCTCGTGTATTATTATGTTATTTTCTTTGTAGCCATTAAAGCCGTAAAATATGTTTTAACCCCCAATTTTCTTTTAAGACTTATGTGTGTGTGTGTGCATATGTGTACGTATATCAGGGTATGTATTTAGTAAATAATTTGTATTTTTTATCTATTTTATTACTATTAGTAGGATGTATTACTGTTGTTGTTGCTGTTGTTATTGGCATTTATTTTTGGGACACCATCATCATCATGTAAACTGTTATCCTGTGCTTGACTATTCATCCATCCATCCATCTATCTATTCATTTCAACGTCCTTCTCTGTGTACTTCCATTCAAATTGGTTTCTAAAAATGCTATTAAAACTAGAAAAGGGTTTCCTTATATAAAAACAGACTAAGATAATTTATTTCAAATGAGTTATTATTAATGTTGTTTTTGTTGTTTTAATTCATTTATTTACATTATTTACGCATTATTAGATTTTGAAGCAATTAGTTTTAAAATAAATTTCTATAAATAATTTAAGCTCTTAAAGTGCGTTGAGTTTGAGGTACTCAATTGGGGTTAGAGTTGGGTTCAGTTTGTGTATTGTTTTTAGGAAATTTAATGAAAACGTTTATTCTTATCAAATATAATTATTTTTAATTAAATAAGTTTAATAAGTTTAAATGTTGGTTAAATTTAATCCGATTAAAATTAATTTATGTTTTTAGTTTATAATTGAAAAGAAATTAAACAAAAAAAAAAACACAATTTTCTTAAGGTTTTAAGATTTTAACGAATTTATTCTTTACAACTTTGCTTTAAGTAAAATTTGAATTACAAAATAATATGTTAACTTTATCAGTTAACTGTAAGTTTCCTAGGGGCCATTGGGGACTAATAAATTCACTACAGTTATTTAATACTGCTAAAGCAAAATAAAAAATTTAATTACTGTTATTAAGATTAAGGTTTTAAAATAAGAAAAGTAGCACTAAAGGATTTGATGCCAATCAGATAATCTTCTTAAAAAAGATAGGGATTATGGATGTTAGATAGTAAAATTAATAAAAATTATATTTTATTTTTCGACAAAATCGAATCAGGAGATATTATACCAAAATATCTTAATGAATTTTGAACTGATCGGCTAAGTTGTAATGACGGTAGTGAAAAAATTATTGGTTTTTGTAATAAAATATTGTTTAACATCTTGTTACAATAAGAAATCGATTTCCCTATATTGGTAAGAGTCCGTTTTTGAAAGAATTATTTTCTAGTTTTTCCTATTATCTTTTCTTTGCAAAATTAAAAATTAAAATTTCTTCTTTAAAAAAAGGAAAAATGACAACCTCAACTCGATCTACAAAAATTACGTCATGATCAATTTAAAAGTAACATAATTATAAAAATAAACCTAGAAATTGAACATATGAACAATGAGACGAATCCACTGGATCTACGGGATGATGGGATGATGATGCAATTAACATTTGCAATTAACATTGCAAATATTCATTTTAAAAATAAAAATAAATAAATAAATAAATAAATAAAAAATCGAAAATAGATTACAGAATAAATCATATTATTGGTGGATGAAAGACGCGAAGAGGCAGCCTCAAACATCTTATGAGAACTTTGAAATGACTTATTTGATTTCGTTAAGCCATATATTAAAAAATTTCAACTAATACCAGCTTTAAGTCATTCTAATATCATTTTTTAATAATTTCTAATATCAGAATCTGAAATTCTGATGATTTTTGAAGTTAGGCGACCATAGCGCATCAAAAAATATAGTGGTTATCCAAGGTCAGAAAATGTTTTTCCATCTATTGCATAGTGTAATGAATCAAAAATGCCAATATATGAGAATCCTACAATAACAGAGGAGAAAATTGTTAAGACAATTATCCTGTCAAAAAATAATAAAACAGTAGGTTGCGACGCATTAACATCCGAAATAATAAAACTTTTAGATGACAAAGGTATGGAAATTATGAAAAAAGTTTTCAACCAAGAAATAACACAGGAGTTTATTCATGGCTTAAATCTACATTTATAGCACTGCCGAAAATGAATAGTGCAGGAAAGTGTCAGGATTTTAGACTTATAAGTTTGATGTGTCATACACTGAAAATATTTTTAAAAATTATACACCAACGTATATACAAAAAATATGAATTGTTTATGGGCACTCGGGAAGCTCCGTTTAGCATTCAGGTGCTAATTCTAAATTGCAAGGGTGTACGAAAAGACATATTTCTTTGCCTTATAGACTATGAGAAAGCTTTCGACAGAGTGCAACATGACAAATTAATAGATATTTTGAGATTTATTAATATAGACAGCAAAGAAATCAATTGCATCAAATCGTTATATTGAAATCAGAATGTAGAAATCCGTTTAGGAGATATCATAATAGAGACTGTTTACATCAAGGATGTACAGGGTGAGCAAATTTGAGGTTAGGAAGGTCGAATGATGAAATGTCAAGAACTGAGCTGTCAACCTTTGACACTTATTTAGTAAAATATTGGGAAATGTTTACTATCGAACGCTACACTCTTGAGTAAAGAATTTTATTTGTGAAAATTTACTATCAAAATGGTGAAAATTTTACTGTGTCACTTCGTAAAATTCGAACAAATTTTCCTCGTAAACCAGGCTGCTTCTGAGACCGCTGTGCATAATTTAATCGCTAAATTCGAAGCTTACGGTACTATTGCTGACAATATATCAAAACAGTTCGCTCGTAGTGGCCGTAATGATGCAAACATAACCGCTGTACAGCAAAGTGTTGAGAATGAGTCTGATACATCAACTCGTTGACGTTCGCAATAATTGGGCAGCACCAGAGGCACTTTGAGAAAGAAAGTGACCGTATGGTGCGGTTTGTGGTTAAGCGACAGAATCGGCCCATATTTGTTCGAAAATGAACAAGGAAACGTCGTCACCGAGAATTGTCTACGCTACCAAACCATGATAACCAATTTTTTGTGGCCATAATTGGCTAATGTTGACATCAGTGACCTTTGGTTTTAGCCGGACAGCGCCACAAGCCACACAGCCAGCCAGACAGTTCAGTTATTGCGTGTGAAATTTCCCGGTCGTCTAATTTTAGCGATGTCTTTTGATTTAACGCCATTGGATTATTTTCTCTGGGGCCATTTGAATGACCGGGTTTACGTGAATAAGTCAGAAACAACTGACACTCTGAAAGATGAAATTCGGCACTGCATTGACGAGATAAGCGAAACTTTGTTGCAAAATATTGTTCAAGATTTTGTGAAAAGAGCGGACGTCTGCCGACGTGCTAGTGTTGGACATTTGCCCGACTTCATATTCCATTATGAATTCCAATATTTCTATTTTATATTGGTATGAATAAAACAGAATTTGTCAAAAAAAAAAAATGTTTTATAACAATTTACTTCCTAACCTCGAATTTGCCCACCATTTATTTTATCACATTTGCTTTTTAATATTTACTCGGAATTCACATTCCAAGAAGCATTGAATGATCTCAACATTAGAATCGAAATCAATGGGCAATATGTGTATTCACAATATTCGCTACGCGGACGACACAACATTCATGATTTACAACGTTCATTACATGCCGTTAATGCAGATAGTAACCATGATAGTAAGCCGAAATAATAATCAATATATTGGGACAAGTTTGAACATAGAAAACAAAACACTCGAACGAGTTTTACAATTGAAATATCTCGGCTGTTGGTTACAAGAGTCTTGGCAATGAAATTAATGTCCGTATAGAAATGGTTAGAAGATCATTCTGTAAATTACAGAAATTACCCTCTGGTCGAGACATTAATATTAATCTCAGAATAAGATTTTTAAAATGTTATGTATGGTCAATACTTTTCTACGGAGTCAAAACATGGACATTAAAAGCCGCCACATCAAAATGTGATGTTATCGTCGCGGTCAGTCCGCGTAACAAACAGTGAAGTATTGACTAGGCTACGAAAAGAATGCGAAATCCTCCCCATAACGAGAAGGCGAAAAATTACTTACTTTGGTCATATTATTAGGGGTGATAAATATGAATTACTTCAACTCATAGATGGATGACGAGGTACTGGAAGAAAGCAATTATCATGACTTAGGATAAAGAAATAAGAAACTGGGCTGGTTTAAGAATTGTTGGTTAACTGGTACACAGTGCGAGAAATAAAGATCATTTTCAGTAATTAGTTAACAGCATTAAGTGATCTGAAAAAGTGTTATTATTTTATTTTATATATTTATTATATTATATTTGTTGTATATATTATAGTATATATTATTAGTGTATATATTATTGTTTATATGTTATATATATTAAATTTATTATATAATATATGACTTTGTTAAGTTCAGCATGTAAACGCTTAAATTCAGAACTGTAAGCTTGTATTTGAGGTATCTGAAATCACGAATCAATTAACAGTTGGTAGTTATTTTTAGTATATAAAAAGTCAAGGTGCTGATTTGCTGTTTAAAGTGCGACCTCTACTTTAATTAAAGGTTTAATAGAGACAATCACACTTAAGCTACGGTCACACTATTTTATAGAAATATTTGTTCTCGTATTATTTCTTTTTTTAAATTAAATAATTTAAAAATCCATATATTTTTTGATACTATTATTAGTTTTTAAATAATTTTTTAAGAAACGCTGACATAAAAGGCAGTATTTCTATAAAATATTTTTATAAAATAGTGGTGACGTTTTTTTTTAGAAAAAATGTGACCATAACTTTACTCTTTCGAACTCAAAATCTGATTCTTAAACGTCTAGTAAAATTGAAGTGTTGTGACAGATTACTTAAGATTTTGCAATTACTGAGACAAAATAATTCTACCTGTTAGCGCTAGAAAAATTTAAAGGATATTTATTAATGAAATTTAAATTTACATTAAATTTATATTTATATTAATTAGGCCAAGCAGCTCTAATTAGTGCTCAAAATTTGTGCATTGTTTATTATCAAATTATATGAACTATATATGGGATGTTCTGTAAACCGAAATCGAGTGAAATTGATATATAATAAAACTTCAAATTGTCATAATAATCAAATCTGTTAAGATTTTGATAAATTGTTTAAATTAATTCGCTTAATTCAGGGTTTACATTGCTTGCTTCAAATTAGCAGCATCACTAAAATTTTAGCTTTACTTCAGTTTTTAGCATCAAATTAAATAACTCTGTTGCTGAATGCTTAAACTTTAAAAAATAATAAGCAAAAGGAAAAAGCAAAAGCAAAAAGTTAGTTAGTAAATAACTTGCTTATGTATGTTCTCTGCTTAAGCAGTCAGCAAAGCAAACACATTATCCAGACTTGCTCTTGCTGTAAGCAATGAGTTGTTGTTTACTTTATGTTTGCTTTCGCTTAACTGTTTACTACTTATTCATTGACTAGGTTTCTGTTGCTTGAATTTCATGATCGTTTGGTTGATTTCTAAATTTCTTGTTATTAGTGACAGAGTAGCAAAATACACCCACATTATTGTAAGCAGTTAAGTAAAAAAATAAACAACGACTTACTGTTTTCAGCAAAAGCAATTTTTGATAAAATAATTGCTTTGCTGACTAACCAAGTTATTTACTATTTTACGTTTTTATTTTCGCAAAAGCATTCAGCAACACAGTTATTTAATTTGAAGCTAAAAATTGAAGCGAGACAAAAATGTTATCTTTTTACTTTTGCTGTATACTTTTCTTTAAGTTTAGTTAAGTAATTAGAAATGCGTTGAAAGTAGTCAAGCATTTTTTAAAGCTGGGTTAATTACATTTAAAATAACTTCTTTGATTATCAAAACTTGCAAATAATTTTCGAAATTAATAAAATTTTTGAAAAATTACACAAGTGAAATTGAAACTTGTTTTTGCCTTATAGAACATATCCTTAGAGTTTTCGTTTTATATTTTGAGAAGCGGTTAAAGCATAAAATAAAATTTCTTTGAAACCATTTTTAACATTAATATTAATTTTTTTATTAAAGATGTAGAGTATCTAAAACCTAATCAAACTATGCACTAAAAACACAACTAAGATACTAAATAAGAATTTGCTATTTGAAATTCATTTTAATGAGAAATACAAATTTTCGATTGTGGTTTCGTTGAAGGCTGATTGCAATTAAGATCTTATTCACATTCAAATTTAAAATGAGCAAATAGAATCAAATATGTTTGGTTGTTTTTACATACATTCACTACAAGATACAAACATATGCACATAAATTTTAATTAAGAAAACTTAATAGTAAATAGGTTTTTCGGCTTTAAATATTCATAAGATTAAAAGGTTCAATTGAACTAAAAAAGTATTTAAAATAAAATAATATTTTAAGGTAGTCACCGTCAGATGAAATATTTTTGTGGCAAATTTTTATTCTCTTTTAGCAAATCTATTATCTATTATTATTAGTGATATTATTTTCTCTCTTTTCACTCCCAAAATTTTAGTTACGGGTAAAAAAGGGGTTCATTCCTTAGTGGATTTTTAAGCTGATAACTTAGCTAAATATTAACCGATTTAGGGTTTCTGAGGGGACTTGAAAAGAAAAGAAACAGACCTTTTAAATGAAACACAGTGATATATATTAGGGTCGTCTTTTTTCAAGTTAGAGACCATAACTTCTCCTAAAATGTGTGGTTTTGTGCAAAAAGTTTTGGGCGATGGATAAAGGGAAGGCGTGGCGCATCACCCCTCAAGATGGCATCTGTTGGTGAAATAATAAAAAATATAAATTTTGTTTATTTGCTTTAGAATACGATAGAGATATAACCTTTTTGCTATAATTTTATTCAATTTACGGTAATTGCCATGATTTGTTCCAAACAATTTGATATAGAAAGTTATGTGGAATTAGAATTTAAATATTGCGGCAGCAAGTTAAGTGCTTATATTTTAAAATCAATGAGTTTTAAATAAAGCTTTTTTTTGTACTATAATTTTTCTATAAGGCGCTTGTGTATTTTTTTTAGATCAAGCGATCGGAAAAGACCATATTTATTTACCATTCCGTCATCACATCTATGAAATTATTTAACGAAGTGTTTTCGATGAAAAAATTCAAAAATCATCAGGGTCTCCTGTTTAATTAGTAAGCAGATTCAGAGACGCTTGGAATAAAATTGAGAAAACTAAGTAACTTTATAACAGTCATATTGAAGATCAGAAAGCAAGCTACATATGTAGTTGGGAGTGTATTTGAGATTATTAAACTTCCATTTCTAAATCTTGATGTAAAAAACCTTGATGATGATTAGTTTCTTGATGGTGCAGTTTCGCTGTTAACCTTCAATAAGCATTTCATCATGTCCGTTGTATGTCAAAAGCTATTTATTGCCTTAAATTATACTTATTTTAATGTGAATTTAAAATGACACAATGGAAATTAAGCACCAATCCCTGCTCATGAAGCGGCACAATTTGTCCTTGTTCAGGTGACAAAGGTATCCCGCGACCCATACCGCGCTGTATTATTTAAATTATAAATTATTAAAAAAATATATATATCAATTGTGATACCTTCGGATTAGATTAATTGCTTATAAATCACTAATCTTATCATTTTGACCCATTGAATTTTGCACTTATTTACATAAATTTAAATAAGCATATTATAACGGTACATCTCTAAGAGCAAAACTGGCTTATTATTCACTAATTTGAACGTAGAATATTTTTGAATAAGGTGACAATAAACAAAATTTTATAGTTTGGATGTATTGAGCAAATATAAAGGTGATCTTATCATTTTGAAGCACACCTTATGTACATTTGCCAAAAAAAAAAATTAGTGAATATTAAAAGTTTATTTTTAAAGTTTTCAAGCCAAATTTCAAAAGCGATGCGCCATGCCAGATTGTGATAAAATTTTTTTCACCATATTTTTAAACTATAACGTATATTTTTAGGGGGAGTTACGCTCGAAAGAATAAAGTTGAAAAATAAGGACCAGCCTAATATACATATATATATGATATATATGTATAAATATTAGGGAGATCGGACGGTTATTATTCGACCGGTTTTAACCAATTTTTTTGGTTTTGTCGAATACGGTTTTTTCAAAATCGTCATTTTTCGAATAACGGATAAACCGGTTAATATAACACGAATAACCGGTTAATTTAATTAAGTATAATTTTTATACGTTTGCCTACTTTTTCAATGAAAATAAGCTCATCGTTTAACTATTTGTATGAATTTAACAATTTTGTAATTTTTGAACGTTTCACAAAGAACGTGAATACCAAGTTAGATCGAAAAAGATATGCACTCTTGAGCCAAAATAACCTTTCCTCACCTTCTGTAAATAAATATTAATTTTCATATATGGAGAATGATCAATTAGACTCATTGAAAGCTCACAAACCGACAAAAGTCCGTTCCGAACGGCAGATATATTAGTTAGTGAAGTTTTTCACAGCGCAAATACACATAACCAGTCACTAGTAATGGTGTGAGGTGATATTGCTGTTGAAAATTATCAGATGGTGTGGCCTGGGATTGAACCGATGATTTCTTACCTAACATACCAGAGTGACACAGTGCTGCTCGAAATCTAAGCAAATTTTCTTGTCGAGGCAATTAAGGACTCGTATATTACTAATAGATTTATTCAAAGTAAAACATTCAATTTTTGTAATCTTAGGCACCTAAATACATTATAATAATAACAAACATTTAATTTCATTCTCTTCCAAGTAATACAACAAAAACAAAATTAGCTGCTTAAGTTGCTGTTGGAAGCTTAAGTATTTTTCGGTACTTTGTGTAATAAACTTTGTTTTTTATAGCCTCCGCACACCGTTTTGGCCTAGCTTTATGAGATTTGTTAGATTTATTGATAGCATTGATTAACGGATTAACCGATTTTTTGAACCGGGTTTTTAAAAAGTGTTACTTTTCGAATTATTCGAAAACCGGTTTTTGAAAAAAGTCGAATAATCGATCTCCCATATTTCATTTATCCCGTTAAACTTATTTAAAAAATCAATCCAATATAAACATTTTGTTTCAAAATCTAATTTCTTTTGAATTTCATTTAAACCGTAATTCTGTCAATAAATTCATAATTCTATCTGAACGTGATAGTTTTAGTCTTAATGTCTTAATTTTAATCTTTTCTTTTTTTAATCGTAGTTAATTTAAATAAAAAATATATATATACATACATACATACATACTTACATTAGTCATCTGAAAAATAATAGTGACGCATTGCGATTTTCCTTAAAAGCTTAAGAGAAACGGTACAAAATGTGTTTGTCAAATAACGGTTCTTTACGATGTCGAAATTAAAAGCAGACAATTTATAAGATCTTTTTGAAAAATGTTTGAATAAACCGAAAACAGAGTTGGAATTTTAACTCTTTTGATAAAATTAAATTTAAAATTTTATTAAATTACACATGACTATACGTGTATGTATGTATGTATGTTATGTCAAAACTTGTATACAATTTTGTTATGTCAATTTACAAAGGCAAAAAGTGTCAACGAAATCTTTTAATTGTATATCATTATTTTTTAATAATTTTTAAAGATTTTTACTTCAGTTTAACAAAAATTGATAAACAATTTTACGTATTTCAGTTTCTTTCTTTTGGCAAAAATTTGATTACATACGCTTTGATTTTTTGGTATTTGATTAACTTCCTTTCATGATGTCTTACAAATGCATACATATGTAAGTATGTATATACATATTTCGATACTGTAACGCTACGGTCACATTTGTATAATATTTAACGGAAAAACGTAACCGCTATTTTAAGAAATATGTGTTCTTTTATTTATTTTTTTAAAATTGGTAATTTTATATATAATATTTTTTGGTACTATTATTTGTTTTTAAATACTTTTTTTAGAAACGCTGACAGAAAAAGGAAAGGTTTCCTTAAAATATATCTATAAAAGAGTGGTTACGTTTTTTCGACATATATTTGACAAATGTGACCGTAGCTGAAGACATTTTTGTTATTGTGTCATGCCAATAAAGATTGATGTTGACTTTTAACAAAAATTGTTTTTTTATTTGATTTTCTTTGTTTTAAATTCCTTATTATTTTGTTTTTTGTGCTATTTTTTCAGAAAATAATAAAAAATCTGAAAAAACAAAATGAAATGGAATAATAAAATCTAAATTGCTTTATAGTTTGCTATTCTTTTCTGAGATATTTAACAAACTATTAAAAAAAAATGTAAAAAATAATTTCATTTTGAATGACATACAAACAAACATTGCTTTTTAATACAAACAGAATTTCACAAACGAGATCAATAGACCATAGGACCAAATGTTTCATCAATTCAACAACCAGGCAAAAAAACTTTGTATGTATGTAAAATGCATAGTCATCATCAGTTCATTATTTCCATTTTTATATCCCAATGCATATCATTCTATGCCGAAGAAACATATAAAGAATAAGCAGAATGAAAAAATACGAATTACAAAAAAGGACATTTTTCAATATCCTGTATTTACTACAAACTTATATATAAAATTACATTCAAAGGGGATTCAATTTCTTGTTTAAATGTCATTTCTATTTGATGTTGCAAACATTCATAAAATATTTGCATGATAGAGTTTTTCAAAGAAAAATGCTGAAATTACAAATAAAAAAAAGGGAAATTGTATGCCAATTTTGTTAGCACTTGTACACAAAAATATTGGCTATTTACCTCAACATTGCAGCAAAATTTATCTAATTTATGAATAAAATATAAAATAATCAAATAATTGACAGGATAACAAACTAACTAACTGAGTTGTAGGTGTACCCAATACGATTTTGTTTTGTATTTATTGCAAACCACTAGGAATGGTTTTCCGTTTATACCTTTAAAAATGTTTCAATGCAGAAACTTGTTGACTTATAGTGACATAATATTACGTATGTATCTTGATTTAATTTTACAGAATTACGTCCCCGTAATACAGTTATAATTGTTCAAGACTAGAGTTTTTTTCTGGGCTTTAGCATTTCCCGGGAGAGCGTGTAAATTTCCTTAATTTCCCAGGATCCCGGTCTATTAAAATAATTTAACATTATTTGTTTTTAAGTAATAGTCTTTTTATTTAATTTACTTAAAAACGAACACTTAAATACTACAAAAATCTTCTATGTTTAGATATCTCCTATTCTTAAAACTTGTCCACTCATCCATTGCCACTGAAAGTCTGCCCCATTCATCTTATTTTTTTATATATTTTTTATAGTCTCACTTTTTACTTCCATATATTTTTTTATTTTCAAATTTTGCACGCCGTATTCGGTTTTTCCTAGGTCCAATCTATCACGTACCATTGATTTACATATACATATACTCACTTCTTATAATCGATCAGTAGTATTAGGTGGGCCATCTATCGGTTTTAATTTGAACCACTGGTTATTTCGAATCTGGCAATATGTCTGGCTTATGTCATTCTATTCCGTTACAACACTCAGTATATTATTTCCACTGAACATTGGGATTTATTGGAAATTTATTACCAAAACAAAGACAATTGGTCGGAAATTGCAAAAAAATAAAAAAATTTAAAAAAAATCATCTCTTCGGATGAAGCTTATTTTCATCTTGGTGGGTACGTTAATATGTAAAATTGCCATATTTGGGGCTCAGAGAACCCAAACGTAGTCTTATACAAGCCAATGCACCCAATACGAGTGACTGTTTGGTGCGGCTTGTGCAGGGGAGGCGTCATTGACGCATATTTCTTTGAAAATGGGAACGGCGCAACCACTACGGTCAATTCAATATTCAATTTAGTCAATAGATTTTATTCCTACAGACTAATTACAAAATATGTATAATATGAAAAGAAGTACAAGCTAATATTATAAAAATTTTACATTACATTTTTGATACAGCAAGAAAGGAAAAAAAGTAAAAATTTTTACGTATTAAGAAAAATAATAATCTTGTGCTTTCTTATTTAGTGAAAGATCAACAAATTCGGAAAAAAAATTATATTGGTGATATAATCTCATAAATTTAATCTACATATTTGAACATATAAAGGTTTATATTTATGGTATTGATGTGAACGATGTTTGGTTTCAACAGGATGATGCAACTTACCACACATCTCATTCCACAATATATTTATTGCGTCAAACGTTTGATGGCCGTTTAATTAGCCGAAATGGTGATGTCAGTTTACCGCCAAGAAGCTGTGATTTGATACCGTTGGACTAATTTCTGTGAAGCGTCATTAAAGATAAGTGTTATTCCGAAAAACAAAAGGCAATTGAGCATTTGAAGGCCGACATTCGTGATGCTATACACATACACTCGAAAATTGGTCCGATCGAATGGGGTACGGTGAGGCCAGCTGCAACAGCCATATGAATGAATAATATTTCATTTCTAACCGGAACATTGTGCTTCACAATAAAGAAATAAACTCGACAAAATTTCAAACCGTTTTTGTTATATTACATTTTTAAATATAAACTTTTAAATGGCCAACCCTTTTCTTTAACTGAAAATGAGTGTAATGTAGGCTCGGGTTTTATTACTTTTAACAGGGGCTCTTCTACGTTCAGCTAACTCTTTCTTTCATGATGATGAACCTGGTTATCAACCTGATATCAATGGTCGATGCTCCGCTAAGCTATCAAGAAAGGGCTAGCCAACTGTGAGTAGTGTACGCCTAGTCGGAGACTGGCACTTTCAAATGCAGTTGGCCAAGTTCTTCTCTTCTCAATCGATATGCAACGTGGACAGAATTCATTCGCAAGTACGCGCATGCCTACTCATAACACAAGGACCTGTGTGGACAGATACAGCAAGGGTCCACAATAAACAATATGCTTACTATTCAATCTACAGCAAGATTCTACCTCTGCCAGGATTTTTTCTGAGAATATAAACAGTTGCTTTCTAAACATTGAAAAATTTTTTTTGTTTTACCTCCCGGGATCACGGAAAAAAATATCGGGAGAGCGGAAAATTTCAACCATTGCCGAAAGTTCCCGGAAAAACCCACCATTTATGAACCACTCTTTAGTTCTTTTCATCGCAAATTAATCTCAACGCCTATTCAGTCAATTTGTATGACCCTTTTAAGTCATCAATGGTGGTATTTATTTCAAATTAACTTCCTGCGATGCTAAATATTGCCGAAATTCACTCCAATCTTGCCTTGCTCATTTTAAAACTAACATAATACGGAATGATCTAAATTTGAGCCCAATCACAATAAAGTTTTGCTGACCAGAAAGGCCAAAGTATAAGTTTGTAGCGACCGTAATGACTGAATTTCACCAAAATCGGAACATTCAATGTACAACTGATCGTCGTCCAAATATGTACTCATTTAAGCTAAATCTTGTACTATAAGTAAATAAGGTATACAGTTCTTATGGCCAACTTTGGCTCAATCACAATAAACTCACAATCTCCACCACCAAAGAGTTTTTCAAATTGGCTATGGTCGTTCTAGAATTCAAGCATGAATTCTTTTTGTGGGTAATTCTATCGATAGGTATCGCCCCAAAATAAAGAGTGCCAAATTTTACTGAAATGCCTTTAATATCGAAAATGGAATTTTTATTAAAAATTCACTGGGTACTCAAATATAATCTTTTTTGCCTACCACACCATGATTTGGAGACCGAATAATAAAAAAATGTATAATCTGTATGAAAGCAACGGAAGTTTAAGATAATCCCTAACCGCTTAACGTAAAGTAAGTAGTATACTCAGAAATAGCTCACACGAATTGTAAACATGGATACCAAAAATGTGTTATCGCTGTTTTTTGGTAAAAGTTTTAAAATTGAAATCAATTTCAGTAGTAAGATTACCCTTTTAGTCACTAACTCACAATCTATAGTCGTCTCGCCCGTAGATGATGTTTATATAGAAACGGGGTAGACCCAAAGCTGCTTCACATTCCGAATAATGTCGGGTAATAATTCTCTGCTTGGAGCAGTTCTCGGGTCCAATTTTCCCGTATTGAATACGTGCAATCTGGTTCTAATAAACGACACTTAGTTTCACCAAATGTGTGTTGTGGCTTCATCCTCGTTCACACAGAGCCAGCAATTTATGCACACTTCGGATACCCTTAAAAGACACTTTGCCCATAGGTATAGAGATTTTTGTATTAGGTTTAAAGACCCCCGCTCCTATCCATGTGTCAGTCGTCGATCCATCCGTAAACAAATTCAGCTATCAGAGATCATGATCGCGAAAGTCCGGTCGAAAACTAATTTACGATTCATCTAGTCTGTGGTTGAACATATACGATACACCTTACGATCCGGAACACCCCTAGAATGTTCATGTGATCGAAGTCCCCTAGCTCTAGTCCTAACGCAATTAACATCTTCGATGAACCGCTCATTGCACACTTCTGTACAAATATATACACGGCAGTTTGTCCAAATATGTCTTTAATGACCGCAGTCGGACAGCTTATCATTGGCCTGCAAGGGATGCATGTGTAATAATCGGCATAATAATCGTAGTATATCCATCCATTCATATCTTGACGGCCTTTGTAGCTTTTTAAGTACCACACTAAAGTAGCAGTAGCAGCTTCCTTCGATCTGGGAAAATACCCAGGTATTTTACCTCATTAAAATAATTAATGACGATCCACCTCAATAAGGTGGAATGAGGGTTCAACATTAATTTTTTGATAAAAAGGAAAGCTGGTCATCATCTTGCCGTGATTCATAGATAAACGCTCAGCCCGACAACAATCCCATATGTAAGTTAAAGCCTGGTTCTTAATATCAGATAACACCCTATCGAACCTTCCCGTAACTGTCATACAGTAATGCCATAAAACTCAACCCATGCAGCTTCGGCTATGACCAAAGACTACAGAAGTGGTGACATTATCCCACCTTGAGAATATCCCCACTTGGCCTTTACCAAAGATGAACCTATTTGTCTTCCTCCTAACATTGATTATCTTATCAAAAGCACCTTCGGTATTTTTCGGGGATATTTTTGAGCATTATTTTTTATAGTCTTAATAGCATCATATAACATAATTCTTCAGATATTGAGCTCATTTCTAAATGAATACAACATTTACAACAGCGATTAAAGAACTGTCTCCAACAAAAACGTTACCTGAAATATCACCTTTCAAACACTTACTCACTTGACACAATCAATGTATGATCATCTGCATCAGCTAATTACAAAATTTTTTACATTTTCGTAAAAAGAATTGTAAGAAACATCTTTTTCAGAATTATTCTTCTTGATATTTAATTCATTACTTCTATTTCAATTCAGTTACGGTCTTATAAAGTTTTTTATTAATTTCGCTAAAGAAACGTAATGTATCATCGTTATTAAGAAGAACATTTCTACGGATGCGGTGTGGCATAAGCATCAGAATATTAAAAAAGGCAGTATCAGCCAATGAGCGAGTACATCAATCAACAGTGATTTATGGGCAACCATAAAATGGAATATTTACCATCAATAAGTGTAGACTTATTTAATATTAAATAAAATTTCAAACTAAGAAAAAATAAAGACACACAGTGAAAGCTCTGAAAATTGTACAGAAATATGTACATACATATCGCACACTAAATCATGAACATTTACAATTTAAAATTTGAAAGACAAAAAACTGTTTTTAATAACATGGTTGTATTGAGTTCCACATTGAAGTAAATCGTCTTAGAAGACAGTTTACTTATCTTTTTTTATTTTATGCAATAATTTTGCATTTTTTGCATAATTGTAATTTTGAGTTCTGACTGTTTAGTTGAAAATTTAGTTAAATTTTTGCCATTGAGTAGTAGGCATTATATCAAATTGTGCCTCTTTAACTGGAAAAATGTTTTGAATAACTTAACACTTATTTCTTTAATAGTGTCACAACTCAAAATAATACTATTTATGTGAAAGAAAACTTATGAATTACTGATGATTTTACTGACACAACTAAAAATAATATTCTTTAGTTGATAATTTGCAAACGACACAAGTAACATGAAAACAAACATAATACAGATTTGAGCTGTGAAGTAGTTTATGGAAAAAAGCGATTTTAATAAATTTTGAGTTGTGAATTTTTATGATTTAGAGTGCGATATGTAGATTTATCGGGTGGGCTATCTATCAGTTTAATTTTAAGCCAGCGGCTATTCAATACTTATACTGGCAATACTTATGTCATTCTATTTAATAACAAAATTCAGTTTGATCTCCACTGAACGAAATGTATCATTATTTAAAATCATCTTTTCGGACGAAGCTCATTTCCATCTTAGTGAGTAAGTTAATAAGCAAAATTATCGTATTTGGGGCTCAGAAAACCCAAATGTGGTCTTAAAGTAGCCAATGCACCCACTACGAGTGATTGTTTGGTACGGCTTGTGGAGCGGAGGCATTATAGGCCCTTATTTCATATTTCGGAAAGACCTATCGCATAATGATAAAAAATTTTTTTGGGGCGCCGTTAAAGACAAGAGTTATGCCGACAAACCAGAAACAAATGGGTATTTGAAGGCCAACATTCGTAATGCCATTGTCGAGATACTACCTCATAAACTCGAAAAAGTTCTCGAAAATTGGTCCGATCGAATGAGGTACTGTGAGGCAGCCGCGGTGGCCATATGAATGAAATAATATTTCACAACTAATCGGAACAATTGTACTTCACAAAAAGGAGTAATAATAATAATAATAATAATAATAATAATAATAATAATAATAATAATAATAATAATAATAATAATAATAATAATAATAATAATAATAATAATAATAATAATAATAATAATAATAATAATAATAATAATAATAATAATAATAATAATAATAATAATAATAATAATAATAATAATAATAATAATAATAATAATAATAATAATAATAATAATAATAATAATAATAATAATAATAATAATAATAATAATAATAATAATAATAATAATAATAATAATAATAATAATAATAATAATAATAATAATAATAATAATAATAATAATAATAATAATAATAATAATAATAATAATAATAATAATAATAATAATAATAATAATAATAATAATAATAATAATAATAATAATAATAATAATAATAATAATAATAATAATAATAATAATAATAATAATAATAATAATAATAATAATAATAATAATAATAATAATAATAATAATAATAATAATAATAATAATAATAATAATAATAATAATAATAATAATAATAATAATAATAATAATAATAATAATAATAATAATAATAATAATAATAATAATAATAATAATAATAATAATAATAATAATAATAATAATAATAATAATAATAATAATAATAATAATAATAATAATAATAATAATAATAATAATAATAATAATAATAATAATAATAATAATAATAATAATAATAATAATAATAATAATAATAATAATAATAATAATAATAATAATAATAATAATAATAATAATAATAATAATAATAATAATAATAATAATAATAATAATAATAATAATAATAATAATAATAATAATAATAATAATAATAATAATAATAATAATAATAATAATAATAATAATAATAATAATAATAATAATAATAATAATAATAATAATAATAATAATAATAATAATAATAATAATAATAATAATAATAATAATAATAATAATAATAATAATAATAATAATAATAATAATAATAATAATAATAATAATAATAATAATAATAATAATAATAATAATAATAATAATAATAATAATAATAATAATAATAATAATAATAATAATAATAATAATAATAATAATAATAATAATAATAATAATAATAATAATAATAATAATAATAATAATAATAATAATAATAATAATAATAATAATAATAATAATAATAATAATAATAATAATAATAATAATAATAATAATAATAATAATAATAATAATAATAATAATAATAATAATAATAATAATAATAATAATAATAATAATAATAATAATAATAATAATAATAATAATAATAATAATAATAATAATAATAATAATAATAATAATAATAATAATAATAATAATAATAATAATAATAATAATAATAATAATAATAATAATAATAATAATAATAATAATAATAATAATAATAATAATAATAATAATAATAATAATAATAATAATAATAATAATAATAATAATAATAATAATAATAATAATAATAATAATAATAATAATAATAATAATAATAATAATAATAATAATAATAATAATAATAATAATAATAATAATAATAATAATAATAATAATAATAATAATAATAATAATAATAATAATAATAATAATAATAATAATAATAATAATAATAATAATAATAATAATAATAATAATAATAATAATAATAATAATAATAATAATAATAATAATAATAATAATAATAATAATAATAATAATAATAATAATAATAATAATAATAATAATAATAATAATAATAATAATAATAATAATAATAATAATAATAATAATAATAATAATAATAATAATAATAATAATAATAATAATAATAATAATAATAATAATAATAATAATAATAATAATAATAATAATAATAATAATAATAATAATAATAATAATAATAATAATAATAATAATAATAATAATAATAATAATAATAATAATAATAATAATAATAATAATAATAATAATAATAATAATAATAATAATAATAATAATAATAATAATAATAATAATAATAATAATAATAATAATAATAATAATAATAATAATAATAATAATAATAATAATAATAATAATAATAATAATAATAATAATAATAATAATAATAATAATAATAATAATAATAATAATAATAATAATAATAATAATAATAATAATAATAATAATAATAATAATAATAATAATAATAATAATAATAATAATAATAATAATAATAATAATAATAATAATAATAATAATAATAATAATAATAATAATAATAATAATAATAATAATAATAATAATAATAATAATAATAATAATAATAATAATAATAATAATAATAATAATAATAATAATAATAATAATAATAATAATAATAATAATAATAATAATAATAATAATAATAATAATAATAATAATAATAATAATAATAATAATAATAATAATAATAATAATAATAATAATAATAATAATAATAATAATAATAATAATAATAATAATAATAATAATAATAATAATAATAATAATAATAATAATAATAATAATAATAATAATAATAATAATAATAATAATAATAATAATAATAATAATAATAATAATAATAATAATAATAATAATAATAATAATAATAATAATAATAATAATAATAATAATAATAATAATAATAATAATAATAATAATAATAATAATAATAATAATAATAATAATAATAATAATAATAATAATAATAATAATAATAATAATAATAATAATAATAATAATAATAATAATAATAATAATAATAATAATAATAATAATAATAATAATAATAATAATAATAATAATAATAATAATAATAATAATAATAATAATAATAATAATAATAATAATAATAATAATAATAATAATAATAATAATAATAATAATAATAATAATAATAATAATAATAATAATAATAATAATAATAATAATAATAATAATAATAATAATAATAATAATAATAATAATAATAATAATAATAATAATAATAATAATAATAATAATAATAATAATAATAATAATAATAATAATAATAATAATAATAATAATAATAATAATAATAATAATAATAATAATAATAATAATAATAATAATAATAATAATAATAATAATAATAATAATAATAATAATAATAATAATAATAATAATAATAATAATAATAATAATAATAATAATAATAATAATAATAATAATAATAATAATAATAATAATAATAATAATAATAATAATAATAATAATAATAATAATAATAATAATAATAATAATAATAATAATAATAATAATAATAATAATAATAATAATAATAATAATAATAATAATAATAATAATAATAATAATAATAATAATAATAATAATAATAATAATAATAATAATAATAATAATAATAATAATAATAATAATAATAATAATAATAATAATAATAATAATAATAATAATAATAATAATAATAATAATAATAATAATAATAATAATAATAATAATAATAATAATAATAATAATAATAATAATAATAATAATAATAATAATAATAATAATAATAATAATAATAATAATAATAATAATAATAATAATAATAATAATAATAATAATAATAATAATAATAATAATAATAATAATAATAATAATAATAATAATAATAATAATAATAATAATAATAATAATAATAATAATAATAATAATAATAATAATAATAATAATAATAATAATAATAATAATAATAATAATAATAATAATAATAATAATAATAATAATAATAATAATAATAATAATAATAATAATAATAATAATAATAATAATAATAATAATAATAATAATAATAATAATAATAATAATAATAATAATAATAATAATAATAATAATAATAATAATAATAATAATAATAATAATAATAATAATAATAATAATAATAATAATAATAATAATAATAATAATAATAATAATAATAATAATAATAATAATAATAATAATAATAATAATAATAATAATAATAATAATAATAATAATAATAATAATAATAATAATAATAATAATAATAATAATAATAATAATAATAATAATAATAATAATAATAATAATAATAATAATAATAATAATAATAATAATAATAATAATAATAATAATAATAATAATAATAATAATAATAATAATAATAATAATAATAATAATAATAATAATAATAATAATAATAATAATAATAATAATAATAATAATAATAATAATAATAATAATAATAATAATAATAATAATAATAATAATAATAATAATAATAATAATAATAATAATAATAATAATAATAATAATAATAATAATAATAATAATAATAATAATAATAATAATAATAATAATAATAATAATAATAATAATAATAATAATAATAATAATAATAATAATAATAAATAATAATAATAATAATAATAATAATAATAATAATAATAATAATAATAATAATAATAATAATAATAATAATAATAATAATAATAATAATAATAATAATAATAATAATAATAATAATAATAATAATAATAATAATAATAATAATAATAATAATAATAATAATAATAATAATAATAATAATAATAATAATAATAATAATAATAATAAATAATAATAATAATAATAATAATAATAATAATAATAATAATAATAATAATAATAATAATAATAATAATAATAATAATAATAATAATAATAATAATAATAATAATAATAATAATAATAATAATAATAAATTTGCAAAATTTCAAATTGTTTTTGTTTTATTGCATTTTTAAATCTAAACTTTTAAATGACACACCCTATATAAAAGTTATACTGTGAACTTATATAATAAAAAAGTGGGTGATATTTAAGGTATCGAATATTTTAGTGTAAAATTTTCCAGTTTTTTTTTTTAATTTCAAAAGTCTGTTTTGTGTTGCTATTTTGTATTTTTTCTCTGCTTTTCTTACCTAATCTCTAAAAAAAACTAATTTCTAAAACCATTTGATTTTATTACCACGAAATGTATGCAAATGAATATCACTTCCCTTTTCCAAACCACACAATTTATATAAAAATTAATATAAAAAGTAATCATTTATATTGAAATCAAAATCTTGTCTATTTCATTAGATAAATTTGAACACTAATATGTATGTATCCTACATTTGGATATTTTAAGTTTGACATGTTATTAATATTTTACAAAGTGCGCTTCAGAGCCAATTTTCTAATTGGGTTTTATTAATAGTACTTGTGAGTGCCACTGTGGTATGATAGGTGAGACAGCCGCCTACCAACCAGAACGTCGTCGGTTCAATACCAGGCCAAAACATCTTCAAAAAATAAAAAAAATTTTTGAATAGCGGTATCAACTCATAACATTAGCTGGCATCTAGTTATGAGTTATACTACTATTGAAAACTTCTCTAAATGCATTTGCCGTTGGGAGCCGGCGTAGTAGGTCCCTTTCAATGAGTTTAAAAATAGAACTGGGTGCAGCTAATTGACTGAGAGAAACCATATTCCTTCATGGAATGCTATTGGAATTAATATAATAATATAATAGTACTTAGAATAGAATTGGGGCTTGACAATTTTTTCCATACAAAATGACATAAAAAATCGTCGGCGAAAGCAATCGTGAGATAGAATCCATTTCATTTTGACAACGTTTTTCCTAACACTCTCAATTGTGCTCTCACAATCAGTATGTGGTGTTGCCGTACTTTCACTGAAATGAATGCATTTTGTAAACAAAAAACATATGTTTTTGATTCGGAGCGAAAAAATAAAAACAAAACACACATAAACACAAAAATGTCAATTGGACAGTATTTGAAGTTGCAGCAGCGTGACAGCGTTTTTGCTTGAAGTAGCGGATGTATTCTGTTTCATCATTTAACCTCTATACAAACGATCGTCAGACTTAATAGTATTGTCAGACCTGACAATTTATTGACAACGCCCAGACAATTGGAAATTGTCACCACAATGTCAGAAATGTTTTTTCTAATAATGATGTCGTTCTTAGATGTTAAAATTTCGTGCATTTGACAATGTGGCAATGATATGACAGTACTTTCTCTGACAATTCTTAAGTTTTATTTGTTTTCCTGTTTGTACACTGAAATTTTATTCATATTCGTTTCATTTATTCTTTTATTGTCAGTTGATATCTGTCAAAAATACACAACTCGTTAAAAAGTCGAAAGTTAACCAAATTTCTGCCACCAACACGTCAAAATGTTTTTTATGTAGCTCGTTCTATGCAAATAAACTAGTTCATTGGCAGAAATCTAGAGCACACGCGCGCACTAACACGTGGGATATTCTTCTACCTTTACACAGACCATTATAAAAGCTATTGCAGTCATGTTGCTTATTTGCTTAACAGCGGTCTATATCACCATGCTCGTTCATATTACCCAGGCTACAGCTAACAGAAAATGTGTTTTTAACGCTTGTTGTGTAACTTGCAATTTTTCATGCGCGTTATTTTTTAAATGCACGATAGTTGTCGACGAATTAACACGTGTTATGTATTTCTGCTTTTAATCAATAGCTTATTTGCTTCTAACGGAGTAGAAGTGTAGAGAGAGTTAACATTTTTTTTTTACTACACTGAGAAGTGTTCATAATAAGCTACATAAATATATGCATGCTTATGTCTTGTTTGAATACTTGTTTCTTTACAGCATTTTAACTTCAGTGTATTTTCTTATTTTAAGTGTTTCGCTCTTTGTGAACACTACTGGTCTATATTTAAGCACATTGATTCCGATATGAGCTTTCTTGCGTACTATTAGTTATTATTTGATCTTTTAATAGGAAAGACTACCGCATGTTAAAAGCAAAAGATTTGTTTCGGTCTCACATTCCAATTCGCTGTCAAATTGTAAAAATTTATTTTAAATTTCAGTGCTCAGATTAAAAAACTTGTAGAGCACTTTGTGAATTTTACAAGAAACGTGATCGTCTCTCTAGCCATGTTGTTATTAAATAAATCAAACACATATTCGCATTTAAGAAACAATCCTTTTGATTCTGATTTATAAATACTCAGCCGTTCCCTGCTGCTTGCGTTTTGTCTGTCCAGTTCTCTTAAGAGTTGTCGGTAGATGGCTCTAATATCTCTGTTAATATTAGACAGCACTATAGTTTGTTTGAGAGGTGATATTTTAAGCATCATCTTGTTAGAAGACATTATTAAAACCAATGACAATTTGGAACATTACCGGAAAAAGTTCGAAAAATTTCAAGAAGCTTTTTTTATAGAAAAATAGCAGCTAAGTGGTTTGCTCGTTTTTGATCTGATAATTTTGTTGAAGATGCACCTTACTCTGGTCCATCTATCAATTAAAAGTCAATGAAATGATGGATAAAATTGGTAAAGAGAAAAAGTAGACATTAATGACCAAATATTTATCAACAATAAAAAAACGAGATGCACAAAGAAAGTTAATTCTTGGATACATATGAATTTATAGCGAAAAATGTAATGGATCAAAATATATTTGCGATTCAGTGGTAAAAAGAACGGAAAATAAACCATTTCTGAAGCGGTTGATTACAAGCGATAAAAAGTGGATCACATACAACAATAAAGTGCTTCAAACATCATGGACCAAAAAAGGTGAAGTTTCGCAGACTGCTGGCAAAGCCAGGATTGCCACTGAGGAAGGTACTGATGCTATTTGTCTGGTGGGATTGGAAGAGAATTGTTCATTAGGAGTTTCTACAACCATTTTAAAGGACTGATTCAGATCTTTTATGTAAATAATGATCGAGATCGAAGCAAACAATTGAATTAAAAGGGCCAGAATTGATCAACAGAAATTGGTTGTATTTCATAATGACAACGCCAGACCGCACACTTCTCTGATGACGCGACAAAAACTGAGAAAGCTTAACTGAAAAGTTTTGATGCATCCGCCATATAGGCCAGGCCTTGCACCTTCAGATTATCATTTGTATTGACCTCTGCAGAATTCCATTAAGCCTGCTGTTAGGTAAAATCCTTATAATTTTAGGTAAAAGACCATTTTGGTCCACGTTGCTTTTTAATACCATAAATGAACGAAAATGTATTTTTTACATTTCGAAAATAAATATTTATAATTAAATTCTGCATAGCTGTGCTCTTAATTCAAAGTGTACCCTCGAAGTGCATATCACTTCTCATTTCGGTTTCCCTATAGGATTCGCTTGGTTTATCCCACTATGTCGTTGGACCAAAAAGCCACATAACATATAAGCTTCTCTAAATAAATAAAAATAAAAAATATTTTGAAAAACTTCTGGCTTTTTTACTTAACTCAGCTTAACTTATTTAATACATTTTGTGTGCAAGGTAAGTTCAGGTTCTAAATAATTTACGGGACAAACATTTTATTAATTGAAAAGACTCCTTGGCTAATACTACATACTTATTTTCTTAACGATATTTTTTTAATGATTTGCAAAAAGAAAACAAAAACTGCGGCTATTAAACATATCTGTTGTTTGCAACATTTTACAGAAGTAGAACTATTTACAGTTTCCTATTGCGTATGTTTCATCAGACATACTTATTATTCTTGTTTGTTCAATTGGAATCAAAAAAAATAATAAAAATAAAATAAAATATTGCATAACACCTGTAACGGAAAGACAAATAAAGCAACCACCAGCCAACCAACCAACTGAAATGGCAATAAAATCAGAAGCCGTAAAAAAATTTCTATTATACGCACCACGATGGGGGGTGTACGAATATGTAAACAGCATATAGAGGTTTTTGTTGTTCTCGTTCTATACGTTTTTATGTATTTCATACAAGACAAGGGAGAAACACTTAAACAAATGTGGTTTTTATAAGGAGGATAAGGAAGCAATAAGAACGAACAACATATAAGTTTCACAGCAAACATTGGCAACAGGTTATTCAAGGTGAGTTTTTTTACAGAGATGGGCAAACGAATGGCAGGCGAGGCACTTGTACGAATTATGTATAAAAAAATACGAAGATATCAGTTCGTCTAAATAAAGATTGTTTTTGTTGTAGTGTTAAAACTCTTATATGAAATTAAACAAACAAAAAATATTGGGTAAAATTAATTTATTATAATACAAAATGTATTGATACATTATTCAAAGTATTGTCCATCGTTGGCCACCACTTTTTTCCATCTTTGTAGTAGCACATGGATTCCGTGTCAAAAGTACTGCTCAGGTTTAGAGGTACAGAATCGATCGAGCCAATTTCTAATACTCTGTTCTGAAGTGAAGCGTATTCGAGCAAAGGCGTTCTGCATCGATTGAAACAAATGGTAGTCAGAAGGGGCAAGGTCTGGGCTATAAAGCGGGTGAATCAAAAATTTTTATCCACTGTTTTCCAAATAGTGTTTGATCGATTTTGCAATATATGGCCGAGCGTTGTCATGATGGAAGATTATGTCCTAGTGTCTGATCGAATATTCTGAACGTTTTTCGTTGATTGCTCTCTTTAAACGAATCAATTGTGTTCGGTACAGATCCCCTGTGATCATATGACCAGATTTCGACAGCTCATAATGAAAAACACCTTTCTGATCCCACCAAATACCGAGCACTACCGTGGCGTCATGAATATTCAATTCATATATGAGACCCAATTTCCTTGTTTTTAATGAACCCTAATGCTTTTAAATGTAGGGAAATGGCTTGTTGTGTGACTTCCAAAGATAATGCCAGTTCTTCTTGCGTTTGACAAAAATCCTCATCGAGTAATGCTTCCAATTTCTCAAACTTTTTCGGATGATCAGGCCTTTCATTGTCTTCTGCGACGAAATTACCACTTTTGAATCGCGTAAGCCATCGTTCACAAGTTTTTTTACTTGGTGCATGTCGACCATAAGCTTTTACCAATGATCGATAACTTTCAGTAGCCGTTTTCTTCAAATAAAAGAAGGTTATCAGACTTCCCCGCAAAACAAACCATATGTTGTTTAAATCTATATTATTATCTTGTATACCCAATAAATGGATTACGTGGCAATAGATGTCTTCAATTAACAAATCAGAATTATCTTTAACACTGTGAATCACAAAAGCCATTGTTTCTGTGGTAAGAACATGTCTGCCTTGTTAATGACTCAGTACCTAAGTTTGCCCGCTAGGCTGTATGCTTAAGAATCTTATATGAAATAACCTTTGATAACAAGAATAGGAAGCACATAGAGATTGAAATTTTATTTTTCTACTATTCTTTACTTTTCTTTTTTGCTATTACTTTTGCTTTTGTAATGCAATCAACTTAAGTGCTTTCGATTTTTACTACACAAACAACAACCCCACACCCCCCTTGAGCCTTGTTAGGAATAATGAAATCATTACATCCTGCTGGTGTAAAAAAATCTTTTATTCTGTTATTCTTACTTTTTTTCTCTAGAAAGGACTCTCCAAGCATACATATGTGTGTGTGCCTGCATAAAACATTAAAATGATTAGTTGTGTACACATAAAAATTCACATTTTATTTCGCTCTCTTTCACTCTCACATCTATTTTTGCAACAGAACCACTATTACAAATTGTATCCTTTTTACCAACCGTTTTTTTTTTCTTTTTTAATTCTTTAAGATTTTGTATATCATTGTATAGCTTTCTTTTAAAATTTTTTAATAAAAACTGCTTGTGGTTATGAACTTTGTGTGTGAAAGAGAGAGAAAGATACTGGAATATAAAATAAATACTTCTCGACGTGATTTTTCATTATAATATTGTTTTTTAGTTTTTAAAATTTTTGCTTAAAATAGCAAAAAATTATTTCAATTGATAAAGGTTTGACAATGTATTTTTGAATGTATGTATTTCTGTAAAAATATAAATAAAAGATTACAATCTTTAAAGATTAAACTTGAGGATTTTTTAAAAAACAATTATTTAATATGTCAAATATTTCAAACAATTCTAACAAGGTGGTTAATAGAACAGTTTCATTACTTTTTAGATAAGTTCGGTGAATTTCATCAAATTTTTGTTTTATTCAATTATTTGCTATGGGATCAATTCAAAATTTTTCTTTTCTTAACTGAAAATTGTTTTGTTCAACGATTTTATATATAGAGAATTGACAACCGACCCCAGATACGGTAGTCAATTTAAAACAATTTATGTTCATTTCAAAGACAAATTTAGTATTGATTTTAAAGCAAACAATAAAATAAACTTCTTTAATGCATTTGCCGTTCGGAGCCGGTGTTAAACTGTAGGACCCTTTCAATGAGCTTAAAAATAGAATCGGGTGCAGCTCATTGACCGAGAGATGTCAGTCGGGAAGGAATACTACTTTGTTTTGCCGCCATTTTAGTAAACATTAGTCTTGACAGTTCATATTTGGCAGTCGTGAAGTAGAGACGTGACAAATTTATTATGGAAAAATATTCAGTAAACTAATGTGTTTTAATCGTTAAAACAGTTCGCCCATAACAACACCGATTTTCATGAAAAATCATAATGAGTGACGAGGAACATTTTCATTTGAATGGTTATGTGAATAAACAGAATAGTGGGTTCTGGGCAATAGAAAACCCTCAAATTATTCATCAGTAATCTTTGCATCCATTAAATGTGACAGTCTGGTGTGTAATTTGGTCAGGAGGAATCATTGGGCCTTACTTCGTTGAAACTGGAAACGGCGTAACGGTAACTAGGGAGCAATAGAGAGCAATATCGTAATATGATTGAAAACTTTTTAACTTTTGACTAACATGTGGTTTCAACAAGACGGTGTCACATCGCATACAATGGAATTACTGCGAGACTTCTTTCCACAATAAACTATATTAAGGAATGGTGATGTTGATTGGCCTTCACGGTCGCCTGATTTGACTGCTCCGGACTTCTTTTTGTGGGGATATCTGAAAAGCAAGGCTTATGCAAACAAAGCAGCAACGCTGGAGCAACTCAAACAAAATATTCGTGATGAAATTAATGAAATACTGCGTGAAATGTGTGAGAATGTAATGAAAAATGTGCGAGCCCTCATTTGTGAGGCTAACAGAGGCGGGAATTTATCTGATATCGTATTCCATACATAATTGTCGACATTAAATGAAACATTTATCAATATAAAATCCATTATTTTTCATATAATCAAAAATTATAATTATATAAACTAGGTAGTATACCTTCCCGGCGGACACCCTGTATTAGCATACATTAAGGCGGATTGATTTGTAGGGACGCAAAAAAATTGTCCAAGTGACAAGGAAAATCGTATTACATGGATCAAAATAAGAAACTTTACCCAAGGAACCATACTTCTAAAATTAATTCTGATTTTCCTCATTTTGGCCCAAAAGCCAACAAACACTGGGCCGGACACACGGTGGAATCACACGACTATTTGAATTGCTGTTAAAAAGACGATTGCGTTGGTTCGTTTGCCTCTTCTACACTTCAACGAACTTTCGTTTCGGCATTTGTTTCAAGCTTTGGATAAATCAATCGGCACTGGACTAAGATCGACAATCGGAAAACTGAGCAATCAAATCAAAACATGTTAAATTCTTCCGGTAAGTAATTGCTATTACTCATTTATGCTAATTGTCAACCGCTTTTAATTATTTGACTACTTTATTTTACTATTTTCAGGTGGGGGACGGCTTTGAGAAAATTGCGTTGAATAAATTAAATTTTCAACCGATTCGAAGTACTTATACGAAATTGCGTTGCTTAGGTGTATCTGGGTAACATCAAATCAGAGAAACCTGTACATTCTCTCTGGCTCACTAAGGCCGCTAGACTATTACTAATATATGTGACAACTGAAAATCCATCCGAAAATTTACGGATTCTGGTTGAACTTATAATTAATTTTTATGTGCCAATGTACTTCAATATCAAGTATCACAGCTGTATCGTGTACGGTAGTGTATTATTTTTCAAGTTCATTAGTTGGTCACTGTTTCTACAATCTCCTTTACGCAGTATTGCCAATCAAGTAGTTAAAGATAATTCATATTATGCCCATTCGGAAAATATCTTGCTATCAATGTTGTTTGATGATAGCAAAGAAAAGCGAGACTATGCTATAAAGATAATTCTACGCTAATGAACTGATGTTGAAGACCCAAGGGAACTTAGAGTTTATAAAAAACAAGATGTAAACTTTCATTGCACAAATTACAAATTGATCAATTCCGTGTAACGTATTTGAACGATCATTCACGCGAAGTATTCCGTACGATACATTGAAATAATATTTAAATAAAGATAATCCACCGTTTAATGATCTAAACATTCCGTCACATATACAAGGAACGGAACGACATGTTCAATTGCTAGCTAACGTTTCCAAACGAGTTATACCAGAAAATGTAGACGCTGTTATGGCGATGACATCAGAGAGCCGTGCGAAATTGCCTAGAGTTGAGAGCAAAAAATTCAAACAATAATTTTTTTTAGTTTATTTCTATTACTAAAAAAAAATAAACTTGAAAACAAAACAAACATAGCCATTTCGCTGTTTGTTTCATTTAAAGTGCCAAAAATGGTTATTTTCTAAATTTTTGTATGGGGACCCCCACGGAAGTTCTGGGGGGTGTACCACTAGCATTGGTGGGTCAGTCATACCTTTAGAATCGATTGTGGTACCTTAAATTAGTCAAAGTAGGATTTTAAAAATTTGACTTTGGGTCAAAATAAGGAACATCAGAATTTATTTCTTATTTTGGTCCCTAGAATACGACATTCCTTGTCACTACGGCGATTTTTTACATACTTAATGTCTTATTCAAAATTTTTGGGACGATCCTAAGCAACTGATTTTTAATCATTGTTTGTTAAAGGATAATACTTTCGGTTATCGCTGTGGTTTGAGTATTTCCTCACTGCTCTTATCACTGAAAGAGAATGTTGGCAACTACAACACATATTGCAATATCAGAGGTACCGGTAAATAATAATGTCTTTACACTTTAACTGTTTATCTACTTCATGCAAATGAATTTTTTTTTTAGTAGGAGATAGCATACCATATGATAGTAGTAAAGTTTGTGGAATCTTCAATTAGTGAACACAGAAGTGGCTTAATTTACTGAAACCTCACAGTGTAGACCAATGGTGTTTGCGAAATTTATTTGTTGTTTAGAGGTAACAGTGAATTAATTGATTCGCACAGCGTTGGTGGGTTCACTTGTAGCTGCCATAATGGTCAAGCAGTGTCCTCTTACACAGTAATGAAATTTGCGAAGAATAAAGTCGTGAATGTCTTACATTACAGCTACAAGACTGATAATTGTATTGCGCGCTTCACATCATACTCAGGCCAAGTCAGCTTCTTGATCATACAGTTCTCCACCTCTTATCTTCAGTTCTCCACCTGCTTCTGCCGTTCGCATGGTGTTATGACAAACTGTATTTGGAACGGACTGTTATATGAGAAAAAAATAATCGGATTAGTTTTTACGCTATACTACCATAGCTTGGACTGAAAACTTAGTACAGTCATGGCTTAAGATTAATTTTTAATGGTAAAGGAACTATGAACATATACATATATACATGTATAAATGTATGTACATACACATGTATGTATGTTTGCTAACACTAAACTGTTCATGAATGACTTTGGATAAGAGGCTAGGCTTAGGCTATTAATTTAGCCTGTTCCACCGATGTAATAGTTTTTGTTCTATCTAAACCATACCTATATATATGGCTCTCTCAGGCTGAATTAAGTAAAAAATTATTATGTATGTATAAGTATGTATGTAAGTAAATAAAAAAATATAACATTATTTAGTTTTTTAACAATTTTTTATTTTTAATCTTTTATAGTGTTTGTTAAAACACAAACTTGCTCAAAGAAAAAATATAAGTTGTTTTGTGCACGAAAAATAAAAATAGGTCTGTTTCTCTACTCTACATTGGGCGCTTTCGGGATCCCAATTTAAACGAAAAGCGTTCCCGTACACAAAAATTGGGTAAATGAGAAACATTTTGAGAGAGTAATATTCTTCTTCTTTATGCACAAAACAACCCGAATTTTTTTTTGGCATATTTGTTGTTTGACAAATAATAAAAATAAAATATTATCTTTAAAAAAAAATTAAAAATTTTATAGTTTTTTATTTGCTTAACCTTTTTACACAATCGAACCTAAAGGTTCTACATATGATTTAGATATAACATATGCAATCCAAGTTTAGCTTTTGACCCATAAGTGTTTTAAAGTGCTTACAAACAGAATTCTTAAGTTAAATATTAACCCTGAAATCTGCAGTATACGTAGTTTCCAATCCAAATAACGACCAACACTCGCCCTACTAGAATTAAAATTAAGCCGATTACTTCTAGTCCAGATAAATTTTTTTCCGAAATACAAACTGAGGAGTCCAGAGGGCTCAAGAGGATGACTTTGCTTGAGTACGATGTGGGGCGCACTTGATCGCTCATTGGTAATAGTAGAAGTGATATATATGTCTAGACAGGTGGCTGTGCTTACGGCCACTGACTGACTGGAAAGCGTTACCGCAGGAGGGATTATGGTAAAACAATCACTGTCGCAGCTGTGGAGGAAGAAAAACGGTTGGGAGCTTCTTATTTGAATGCCCAGCGCTTATGTAAGTCTTCGGACAGTGTTTTCTACTTGTGTGATTTTTCAAGTGTTTGTGGTAGTTCTCAAAACGATGTCGATGACCACTGTGGTATTTACGGGTGGCCACGTGAACCATTTGATGATTAAGAATTCATTAATTGAGAATTCCACTCCCTTTACTGTCACCTACCAAAAATGGACGAATGTATCGGTTTTCATGAGGTAGCTGAAAAATTAAAGTAATTCCCTCTGATATTGTGATATTGTTGTTGCGAATATTCTCTTTCAGTGAAAACAGGCAGTAAGAAAATATTCAATTCAGGACGAAAACGGTATAATCAGAAATCTTGTCTTTAAGGATGATCTGAAAACTTTGAACAAGATGTTAAGTATGTATGTTAATAGTTCTAAAATTATCCAATGGTGTTATGAAACAATTCGGGTAGTTTTTCATTTAAAAACTTACGTTTAGATGGTTTATATTCTAGATATAACATATAAAATGTTAGAAGGATTTAATGAACGGGTATATTTTCCTAAAAAAACTTAATGGAAATCTATCAGTTTCTAGTTGATAATAGAAAAGTTGTACTGAAAACCAGTGCAAAATCACTGTAAGAAAATATTAAAAAACTTATGTTGGACAACTTAAACAAATTTTTTTATGTTCATTACCAAGCATAAGACAAACTACATATCGGCGTTTTTTTTATTGTAATTTCTTTTTTGTTTTTTTGTTTTTATAAAAAATAAATTCTAATAATTTTTTGAAATTATTGAAATTATTGTTTATTCTCAATTTACTCTATTTTACCCAAAAATTAAAGAAACAGACAGTGTTGCCAATTTGGAGCCTTTTGCGCTATATTTAGCGCGTTTCAACTACCGAAAAGTCGCATTTTTCTCTTTAGCGGTCTTAGCGCTTTTCTACTTGAAATGACTCATTAATTCATATAAACTATTGACTTAAAATGCTTCATGCTGTAAGAATTACTTAATTCCAGATAATATTTGTGAAAAAATGAATAAAAATAGTGTTTTAGAAACGTATCTCAACTCTAAGAGCCCATTATTCAAGATTTATAAGTCATTTTAGAAAAAAGCTAAAGATTGTAATTGTTTAATTTAAATACTAAGCTTGTTATTTTTTAATACACCTTTAAAGACCCCAAGGGGATCACAAAGCCATTTACGCCTATATAAAGTCGATGATCTAATCTGATATCAAGTCATGCTGTGGGATTTTTTCAATCTGTCTTTTCTAGTAATGGGCTTGCCTTCCGATTCTTCTGTTTATCTGCGAGTTCCATTCAATGGGTATTTTTATTAAGTCGTAGTTTGGTTTCATCAGAGTGTGCTCAGTCCATTTCCTTCACTACAAGAACTTGGTGTGATCTGGTTTCTGCCCAGAAAATTTTCAAAATCCACCGTAGACATTGGTTTATAAATGGCTGAATGGAAGAGAACGCCCTATAGCAATTATTCGGCCTGAATAGGTCCAATCTGTTCTAAATATCAGTGCTAGAACCTCTGGACGTCGTGAGGATGTCAAAAAGACGGGACATCTTCCAAATTTCTGATTCAGAATTAGGAAGATCGTTGTGTTATTAGCGTTAGTTGATTCAAATAATTTGATTTTGAAGATTTTTATCCGCAAGCTCACTTACATATAGACAAGTTTTCGTTGCATTTCGCAAAGTCTGTTAGCAAAGAGATAGATGACATCTGAGTAATCCAGGTCTTACAACTATTGTTCTAAATCGTTTTTAATTTCATTTTTTTATCGTTCAAATTATTAAAAAACTTTGTAAAATTGGAAATTTTTAGAAGTAGAAATTATTTCCTTACAATTTAAGTACATTTTTTGGCTTTAAATATTATTAACGCTTTTTAACAGCGCATTTGGATTACAAATAGTTACATAAGTTATAATTAGTGCTTTTTAGCGCCTTTTGATTACTAGGTCTGCGCGTTTTGATCATAAAAAGTTGGCAACACTGGAAACAGACCTAATATTACTCTCTCAAATTGTTTCTCATTTACTAAATTCTTGTATGCGGGAACGTTTTTCGGTAAAATTGCGATATCGACGAAGTACATATTTATGAATCATCAGACTATACCAAATATTTACCAGTTAAAATTATATAAAATTATTTTCGCTATGTTCACGGCTTTGTATTGTAAGACTTTATAGGGCTGCATTACGGTACAGATATTTTAATTGTTGAATAAGATTTGAAACAATAAAGAAAGTGGCCGGTGGCAATGTAGGTGCAGTAAGCAAACAACTCTTAGATTTTTCGGAAAATTATGATGATTCCCAGATCTTACTATAGTCAGCCATAAGAGTCAGACTTTCTAGTGCAAGCACGATAGATAGATCAAAAAATATACCACAAACAATAAGAACAACAACGGAAGGACCCATCATTCAGGAGGCCCAAGGTCGTATCAAGCCTAAATGAGACAGACCAATATGCACACATAAGTGTGTTTTAAAAAACATGCAATGTTTTGCAAAAATAGGCTTATGAGGTGCTATTATACGATTATACTGCAGATTCAGTTAAAAGTCCATATATAATAATTTAAGAGAAGAACTGGTTATGCTTGAGCATATTAACTTTGAACTTCAAAATCATTCGAATAGCGTACATACATTTACTTTCCGAAAAAAAATCATATTCTAGAGTCAATAATAATTTTTGTAAATTTTTTTAGCAATTAAATTGGCATTAGTGGTATTATAAAAATAATATTATTTTAAATGCAACTAAATTGCAAATTTTCGATTTTATTTTTACAAAAATTATTAAATTTTTTTAACCTGTTAATAAATTTAAGCTTTAATTTCACTTTATGTTTAATGGCATAGCATATGCTTATACGCATATATTTGTTTCCAATTGTTTCTTTTATTTTCATACCAAAAATGACTGCGTTTTTTATTTAAAAATAAATAAAATGGCCACAAACATTGTGGTAAATGATTGCTGTCAATAACATATAATAAAATCGTTATTTATTTTACCCCCCCCCCCCACGATTTCATGACGTTATAACAAATCAGAAGAAGGATTTATTTGTACAAGCAAAATAAAAAAAAAATGAGAAAACAAGAAAATATTATTTTGTAATCCGTCATTTATCAACAAATGAAAAAACAAATTGAGATGAAAAATTAAAAAAATTATTTGAATAAAAAATATATATATACTTAAAATAAATGATAAATTAATAAATAAATGACACTGCCGAACTGTATGTCTTGTGATGAAATTTAAAAGTTTCAAGGTTCAATCAGGATGTAAAAAAGATTTCTTTACAACAAGTTATAGGGAACGATATTATAAAGTATTTTAGTAAAAGATATTCTTTAATTTAATTTTTCTACATACGTTTTACTAAATATCAAAATTAGTGAATGCCTTAAATGCATCGCATTTGGAAATAGGAATAGAACTAAAATTGAAGAATAGATATTTTCCTTTTTTACTTCAAAAAATTCTCAGTAATATTTGCCACTAATCGCTTTAGCCTTTACTAGGTAATCGGTAGTAATTAGATGTTGTACATATCAAAAAACTATGGCCATGATTTTGTTGGCCGACAAAATAACTTTAACGCGAAGGAACCTATCGTTTAAATTTTTATTTGATTTCTGATATATTGTGGTGAATTTATACGAGAGGTACTATTTATATTTCGGGAAGTGGGAACACTAATGTCAATAGCTAAAATTTGGCAACACAATGATAAAGTTAGACATTTTTTTAGCACAAACGTACTCACAACGTTTTGCTGTACAACTGCTATATATTTTGATTACAGCAAGGTTGACAACCCACTGTGCAACCAAATTAAACCCAACCGGGTTTTTTGGGTTTTATATTTAAAAAAACCCGGGTGGGTTTTTATTTAAAGGTTTTCGTAGTTAATTTACAATAAAAATATGTAAAATTTACGTATTGGGAGTAAAAATTATTTCGGTCCATTTTTTTGGCTCAAAAAGATAATGATTAACGAATTTATCAAAATAAAAAATTTCAAAATCACTGCTTACATCTTTTCCTCACATGTGAGGCAGCCAATGTCGGAATTTCGTCTCAGAAAAACTTCTCATCATTTAAGGCGATCCAATTTGAAACCGATTTTATATTTCTTGTAAAGAAGTGGTTTGGTGACATGTTAAAAGAAACAGCTAATAGTCAGAAGGAACAATGTTCGGAGGCTACGGCGGATACGGCGTTTGATCGTTTCTAAAAATTGTTTGGCAACTTTTGCAACTTGAGGTATTTTGTCCGTTTTTCTCATAATGCACAGTTCAATCGAAATAATCGCAGCCTGCTCCGATCACCAAGTCTTAGCAGCTCATAGTACACAATGCCGTCTTGATCCCACTAAGAGTGCAAAATTGCATTAGAAATACTAAAACAATGTTATTATCCTAGTAAACCAAAAATAGTGTCGAAAAAAAACGAAATTTTGAAGCTATTATAAAACCCAATATATATATATTCCCATAGCATTCTCAGACAATTAGCTGCACCCGATTCTATTTTAAGACTCATAGAAAGGCACCTACAGTTTAATTCTGGCCCCGAACGGCAAATACATTTAGAGAAGTTTTCAATAGTAGTAATACTTATAACCAGTTACTAGCTAATGTTATGAGGTGATACCGCTGTTGAAAAACTTTTCTTTTTTAGATGGTCTGGCCTGGTATTCAACCGAGGACCTTCTGGTTGGTAAGCGGGTTTCTAACCTACTATACCCCAGCGGCAAAGAACCCAAGAAAAACCCGTCAAAAAAACCAATAAAACCCCAATGTTTGCCAACCCTGGCTTACAGTGAGTTAAGAAAACCAATTTGGTCAAACAATTTAAATTGAAATTTGGACGTGGATTATCTCAACAATAATGATGAACTCAGTTCTTTGTACAGCGATAAATCACCATCAAAAACTACAGAATATCGCTTGTATAGAGATCAATCGTGGTCGTAGTTCGGTCGCCGAAGAATTCCGTGATGGTCGCCCAAAATCGGCTGTTGTGACACAAAACATCGATGTAGTGCATGAACTGATAATGCAAGATCGTTATGTGGCATAATTTATCAATCGCTCAAAAAAACGCACTCTTTGGAGTATTTCGTAAAACCAACCGCCGAAAACGAATCATTCTCCATCATGATAATGCGAGCTCTCACATAACTCGTCAAACTAGTGAATTACTCAAGAGGTTGTGCTTGTAAATCAATGTGGATAGTATTTCACCTATCTGTTCCATTTCGATGACGCACTTTTATTCTGAATGTTTGTCATTACTTTTGGTAGCACAACTACAATGGGACTCATTAAACAACGTTTTAAGCACTAAATGTGGAGTTTTTGAGCGTGGTTATTTTACGTAAAAAATTAGGTTTATTTAGCTCAGAAAATCGTTGAAATTTACAGAGTAATCTGCTCATAATGGTTGTCAAAAAACAAACAAAAAATATATGTACTCGTATATTTGAAAACATATACGAGTAGAAAGGCCATAACTCTACAATTAAGTTGTGAATAAAATGACATTTACGGTTTAGAAATCCGTTGGTATTGGTTCGAAGTCTTGCTGCTGCCGCTCATCGTTGACTTTTACCTATTTTCCGTAGTGGCGTTGTCTGATCTTTCCGATGATGTTTTATAGTTGATGTTAATTTTTTTTCTGGTGCGGAGCTGTAAGCCACTTAATTATTTAAAATCCGAATTCGCGATAGAAATGTTTCCCATTCTAGTTGCTAATTGAATCTAGTGTGTTAGTGTTGTATAAAATCACTACGCTACGCTACCTTGAAATTTTCATATATGATGCTACAATTACTCCTATCAATTATATGTTAAACTCTTAACAACTTTACATTGATATGCTGTTTTTGAACTTCCATCATATACCGCCAATACAAATATTCACTTCAAATCCACTTCGAACATATATACATATGTATAACATATCAGTTCAAAAAACATTCGAAAATGATATAAAGAATAAATTTAAAAAATTGCAAAAATAAAATATAAAAAAATCATTGCGGTTGTTCAAATGTTTCAATCATTTTACTTCGTTTTATATAACGGGTCCGCCATCTAACGTTTTTTTTTTCAACTAGTGCTTATTTCGTGAATGGTAACACTTAGCTCATGTCTGATTTGACAGATAATTAGTTTTATCCTTCCGCTGAACGAATATGGTTGTGTATACGCTTTTTTCGCTTCGCTAAGTGGGTCTGCGATCGACTTACAGAGGATGTCCATTTTGCCAAAAAAAATCATCTTTTCAGATGAAGCTCATTTTGATCTTGGCGGGTATGTAAACAAGCAAAATTTTCGTATTTGGGGCACAGAAAACCCTCACGCATACATCGAAAAGCCGATACACCCAAGACGAGTCACTATTTGATGCGGATTTTGGTCCAGAGGCATAATTGGCCATTTTTCTTCGAAAATGAGCAAGGAGTTTCCGTTACAAGCAAGTACGATCGTTATCGGGCCATGTTGAACGAATTTTTGTTCACAAAAATTGAAGAGGAGGATATTAGCAACATTTGGTTTCAACAGGACGGCGCTACGTGCCACACAGCCGAAGCTACACTCGATGTTTTGCGCCATGTTTAAAAAAAATTATTTGGCGTACCCTTTATATATTTAAAAAATTTTTTTTTTTTTTCGAATAAATTCAACACACAATCATCACCTGCATAAAAGAGTACATTCTGTTTAAAACAAAAAGCTGTTCGTTCCACTCAAACTACTCTAACGGTGTACGAAAAAGAGAATCAAAATGATTGAATTGACGATTCAATGTTTTTGATGATGACGCGCCGCTGCTGATGATGATGATAATATCGATAACGATAAATATATGAAGTGACATGTGATAGTAGTGGTGATAGTAGATAGTGCAAATGTGTGAAAAAATGTCTGAACATACATTTACTGAATTGTTGTTGTATGTATTTATTTCTCCTATTTTGGTTGAAATTTTGATAAAAATAACATGAAAGAGTGAAGAGAAACCATTTATTTATTTGTACAAGAAATCAATGATGAATTGAAAAATATTCGAAAAAATCAAATTGTCAATATTAAATGTCAGTAAATTGATATAAAAAGTAAACAAAAAATACATAATCATAAAATAACAACGTAAGAGATGAATAAACATAGCAATTGATATTTATTTTTTTATTTTTAAACGGCTATTTAACATATGGTAAAGCTCAACACAGTTTAATTAAATTCACTAGATGAAACCTGGCGTGCTTCGCTATCCCTATATTAATTATGATCGTAACTACTATCCTTGTTACAATTTTTTTAGCTTTTTATCCTCGTTTTATCCCCTTCCGGTTCAAATTTAAACATATATGAAAGGCCAGAAACACTCAGTAAAATTTGGTTTTAGCTGTATACAGTCTCAAAATATAGTATATGTACATATGTATATTAGGGTGTCCTGAAAATTTTTTTTTAAGATTTCCCTAACACAAGACCTCCTGAAATTTGCGTAATTGATCGTAGATTACCAAAATGATCTTAAAGATAAGATGAAACTATATCTTCAGGGTTCTACCAATCTTCAAAGTTTTTATATATTTCGCTATCCTTAATTTCCACATCTAAACTAAATATGTCACGACTATGTATAACAACAACAATTCACAGGCGACTACGAATTTTCTGAACACAGTGGATTTCGTTTGTAATATAGACAGTTTATAACAAATTTTTTATAAAAAAAAGTTAAAAAAAAAATTTTTTTTCCAGACCCAAATATTCACTTTCAGATTATATACCAATTATTACGCTTATAGCGAACTATTGTCTGTTACGAACCAGTTTTTAAGTTCATTTTATAGTTACAGCTTACTCCCTAAACTATAGAAACCCTTCATCATGAAATAAAAAGTCTGGCAGTACTTAAAAATCACCTGTTATATTTATTAACACAAAAATACGTAAATGGGGTTTTCCCCCAAAAAGAAAGCTAAAAAACTAAAGTAATTTATAATACATAAGTCAGTTGCGAAAGTTACAGTCTTAAGAGCGTTTGTGATTTAAAAAAAATGAATTCGAGGCGTAGTGCGACAACTTGTGTTATATTGGGCCCATATAAGGAACTTGAAGATCGGCAGCTATCAACTATAAGAGACGTCCTTAAATATATTTTATTTATCAAGTATAACATGAAGGTAAAGTATAATGGAAAAGATCCATCAAATTCAGATATATACGCGATTGACAATATTTGGACCAAAGCTTCGATTCCAATCGTAACGAAGGAACGAGTTATTCAGTTACTCAAATCATATTTCGAAAAGTACCTCCATTTGAAAAGATACCCCAAAAGCAAACGAAAAAATAGTTTCGAAAACAAACTAAAGTGTTTTTGAAAGTCATCTGAGAAGTTTTTCGACGTTACTGCTTGCAAATGGACTTCATTTAAATTTTGTTCTTGTTTAAAATCTAAGAAAGTTCCAATCAGTGAAAGAGTTTTTTTGTTGGATCAAAGGAATTACAGAAAAATGGTTATATCTGGAGTTAATAAAAAAGAAACAGCTCGATTAATAAGACGAAAGCAGAGACAAACTGAACATTCCATAAGGGCAGCAAAAAAAGAGCGTTCTACTCAAGAAACAGATTCTGTCTCAGATAATTGTGATGAAGTTTCAGTGTGGGAATCTTCCCAAGAAACGTATCCGATAACGGAGGCATCTGCCACTAACACACTTTCGACAGATACGCCTTCGACTTCAACGACGAATCGAAATACATTGCCGTTGCCAACAGTTGGTAAGGTCTGAGATCGATACGGTTTATAGACTCGTTCTTCTGCTGCTGTTGCTTTTGGGGTTTTGACTGACTTTGGCTTAATTTCTACCGAAAAATTAACTCTGGTAATTGATAAAAGCAAAATACACAGAGCAGTATCTAAAGTCCGGAAAGAAAATTCAAAAGAGATTGGAGATATTGTTATTAAAAGCATTTACTTTGATGGACGAAATGACAAGACTCTGATAAGTGAGAAAATAGGAGATCGTTGCTATCGTAGAGAAATTTTAGAAGAACACATCTCAATTTTAGCAGAACCTGCATCAGTTTATTTGGGTCACACAACGCCAAGTCGTGGCACTGCTAGGGGCATTTTAATTTCGATCACAACTTTATTAGAAGATAAAGGTTGGAATTTAGATGACGTGATTTGCATTGGATGTGACGGAACTGCAACTAATATCGGATGGAAGGGTGGCGTTATTCAATATTTGGAGGAGTATTTGAAGAGACCGCTACAATGGTGTGTTTGTATGCTCCATGCCAATAAGTTACCCCTTCGTCATTTATTCTTAACTTTAGATGGTTGCACTTCGGGACCTAGAGAATATAGCGGATTTATTGGAAAACAATTAGCTACTTGTGATAATAAATCAACGGTGTCTGTTTGTGCGGTGGCTGGTAATTTGCCTGACTTGCCTAAAAATGTGTTCGATCAACTAAGTACGTAACAAAAATTTTTTTATGAGATATGTAAAGCTGTACAAACTGGTTATTGTAGTCCTGAGCTGGCAAACCATAAACCTGGAAAAATTGCGCAGTCGAGATCGAAAGAAATGCTTTTTTTGCTCACCCAGAAAATCTACTTGCCAGTATGCTGTTTGATGATAGAGACCGTATTCGGGAGCTGGCACTGCAAAGAATAATCAAAGCTAGAGAAGTTGAAAGAATATTTAAACCACCAAAAATTAACTTCTCTGCTGGAAATTACACCGAAATTATTATATGGCACGCGTGTAGGGTTACAGCACCGGCATATTTCCAATGAGCACCTTGAAATCATGGCAAAAAATAACAGTTTGGAAATTGATGACTTTCCTTGTCACACACAAGCTGTCGAACGATGTGTTAAAATGGTAACACAAGCCTCTCAACGCATAACTAGCGCTGCTTCTAGAGATGGCCTTATTAGAACCAGGTAGAAATCACGAGCAGAAATGCCAAATTTTGGTCACAAAAATAAGTTTAAATTTTAATTTTTGGTCATTTATTATAAGTTTTATTTTCTTGTACAATAATTGCAAGTATAAAATATATTAATAAAATAAATTTGTATCTCATTTTTTTTATTTTAAGCATAGGGCTTGGGTTTGTAAAAACGTTTTCAAAAGTAGAGCCCTCAAAATGGCATGTAATTCGATTTTTATTACTTTTACCGTAATCTGTGTAAAATTACGCTAATTTTGATGCCTCTTGCGAAAGTGTAGCTCAAAATATATTTTTGTCATTCAAGGACGGAACAGCCTAATGTATATAGTTAACCGATGTGCTTTTATTGATACTCGTTTATCCAATCCTTTCCCGCTTTTGGGCTGGTGTGGATAGACAAAGACGTTTTAATTGTTGTTCATCACATATAAAAAGTTCTATATTAAGTATGAATGGAAGGTGTCACGTCTACTTATCTCATATCACCCATTTTTCGACTGACGAAGCATATTTAGACCAAATTTAGAAACCTTCGATTTAACCGTTCTCATGATATACAAAAATCAATATATAGTTTGTATAAGGTGTGCTTCAGAATGATAAGGTCACCTAAATGTTTACTCAATTCAACCAATCTATAAAATGTTATGTATGGTCACCTTATTCAAAAAAATCTACGGTTTTGCTCTTAGGGATGTACCGTTATATTAAGTTTACTTAAATTTATGTAAATAAGTGCAAAATTCAATGCGTAATAATAAGGTCATTTCTACATCTACATTTCTATTTCCACTTTTCTTTTGAATAATAATACCTTTTTGGTGATATAAAAATAGTCACTACACTATCACAAAAATTATCTCAAATGGGGATTTCGAGATGTAAAATGAAATTTTTACAGTTGATAGATATTGATACTGTGAGTTGATTTCTTGCAAAAAGTGAAGTTTTAAAAATTTTGAGTTAATACCCTCTTGTTGATCAAGTGCGATATGAAAATTTGAAGTTATTACAGTGAGAAAAAAAATTGTAGCTAAGGAAACAATAAAATTTATAGAGCAATTCCGTGTCTTCTTAAAAAATAAATAATTGTTTTTTTTTTCATTTCTTTCACAAATGAAACCTTACGACCAAATATCTTTTGGGCCAAATATATTTTGGGTCAAATATCTTTTGGGTCAAATATCTTTTGGGCCAAATATCTTACGACCTACGTAGCTAATTAGTATCATATTGGGTCATATAGAAAATAACTGTGGTATTGTGCCACAAGATGTTGCTGATGCCCATATATCAGGCAATAATAATTCGAATGTGTCCGACTAACACATGCTTAAAATGTGACTTTTCAGACTACATTTTTAATGAAGACACCGTTTAGAAACATGTGAAAATGTACAATTGAATTATTTAATTTTTTTTTGCTTTGAGATCAATGCTAAATTTTGTTCCAAGTGAACAGAAAATTGTTAATCTGTTAATTTAAATTGTAAATTTAACAGATCAATTCAAACTCGAACTCGGATTTTCAGTTCTAAAGCTAGCTACGGCGAGCCGACTCTTGACTATCTCGGCTACATATAATGTGGACGAATTGATGTCGACTATGTTGTGGCACTCACTATATGGTGTGGAGTTAACATAATGTCGTTGTACCTATCAGACAATGTATGATGGTAGAACAACACAATGATAAAAGAAGAATGACATTGAAGGAACGTGATGACAGAAGTTCGACTAACTCATTGTCTATATAGAAATTGATAATTTCAATATGCAATATCTGAGACATAGGAGCTTAATAGTTGATGTTCTGAATGAATATGCACAACACAAAGAACAATGATAATGATTTCCGTAGCTGGGGTCGAAAACATGTTCAGTTCTGCTGGTGTTGTTGTTGCATATTCCTTCACGTTTGCCAATTCCTTTGTATAAATCATTAAAAAAAAACTATTTTCTATTCGCTTGGAACAAAACTTAGTATTGATTTCAAAGCAAAAAACAAAATAAATAAATTTTTAATTTTAACGGATCTATTAAGACTCGATCTTCTGTTCGAACAAAAACATGAGACAATTTTTGAACAAAAAGTTCGTAGTAGTTCGGTCAGTTGCGTTTTAAAGCATAGATTTACGCCAAACAAGGTCTATCTGGTGGTTTAAGAGGGGAATTATTATATGAGCTGAAATGATAATTTCTAATTATTTTTGTATGAATAATTCGATCTGATATTACTCCTGATATCCTATGCGGTGATTAGACCCCTGAAAGAGACTCCTCCCAACAGAAATAATGTTATATTCTATCATCTTTGATGATCAGCTAAAAGTTTTCTGAACATGGCATCCACCTTATAGCCTGAACCTTGAACCTTATGTAAAACTCTATTGATGGTAAATTCCTTTTTAATTAATAAAAATAATTATTAAAAATGCACTAAAAAACCGGAAACACTTTTTATATGAATAAATTATACGATTTCTTAAAATGTGTTTTTTTTTTGCTTCAAACTTGAAAACGGAAAATAGCCACAAGGAGCAATCCAAAGATCTTTGCTATGGTGACTATATGAATATGGGCCGTTGTTGAATAAATTGGTTTCATTTTACACTTTTCAAGAAACTGTGGTCATTACCTTGCTTGCCAATAGATTAACTTTAGCTGAATTGGTGGGCTTAGTTTAATGAGTATCGTTCAATGTCGCATACCTCATTTTGATTCGGTCTGAACATATGCAAGCAATTATTTCAAGTACTTACCTGGCCAAAGTTATCGCGACGATTAGTTTTTCATATGCACATATTCATACCAAATGTGATGTTCCTGTTGAGTTGACTTTTGTGTGTACTGTAAAACATCAGTAGCTTTAAATTATTGTCTAATCGTCGCCAATTTATATCAAATTGTATACGTATATTGGGAGTAAACAAACATATTAATTTCATTATTTTGTAAAAAAAAAATATGAATAAAAGTTTGCTCTAAGAACACAAAACTTTGTTCTACATTTCAATAATTGATAGCAGAAATATTAATACTCTAGAGAATTTAGTTTAGCATTAGATTTCTTTTCTATTCCTCATTATTAAATAACCATTTTTTAATATCAAAAGCCACAAAGTTTTGTTTTCTTTTTGAATATAATTCTACACGAATGTCCTTTTCTGTTTGTATTTGCATTAATTAAGAAATAGCCATTTAATTACTCATTAACGGCCTCTACATAAAAGTTTTGCGTTACTTAACAGTTTTTCTTTATAAGCCCTAATGATTTATTTGGGGCTTAACATTTCTCTTGTTTCTTGAAAGGAAGAACCCATAAAGACTTTGAGTGTCAAATATTATATTTATAGACTTTTGAATTAGTTGCGAACAAGATATAAAAATATTTATTTAGAGAATAAGATAATAAGAGAATAAATGTATGAAATATCTTAGAAGAAAAATGATGAATCGATAGTAATTGTTGCTTTAGTATACGTTTCATTCTAATGTATTTTATATTAAAATATGTCAGTAATGCTTTTTATTAAAATTAAGTTCTTAAATTTTTTTGGAACCATATTTTGCATAAATTCATTCAAAATTAAAACAATTTTAGTTTCCTCAAAACGCCCTTTATGTAACATAATTTTCCTTTAAACAATCATTGATTTCGTATAAAAATATTTTAATATTCTCAAATAAAACTATACTGTTTTTATAATTTAATTAAATTGTTTTATTAGAAAAATAATTGTCAAAGGTTAAAAGGATTTTGTAGTTTCGTAAGAATCCGAAAAACTTATACAAAAAATACAAAATGGACAGCTTTTATGTAAAATGATTGCCGCCCATTAAATGTTTTGCTTAAAAAAAGAATCACAAACTGAATAAGAGAATATTATGTTCATTTTATGCCTGTGGACTAGTAAATGGTTTTCATATATAAATGACTATTAAGGTGGTACATTAGAGTGAAACGGAATTCTGCCTTTGTTAACGTTTCTATAATTGAATTATAATTTTTAAATTTTTTTTTGTATTTTTAATATTTTTTGTATATGACAACACATTGGTGGACACTAAATATTTCGAAAAGGTGCATAGCATGACACTCATTTTATTTTGAAATTTTATACGAAAAAACCTTAGGAATATGTTAGTCCACACCTTAACAAGCATTATTATTACCAAGTTATATAAATTTGTTAATTATATAATTAATTATAAAATTAAATTTGAAATAATTTTTAATTTTTTGAAGGCTATAGTATTCACGCCATTCTGCGTTGTCACGAACATGAATGCTTCAACATTCACTTCCGCGAAAGTGTTAAGGTGGTTTATTAGAGTGAAACCGAATTTTAATTTTAATAAAATGTTCAAATTTTAATGACTTTTTTCTCCAAATATTTTCCTCAAAACATATACCAGTGGCAACTCAGAACTATATACCATATTCTGGAAAATAAAAAACACATCTCAGCACGTTTTGCTGGCTTTTTGCTTTTTCTGAATTTATGCTCGAACAATGAAAATATCTTTAAATTTGGTCCAAATAATGTCGTAGTAAATACAAATCATTACTGATGATCCATCAGAAAAAAGTGTGCGGCATCGGATAAATTCGCAGGGTATCTACGATACAAAATAATTATTGATGACTGTTATTTTGAGAACGGTAAAAGTCAGACAGCTCCGAAGACTTTTGTCATCATCTACGGTTAGTATGATTGTTAGAAAAATTCAGGCTTAGCATCAGTAAAGGCTCAATTAGAAGAGACTTAAAACGTCATAACCGTAACCATAGTCGAGACAACCAAAATCAGTTGATCGGTTATGGCGTTACTGTATGTTACCAGTAATTGAACACATTTTGGCCCATAAGCTTGGTTGGGTGCATTACAACTAGGGAGATCGATTATACGACTTTTTCAAAAACCGCACTTTTACAAAGACCCGTTTTCGGTTAATAATAATTCAAATAACCGGTTAACCGCTTCTTTTATTTAAATAAAATTGTTCCTAGTCCTTGTAGCGCAGATTTGGACCACGTCGTTTTAAAAATAAGCATAAGCTGATGGAGAGCTTAGAATTAAAGAGGCAATCAATGCTAACAATAATTCTAACAAATCTCGTAAAAACTATGCCAAAGCGGTGTGTGGAGGCCATAAAAAACAAAGTTTATTACTCAAAGTAGTGAAAAATGCTTAAGTTTCGAATAGCTACTCAAGGGCGAATTTTCGTTTTTGTTGTATAACTTAGTAGATAATGGAATTAAAGGTTTGTTATTATAGTTTAAAATTAGGTGCTTAAGATAACAAAAATTAAATGTTTACTTTGAATGGACACACCTATCGCACCACGATAACCGATAATGTTGATTTTGCCAAAAAAAAAAAAATAATATTTTCGGATGAAGCTCATTTTCATCTTAGTGGGTACATTAATAAGCAAAATTGCCGTATTTATGTCTCAGAAAATCCAAACACTGTCGTACAAAAGCTAAAGCACCTATTACGAGTGATTGTTTGGTACGGATTGCGGAGCGGAGGCATTGATATTGGCCCATATTTTTTTGAAAGTAAGGGCGGCGCAACCATTGCGGTCAACGGAGACCCGATAACCAATTTTTTGTGCCCGCTTTTCATGGTATTGTTGTGAACGATATTTGGTTTCAACAGGATGGTGCGACCTGCCACACATCTCATGCCACAATCTATTTATTGCATCAAACGTTTGAAGGCCATTTAATTAGCGGGAGACAATTGAGCATTTGTCCAACATTAATGATGCCACTGACGAGATACGAACACATACACTCGAAAAAGTTCTCGAAAATTAGTCCGATCGAATGGGGTACATAGAGGCCAGCCGCGGCAGCGATATGAATGAAATAATATTTCTTTTCTAACCGGAACAGTTGTACTTCACAACAAAAAAATTAATTCCGCAAAATTTCAAATCGTTTTTTTTTTTTTATTGCATTCTTAAATATAAATTTTTAAATGGCAAACCCTTTATAACTAATGTTAGGAAGTACCATGCCCACTTGTCTATTTCCGGCCATTTTTTGTGTAATGATTTGTGTTGACTATGAGGCCATTTGAACAAAATAAAGAGACTATTGCTATTACGATTTTGAAGGTAAAGACAAATAAATATTTATTTTGTATGGGCATGCCAGGACCCAGTTGGAATTTTTGAAATTTATATAGCTATGGTTTCTTCTGGACGTACAGAGAAATAATGTAAAATTTTCAGGAAAATCGTTTCCACGTACAAACACACATTCATTTTTATATATAAAATTCAAATCTTATTGAATCTTGTTCCGAGTGTATTATAACTGCCCTAATATTTACACACATAAATATAAGAAATAGGTTGTACGTAGTCGGGTGTGTAAACTACAAATTTACAATTTGTTCCATATACATTATTTTTTTTAAGAGATTTATCTAGATTTAAAGAAATCTTGTAATAAAAGCCTACTTTTAAATTACTCTCCTTCTGGTTTCGTTTATATATGCAAGAAGGAGATAAGGGGAGTGAGCGTATGTAGAAATTTATTAGTAAGTGTGTGGAATAGAAACTCACAAAATTAAAAAAAAATCACAAAATACGGTCAAACTAATGCAATTTAAAATTTCACAAAGAAAAATGAGTATATTGGATCCAATTCTTAAAGTTATTACTGTACTTATTCTCCCACCCATACACTTTAACAACACACATATATGTGTATGTTGTTTTTCGTACGGTTTTTATATCAATTTTATACTTTCATATGAAATTTTTTGAATTTACAAAATGTAGAAAGATTTAATTGAAATGCATTTTGTGATCATGTTCTACTAATGACGATTTCAGATTAGTTCTTTAATTTTAATACTACTTAAAAAAGAAACACACACACACTTTCTGTTTCACCTATCAAAACAACATTGTAAAATGTAAAAAGCCTACTAAACAAATAGAATTTCTTATAATACCTACAAAAATTTAGAAAAAGGTAGGATTTATGGAAAATGTTTTCAATAAAAGGAAAAAACTCACAATGATGTTTATAAAGTTGTTCTTTTATAAATTAAACGTAAAAATTCACATTTTATTAAAATGAAATTCATACGTATGTATATAAGATAACATTCCACAAAATCTATATTCAAAAAATCTAAAAATTTGCAGAGTAAGTCCAAATCATACAATATAGCAAATTAGTACTTAATTTAATTAAAAAATACGTTGTTTTTATTTTATTTAATTATGCTTCTCAGGTAAGATCCCACTATCGGCGCATTGTACCGATTTTTATATTATTTTATGTACCGATATTTTGAATGCACACAATTTTTTAAATACTGTAATCCGCGCTGATATTTTACCGATTATTTACAATTAAAATCAACTCTTATGAGCCGATAATGTGAACACTCATTAGCAAAATGCCGAACAATAAAATTGCATAATTTGTACCGATTTTTATCGGCCACTTACACCCCGATCAAAAACAACAAACAGCGCCGATAAATGCTACAACATTTAATAAAAAAATAAAAAATAAAAAAATTTGTAAAATAAATGTTGCTGAAGGTAAATATATTTTATTAAAATGCACATTATGTAGTATGTTCATTATTAATTACTTTAGATAATTTAAAAATGGATTCCGTAGATAATATCTCTTTTTTAAATTGATAATAAAATTCCTTCAATACCTCCCATAAAAATACAAAAATACGACCATTAAAACTGACCTCAATATATGAAAATGTATACTCGGTATCAGCGGTAAACAAGAGAAAATGAATGAATGAGAAAATGCTGTGAAATTTCCTTTAATTATAAAAGATGCTGCCTGATTTTGAAGGAGCAATAATTTGTGCTTTTTTACCGTCAACTGCTCTGATGCAACTTCGGTCCATTGTTGATTAGTTGGTAACTGGAAACCATACGAAACAAAGACAATTTTTTCACCGTAAGTACATACATGTATGTATATGTATGCATATACAAGTATATAACTACTGTACCTTAAGGTAATTGCCTTTGAGTACTACAAAAATGGCATCCCAAACTTCTGGAATAAAGTTTGATATTGTGTTTGGAGCAATGTGGAATTAACTAAGAGGCTGTAATCACTGAGACTGTTGTGTGATTAGTTCAGCCAATTCAGAGTAATGTAATTCTTACGCTGGGATCATACGATTGACTCAATACACGAATTATTGGTATAGCAACAAGGATATAAAATATTTATTGTGTTGGAAGTAGACAATCGCCAAAGGTTTTTCCTTGAAATATTTTCTCCGAAAATATGGGAGATAGAAAAAATAATATAGACGGGCTAGTTCGGGTGTACCGTACGCTTGGGAGTTTATAGAGTAAGTTAACAAAAAGGAGCAAAAGAACATAAAAGTGTGAAATACAAAAACTAAACGAAACACATACAATAACAACAGGACGTTCATCCTATGAGCGCAAAGACCAATTAAATTGACATATTGATGCATTTGTGACAATTGGGTAATCACAGCTGCACATAGCTTTAAAAAAAGAAGTTTTAATTTTTGTCTTCAAGAAACTCCCGGAAGTTACTCTCATCTGCTTATTCACTTCTTTTTCCTTATCACTCTCCTACCACAACGCTTCGTTTGCTGTGTGTTTCATAGTTTTACTTTATTTTAATTATATAGCCGTTAGCAGTTTTTTGTTTTTAATTAAAATTTATTTCAATTTTTTTCTAAGTATGAATAAATGTGATTTATTTAGAGAATGTGATTTTATTTAGAGAATGGTGCACGATAGTGTGACCGTATTTCGCCGATAAATATCGTAATTTTGTTTTAGTCGATATGAACCAAAAAAAAAATGTCACAATATGCGACGATAATGTGAACGTTCTAAAAAAATCGTTTTGTTTGCGCCGGTAGTAGGATCTTATCTTTAGAATCACATATGCTTTTTAAGGAGACAACTGGCAGAAACATAAGATTCAAAGCATCGCAATGCCTATAGTATTAAAAAGGATTACGAAGTTGAAATAGAAGGAATATAATTCAGATTTTAGACAAAATTTTTTCTCTGTCAAACTAGAGTAATCCCTCCAGCATTGCTGGGAGCCTCTGTGTTGTACCTGCTTTTTGACTGATGTGAATAGATAAAGAAAGCTTCAACTCTTACCGTTTTCTACAAATGCAAAATTCCATACTTCTTTGTATGATGGTTTGTATTGACTGCCAAGTTATTTAATCCAAATTTAGTAACTTCGACTCTAACCATTCTCAAGATATACACAAATCGTTATTAAATTTGTATGGGAGGTGCCACACCCACTTACTTTTTAAGTGATTGTTTATACTATCTAAGAATTTGGTATAGACCACAATCAGAACCTTATATTCTAATCGTTCTCTAGATATACAAAAATCTATATTTAATTTGTATGGGAGATGCCACACCAACTTATTCAATTTTGTCCATATTTCGATTGGCTATGTGTATTAACTACTAAGGTATTTAAACCAAATTCAGAAACTTCCACTATTACCGTTAAGACTTGGGTAATTCGCGAACTACCTAGTGAACTACTCACACAAGTCAGCTATGAGAGTCGGTCAATACAATGAGTCTTTTTAGCTCTGTAGTTCGTTCGGTCGTTTGTTCTTTCATGTTTCTTTTTCGTACATGTTTCTTTTTCGTACATGTTTCTTTTTCGTTCATGATTCTCTATAATAACATATACAATCAGTGTTCCCAGACAATGAGTTGTATTGGCTCCGTAGTTCATGTTTCTTCTTCATTCATATTTGTTTCGTTGATATGTTTGGCACTTAATTTGAAATGAAAAATGCATATACATGGCAAATAATACATATAAGGAATGTTGCCACAATCTTAATATGTAAATTATGTAAAAAATATGAATATATATGTGAAAAAATGCATTGTAAATTTGTTTCTTTTCATAAATAGGCAATTGAAAACTCTTATGAAAAAGTTATAAAACGAACACAAATTTTTTTTTGCTCTGTTTTCTCTTTTTCATTTAAAATATGTCTGGTCTAGCTGACTTTAATCTTTAAATTATGATTTTTTTTTTTTTTGAAATTATACCAATCTTTTGCAAAAAAATGCTTCAAAACGCATTAAAAAATAATATATTTATAATTATGCCTAAATATTAAATGTTTATAATTGAAAAACGTCCAGAAAGCGAAATATTTGGAAATTAAAATTTTCGATAATAATAATAATTTATCTGAAATCTACAAAAAATCAAATGAGTACTGAACTACTAAACTAAGTAAACGACCTAGTTCATTTAAATAAGCTGAAAAGAGTGATCACTGAAAAGAGCTAAAGAACCCAAGTCTATTACCGTTCCAAAGATATGTGAATAAAATTCAATCTTTACTTTGTATTGGAGGTGCTACTCCTACTTATCCAATTCAGTCCAACTGATAATTTGTATTAACTGTGTTTATTAGCTCCATATATAGAGGCTCTTAATATTACCCAAATTTTATATGGGCGTGCCACCGCTCAGTTGAACAATAGTGAAGTCACACACCAAATGAAAGTTTTTTACATATGCTTTTTATATACACAGTTTGAAAAATATTTTCTAACGCACAAAAAGGTTAAATGCTGTAACAAAAACTTATGCAATATGAAGAGGCTTACTCTAACGTCAATAACTCGCTAACCAATGAACTTACAAAAACCACATATACATAAAAACCTTGGTATTGAATTCACCTTTCGTTACAAAATCGGTTGGCGCATTTCAGAGGACATCAATAATACAACAGATTTTATGGTCCTTTTTTATATATAGATAAGATAAATAAGGTTTGGAGAAGAATTCCTTCACCATTCACAAAATTTTTACCAATGTTCTTGAAAATTTAATAAACTTTTGTATAAGAGCCCTGAATAATAGCCATTAGTATTGAAATTCTGTCTCGGTAACACCTGTGTAACCCTTAATATCTATGTATCTGTGTGAAAGCCTGACAACAAATTATTTTAAGAAGTACTTACATTCTTTTATAGGTCCACATATAAGACGCTTGACCAGTTGTAACTATTTCATTTCTTATTTGTCTCTTGTAAAAGGCAAATATAAAATTTTATGCTTTTATTTTGCTGAAATTAAAATTTTTAGACCAACTTGCTTAAATGATGCAGAAAATATTACATTTTTTACATTTTTATTTTTGCGAGCTTATCTTTCTTGATAGCAAAATTTAATCATAAATATTGCTTAAAATCAATTTTTTTATTACAAAATAGATTTTCTTTTTATAACTTTGAACTTTCTATCATTTTAACACACGTAGTATTCGTACTTATAATGCACATACGAGGGTATTTTTATAGTCTCATGTCTTTTTGTCATGAACACTGCTGGCGTTCTCTCATAAAAGCTTTAAAGCAGTTGAACTTTCCAGCTAGGGCATGGCTCAGGCTGTCCAAAATAAATATTTGTTTGCTTCAAATAAATCATGATACCTTAAGTGTTAATTATATTAAAAAAGCTTTATTGAAGAAATTTTAAACTAACTTAATACACTGTGCGACACAAAAAATACCTGGGAAGTGACACTATTTTTCTGGTAGGCGGACTCAATTAGTCTTGAAAAAAAACCGGTTTTTTACCCGTAACTCAGGATTTTAAATATGTTTCGGAAATTTCGAAATAGATTTTTGTTGTGTTGAACAGTGTCTCTGAGGAAAGTAGTATCACTTCTCAGATATTTCTTTTCTGTCGCTTCTTGTTGTCCACGTCAACTGTAAAAACAAATAATGTAGTATCTAGGTTATATGAATAGTGATAATTATTGAAGCTGATGCTGAACTCTGTATATTGACGAGTGTAAGAGCTCCCAAATTCTTTTTACATTCGTATTATCCATAGTTGTTGATATGAGCTCTCGAATTCTTCTTGCCGTCGATCGAACTATTTTTTTTCTTTTGTCGAATGTGAGAGCTTCCGAATTCTAACTATAGCCGATGACAAGAGCGCTCGAGCTATTTTTGCCATAATAGCTATTTTAGTTTTATCGACTGTAAGAACACCCAAATTTTTCTTACAATCGTAACAACCGTAGTTGGGGACAAGAGTTCACGGAATCTTTTTGCCGCTATTGTAGAGGGTGCTGCTTTAAGTTCGACAGAGCTTAGGATCAACTGTTAGATTGACGCTTGAACAACGTTACCAAATTACCTAGATTCACTTTAAAAAGCAGTCATCAATTCGCGCAACATATGGACGACAAAATTATATTCAGCGATCGATTTCTCCACTTTTTCAAAAATTGGTTTTCCGATAAATCGAAAAGTTACAGTTTTAAAAAACCGGTTTTTGATTAAAAATTAATCTAATAACCGGTTCTTTTATTAAAATAACATTTTTCTCAGTTCTTGTTGCATTAGCAAATAAAGTTGATACATTTTTGTTCCATGTTGTAGTTTCTAGCAAGTAAGTATGTTAGAATGACATTCAGCTTTTTTAGGGCATTGACGGACATTTCCTTCTCGACAACACAACGTCCTTATATTTTATCCAGAGTATTTTGTAAGAGTTTTATTTGCAGTCGCCTAGAGACTACTTGGTATAGCATCAAGTATCGAAGAGCACTTTCAGCTTAGTATTTACGGACTATCGATCTAGAGGTATCCTTTCCATCGATTCACAAATATTTTCACACTTCAGAGGACATCTGTAGAAACATAAATGCATGTATCACGTATTTAATAGTGTGTGCCACTGTGGTATGTTAGGTAAGACAACCGCCTACCAACGAAGAATTTTCAACCGCGGTATCACCTCTCAACATTGCTAGCGACGGGTTATGAGTATTTACGTTGTGAAAAACTTCGCTAACTAATACATATGCAGTTCCGAGCCGGCGTTTGTAGGTCTCTTTCAATGATTCTAGTTTATCATCATTCTCCATATATAAAAAATAATTATTTATTTACAGAAAATGAGAAAAAGTTATTGTTGCTTATGTGCATGTCTTTTTTGATCTAACATGCTTTTCAAATTCTATCTGAGGTGTTCAAGTTTGTCATATTATCTGTATATATAAAAACACGTCGTCCTATGTTTGTCATTTTATAACCCCAGAACCATTAAACCGATTTATAAACCAATACGTGCGTTGGAAACGTATGATGGTTTAGCGTTGGACGGTGCCACGCCAAGTATAATATTTATATTGATATGCTTATATCTTTGAAACGGTAATAGTAAGAGTTTCTTAGTAAGAGTTTCTTTCCATACAAAGTAAATACCGATTTTTGTATATCTTTAGAACGGTAATAGTGGAAGGCTTTAAATTTGATCTAAACAACTTCGTAGCCAATACACATCATCAGTCGAAACATAGGCGAAATTGAATTAGAGAACGGTTAGAATGGCAGTTTCTGAACTTGGTCTATATAACTTGATATATTATTAATTTAAATGCATTCCTTTAAATTTCTTAAATGGGGAATACATTTTATAATTATACAACACAAAGGCTCCAGCAATGCAGGAATGGTTACTCCAGTACTATACAAAAATGAATGTTTCAAGACTGTATACAGCTAAAAAGCAGAACCTTTTGTGTCTTTCTGGATGGAGCAAATGGTTGTCTTTTGACCGGAAGGGGTCAAAATATGTAAAATATATAACTAAGATAACATTTAATGACTAAGATAGCAATTAAGATGGGAGTAGCGAAGCACACTGGGTTTTAGCTAGTAACTTAAAAAAATAAGGCGTTATATATTAAATTTAGCAAAATACTTTAACGATCATGTTTGTGATAAAAAATAGAAAAACGAATATAATTTTTATACGTTTATAAAAAATTAATCGGTTATTCGTGTCAAAATTATTATTCGAAAAATATAAATTTAAAAAAAACCATATTCGACAAAACCATAAAAAAACGGCTAAGTCCGATCGAACAATAACTGTTCGATCTCACTAGACACAGCTTTTGGTTTAATGGGTTTGTTAATAAACAAGTGTGACGCATATGGAGTGAAACTACAGAGTCCATTACATCCAGAACTTGTTGGTTCCTGCCAATTGGCCTTCATGATTTTGCAATTTGACATCTCTCGATTATTTCCTTACTACTCACGTGGTCACTGGTGTATGCTGCAGTTGATGCCTTGGAAGCCAGCGTTGTTCATGTTATTCGTTACATATGGCCAGAAATGCTTGAAAAAGTGTCTCAAAATTGGAAATCTATAATGCGCTTTGTCAAGAACTGTCACGGTGGTCATATGCCCAAAATCATTTTTAAATTTTAATTGGATGTATTGATCTCACGAATAAAAAAATTGGAATTTTTTAATTTGTTCTGTTATTTTTTAAAATTTTAAAGCTTTATCGAGCTTAACAAACATATAACATTGGGTTTCTTAGGGTAAACGTGCACCCAAGAAAACATCGTTTTTCTTGAAAACAATACAACAATTTCCATAAAATATTTTTTAAAGCTGTTTCATCCAATATTGATTTAAAGCGAAAACAGCCTTATTTTGCGAAGAGGAAAGTGCTGTTTCATTAAATATGAACTACTACATCAACAAACATATTCTCTACATTTGTCTAATTGCGACTATTTTCTGTTTCTAAATTAGGGTTACACGAAGCGATCATCAATAAAAAAACGCGTATTTTCAGCGTGCTAAGAAAGGTTATTATGTAAAATGTTTAGTTACAAAAATAAAATAAAATAAATAAATAAACTGCATTAAACTAGCCTCGTATGTGCACTTCTTTATATTACTTAAGATATTTTCATTGTAAAATACATTCTGTCATTTCGATATTGTTATAAATGGTTTTTATTTTATCCAATAAATGTTGTCAAAAGAATGTGAACGCAAAACTTTTTAAAAATAATAATAAAACTTAATCAAAAATATAAAAAACATAAGGAATGAGAGGCAAAAAAAAAACATTATTATAAAGAACGTGAGTTTTTAGAAATTCAAGGATTTTGTTATGTGGATTTATGAGTTGAAAAACAAATTGTTGCAAAAAAAAAAAAAAAATATTTATATATGTATAATATACTTCCATTAAACAAAAACCCAAATGAAAAAACAAGACAGCATAAGTGCAGAAATTGTTGTTAAAAAAGATCTTTTAAAAAATAATAGAAAAATAGAATAATTTTATTTGCAAAGATTATCATCATACATGCTATGCATGTTCAAATAACCATATAATGAATGACATATTAAGTAGATTACTTTTTTTTCTATAAATTTAATTATCCCCACAATCAAATGTATCCCCACAATCAAACGTGTTCACAGCGTAGCCAGAAATTTTGAAAATATCTTTCCCAGGGCAATTTGGTGAGCTGAATTAAAATCCGTTTTCAGTTTTCATCGTGGCCAATTTTTCGCCCAAAATATACATAGTTATGTTAATATATTCCATGATAACTTGAAAACTATGATCGATTTTAATGCAAGTACCAGCAAATTTACTATCAACATATATGGCCTTCATTTTAATGCTTAAAATGTAAAATTTATATTCTAAAATTTTTTTATAACTCCTTGGAAATAAAAGAGACAAACTAAAAAAAAATAATCCTCTAAGTTTGCAAGAAAAAAATGTTTCCGCTAATTTTGGTAAAAATTAGGTACCTGCAATTAATTTTGAATAAAATCAGCAATAGCCGACCGATTTTCATCATTTATAGCTTATTATATTCTCAACATTTTAAGCTTTAATTTAAATGCCTAAAATGTAAAATTTTTATTTTGAATAATCGTTTATGATTTTTTGAAAACAAAAAAATTGCTCTAATTTTGCGCGAAACAATTTATTTCGCAATTAAGTTATGAATAACTCCGAAGCTGTTGAAAACACAAAAAATTTTATTCAGGTGATTTATAGGAAATTTTATTCTTAAAAATTTGCTGGTGTTGCATTAAAATCGGTTAAGTCGTTTTCCAGTTATAATGAAATATTATTTTGACATAACTACCATATTTTGAACGAAAAAATTGCCACGCCCATAAAAAAAATTTTGAGCCCGATGGAAAAAAACTGAAAATTCAAAGTCCCGAAAATTTTTGTAGTTTGTAGACCAGTGTAATTCATTTATAAAAAAACAGATGTCATATTATAACCGATGATTTTGTTGACCGTTTGCGATTTAAAAATTATAAAAAAAGCTGAAAATTTCAAAAGTGAATGCCTACTATTTACTTAAGGATTAATTAATGTAAATTTTGCCCTCGACAACGTCTTAGATGGTCCTTCAGTTTACTTAAATTTTGGCGTAATTTTTCTCACCAATTGCATTTGTCTTCCAGGGCTGGAATTGAAGCTGTCTTGTCCCAATGCAGGCTTAAATCGTTTGATCTTGGCTGCCAAGGGACTATTCTAAAATGTGAGATTAATTGCTTACAAACCGCACCTCAAAGTAGGTTTATGGTATCGCGTGCCATGTGGCATGTTACACCGTCTTATAGAAACCACATGTCAACCAAGTCCAATTCTTCCATTCAGAGTCAAAAATCGGTGATTATCGTACCTTAAATTAATTAAACAAACAGTGCGTCTTTCAGGGTACACCGGGAGCTCTAGAATTGCCTTTGGCTGCTCTTCACATCAACTTCGGTAATTCTGTTTGTTGAAGAACTCATGAGTTTAGTAACTGAAGATAGTTTTCGATACGAAACACATTTCTGACACAGCATGAAAAAAATTCAAGGATTTGCAAGCGTAGTTCGTTTGTTAGTCTATTAAGCGTAGTTCGTTTGTTAGTCTACTAATTTTGAGCATTTTTGGCAATTCGACATGTCACGAATCTTTTTTTACACTAAATAAAATCACCATCATCAGTATCAGTCGTTTGTTCAAAATTCTACACAAATACGATTATATAAAGTTGACAACATGAAGTTCTTGAGGTTTTAAAACTCAAAAAATAAATCTTGAATATCTTTCTCATTTATTAAATTGGGTGAGTTTTTTATTAATCCTGCCAAAGAATTTAAAGGCTGTCCAAAATAGAGGTATCATTTTAATGTTGCTGCCATTTTTTTCTACTTGTAATTTTATTTCTAAAGTTTTAATTTCAGATTCTACATAAATACATTCCGGTTAGTTAATATGAAACGTTACACGAAGGAACAACGTGTTTTTATTATTAAAACATTTATGAAAATTGCCATCGTAAAACAGACAGAAAATGAGAATTTTTTAACAGAATAGTCTTCACCGACGAAGCCCAATGGCAACGTCAACAAGCAGAATTGCCGCATATGTGGTGAAGATAATCCAAGAGTTATCTTAGAGCAATCATTACATCCACAAAAAGTTACGACTTGGGGTGGTTTGTGGTCCAGAGGAATCATGAGACCATATTGTTTTAAAGCAAAAATGATAGAAATCACTACAGGGAGATGATCTGAAACTTTTTGTGTGCGAAAAATTGACGACTTAGAGTATAAATTTTAGACATAGATGTGATTTCAACAAGATGATACCACTTATTACACAGCAAGAGTAACAATGGATCTTTTAAAGAAAAGTTCAAAAATCTTATTATTTCTCATAGAAGAAGAGTAAATTGGCCTCCATGAGATTGAAACCTTTGGATTTATCGAGCACATAACAGCCTTTAACAACAGTTTATTTAAAAACGTGATTGTTAAATTTGGTAAAAAATTGGGAATCTGCCAAGCCCGTTGGAGGGGTCACTTGGCCGACATAAATTTAAATTTTAACCGGAACCTATGTACAGGATGTTCACCGGGAAGGTATAATACTTTGGTTATAATTTTTGATTATATGAAAGAGAATGGATCTTATATTGATAAATGTTTTACATAACGTCGGCAATTACGAGTATGTATAGAATACAATATCGGATAAATGCCCGCCTCAGCCTCAAAAATGCGAACAATTTTGATCACATCTTGCATTACATTCTCACACATTTCACGCGGTATTTGATTAATTTCATCACGAATATTTTGTTTGAGTTGCTCCAGCCACCGTGGAGACCAATCAACATCACCATTCCTTGAAATAATTTGTTGTGGAAAGAGGTCTCGCAGTAATTCCATTGTAAACTTGGCTGTATGCGATGTGGCACCGTCTTTTTGAAACCATACGTTAGTCAAGCCCAAGGCATGCAGTTTTGGCGTTAAGAAGTTTTCAATCATATCACTATATCCGCTCCCCATTGGCAGTTACCGTTACGCCGTTTTCAGTTGAAAGAAGTAAGGTCCAATGATTTCTCCTGACCAAATTGCAAACCAGACTGTCACTTCTAATGGATGCAAAGATGACTGATGAATAATTTGAGGGTTTTTGCATTGTCTATAACCGACTATTCTGTTTATTAATATAACCATTCAAATGAAAATGTGCCTCATCACTCATTATGATTTTTGCATGAAAATCAATGATTGATTTTGATAAAATGTGTTAACGATTAAAACACGTTGGTTTACTGAATATTTTTCTGTAATAAATTTGCCACGTATCTACATCATGACTGCTACTTCACGACTAAACTGATATAAAAATATATTTAATATCTGAAAAAAAAGTCTTTTTTTATTAAATTTAAAATGATATCTTAATTTTGGATAATCTTTACATTTCTATTTATAATTTTTAAAGAGTTAAGATATAAAAGCTCATTGAAAGTAATTAAATAGTATAAACATACAATAATATGTTTGCAAACATATAACGGGTGTTTTTTATAGAGGTATAGAACTTTATGTTGCAATAAAACAACGATAGATTATTCGACTGATATGAATTTTATTTATCTGAAAGATAATCTCATGGCATTACATTTTAAATATGATTTCTTGCAAGTAACTTTTGACTTTTTCCAACATTTGTGGCCGTATATCAGCAATAACACGGCGAATATTGTCTTCCAAATGGTCAAGCGCTTGTGGCTTTACCGCATAGACCAATGACTTTACATAGCCTCACAGAAAGTAGTTTAGCGGTGTTAAATCACAAGATCTTGGAGGCTAATTCACAGGACCAAAACGTGAAATTAAGTGGTCACCAAACGTGTCTTTCAATAAATCTTATTCAAACCTGATCTCCTGGACATCATGGTTATTCAATTCAGGAATGAAAAAGTTAGTAATCATGGCTCTATACCGATCACCATTGACTGTAACGTTCTGGCCACCATCGTTTTTGAAAAAGTACGGACCAATGATTCCACCAGCCCATAAAGCGCATCAAACAGTTTTTTGGATGTAAAGGTGTTTCCACATACTCTTGAGGATTACCTTCACTCCAAATGCGGCAGTTTTGTTTGTTGACGTAGCCATTCAACCAGAAGTGCGCTTAATCGCTAATTTTGTATTTGCTTATGAAAATCGGAAACAACGGTAATCGCGTTTTAGGCCCATTCGACGAATCTACGCCGGGCGTGAGTCTAATGATAAATTGCCAAACCAAACTGAGAATAAATCTTTTGACAGCTGTTAAATCGGTCGCCATCTTGAAAAGTAATGCCAACTTAAAGTTCTATACCTTTATAAAATACACGCTTTACATAAGTATTACCTTTTCATGCTAAATACTTATGTATTGATTTTTAATATATTTTTTTCAGGGCTTTTTTTATGCCCAGAAACATTACATAGTAAACAAAGGCAATAAACTACAGAGTGATACAAATCTTTTTCGTTTTAAAAGTTACTGTTGATTTTTTATACCGATTTTTGTTTTAGAAAAATTGTATATTTTGTACAAACTATTTAAAATAAATTGTTATAATTTTTAAAAATAAAAACCATCATTTGAGAAAAAAAATCATAAAAAATATGATAAAATCCTAATTCTGGCAACGCTGCATATTCTTTCCATAAAAACATTTTGGTTATCATGTTAACGATTGAGACAGAGTGTTAATGTTATTGCGATGAATTTGCAACATGATTTGTTTATTGTTACGCACGTGTCAACAAATTGTTGCAAGTCTATACTAACACTCATCTTCTTATTTATGCTCATATGAGTAAGAAAAGGTTTTGTTTTTCTTTTATTGTTTTTCATTTCAAGAGAGTAGGATATTTTGAGTTTTAATTAATTGTGTATAAAGAGAAATCATCATAACAACAACAATAAGAAGTAAATAAGATTGAAGTCTAAACATAGGTATGTGTGTATAGGGCTTTTAATACTTGAAGCATGAAATTAAATGAAAAGAATAATGTTGCATGAAAAACCAAAAAACACTCTTAATATACATACGTCATCGAAAGTCTGCAGTTAAATTAAAACGAATAGCCTTGATATATGGATACCAATGATATTAAAATTGAATGCAAATAATTAAACAGCATTTTTAATACTTTCATACCCATACATAAAGATATTGTACATATAGTATTTTCAAGCTTAAAATTTAAAGTTTAAGTGAAATCATACCGTAATTTTAAAGTAAAAAAATTAATTTATGTCAGATTTTAATTTAAGCACAACAAACTCTAATTACCGTGTGTGGTTTGTTAGAGCCATAAAAAGAATTGGCTAAAATTGTAAGGTTATTATAGCTGCATGAGAACTTTCGTTATCGAAAATCAAACTGATAGTTCATCATGCAACGTTCAACTCCAAAACAACGCTTCTTAATTTTAGAAATTTACTTGGAAAAAAATAAATTAGTGATGAAGCTTATATATGCTTAATTGGCTACGTCAACAAGCAAAGTTGCCGTATTTGGAGCGAAGACAGTCCTCAAGCCGTAAACGAATCAGGATTACATGCATTGAAATTGATTGTTTGGTGCGGTTTATACGTTGGCGGCATTAACGTTCTTTGTTTTCTTCGAAGTGAACAAGAAACTACCGTGACGTCAACGACTTTTGGTTTCAACAAGACGGCGCAACTTGCCATACCGCGCGCTTAATAATCGATTTATTAGAAAATCAATTTCTTTCCAGAAGTAATCCTATTCACTGACCCCGCCGATTGTGTGTTTAAACGTCTTTTGATTATTGATTTTTATTAGGCTACGTCATGTGATTGGTTTATGCCTATAAGCCAGCAACTCTTGAATTACTGGAAGCCAATATTCAAATTACCATTAACGTTATGTGATCATATTTATCGAAAAAAGTAGTCAAAAATCTGGCTGATCGAATGGATCATGTAACTCGTAGCTGAAGCGGACATTAGCCGGAAATCATATATAAAAAATAAATGCCATGCAATTATTTACCAGAATGACAAAAAAGCATGTCAACAATATTTCTGTCTTGTATTATTATTTTATATTTTTAGGAGAAGTTTTATTCCCGGTGGCGTATTTGAATGACATCGACACTATGACATTTTAATCGACGAATTATCCCCACAATATAAATATCAAGTAGAAAAAATTCGTTGATGAATCCTCGTGATAATGACACAAACAAAAGCAGTTTTGTATGACAATGTTACTGAATGTCACCAAAAGAAAGCTGAAATTTAGCGACATTGTCTGTAATAAGTCGACTTCGTGCTAAATTTAGCGCCATTACCTGCTATGAGTCCACTGCATGTTTGATGATTTTTGATGATATTCTCTGTTAGGACTCACTAATGAATAGACGTCTCCATAATAAAAGTATAGGTAACAATTCAATCAATAAGTCCTTAGGATGACACATAGATGGCGTTACTGGAATTTCGTTCATATGATTTATATTTAGTACTAACCTTAAAACGATACAAATATAAATTTGACAGCAATCTTAATATTGATTCGTGAGTTATAGCATTTTGTGTGCAGCAACTTTCGTTATTGAAAAAAGTATATTTAAAATTTTGATAAAACATTGCTTTTTGATAAAAAAAAAAATACAGTGGAAACCAAACAATGGCTTAATAAACAATGATCCGAACTCTGTTCTATCGAGACAAATGATAGAGAATGGCGCACTAGACGCCCAAATAAGGCTATTATTTCCGAAAACATAAAAAAAATCCACAAATTGGATATGAACGATCGCAAATTGAAGGTGCACGAGCTAGCTGACTTTGTAAAGATATCAGATAGTAGTGTTTTTACCTTTTTACACGAACATTTGGGTATGCGAAAGCTCTTTAAAAAATGGGTGCCGCGTGAGCCCGCAAATCGATGGCAAAGTTGAAATAATTGGGCATCGAGTTACTTACCCGACTTTTTCCTCTTTTCAGATCTCCAGAAAATACTTGCTGTAAATAAATTTAAGTCCAATGACGAAGTAGTCGCTGAAACTGTGGCATATTTTGACAATAAAAATCGCCCTCGAAGGCAACTATTTTGAATGATCGAGTTTAATCAAAATTTTGTTTTTTTTTTCATACTTGTTAAGTGACCTGTAACTTCTTAAGTCAGGTATGATACCAAAGAAAATTCATAGTCATTCATCTATATTTTGCCATTTTCAGTGATTGTCACGATGATTATTAATTAAATATTGACAAAATTTAACCTGAGTTGAATTATCTATGTTCATGTTATCTAGAAAATAATATTAATTCACCTTACACTACTACTAAATTGAAGTCGGAAAAAGCCTAAGGCTCTCAAGACAGGCCTTTGTTTTAATGATGACTCTATATATTGTTACGTTTTAACTTTTTAAAACATTTGAATTTGCTTAAATTGCGTTTAAATAAAATAAACACAGCTTTATTTTGTTGTTTTACAGTTTTTATTTTACTACACAATAACTTTTATATTGTTTGTCTTAATACAACATTTAATATTCGTTTATAGAACACTTTTATTTCCGCTTTAACACGGCTTTATTTTTTGAAACCAAAACGATAACTGAACTCAGACTGTAGGTAAGGCAGCCATCTATATATATACCTAATTGCCTACAGCTTGAAAGGTTCCGGATATATCGACCATCTTCTATTTGCATATCCGTTAATTCAAATATAACCTAAAAATGGTCGATTTGGCAGTGCTGCCAAATTGAAAGGGTGACACAAAATATACTAAAATCCTACAATACAGTAACAATATTATTTTGAATTTGGTAATAGGAACTGCTGCAAGGAGTTAAATCATAAGATAATACAGGCTGGGGTAGGAGTTTGCATCGTTGCATCGTTGAAAATGTGAAAAGTTCGAAATATTTCTACAATTTGAATTTTATTCAAAGTAGGAAATAGGTTAAACTGTTATTATGTGTGTCGCTGCTTGCGAATTGTATTGTTGATATTAGAGTCGGTCTTTTATTTTGAATCTTTGTTTAAACATCGTAGACCATTTTTTTATAGATTAATATTTGTAAATTTTTGTTACTGAAGTGTTTATATTACCCAATTTAGCCCGAGTACTCTAGCAAAGTACAGAGATATTTCAAAATTTTGTTCTTTTAGCGTTTAAAAGTATATTAACGCACTAATTTGTTTTCTTCGCATTAAACCCAAAACAAAAAATTTCTTTTTCGTATTAATTAGCTCATTTTGCTAGAATTCGATGTCCATTTAAAGGGGGAGGAATATAAAGAGAAATTAAAATGGAAAATAGCATCCAAGAAAAAGAGTAAATTATACAACATTTATTTTTATGTGTGAATGTATGTCTTTAGTTCAGACAGTCACATTTACTCGTATATACATACATATTCATGACCATAAAAATGTAACATATGAACTTGGAGTAACAGCAGCTGCAAGTACATGATACAGGGTGTCCCCTAAATTCGAAATAATATTATAGCTTCTCAGGACAAGTTGAAAGTACTTAAATTTAAAAAAAATATTTTTTTTTTATTTTTAATATTGATTTTTTTAAATAAAAACTTAATTAATTTCGATACGATGTTTGTTAAAAAATACGAGTTCTGTAATTTTTATAAATATCAATATCTGTTTTGCTATTCGTACCCCTCTTACACACCAAATTTTGTTGGGCCAATTTTATTTTTAACCTTGTTTACATTGGGGTAAAGTTAGATAAAAAGAAACAAAAAACGAACAATTTACAAAATGTTGCACATATACAGTGGCCTACGGTTAAAGTGAACCAGGTTATATTTTTAAAATTATTTATATCTGATAAAAAGTTATCTGATAAAAAATGTTGCACTTCGTTTGTTCTTTACCATAAAACGTCGTCAAAAATCAAGAAATATCAAAAACAAAACAAAAAAAACAAAAAAATAATGGCAACAAAGTGCAACTTTTTTTTCAGAACAGAAAATGCCATAAGTATTTTAATTAATTAACTTCAAAGTTTAAAACAACATAACAATTATTTCGGATAAATTATGAATGTATTTAGTATACAAAAGCAATAAAAACTCAAAAAATTGTGCAAATGCATCTTAAAGTAAAAGCAACAGTAAATATATTTTATACTTATTATTAATATTTAATTGGGCCACCCTTTGCTGAAGCTACAGATTTCATACGTCTAGACATCGATTCCAATAAATTTAAGGTATATGAGGAAGAATCTGCGCACCACTTCGAATATAGAACATGAAGAAGTTATTTTTTTTTTCTTAATGGAATGTTTTCTGAAATTTTAATCAATATGAGCCCATCTATTTTCAATAATATATAAGATTTTACAAGGAATGTGTAGCAGAATGAAGTTGTTTAAGAACTTTGTATGATAACGCCAAATATATCGTTTGTCGTTGAACATGGGCTGCTGGGGTTGACATTTAAGTTTTTATTGAAACTAATTTGAGTCGTTTCACATACTTCAAACTATTCGAAGATAATTCGATACAATCAATGAACAAAATAGGTTTTTTTTTGAGCTGGCGCTGGCAAGAAAAGTGGTTTCTATTTTGCAACTGGTGAAGCAATACCGTCACGCAAGTTACCAGGAGATAGCAAAGATACTTGACATTAACCATACGATGAGTAGCTTAGAATTATTTAAAGATGCTTACTAAAGAAATTCATACTTTGGGTGCCACATAACTTAACATAAAAAGAAGATGATTTACTTTTAAAAAGGTTGATTACAGTCGACACAAAATTTGTGAGAATAGGTAAAGAGCACAGGCATTGTGTTTCATCACGACTAAGCTAGGTCACACACAACATGACTATAACCATGCAAAAATTAATGGTACTTGGCTGGAATATTTTAATGCGTATACCCTGAAACTGACTAACAACTATTTGTTTCGGTATCTGCAAAACTCTGTTTGTTTTAAAATTTGTCAACCAAAAAGCCGCTGAAAATCACTCAGCAAAGTAATGAAAAAATTACGAAAAATCACAGGCCAGAATCAAAATTTCCAATACATATTTACGGACTTCTACAGTTTTTTGTGTCAAATTTTAAACAGCACATTGTAGTATATTAGCAAGAGGTTTTAAAATTTTTTGTTTTTAATACAGACCTCGTACTGTACTTCTAGGAAAATTTGAAATCATTTCTTATCAGTATACAATATGCCACAATAACGAATTTAAGATATATAATAAAAAAACTCCTTGTTTCTATTTTCTTATTACAACATTTAATAAAAAACTTGAAATTAACCATTTTCTCATACAAAATTAATAAAAAAAATTGGAAATAGGTTAAAACCTAAATTCTTTAGTTTAATAAAGTTCGAGGAGGACCGTATCCATCAAACTATGCTTTATAAATTTGAGAGTAACTGGTGCAAACTCTTTTATAACCTAACAACCTAATTTAGTCCTTTAGGTATCGAATACGCCAGTTTATTTTGTAAATTATGGGGAAATCTTTTATTCTTCCCTTATTATTGACTAAGAGGGATTTGTTTTTTTTTTATTTATTCTTCCTTTATTTGGAACTTTAAGTACAAGTGAAGATTAGATTAAAGAAATACATAAATCCGTTTTGTATAAAACAAGCGGAATAAAAACGCATACAACATGGTAACCGAACTCTAATTAAAAAGCATAGACAGTAGCTTTTGAGAGCGACCAAAAAAGTCCGAAGGCTTAAGAATACTTTTAAAGTGATACAAAGACTAATGCAATTTTATTTTCATTGATATGTATATACGTTCTTCCCAAGATGTATGTTCATGGGCGGGAGTGTATTTTACTTGATCAAAATAAGATTTTGTGGAAATTTAGAAAATCTACAAAAAAAATTCGTACATACATATGTATAATTTTCAAAACTGCTAACGAAACTTAAAAAGTTTAAATAAATACATAAGCCGCTTCATTGTATAGAAAACAGTGATTTCGATACAAATTTATGTGGTTAAGATATTTGATTTTTAAGTATAGAAGTAATTTTCGGTGGATACCCTAAACAAAAAAAAGTAAAAAAAAGAACTGAGTAAAATTAAAACTAAAAGGAAACTATACTAAACTACTGATAGAAAAAATCAACATCAACAAAGTTTTACTTGGATGTGTAGATTTAAGTGATGTGTCTGTTTATATTGAGGCAACAACTATCAAGTTATTTAAACGAAAACAAAAGGACATGAAAAATAAAACAAGAAAAAATAAACTTTTGGAAAAAAAGGATGTAAAATATGACAAAAAACAAAAAAATGATCATTATTTTTATATGCGGAATGTAAATGGAAAAAGCTTGTTACATTTAACAAGTGATCATTTGAGTTGCAGTAATGTTTAGAAATTAAAAACATTGTTATTAGTATTATGAGTATTGTTAGCTATGTCCCTAGCCATAGTTTACAAAGTAATTCTGGCAAAGTCTACTACTTTTCAATATTTGACAGTATTGAATATTTTTAATTTGGGTATTAAATACTTCTCGAATCTTTTAAAGTTTTTTTTTATTTTTTAACACATTTTAAATGTACACTATGCGACAAAATAGAGTATACATATTTTGAATATGACTATTTTGCTACGAATTAGAAACTACTTAGATATTTTCAAAATTCATTTTGAATATAAAGTAGTAACGTATCTAAAAAATAAAATTTAATTTTGATATATGAAACATAAAAAAATTAATTTTTATGGATTTTTTTAAAAATTAATAATATTTTGCAAGTGATAATTTAAAGTATAAAATTCAAACAAATTAGATTAAATCAATTCCTACATAAAATGATAACTACTTATTATTTGATTCGCGTACTGCAGTTATTTTTAATGACACTTCAAAGTCGTTACGTTATATATATATATATATATATATATATATATATATATATATATATATATATATATATATATATATATATATATATATATATATTTCGGTACATATATAAAATAAAAATCGAACCAATACAAAAATATACTTAACCAAGCTTAGCTACAACAGATTTATTATTTAATTATTCAATCTTAAGTTACACACATACTCGTAAAGTATATTACATATAGTTGTGTTTCCAGAAAGCGTTGTATTTTTTAAAAGAGTTGTATTTAAGCCGTTAAAATTTAAATTTTCAATAACAATTCAATAAAAAAATATTATTGAGCACCGAATAATTAATAAAAATACTCAATACTCTGTACCATTACTCAATACATTGCCAGCTCTATACAAAAGTGCGTAAAACTTAAGCAATAGCAAGCAATTAGTTCTTTATTCTTTTTATGAAATGAAATAGAAATTCTGCCAATAATGGTTTGCTGGGATATATGTATTTTTTTTATTGTATATAGAGAGTAATTATACTCGTATATAAATAAAAAGAAAGTAAAAATGCTCATGGGTGTGATCTAAGATGTTCACGACAAGTGCTACTATGTCCTTAAATACATGAGATTTGGGAATGGTTGTTTCTTACACCGAAAGTATATTTTTTTCTATATAAAGATAATAACACACCATAATGAATGAGTATTTTTATTGTAACCAAACTGCAATTAATACTCATTTTTATATACATATGTATATAAAAGTAATTTTAAGTTAAGTATTAATTAAAATTTTTAAAAGAAAATATTTATTATTTATGAGTTAGTCTATCTGTTATCTTTTTATTTTTATAAGAAATTTCTTGTTAATATATTATGTTGCTGAGTCTCATCACCAACCATAGATGTCTTATAGAAAAAAGTACATAAATGTTGTTTCTTTTAAGAATGAAAGAAAGAAATCGGTTTGCATTTCACTCAAGCACTTAATTATGGCAAATTGATTGCTGATTGCAAATGATTTGTACTGGAAAAAATTTTTTGAAATTGTGTGTATGTATTTGAAACTGGAGATATTTCTGAAACTAATTAACGTCAGAAAAAGTAATCTAATGGTATTATAAAATGAACTACAGTAGGTATTAAGTTTCTTGAGTATTTAGTAAGAAAAATCTTGATAAATTTTTTTTTAGAATTTCTTTTACATCAAAATTACTTTATAGTGTGCCCCTTGCCAGGGAAACCAGAAATTTATTTATTTTATTTATTTATTTTTTAATATAATTAGAATAACAGAACAAGATTAATCTGTTATAAATTAAAGTGAGATCTTATAAACTAATGAGAACTATAATAACAACAAATTCGTATTCAAATCAATTCAATAATTAAAAGCAAATATGAAAGAAGTTTAAAAAAAAATGATAACTAACAAAATAATAATTAAATAAATTAATAAATAAAACTAATTAATAATTAAAAAAATAATAATAATACAAATTAATAACACTGGTCTACAGCAAAAAACACCTTTCAGTTTTTTTCCATCGGGCTCAAATTTTTTTTCATGACTGTGGCAAATTTTTCGCCAAAAATATGGTAGTTATGTCAATATATTTCATCATAACTTGAAAACGCCTTGACCGATTTTAATGCAAGTACCACCAAACGCTTAGGCCTAACCTTTTTTAATATTTTTGACAGTTTCGGAGTTATTTACAACTTAACTGCGAAAAGTCAAAAAATTTTTCAGAATAAGCTTTAAATCCTGAAAATCGGTTCGCTATTGCTGATTTTATTCAAAATTAAGTGCAGATATCTAACTTTGACCAAAATAAGCGAATAAATGTTTTCTTGTAAAATTAGAAAAGTTGTACAAAAATTATTAAAATATAAATTTTATATTTATGCATTTAAATTAAAGCCAGACATGTTACCTTGAAAAGGAGGTACCTAACTTCGACAAAAAATTTGTAATACATTATTTGGCAATACAAACATAATGAAAGGAAATGTTTAGTAGGAAACAAAACATATGCATAAACCATATGTATATTTTCCATAAAAAATTATCTTGATTCCAGTTTTTTTCTTCTTAATTGAAAGCAAGTATTCTTGCCGACCATTTTCCAATGTATTGCCTTTCTATATGCAACATGTCTCGATAGAATTTTTCATCATGTTCATCAGATACTGCACCAAGATTTTTAGGAAATAAATCCAAGTGTGAGTGCAAAAAAATGAATTTTAAGTGACATTTTGCGTTTGATAGCTTTATGGGCAGAAAGGAGTTCTTGAACGGATGCTTGTAGTTTTCAGCTTTTTTATGGCACACATATAAAAAATCCATCCAATCTCTTTTTTCTGTTTCATTCAATTTCATATTAAAACTTACGTCTTCCTTATATGTGGACCTATAGAGATTCCTTCTTTTAGTTTTGCGTCGCTGATTCGAGGAAATTTAGTTTTAAAGTGTTGAAATCCTTCAGAGTCCTTATTCAGTGCTTTCACAAAGTTTCTCATTATACTCAGCTTTATATGAAAAGGTGATAGTAATATTTTTCTCTTTTTGAACTAAAGGTTCTTCAGACACGCTCTTTCTACCAGGAATAAAAAGATAGTACAACATATTTTTGACAGCCAATATTTGTTTCTTTCATCGACAAGAAATCCAAAATAATGTTTATAAGCATTCTTAATTTGAGACGTAATGTATGGCGTTGTAATTTTAAAATTAAAAAGCCCAAGCCCTTGATATACTGTGACCTAAAACCAAGATCCATTATAAATAAACTACCTCTGTATATAAATCTTATAAAACACTTACCATAATAGAAATTATAAAACGGATATAGTCCACAGAGTACTTTTCATTATTAACTTTTGGTTTTGATAAAATAAAATATCGAATAGGATTTGTCTTATCGGTTTCGCAAACAAGTGTTGAATGATGAAAAAAATTTTTATTTTTCTAAAAAGAGCATTTTGTACTGGGTTTTTTGCCACAATAATAAAAAACGTATTCTTTCAATATTTTTGACTTACCATAGCCATAAAAAATGAGCCCTTTACTTTTGTAAACGTTAGGCACCTGCCTTTATGGGTTATTTTACTTTCAAACCACATCTGTCTTTCATTGAAATGCTTAAAATGTAAAATTTATATTCCAAAAGTCTCGTGTTACTCTCGAATATGACTTAAACTCGTTTGATGAGTTTCCTTCCATAACAACTCGTATAGAGTGATTGCAAAGTTAGTTTAATATAAATTAAAAGAAACACAAATTTCATAAAACCTAATAAAATATCACAAATTTCTTCGTTGTCAATTCAATTTTTTTTATTTTTTAAATATAATATTTTACAATTTTAACAAATTCGTTAAACTAATTATTTCTATAAAAATACATATCTATAAAGCTTTTTTAAAAAGAAATGACACGTAAAGCAACAGAAATAAATTTCATTCATTCGATTTACTTTATTGGCCATAATGCAATATTAACTTATTTTCCTTTTTTTAAATATGTATGTGTGTACATATTTTTTTCATTTTTATTTTCTATATTTTTTAATAAATTTTTTGAAAAATAATATATTCCTTCCACCTCATATAATTTGTCGCATATTGCATGACTTGCTCTATGTCTGTCTGTCTATTTGCATGCATCTGTATACATCCACATTAAATCCAATTCATGTGCAATAAAAAAAACTTGTTACTCGTTCCACTAAGTTGTCTATCCAATTTCAATAATTTTATCTTGAAACTCCCCTAATCTACGTTTTCTACTTATATTCGTTCGTATTCCTTTGCCATGTTCAAACATTAAATCTTTACGTGTTTTGCTATGGAATGGAATACAAAATTCGCATGGAATGAACAACAGCAACCTGGAATGGTATGAACGAATAAAAGAAAACGAAGAAGAACGTGAGTTATTCTATTATCTATAAACGGAAGCTAATAATTTGTATGATGTTGTTGTTGTATTTAATAGCAACAGCAACATCAGCAATAGGTGAACTAAAATATTTTTACGCAGTCAATGAACCTCCTTCCTCTTTGTAGAATGTAGTAGTACCTACTTATGTATGTATTATACGTATATATATGGAATGGGTATGGAATTCTACGAGTGCAATCTCTGTTGTGATTGTGTATTAAATGCCTGTCAGTCTTTATTTTTATAATGTTTGTTAAAGAGAAGGGTAAAAGGAAAACACCCACGTGTCATACGAATTTTTCTTTTAAATACCCATCAAATTTACGGTAACGCGACGTTAATGCTATTATAATGCAGCATTGGTTTAATCTGAGGCAATTCGTGATAATTCTGATAAATATTACAGGCAATAATGCACATAAAATTGAGATTCAATCATACGAGTATATGTGTCTACATACAGTGGTGGACATTGGTTTAGAACATTACCTATGTATGTGTACGTTGTAGAATCACAATTTTTTTACGTGTTTATAATTTTAATCGCTTCTGTGTCCTAATATATCATTCGTGGTCCAAGGAATTCGTATGTAGTAGCAATATTTTCGTTCACTTAAAACCCAAGAAAATGGCTGGAAAGTAATTTTGCACAAATTTAAAAAAAAGAAGTTATTTTCAGCAAGAAAAAAGCGAAAACTAATTACTTATTTTATTTAAAACTAAGTACTTGGTAGTATAACTCTTTTCCTTAATAACAACTCCACATACTCTTGGCATACTGCATATAAGTCCCACACAACATTTCTTTCAGGTTTAATAACAGTAATGTGTTGCTCTACATCATTCCATGGGTCCACTACAGGACTGAGATTGGGTGATTGAGCTGGCTAATTTAAAATGTCGAAGACATTTTAGATTTTGAATTTTTTGTACTTAGGGCTTTTTGGATCTTATAGGACGATATGTATTTATGTTTACAAACGATATTTAATTCTAGAATAAAAAGGAAATTTTGACTTCTTTTAGAGCATATATTTTAAATTTTTATGGCATATTTTCGGATTTTTAGAGCATATTTTATGCACATAAAATACTCTTTTAAGGGCATGTTTCTGGTTTCCCTGGTTACTACCCGATTAACTTGCAGAAAATAGAGCTCCACACATACGAATATAGTGCAGTACATAAAAGACTAAGAATAATTCAATTATCACCCAAATGAAGGAAACGACCATGTTCAGTTTAACATGATCCGATAATAAAGCCGTGCATTATATCATTGAAATTTCAAAACTACTTTATTTTACTATGTTTCATAGTCATTTTTAGTTTGTTTTAATTTAGAAAATTACTAAATAATAAAATATTGCTATTGATTTTATTGTAATTAAGGTTTAATATTAAAGTTTAATATATTTTCTTATATATCAGATATACATACATACTATATACTGCAACATATTACCAGGTACGTACTCGTAATTTCTTTAAATAATTTCATTAAGCATTTTTTATGGTCAAACACTTTTGAACTCAATTAATTATAAAAAAAAATTTAAATAAACTTTTAAAACCGAAGTTATAGAAAACTAAGAAGCAATTGTTTTGCAATACAAATTGCAAAAGTAGCACTTGATAATGGTGTGTCAGCGATAATGATGATTATGATGACGATTGCTGTTAACAACTTCAAAAACCAATTTATTTTTGTCAACTTTCTACCTTAAGATATTGTTAAGGCTTTTGAGTGGGTTGATGGTGTTGTTGGTGATGTTTTTGGTGTTTGTTTTGCTTTCTGTTGCTATTGCTTTTGCCACTAATGAGCGTAAAATTTTGATAAACTTAAGAACATTAATTAACTGTTTTGTTGAGCCAACATAGAACTTAGAAATAACAAGTGCTATACAAACAACTTCAACAACGTGATAGTGAGGAGAAGGCTGATGAGTTGAGAAAGTTAAAACCAACAACAACAGTAACAAAGAGTCCCTAATGCCATATGAAATTGACAGTTTTAATAAACACTTCCTACACTTGTTTCTAATGAAACTCGAAAATGTTGGTGGTGTCATGGGGGGATAAAGGAAAATTAAAATATGATTTAATAATCAGCGTTGTCATCATCACATCATAATCTCTTTTATTGTTTTTATTATTATTATTTTTCTTATAATTACAGTTGGCTTTGTTGTAGCTTGTGTTGAAAAATTTAAGACAATTAAAGGATAATTAGGTAATACTACTTAAGAGCTGAAGAAAATATTAAATATTGACTAAAAACCATTAAATATGAAATATCCTTTTTATTTTTTATTATTTTATATATCCTTTTTAGTTAAGTTATGAATATGCATAGTTTACAACAAATTAGTTAATCCATTCGAAAAAGATGCATTTGATATTGTGCGCATAGATTTAAATTAAATTTGTAAGCTTTTTATTGCGTCAGATGTCTTACTTGTGGCCAAGACTGTCCTTTGTGAGACCTATTTTTCTTTCGCCTTCAAAATTAATCATTATTTTTTCTTCCCAAGATTTGACCCAAGATTTGACCAATTTGACCATTTTTTTGATTGGAATTCAACGTTAATTACGCATATGTAGAAAATCGACTTTCTTGGCCAGAATATTGTCATAATACCGTAGCACACATTTTTTCACAAACACCAGTAATATTTCCATTATCTGTAGAATTTATTATGTTGCACTTCCTTAAAGTTTGTTACGACTGCCATAAACTACTGAATAAATGCTCGTATCGGGCCTACTTTATTGAGCCATTTTCAACAGAATTGACTAATCCGTCTGTGCTAAAATAGGTAGTACAATACGTCGACGTCTTTCACTATGTTGTCATTCTGCTTTACTGGTGTTGTAACGATCCTACTTTTCTTGTTGTTGATTGTCAACCGCATTCTCGGACACCGCTTCGATAAATGCTACAAACATCCCACAACCTATCTACTTTTCAACTATTTCTTTAGGTTGATATATGTATGTAAGGAGATCACCTGGTCCAATATTGGATAACGCGGAGATATCATATAGAAACTGCTCTCCCTAGGCCTTACAGCAACGGGACATTCACATTGTTTATCTTCCATCTCGCCATAGTTACGACACTGGTCGTTGTATTGTAACCCAGTTTAGACACATTCCCTCTACCACGACCAAAGAGCGATTCAGTGCGCCTTACATCATACCTAGGTCAAGTCAGGCCACCTGCAGTCCGTCCGATCTGGGTAGAAATGAAAAATGTGATCCTTTGAGCTATTCTATGAGGGCCGGCCACCTTCAGATGATAATAGGCATGTTTCTCTAATGGCTAATACTTTAGCCTAAAAAATACTTGAGCTATCCAAAAGACTGTATTGTCCAAAAGACATTAAGAACACTCGAAAAAGTAAGTAACTGTACAAGAGGAAAAAACTGTATATAGTATATTCTTACGAAAATAAGAAAATGCCTAAAAAAAGAATACAACACAGCGCCTTTAAAATCGTATTGTTGGATATTGATATATTTGGTAGTTATGTGTCACCCTGTCAATCCTATACCTATTTGGGTATTTGGCAGCACTGCTATATCGATCATCTTTATGTTACATTTGAATTAACGGATATAAAATTAGAAGATATGAGGCATTTCCGGAACCTTCCAAACTATAGGCAATTATGTTTATAAAGAGGCTGCTTTGCCTACACGTCAGTTAGTTATCGTTGGGCTGTCAATAAATAAAGTTGTATTGAAGCGGAAATAAAATTGTCATATAATCGAATATTAAGTGTTGTATAAGACAAACAGTATAGAAGTTAAAATGAAGTAAATAAATGAAACTGTAAAACAATAAATAAAGTGGTGCTTATTTTATTTTAACGCAATTTAAACGAACTCAAGCGCTACAATACGTAAAAAAAAAAAATTAAAATTAGTTTAAGAATCTATATCAGTAGATATTCTGCTGATAGTCGCCAAAATAAAATTTTCAATTGAACAGAAACTTGTTTTTGAAATTTTTAGACTAAAAACTATGAAAATATACATATGCATGTCTATTTAAGGCAAGGCTTTAAAGCTTCTTTTAAATAAAATTTCCTTTTTTAGCTTCCTCAACAATTTTAAGTTTTATCATATTATTTTTAAAAGAAAATTTATCGGTTGCAGAATAAAACATAAATCCTAATCAACAACAAAGAATATACAATAAAATTTTTAATGCATTTTTCTTTTCTTACATAATTTTTAAAGATTTTTTGTATTTTTTCCTCCACAATATATACATATTGTATGTACCCAGTAAACAAAAAAACTTAAGTTCAATTTTACTATTCCAAATAACTCAACTATGTAATTTTCGGATATAATGACACATGTTTGTTAGGTTGTAGAGATTTATATGTTCGTAACCTTATATGCATGCTCACATGCGAATAATTTTATTATAATTTATATGCAAATTATTAAATTCTGTTTTTTTATTTTCTTCTTTTGCAACAACTCAATTTTTTATTTCCTTTTATGGATTTAAAGTCATTCAAGCTGAAAAAGAACTGATAAGGAAATTATTGAGTTTTATGCAAAAAGAACTATTTTTTTTTTGTTAACTGTTCTTTAAAAAAAAGTAAATAAAAAATAATAAAAATTTGCAATTAAAAATATTGATTTCAAAGATTAAAATTTACATAAAGGTACTTTAAAACTAACAAAAGATAAAAAAGGTGGTATTTAAAATCTTAAAATGGATTTTTACATATTTTTGTAAATGATGACAAATACAGGAATATTTTATTTATTTGAATTACACTAGTTTACAAAAAACAAAAAGTTTTTTCGCCTTTAAATAAGACTATATGAAATATAATGACTTTGATCCGCCGAATTCAAATCCGTTTTCAGTTTTTTTCCATCGGGCTCAAATTCTTTTTTATGGGCGTTGCAATTTTTTCGCCCAAAATATGGTAGTTATGTCAACGTTTAGAGACAAAATTTCCTATAAATCACCTGAACATCATTATTTTTTTTTGTATTTTCAACAGTTTCGGAGGTGTGAATAAACCTTAGCTGCGAAAAAAAAAAATTGCGCAAAATTAGAGAAATTTTTTTTTTCAAAAAGTCATGTTTAGAATAAAATTAGTTTTAAATCATGAAAATCAGTTGGCTATTGCTGATTTTATTCAAAATTAAATGTAGGTACCTAACTTTGACCAAAATTCGTGAAAAACTGTTTTCTTGCAAATTTGAAGGAATTTATTTTGTCTTTTACTTCCAAAAAATTAAGTTGTGAATAACTCAAAAACTGTTGAAAATGTGAAAAGATGGTGTTCAGATGATTTATAACAAATTTTGTTTTTAAACGTTTGGTTGTACCATCATTAAAATCGGTCAAATCATTTTCAAGTTATGATGAAATATATTGACATAACTACCATATTGTGGGCGAAAGATTTGCCATGCCCATAAAAACAAATTTGAGCCAGATGGAAAAAAACTGAAAACGGATTTAAATTCAGCGCATCAAAATCATTATGTTCCATATAGTTTCTTTTTAAGGCGTTTTTTGCTGTAGACCCGTGTTATATTTTGCGCAATCACATATCGTTCATATACGATTTAAACAGTGCCGTTATTAAAAAATTGAATTATATTGCCTTTTAAATTGGCTTTCCCGAAATTAGCCGAACTAACAACGAAAATATATAAAATTTTTAAAAAATCGTAATCTGTTTTCAGCTCGATACACTTTTTTATCGATATTTGATTGCGATACCCTTGAAAAAGTAAGAACTGTTCAGCTTCATTAAAAAGCTATCAACAGCAGACTCTAGCTCTTCATTGCTGGCAAATATTTAAACACCGAACCATTATTCTCAATCGATTTCGGTTATCGGATGTGTGAACTAGAACATTGTCTTGGTGAATCCAAATACGGTATTTTCTTCTTAATTTTATTACTTAAACGCCTCAAAAAGTTGTAAAAACAATCGACGTTAATTGTTTCTCCTCTTCATAGCTAAGTTTTAGATAATAATTTTAGCAAATGCTTTATGTTTAATGCAAATTTGGTTTACACTGAATAAAAGATAATGAAGAAGACATTTTACTACAATAAATAACATACCCTGCACGCTAAATATTTTGAAAATGGTTTTGATTTTAATCCAGCATGCATACCCAACCATTCATACCCTTCATAACATACCGGCTTGTAAAATAAAACTTTCTAATCTTAGGTTAAAGACCATTTTGGTCCATATTGTTTTTAAAGCAATAAATTATCTAAAATGTATTTCTTACTTTTTAGTATAAAATTAATTTGTTATTCATATTCATAGTTTGCACGGTTATATTGAGTTTCACTTTTGTAATTTCTAGTTTATCACTTATACTCTGTAATTCTGATATTTCAAAATCAATGCGACAAATTTCTTCAGAAAACTAAGAGCACGGTGCTACAATCGGTGATTAATGTAATAAAAACTGTAATGTAATGAATCTTATACCGTCTCGTTAGAACATCAGGTGAGAATAATATATCCACACATCCGGGGCCAACACAATTTGGCGTGTTCAGATGTCATAACATATCGTGTTCTGTTTTGTTATTTTTGTCCCAACACTAGAAAAATAATAAATTCGCTGGGAATACATATTTCCGAGTTATAAATCTTCTTATTCCAAACAGACAGGGAACAGAAATTTCGGGAAAGGGAATTTCTAATTTTCAAGTTAAATTTTATAAAATATTTGTATGACATATTTTAAGGATTTCACTTCAATTTTTTTTTAATTTTATTGAAAATATATTAAATTTACACCTTGAAATGTATGTAAGTGATGAAAACTGAAATATATTTTTTTTTTGTGTGTTCAATGGGTGTTATAATATAAGACTGTCATGCGAACCAACTAAACTGATTTTGTTGAACTTAGAGTCAGCTAATGAAAGTCCAATAAGGTGTTTTTACAATATTAGGCCTGGGAGATGATAAAATCTGGAGAAAACTGACAAAACTAGGACTTTTCTTCTAAAATAAGAAAGATGTATTTCAAACATACATTCAAATGCTGCACATTTAGTGACAAATTAAGGGATAAAACTAGAATTTTGGGCTTATAGTCCATTCCTACAATACAAATAGTTGATACGGTATATCTTGGTAATTGTAAAAGATAGAGCCTCCAAACTTTCAACTTGGTTTTTTATTTTTAATGTGCACATTAAGTAATAAAATTAACTCCATAAAAAAATTAAAAATAATATTTATTTAAAACTACTTTTCTTTTACTACTACTTTGATATGGCCTAATATGTTGACTTGTGCAAAAAACTCATTTGATGTAATGTACTCTTGAACTTCTCTAAGAAAGTCCGTATTTGTGCATATAGAAGGCTAAATATTTTTAAAGACGTTTGCTTTAACTTGCTGTACCAATATCAATCAAAAACTAAATTTTTTGTTTTTTGGTTGTTAGGTTCTTTTTTCATTTTAGGTGAACATTTTAATAAACATGTGGTTCTTATAAAGATTCCAGGGAAATTTTGGGTTGGTAAAGCCAGTTTTTTTTATAAAAATAAATTTAATTACTTTCATTTTTATGACAACTCCCTTATTTAAGGGAATTTATTCGCAAAATTTGTCGTCACATTTTCCCTTTAGTTGACTTTCATAATACCTACTTTTTTTCCTGGGGAAAATTTTCCATTTTCGTAGTTGAAAAGGGAAACTTTTCCCGAGAAAATTTCTTTTAGAATAGAAGAACAGGGAATATGGAAAAAATTGGCAGGGAATTTTTATACAGAACTGGGCTGAATAATTAAAAATAGAAACAATGATGGAAAAGAAAAACTAGACAAAAAGTGGATAGATATAGAATCTTCCCTCTTGCGCTCATACATTTATACACTTATTTTTACAGGTGTTTATCGTGAAAAATGGCTTATTCGATGCAAGTTTTAGTTGCCCTCCTTTCGGAGAGACTATGGCCCGAAGGCTGGGACAAAACAGTAATAAGTTCGCCCCTTTTTCAGATATTTGGGATCGCTGGGACGTAAATCGTCCAATTTTATACAACTGTTACGTATATGTAATTATCGATGAACAATTGGTGGCTTTTCGAGGTCGTTGTCTTTTGAGACAATAAAAGCCTACAAAACATGCGAAGTATGACCTAAAATTATGACTGGCTGTCGATTCCAAAAAAGGATATGAAAGGTCCAAGCATACCTTAGAACATCAAAAAATTAACAGCCAGAAAAAATTGTGTTGAGCGGTTGGTTTTGGGTCTCACTGAATATTATATTTAACGAATTTACTACATCGGTTTCATTGTGCGGCATATGCAAGCGGCGTACTTAAAATGTCGTCTGTTAATAAACAAGGGATATGCAGCTGCTTCAAAACTTAGTGCTGTGGTAAGTGCATCATGCAATTTTCGTATGCAAAATATAACGAAAAATAATTTGTTCTGTAAACCTAATTCATGAAAATAAACCAGTAAACATGAATGGAACAAAACGGTTCTTCGCCTAAGATTTGTAACTTTTTATTTTGTAATCATATATAAAAATACTACTTGAGCTAACGTTTAAAGTTGATATATTTAACCGTTCCTTCGTGAAGTAAAAGGAAAAGAAATTGACAAAATGGTCTAAGCCTAACAGCAGGGTTAAAATACAACTCGAAAAATTATTGTCAATTGTGAATTTAAAAAATTAACAAAAAATAACTGAAAAATAAAATCAATGCATAATATCATAACTTAAAGGGTAGATAGTCCCCTCTTTCTAATCGTTTAACTCTATATTTAAAAGCGTATAAATCGTATTTAATTTCATTATATATTTTTACTCATTCTCGACTTTTGTAACAGCAGTTATTACTGAATCGACTTGCCCTTTAAAAGATAATACATTTTTATAATAGCCTGGTTTGAGAATTGAAGGCATATTTTCATTAGAAAATATACATTTTTCAAACTTTATTAGACGTTTCGTTAAAGGGGGTACAAATGGATCATCTGTATCAGTTAGTGGTGCATTCTCCGAGCAATCCTTTACGCTCTCCAAAAGTAGATCTTTATAGAAGGTGTTTAGAAATTTCGAAATAACCATCTCTGGTATATTATATGGTGTTCTGGAATAGACATGACCTGTGGTACTATAAAGCAAATCAAACATAACTCTAGTTTCATCGGTAAGGTCTTGTTTGGTAGAAAATAATGTGGAAATGCCATACACACCGCGTGAAATACGGTCAACATTACAGGTTATATTTAAAATGTCCGGTGTGTTATTGGTGCAATCTATCTCCAAAAATTCATAGTTCCAGTTGGGCTAAATAGCGAAAAATACATAAAAATTTATTTCAAAAAATATAATAAAAATTAAGGACTTACTTCGCTTTTAATCACTTTAAAGCAAATGAATAAAAGTTTTACAATTATAAACACTAACTGCATGCTGAATTAAATCTCGTTAAGTTCATTAAAAAGTTAAATTATATAGGAATCTATTTGACTATTTATATAGAAAAACAATAACGTTAAAATTTCCCTTTCAACACTTCATATATTTAATTACAGTACACAAGCTAAAATAAAAATGTTTACAAATTAATAATTGTGATACAATATTATTAGACAATTAAATAATTAAAAAAATGTGTTAAATATGTATTAATTGTGATATTTTTATTATTATTGGAACGTGATTTATTTTATTGGATTGATGGATCGCGATCCTATGCCGAGTGTTCAATATTTATCGCATAAGTATTTTCTTAATTTTGGTCGGTGCGGATCAGACACTATTTAAGAAATGCCACGAAAAGAACTAAAACAGCACATTTAACTATTCCGCTTATTTTTCCACGGAAGAAAATTGCAAAATGGTATACCTACTTAAGTTAAATAGATACAATTGTTCTTCATAAAGAAATGGGACCACTTTAAAAATTATTTACGGATATCTATTAATAATGTTTGCTTCCTAAATGTTACTTTACAGTTCTACAATTCACATGTTCCTAAACGCAACCATGTAAACTTTGACAATGTATTGCATTCCCTAAATCAATCTTCTCCTAGCTTATGCGTAAACAAACGTAGAGCATTATAAGAATTCGTAATACTGTTTATAAACAATAGAGGAAAGATATTGTTAAGAATTTTAGTTCGAATACAAATTTTTGATAAAAAATTTAAGTTTTACCAAGTTTACAATGGCAATGCATTTGACATGCAGTGTTGCAAAGTATTACTGATTGATTTAATCACTGCTTTGACGTTGGATAGAGACGTTTAGGAAGGCAGCCAATTTTCGAATACAATTCGGAATTAGCTACCCCATATTAATTGAATAGAAGGACAGTGATAATACAACGAAGTTCGGCAAGTGAAAAGTTTGCAATTAATAAAAATATTCTTTAAGATTTTTCGGAGAAAAACATTAATACGCATCATTAAATTATCCGGGTTACCGAATAAAGATTTAGGGATTGTTCTTGTATTAAGAATTCTTTTAAAATACTTATCGAATGGTAAAGGGTGTCCAAAATTGACGTATCAATTTAATTTAAATAAAAAAAAGATTTTTTTTCAGATAGGTTCCGGTTAAAAATGAAAAATAATGCTTGTCAAGGGAACTCGCCTACTGCCTCGACAGGCTTCCAATCGTTTGCCAAAATTATCAGTCACGTTTTTCAATAAACTGTTGTCAACGGTTTATGTCTGCTCAATAATGTTGGTTTTAAGCACTTGAACTATTGTGGGATTATGGCTGGACACAAAAAATCTAAAAGTATCAATTTGCACGACCATTGTTTTTCTTGTTGTATGACAAATGACACCAACCTGTTGAAACTACATATTCTATGCATCTAAATCATCAATTTTCCGCCACAAAAATTTTCAGATCACCTAACTGTAGCGTTTTCCATTGACCATAGTCGCATTTCCATTTTCGTTTTCAAAAAAATATGGTCCCATGTATCCTCCGGACGGCAAACCGTAACTGAGATAACTCTTGGATACTTTTCACGCCAAATGCGACAATTTTGCTTTCTGACTTAGCCAATGAGCTAAAAATGAACTTCGTCGGCGAAGATTATTTTGCTAAAAAAAAAAAAATCTCATTTTCCTCTTGTTTTTCGATGGCTCAAGAAACAAATTGCCGAAGTAATGCATGGTCAGCTGGTTTTAATTCTTGTGTTAGTTGGATCTGATAAGCCTTTAAATGAAGATCATTATACCAAATGTTGAATAGTATGGATCGTTTGATGTTTATGCGACCGATGACGAATGGATGTTTTCAGCACTTCTGCGCATAGCTACATTGATAAATTCTGTTTCTCTATCATTAACGGGTCAGTTTCTTCAAATATCTCAAACATCAACAAATAGTGCCATCAACATTTGTTGGAGAATTTTCTCTACCAAATTTTGTTCTAAATTTCCCAATTACATCTTGAAAACTTCTGTCATTTTCAAAAAATGTTTTAAAGTGTAACGTTCCATTTTAACTAGCCGGAATGTAGTAGGACAAAATGGAAGCAAAATTAAAATGATACTTCAAATTTGGACACTCTTTATTCATTAGTCATTTAAATAAATGTTTACGTTTAAGAGGAACAAAAAAAAGCATGTGCACATTTTATAAAAAAAGTAATAACATGTTTAATTTTTACAAGTTATAAAAGTAACAATAAAACTCTTAAAGCTGGCAAAATAGTTCGTTTTTGCTGCAAAAAAAGAGAAAACCCTATGTTTTTGGAGTAAAAATTAATAGAGATTACCATTACACATTAGTTTGAAAGCAGCTCGGATCGAAAATTTGTGGTTAGTCCGGATTATAAATTGCAATTTTGAATGAAAAATGATGTCTGTATTACCGCAAAATAGTATTATTGAGGTTCGGGCTATCAAGGTTTTACTGTACATATGTGCATATAATAGTATAAAATATAATATTTTTTATTCATATATTAATTACAATTAATATATAAAAATTTACTACACGCTCAATATTTATCACGCGATTCGTGAACACAAAATTTTTGGTGATTCTGTGATATGGATCACGATTCATCAATACAGTTTGCTACACATTTAATATATATCGTGATACTAGATCATGCTCAATAAACATATATTCAACGTGTAGCCGTTCCCTCCAAACATGAAAATACAAGTCCGTAAACAAATTTGTATATATTTCAGTTCAATATATTAAAGTTATATACAGGGAAACCAGAAATATGCTCTTATAGACATGTTTTACGCGCATAAAATATGCACTAAAAATTTGAAAATATGATCTAAAAATTTAAAAAAATGCTAAAAATATATGGATTTATTCCACATTAATAGAAAAAGGGCTTATTATACAATTTTTTTTATTATATTTTTATATATATAAAAAATTACCAATACAAAAAACAATAAATAGAATAAAAGAAAAGGATGCACTATAATTTCTAAGGGGATCTAAAAACATAACTTAATTTTTCTTTTTTTTTTGTATTTTTAGTTGCAATATGATAGCAACAAAACATTAAGTTAAATTTTCAAATGTAAAGCGTTGTGTATAACATCTAAGCATTAGCAGTTTTTTGATTCAAATTTTTAATAAAACCGAAGTTTGCAGCAATAAAAACCAATTCACTTTTTGTATTTAAGTTTTTTAGTTCATCGATTGTCATTTTAATGTGTAGAGTCTTAACAGTCTAAAATCTTTTAATAATAGTAAGCGTAGTAATTGATGGACGCAAGCCAAGTTTCTCAACGATTTATAACTTATTCGAGCAGCAATGGAAGTTTTGGATACTTTTCGTTTTAAATTTCAACTTTATTTGGAGCTTTCTTTACATTTGAAATGACTTTCATTGAATTACATTTGCATAAATGATGCAGTAAAACACTTTTATGGCTTTGTTAGCTTTTACTTCATAATTTGAATTTAATTCCGAAATCTTTAACAAAACGTCAGAAAGTTCTGCAACTGTGAAGTGACTGGTTTTGTCCAAAACAACTGTGTTGATTAATGGTTTCTTGTCACAATAGCGAAAATCTACTAAGATATTTGCGACCTTTATTTTTAACAACTCAGCTGCTTTATCTACTGAAATCTTTAAAGATTGGTCTTTTATGCACTTGTGTATGTCATCTAAGCATTTTTGGAAATATTTTTCATATATAACCATATTTTGAATGTTAAACGCATTTCGCACTTTATAGTTCGTATATACTTTCAACAGTTTTTCAAAATACTGGTAAAATAAATTGAGATCTAGATGGCGCACTAAACAGATAATTCAAAACAGCCATTAAGACAAAAATTTTGATTTCGCTATAAAAATATTTTAGTACAAAAAACCTAAATGTGTACTAAAAAGGTTTAAAATATGAAAAAAACCCCAAAAATATGCTTTTAAAACTGAAATATGCACAAAATGATGTTATTAGCAAAATATACAAAAATATGCACTAACAAATCGCTGCCAAAATTCATCAAAAGGGATAAATATTATAATTTCGTCTTGATTGGGTGCATGAGAAAGAAGATGCAATTGAATATTTCTGGTCTCCCTGGTTATACATTTTACATTTTACTTAATTTTATATTTAACAATAAATAGATAAGTATATTTGTATGCTTAATTATATAAATAGCCTTGTAAAGTTATGTATACATTAAAAATTTTTGTTTGGAGCTAAAAAATTTAAACATTTTTTTAAATATAATAAAACACTAACCTTAAATCTAAAACCTAACTAAATGTTATGAGCCAGCTCAATGATATGATCATAACCAGAGTTAGGCATCTGATGTTAAAATTCTTATTATGTCTGGCAAGTTAATCCCTAATTTTTTCTATACCTGCAAGAGAATGGAGACAATGTGTTGAAAAACCAAGGAAGGTTATAAATTAGCTTTCGCAATATGTTTTTGACTTTTTGCAGCTTTTCAGAGTGACAGTTCGCATTAGTCGACCAAACAGGCGCTGCATAATAAATAACAACGTGAAAAATATTCTTTAATATTATTTTTTTATTCTCAATGCTCATCAAAGAAAACCTATATAAAAAAACCTATAAATGAATACTGTATCCTAGTTATTTATATTATATGTTGTCCTTGAACTTCAACTGTTAGTCTATATAACCCACAGATACTTTATTTGTTGCACCCACTGAATAGAGTAGTTATTGAACATAATCGATAGAGTGCAGTAATCCAATAGCGGAAAATCTGCTGTAAATCCATGCTTAAACATTTATTTTACTGTAAATAAATCAGGTAGAGATTTTTTTTGTTAGCGTTGTAGTGTGTAGGTCTATTTTAAAATTTCTGACCTCTAAGAGTCTTTAGGAGATACAGTAACAAGATGTGAACAAAAAAGTAAACATGTTAAGAATTTGTTGTTGGAATTTTTAAATTAAAATAAGATTTGAATTTTTTTTTTACTTTAAAAACATTTATCTTACAAACTGTGTATTGAAAATTGTATTGTTGTAGAGCAACGTATATTGCTTGAAATTTAGTTTCTTTAGGTCCAATACACACAACTGAGTTTAAAAAGTTGTTTAAAAAGACTGGTATAAATATATTTACATACATATGTACATACAGTGTACTTTCACTGATAATATATCTATATCTTTAAAACGGTAATAGTAAAGGCTTCCGAATTTGGCTCCAATAACTTTGTAAACAATAATACAAATCATCAGTCAAAAAATGAGAGGAATTAGAAAAGTGGGAGTGGCACCTTCCATAGAAAATAAATATTAATTTTTGTTTATGTTTGGAACGGTAATAGTGGAAGGTTCTGAAATTGTTCTAAATAGTCAATACACAGCATAAGATGGGGGTAGCGATGCACTCCGGGTTTTAGCTAATACTTTATATTTGATGTAAATTTGCTTTACAAGAAATAAATTATAATGATTAACGAATAATATTTTACAACAATAAATAATAAAAATAACATATCAATAGGAGCAATTTTTTGAGAATAAACATATATAATTGGGTGGAGGCACTGAGTAAGCGAAGCACATACCTATTAGCTGATTATGCTATAGTGATTGCTTTGTGTCGTGAAATTTATTCAAACTCTTTTCCTATGGGAAGAAATACTTAACACCGCATGGAGCGTAAATCCCGGTAAATGGAATTTCTTCCGTTTTCCCAAAAAATGAATAAAGTGAGGGGAAAAAAAACCCTATAGAAAAGACATCCAATGCAATCCAACGATTTCTCTAGATTTTATCTTCTCATGTATTATAGAGCTGCAAGACTATCGATAGTCGGCTCACTAGATAGTTTCGATAGTTTGCAAAAAAACTATCGATACTATCGATACTATCGGATTCTTCTAATATTAGAATTTAAGTGAAAGAGAAAGAATAATAATAAATATCCAGTGTGGAAACGAATAATAGCGACACTTTATTTTTGTCCAGTATGTCATAAAATTTAACGTGTTGAAGATTTTGATGGAAGAGTAGTCCTTACATATAGCGAAAATTGTTCAGACCATGAAGTGCCTCAGAACACTGCAGAGACTATGAAAAGAAAGCATAGAACAACTGTTAGTAGTAAACTTTTAATTCAAGTCATCAAAAAGCCGCAAAAATAAATTTATTCTCCTGTTTTAAGTCGCACAATAAAAAAAAAAAAAAATTTTGGAAACTAGACTTATGGGTAACAGTCCTCGTAATCTATCATTTCTCACTAAATGGAAGCGATACCTGCCACGTAATAGTCATAACAACATGCTATGGTCTGACGAAATAAAGATTAATTTGTTTGGAACAAAAGCAAAATCGTATGTCCGAACATATTTTAGTTACAATTCATAATTTGAGTTTAATAAATAGAAATTTAAGAAACTGTTATACTGTGTCCCTATGTAACTATAAAAGGTTACAGACGTCTAACAACCTGCGTCGAACAAATTTTTGCAAATGTGACTTTGACTATGTACATTTAGTGACCTCCATATTTACTCTTAGAATTTGACGATAGTACCGATAGTGAAAAAAACTATTGTTGGTCAGCCAAAAACAAAACTATCTATACTATCGATAATATATTATAATTGGCCATTTTTCTTCGAAAATGAGCAAGGAGTGGCCGTCAAGTGCGATCGTTATCGGGCCATGTTGAACGAATTTTTTTTCACAAAAATTGAAGGATTAGCAACATTTGGTTTCAACAGGACGGGGCTATGTGCCACACACTCGATGTTTTGCGCCCTGCCTTTGAAGATCGCATTATCGGACGCTGAGCTGATGTCGTTTGGCCACCTCGGAGCTGCGATTTGACAACGTTGGACTATTATTTTTGGGGTGCCGTCAAAGACAACTGTTACACCAACAAGCCAGAGACAATTGACGCTTTAAAGTACAATATTCGTGAAGACATTGGTGAAATACAGCTGCACACAATCGATAATGTGCTTAAAAATTGGACCGATCGTGTAGGCTACTGCATGGCCAGCCGAGGCAGTCATTTGAATTAAATTATTTTCCATTATTAACCGGAAGGATTGTACTTTCAAATAAAAAAAGAAATTTGCGAAAATATTCAGTAGTTTCTTTTTATAGCATTTTCAAAAAAAAAAAAAATTTATTTGGCGGACCCTTTATAAATCTAATTCATAAAAAAAATCAATAAACATGAACGGACCCAAATGGTCCTTTACCTAAGATTTTTAACTTTTTATTTTGTTATCTTCTTTAACATCATAGAATACTGAAAATTTCGTAAAAGTAATAAAATATAAAAATACCAAGTGAACTAAGGTTTCAAGTTAATATGTTGAACCGTTCCGTAGTTAAAGCGAAAAGAAAGTGAAAATTGGCCAAAATGGTCCAAACCTAACAACAGGGTTATCTCCTCACTCACTTCTTTTAACTTACTACTGGTTTAGTATTTCTCAATATCTTTTTATATTTCTCCGCGATAGGAACTTGATAAACTGATTAAATTCAACAAAAATAAGTTTTTAAGTCATTTTTTACTAAGAAAACAAAAATTTCTCAAAGAAAAACAAAAGTTTGAATCCCTTTAGGATTTATTTAAGAAAATAAAATTTAAAAATAATCAATAATAAAATCGTTATCATACAATATATTTCTAGCAAAAGTAACTGCATAAGTATGATATTTTTAAAGCAAATTTTAATAGAATTTATAAAATAAATATTTGGTTTAGTCTTCAAAAAGCTTAATATATAAAAGTAGAAATTGAATTCAACAACTAAGAGCAATAACAATAAGTAAAAAATAAGAAAAAAAAAACAAAAAATTGTAGATAAAAACAAATTTAATTAATGTTGGATTGTGCTTGTGCTTCATTATGTTTGAATAAATCTTTCTTATGAAACACAATTAAATTCCAAATATTGTGTTAAATATTCGAATATATAATATTTATTGTTGAAGATTCTTAATACTCTATACATCAGGTATGTATATAAAATATATGTATACTTATAAAACAGTATGTTACTATTACATTATAACAAAATCCTAGAATGAGTTATCACACATAACTTGAACCTATAAAACCCTGTATGCTATATACTCGCTTGAAAAATCTAAATAAACGCGAAAAACTACTAGTAAAAATTATCTTAAGTATTCACAAAATAGATTTAATAATAAGAGCTGAGTTTAAGATGACCTCAAATAGCTCAAATAGCTCAAATAGTTCAAATAGCTCAAATATCTCAAATAGCTCAAATAGCTCAAATAGCTCAAATAGCTCAAATAGCTTAAATTGTTAAAAATTGTTTGATAACAAATTCTGAATAAATCAACACAGACTATGTTTTCTAATGACAAAGAGACAAACACCAACCCAAAATGGGAAGGTTTTTCTCTCCCATAAATGCCTCCCTTGAAAGTTTCAATCACTAATTCTTTGTAAAATTAATTGATTTAAATTAATAGCCTGATTGAATTAGAGATTTTCTACTAAAAAATCTACATTACGTTTTATTTGGTTTTCTATTTTATATTCATTGAAGTATCAATTAATTATGATTTTTGTGCCTAAAAACAAAATAAATATGGTGGCCCTTAATTTTTTCCTTCATTAAATACAAATTTAATTTGTAATATAACATTTAAAGTCCTATTAACGTTTACCTCATGCGTAAGGATAACCAGAGCAAACTTTACTGACCATAAAATTTTTGTATTTGTTTCTTCTAAAAGTGATCTGGTAGTATGCGTTGGGTATATGTACATAAAAAGTATGTATGTATGTGTGTTTATATCGGTGTATTTTCATTTTGAATTTATTTGTCTTCATACTAAGTTTCATACATGTGTACATATGTACATATATATGTACGAGGGTTGTGCCAAAGCTAACCGACTTGACGTATACATATGATGGCAGTGGTTTAAAAAAAATATATTTGTGAAAAGTGGCAATGATAGACATTTCAATTAACTGAAAAATTGGAGATAAAAAGGCTATGAACACGATGGGTGCCGCGTTTTCTACCCAAAGAACAAAAACAGCGTCGTATAGATGTGTCAATAGAGCGCTTGGCGATGCTTCACCGCAATTATGTCGAGTTTTTGAGTCGATTCGTAATAACTTATGAAACATGGGACAATCGCTTTACACCTGAGACAATTAAACAGGCACTAACTTAGAAAAATATTGTTCATATAAAGCAAAGACAGTTCCATCTACAAATAAGGACTTCTCTTTCTCCGTCGCTCTTCTAATTCTTCTTAATTTTAATGTATTTTTTTTTCTTCAGTAGATGATGTTTCTTCTGACCATTCGTCTAATGTTTGTCATTATCGCCAGAGTTAAGTTAAAAGATCACGTGGGCTTCTTTTTTTAAATGGATTTGTTTGTTTTTATTGAACACTCGAAACCGCAATTTTATTTTTTTTATTTATTTATTTATTTTTATTTATTTTATTGGGGATTCGAACTTAGGCCTCTTGTGTTGTATACATTAGCTTTACATCGCGCCACCCTCGGGCAAGGACATGGCGTCTGTTTTTTGAGAAGTACGTTGGATAATTTTTATTTGTTATCTCCCAAAAGGAAAAACAGTCAACGGAGAGAATTAGGCTTACTTATTGCAGCGTTTAAGTGATGAGATTAAGAAAAAAAAGAAGTGTTGTTTAATCAAGACAACGCATCACATTTTACACATTTACTATTGCGATGGTCAAAATCAACGAATTAAAGTTCCAATTCCTTCCTCAAGCAACTAACTCGCTAATTGTGGCTCCCTTAGATTATTTTATATTTATATTTTAAAACTTAAAAAAAAATTGGCCATTGATAAAGATTTCTCAACAATCAAAAAGTGGAGCTAGATTGTTCAAACCGTATTATGGAATTTATTCTATTGGTTTGTGTCAAGGCTGTCAATGCCATACTTATTTGTTTTGTTAAAAGCGTTAACAATCGCCTATTGAACGGTGCTACCAATTAAATTTTTGCATGCAACATTTTAATTAACGGATCCGAATAGAAGGTTTGAGAAGGTTTAAGACTTTACTAGAACAATCGAAGCTAATGGAGGTCTATTGCTTTGCCTACGTCAGTCAGTTATAGGTTAACAGTCAGAGTGTAAAGACGTACTAAGAGTTGAGTAAATTGGTGTATTAAGCGGATATTCAATGAGTTGGTTGCTGTATAGTTATAATTGTATAAAATTGAAGTTAAAGAAACAGCTGTATAAAGTAAAACCTTAAATTCGCTGCATTTATTTTATTCTATGCAACTTAAAAAACTCAAACGTTTTAAAAAGGTTCAAACGAACAGTACAATAAACGGGTTATCGAATCAACTAAATATGGCTGGAAGAAATGTAGCGAACTTAAAGGAGATTATGTTGAGAAATAAACAAAAATTTTCCAACATTTGATTGTTTTTTTTTTTTTTGTTAGATCGGCTTAAGCTCAGATTACACGCGTGGCGTTAATTGATCAATAAGACAAAATTTTCCTTTACTGCCGCCCAATATCAAAATTGTCCCAATTAATTTTACGAAAATAAATTAAGAAATTAATTCAAAATTTAAATTAAAAGTTTAATTAAAAACAAGAACACAATAAATATTGGGGCACTTTTGATATTTTTTTGCCGCATGATTACCTGTCAAGCCGTCATACGACTGCCGCTCCAAGAGCTAGACATTAGAAGCGCCCTCGTATAAGTCCTCGTATAAGTAATGTATGTCCCAATTAAATAGCATCACTAACAATCTTTCAAAAGGTTGTTATACATCTTGTTGAAAAACAGTCAATACTAGCAATATAAGGATAATAAATAAAAAATGAAAATTAAATGATGAGAATAATATATTAGAATGTAGCTGAAGCAATTGGCTCGTACACAATGTTGTGTAGCAAAACTTTGGACACAAAAGCGTAGTTTGTTTTTACTAAACATAAGTTTTTATTCAAACTTGTTTTAAAACTATGGCTGATGTAAGACACCAATGTTATACGACGTCCCAAACGTATTGTTACATAAATATTCCTCTTTCACTGGCCACCACTGTGTATGAATACAAGATGAGTAATACGTATGTACACACATGAATCGTTTTGCTAATCTTATTTGTATGATTGTTTTGATTTTATACTTCTATGATTTTCTCTGAATAGCATTCATTTCTGTATGTGTATGAATGTATACGTGATTATGTATATTTGTATATCGTTTTGACAAATATTTCTAACAAATTTCAAGTGAAACCAAATCAACCATATTTTACTTGTATAATTTTAAAATAAATAGACTTTCATTTATATTTTTTTTTAGAAATTTCAATTAATTAACAAACTGATATTTATTTTATTTTGGATACAAAGATGTATATGTAAATTACTTGTGGCTAAAAGTCCATTATCGTAGGCTGTAAGAAGCTGAAATTACTTTCAATTAAATTTTAGTACTTTTTTACATTTTTTAATTAATTTTATTTTACTGAATTTCAATATAACTATTGTGCAGTATTTGGTAAATCTTTGTTGTTATATTTTTAAGTTTTAATTTAAATTTAAAACTACGTACATATGTATACAGTGCTGTTCAGAAAAATAGATTCACCATAAAACAGCATATAAATTGGCTTCAGACGAAACTAAAGTTAATTTGTTTAATTCTGACAGAAGTAGTTTGACTGTAAAAAGACCTGCGAATACTGAACTCCTTAAGCAATATACAATAAAAACGATTACACATGGTGGAGGAAGTATGCATATTGATAAGGGAATATATTTCGTACCATGGCACAGGGCCTCTATTCAGAATAGAAGGAATAATGGATGCCAGTTATTATACCAATATACTAAACGATGTCATAAAGCCTTACGCGGAATGGGAAATGCTGATTCGATGGGTGTTTCAACAAGATAACGACCCAAAACATACGTCGAAGCGAGCAATAGATTGGTTTCAGTCACCGGACGTAAATCCTATCGAAAATTTATGGAAAATTGTCAAAGCATCTCTCCAAGGAAAAAACTCTTCAAATAAAGAACGGTTGTGGGAGTTAGTGAAAGAATATGAAATTTTTCCAATAGGAATATGTCAGAGACTTGTGACTGAGGAAAAAATTGTTAATTTAAAAATTATTTATGAATACATTGTTTTTTAGTTTCGATATTTTGAAGATCTATCTTTTTTTATGTTATTTATGTTATAATTTTATCAATATAAAAAAATAAATATTAGTAATCGCGTTTTTCTAATGTTTTATTGGTCTCAAAGGTGTTAGTTCATGGTGAATCTTTTTTTTTTTTTTTTTTTTTTTTTTTGAACAGCACTGTATATATACATTGTCCATGACAAGGAAAATCGTATTCTATGGATCACAATAAGAGAGTATGATAGTTCCCATCAATTTTATTTCTTATTCTTATTTTATTTTATTTATTTACGGTAGAAAAGATGAACTGTTTTCTACCGTCGAATGAAAACTCTAACAAATTGGTATCGTCTAATCGTTTGCGAAGCACTTCTCGTCTGCATTTGTCTTTTTCTTTGCGAACTTTCGATTTATCCGTGATGAGAGGTTCGCCATGCCGATCTTTAATTTCGAAATCTTGGAAAAGAGCGGTTTCCAATGTTGATACTACTCTATCAATCACACCAAATCTGTCACACATCAATGCAAAGTTAAAACAATCATATCTTTCTGTGTATTGTGAACCATTGCTTCTATGCATATCTTCTTCAACTTATGGCGGTATGTATGTTGAGTCATCGGCATTCATTGTTGGCATATATGACATAAACGTTGCTCCTTGCTCTTCATTTTCCATCACAAATACATCGACTGTTAGTCTTCTCTGAATATGTTGATCACGCATTAACTCTTTAAGGCGTTCTGGAACCAATCCGCATGTACATACAGATGCCTTCAAATCGCATTTGCATTTTCCAATGTAAAATTTTTTTTCAGAGATTTTACAAACCAGGGAGTTTCCAGGAGTGTGCCACTAGCATCGGTCGGTCGGCCCTCCAAAGTTAGTGGTGGTCGGTCATACATTTAGACTCGATTGGGGCACTTTAAATGGGTCAAAGTGGGATTTTTCAAAATTTGACCTTTGGCTAAAAATAAGAAACTTCAGAATTTGTTTTACAGGTATGGTTCTTTGGGCAAGGTTTCTTACTTTGATACCTAGAATACGAGATTTCTTGTCACTTGGGCGATGATTAAATCGACCCGCCCTAATATATAATAATAAGATAACAACACTGGCCAAAAGATAGCAACATTGACAAGAAAATACTAAAGCGTGAGAAAGATTAGAATGGCAACACTAATGTTAAGGAGTAGCGAAAGTAAAAGTGTAAATAAGCAAATGCATTTTATATATGTTTTAAGTTGTACAGTCGATAAAGCAAGTTTTGAAATTTGTGAAAAGTTAAATTTTGATAATTAGCAACCCAATTTTTCGATTATTCCAATTTTTTTTTTTTTCTAAAAAACTAAAATATTATTATTGATTATTAAATATTTCCAATTTTAAATTAAAACTATTGAGTACAACAAAAAATAAATAATATTTGTGCCATTATTATAACCTCATCATCTTTACAAATATTATTTACATAATTATTTATGAATAAATCATAATGTAAGCAAATGTTGTCAAAATGAATGACTTGAATTTTAATTGAATATGAAAAAAATTATTAGTAAAAATAATATTTTTCTTATTGTTTTCTCAAAATAAAAATCAAAAAAAAAAGTAAATAAATAAATAAAAAAATAATCCAATAAATCCAATTGTGCCATTAAATGCCCGCTATCCTACTTTAGCAGGCCACTTAGTTGATTTAATGAAGTCGTGCATTTTGTTAGCCTTCAGTTTCATTCATTACTGAAACAAAATGCTGTTCGGTTGACTCTTCTTGTTCATTATTGCAACTTCTGCAAAAAGCATTAGTTTTTGATCCGGCCCCAGATAAGTTGCTTATTTCTGTTCTGAGCAAACTCAACACTAGCTTTGTAAGCTGACATTGTTTTCGATTATTTTGTATCCCTAAAATATGTTTCAACACTTAGTCGCCCTTACTAACCTCAGGATTTCGGTTGGTGCCAGTCATGTTAGCTTCTTACCCATTAATTTTAGGAGCCTTTTTAAAAAATTCTTCAATGCCGAAAAACTATTAAGTATGTGTTTTAGTGTTACAATTCCCTCTTTCAAGAAACTGAGTCTACAATGCCTGGTCAAAAGGCCTTTCTTGGATAGTCTAATTCAAGACACAACACTTACTAAAAGTTACGAGTGGTTCAAACCCCCTCCAAAACTTGTTCCTACACCTCAAAAATCTTCTGGTGCCATTAGTGCAGTGGAAGCTCCCTTTATAATTAGCTTAGCTGCCTGTTTATTTCCACGAATTTGCACATAAACAGGGATCCAGCAAATGTTCACCATCTTTCCTCTACCCAGTTACTTGACTACTAGCTTTGAATCAATTTCATAAAAGATATATGCTCGAATGGAGTCCAGATTATCGGAAAGATACTCGTAGGGTATGCCTTATCTCTTATACTTTCTCTCCATATTGAATTGTGTACATTTTTTGATTATATGGAAAAGATGTGCATTGAAGAAAATTTTTCCTTTTTTTTTAGGGCATATTTGCTTTAAATATCTACACAATCTCTCAAAAAGCTGTGAATAATATCAAATTAAATCGATGTAAATAATGTGAACTTGCTTATGAAAAAATTGTAGCTCACGCATAGAAACCTAGTGTCTTAAATATCTTTAGTGTATCGTGACAGATTTGTATGGTGTCTGCAATTATAAAACGTTTTCATAATTATCAAGCACTCTCTTAAAGTGATCACATGGTTGCGATTTGGTCAAGTGTAAATAATTAAACATTCGCCAGTAACAGTGTTCCCTTATCAAGGTAATCTTTGATGTCCATTCACCTAAAGAAACCCACCCAGTATTTTAAAGATGTTCTCATGTTGTTGGCAAATTGTAGTGGATATGTGTTCACAGCTCCAAATCGGTGTACTCATTTGGATTGAGCCTGAATATCAATATGCAGCCCCTTGAAGTCACTATAAAGTGTCTTATTCTGGTACGATAACAACGGATAAAACGACTTCTCCCGTTGACTGCTATCTTCTACTGGACTACTGTCAAATTGTTATCATGCTGCATTTTATAGATTATTTTTGATAGCAATCAGTCTTACCATATTTTTTTATTTTTTTTTTTTCGAAAAACTGAAAATTTAGAAGAAAAAAACTGATTTACAAGTGAAAAAACTGCAAACCCCTAAAAAAGTACAAGAATTTACATACACGATAATGTTCTGTAAACGATTTCAATTTCACTCGATTTGGTTTACATAACATAACCATAGTGTATTTTTTACAACAAATTAAATGTGAAATACTCGAATGACACTGTGCTCGAATTTCACACTTTTTTCCGACAAGCGGAACATTCGGCAGTTCAACCGGATTCGAGTACGCCGAATCTAGTGGAGCTAACCGTTTTTTAGGTTAGCTCTTGTTTTCGAGATACACCGTGATTTCGAAAATGAAGGAAGTTGCACAATATATATTCGCAAAACTCAAAAACGGGTTACTTTACTTAAATAGACTAACAAAATAAAAATTGAATAACTTTTAAGTAAGTAAACTTTTTCAATCTGCGCAAATTTTTGGCAAAAGAACAGTGGGATCACATTACTACGTACGTATTAGTCATATTTTCATTATTGCAGCAAATGTATCACTCATACGTAGTGTGAGCATCATAATTTTCTACGACGGCACAGAAAAACCCACTGTGAGTATCACACACAGTGTTAACTGTCTCTTCCTTTATCGTCAGTGGTCGAAAAAATAGAGAATTACGTTGGCACACTAAAAAAGATACAAGTAAATCTCAGCACAATTATATTAAGCAAGTGTGGTGAAATGTTTACTTTAGAAATTGTAATTAAAATAACAATATTAAAAGTAAAAAACTAAAATGTTAAAAAACTGCAAAATCTGCACAATTTACAGAAAAATTTATTTGTTAAACAGTAAGAGTCAAAACTGCTCAGTGCTTTAAAAAAAACTGCAAAATACCGATTAATCTGCACATTTGACAAGGCTGATGGCTATTGAAAATTAAAAATGAAGTGAATTCCGTGTGATGAAAAATAAGAAAAACGTGGTTAAACAAAACACACGATGTTAATTGTAAATAAGTTCAAAAAGTTTCAGTAACTTATCTTTATATTTTTCATTAGGATAGAAGAATCCATAACAATTACGTGTTATCTTATCCTTTAGCTCTTGATTTGTTTTTGGCTTATTGACGTACACTTTTTTTTTTAAATATTCACAAAGAAAAAGCCCAACGGTGCCCAATCGCATGATCGTGCCGGCCAATTAACATCACCACGACATAAGATAACACAGCCATTGTATTTCTCGCGCAAAAGAGTCATTGTTTCGTTGGCTGCGAAGTTAGTGACACCTTCCTGTTGGAACCACATACCGTCAAGATTCATATCCTCAATTTCTAACCACTGGCGCTACGCTTAGTCGAAATTGATGTCTCTTCTGCGAAACTATGGCGAACAACAGCAGCTGGGCGAGTATGCACAGCTGTTTCCACATTTTCTGCAGACCCGGTTTGCTGAAACTTTCGCACATTTCTCCCGATTGTGGTCGATTATGCTGACCAAGAAAATCACAAAAAGCACGAAATGTATTTTGATTTGAACGCCCATTTTCGTCAAAGGCTTTAACAATCCTAACGCTCTGCTCAATTGTGTGCTTCGCCATGGTTGGAATTGTTCAACACTGAAACAAAGAAATGTCGAATTAAGTTGGGCAAAAAACTTAACTCACAATTAATATAGTGCATTGTGGTTGGACCACCCTTTACTATGCATATGAGTATTATTGTAATATTAATTTGATTTGATATCCTTCTGACAAGTGTTACATGAATTTCGAATATTTACATTCTATTTTATATGAGTATTGTTCTTCTTTAAGATGTTTTATTAACCTCATTCACAGCATCAATTAATTAGTTTTTTTTTTTTTTTGGAAAAGTATAAGTTTATCTATCACAAAACATGATTTTGTAAGAGAATGTTAAAATGTAAATTAATTTTTCATGTAAATTTAATTCATTGAACATCTGTTTAAAATGTAGACGCTTGCATTTAATATAAAATCAATTATTCATATGGACTAACATCTCACCGCACGTGCATATATAACCACCCTCAAAATTGCTAGCACACTCACCTACTTATATTCGTTCATTTAAACTATGAGAGCAAATAGTCACAAATTATTCTATACGTGGTTTTGAAAATCAATGCGCTTGGATTTGTGTGTGAGTAAAAGTACAATTACGATTACATTTATTAGTTAAATGTACACGTATAAACATACATAAATTCTTATATAAGTCTATATAATCAAAGATACAGACATACATATATGCACAAATACGAAAATGTATTATTGCTATGTTAAGCATTAGATTTATGTGGTTCGAAACAGCTCGTTACTAGTTAATGCATCTTTATTTACAATGCACTAGTTAAAAAAAAGAAAAAAAAAAAAAATATATATATATATATATATATATATATATATATATATATATATATATATATATGTATATGTATATGTACAAATACGAGTATACTACATACAAATATGTAAAATAGGGTATCCTACAGTAAAAATGCATTATTGTATTAAATTTTTAAATTCAAAGGAAAGAACAAATTAATTTTGCTGATGTTAAATGCATCCTAACGATTGTAGCAGTAATTAAAAAAAAATGATATTGTTACGTTTTAACCTTTTTAAAACCTTTGAGTTCTGTTTATTTGCATCAAAATAAAATAAACACCACTTTGTTGTTGTTTTACAGTTTTTATTTCCTTACTTTTTTTATAAAAATTATGTTAATGCAGCAACTTATTTATCTTGCATATTCATATTCATTCATATTCGTTTATACAACACTTTTATTTACGCCTAAACACGGCTTTATTTTATAACTGCAAAACGATAACTATATCGACGTAGACAAATCAGACTCCTTATATACGTAACTGCCTACAGTTTGGAAATTTCCAGAAATGTCTCAATGTTTTATATCCCTTAATTTTTAAAATGTAAGATTGTGTTACCCAAAAATGGTTGAACTGGCAATACCGTCAAATACAGAAGTCAGTACATCCAGGGTAATACATTATTAACCTTGACACCAATCAGTAGACAAAAAACCCATAGTGCAGTCCCTGATGTGGTGTATTTTCTTTTTTTGGTATTTTTATTTTCGTAACAGTATGAATAACTAAAATGAAGGAGTGTAAGTGTAGATGTTGTAACGGGCGTAATGCAAAAAAGAAAAGAAAATAAAATGGGCGTGACAGATGAAGTTTATTTGTTATTCGAAAGAAGTATATTCTGAATTCCTTGATGAGAATACAAAGGTCGGCACTGATTGGCATCGGTGGCGAAATGAGCTCAACGCCAGTGCCATTAGAAATACGTAAAAATTTGATATCATGTCCGAATCAACTGCTCCTATGTCTCTGGTGAAAATCAGGGAGTGCAGTTTTAGGCTATCAGAGTACTGTACTGGACTATAACGCGGGATTGGATTAATTCCGGACGGACTGCCTATTCATGTGCCTATTACCAGTGAGCTATCTGAGGACATTTATTCTGAATAGGAATATCTGGAGCGGAATACTAGTAGTATCCAATTTTCACGGATGGGTCAAAGCCGGCGGGTGGAGCATGCATATCTATTGAGAGATGTCAAAGCACTCCGGAAATTTGCCTTTTTACTAGATTGCTAAGTACCTGACTATAAAGGAGTTTCAATCATCACGAAGGGTGATGGCTAAGTATTTCAATATTAGACACATATGGGTGTTGGAACATAGCGACATTCCTGGCATCTGGCCACAGATTCTTTGTTGGTATGCCTATTTCTATCTACTGTCTACGTATAAGTCAATGGGCCGATAATACCGTCAAGAAGTTGAGATTCACTCCGACTTATCGACAAGCTAAAGTTCTCTGGCCGAGGGTGGACAGAAAGAGGTCTAGGCAGCTTTTTAACTTGCCGAGGGGCAAGATATCTGCTGTGATAGGATCGCTAATGGTACATTGTCTGGTTCAGAAATATGAACTTAGATTGGAACATAGGAACCTAAATCTATTTAGAGGCTACGCTACAGCTTATCTTAGAGTTGGTTAGACTGAGAATTAGGGTATTCTGCAAACTTATAGTTAATGCTAAGGCTCTACAGAAAATTCCTGTATGGCTGTTTTAAATAAATTCATACTAGTGGCGAACTGGTTGGATAGCTAGCCTGTGGCTGTCACAGCGGTCTCTATTGAGCTCAAGTGTGCTGGACGTTGTCAGTTTTAATCTTAGCTAACCTAACGTAGTGTATAAAATGTTTTAACCTGAAAAGAAAGCTTAAAAAATCAAATTTCTTCCTGCAAATGGCACATATGTATTTTTTGATCAAACTCCTACTCCTGACGGTTCAAACAGCACCTTGGTGATCTACCACCTTGTGTGATGCTTTTCGAGAAATACACGTGGTGATTATATTTTAGACCTAAATCGAAGGAGATGTTATGTAATAAAGGTTAAGTTGATTCGTAACCCTTTAAAAGTAAAGAATAGTTGCTTCAGATAGTGTAACTATTTGTCGCAACTTTGATTTCTCTTGTGTTAGATACCTCATGGTCTCTGAAACCGTGCTTTATATTATAAGCTGAGGAGGAGAACGCTTAGTAGAACTCTTGATGCAAAATTTACCATAATATTCATATCACCCGCATTGAATCTGTTCAGAAACAATTTTTATTTTTCTATTTGCGTCGCCTAAATTGGAATTATTTAAAACTGCCTTCTTATACATGTAAATTATCTTTAATTAAACTGTATACTCTTAAACGTCGTCGTACCATGTTAATTGTATCGTTTTTGATGAACCTTATCAATGGGAATATTTTTTGTGTGTTTATTTCAGAATCGGTTAAATTTAATGTCCCTTGTCGAAATTCACGTCATTATAAACCTTTATCTTGCTGAGCCATTTATGAAATAATATCGTCAATATATTTTTTTGTCAGAATTTGTTGATTTTTCATTAACTATTAACATTATAAAGCACAAGATTAATATTTTTCTTAATACGTAATAAATTTGTACTCTTTTCCTTTTTTGCTGTATCTAAAATGTAATGTAAAATTTGTATAATCTTAGCTTTGTACTTCTTTTCATATTAAACATATATTGTAGTTAGTCTGTAAGAATTAAATCTATTGACTAAATTTAATAAAATAAAAAACATCACGATAACTAAAAAAAAAAAACATCTAGCAAATCTTGTCATTTGATTTCCCTATGCATGCATTTTGTTTTTTAAGATAAGGCACTTCTGGACTTATCTATGCTTACATTTGGGATTTAATTTTGTCATCATCAACATATACTCATGATTTGTTATCGTTAGCTACTCTTCAGTTTAATCATGATCACAGTTGTATCCTCATGTAAAAATATAATATGCATTTTTGGCCAAAATGTATCCATTTGCGAAATAGCTTAAAATTTACGACTTCAAAGAGCCGACAATGCCAAAACTTGTTTTTAAAACCTTTTTCTTGATCAGAATAATTTTTAATATTCTAAGGAATAAAATTTAATGGTTTACCCTAAACGAAATGACGTTTTTCATCGTTTATATTAATGTTTAATTTACAACCATTGCGGTTTTGTAAAGGTAATTTCATGAATGAAAGCACAAATACAAAAAATAAACGCATTGCGCAATAAAATATATAAAACAGATACGTTTTTTTGCATATACTTAATACGTTAATTTATAGATCTGGCTATTAATTGTGCATACAAATGCATTACATGTTTTAACCATGTGCCGCAATAGAAAATAAGTCATGGCGTATGAGAAATATTATGATGAATATTAATATTCATCATAGGCATCATACATAGAAGTAAGAGAATGTGGTGCGTTGGTTTGACAAGGCTAAAAAAAAGATATATTTGTCAGAAATGTTACAGAATATGATTGTTTTCAGAATCAGAATTTAAATCGACAAAAACATTATTATGGTATTACAGAATTCAATATTATCGATTTCATGTTTGTTTATTATTAGAAAATGGTGTCATAGAATCTGTTTTTATCGTTTTTTGTCAAAAATAGCAAGCTAGCAGCTGCCAGATGTGTGTAATTTATTTTTATATTTCCTTTAGACGGCTTATTATTATTAAAATTTTTCTTTTGATTTTTTTCATAATTCGACCTGTTTAACCGTTTTTTTTTTGGTTTTGTCGAATACGGTTTTTTTAAAACGTCAATTTTTCAAATACCGAACAAACCGATTATTTTAACACGAATAACCAGTTAAGTTCTTATATTTTTTATTGCAAATTGCTAGTCGTTTACGTATTTTTCTAAATTTAATATATAACGTCTTATTTTTATATTGTATATAACAACCTTGAACGTCTCACAAATAACGTGAAAACCATGGTAGATCGAAAGAGATATGCACACTTTATCAACAATTACTTTTTCTAATTTTCTGTATATAAATATTAATTTTTTATATACGAAGAATGATGAACAACTAGACTCGTTGAAAGGGACCTGCAAACGCCGGTTTCGAACGGCAGATGTTATAGTTAGTAAAGTTTTTTAAGCGTAGACACTCATAACCAGTCTCTAGTAATGCTGTGAGGTGATACCGCTGTTGAAAATAGTCAGATGGTGTGGCTTGTTATTGAGCCAAGACTTCTTGGTTGGTAGGCGGGTGTCTTACTAAATATACCACAGTTACACGCACTCTGAAGTGTGATATTATTTGGTAATCGATGGATAAGGATAAGTAAAGAATAAGTATAGATATATTGAGTGTTGTTAAATATCAAACTGAAAACTCGCTTCGACACCAGGATTTTTTAACCACCATAAATATGTCTATGAGATTGATGTTATTGTGCAGTGAGGAAAACTTGATTCTATACCATTTAGTCTCTAGGCACTAGCAAATAAACCTCTTACAAAATACGCTGTAAAAAATTAATCACTGGATAAAATATTAGTTGCGTCGTCGATGAGGAAATATCCGGTAAGTCCTAAAAATACCGAACGTTTTTCTAGCCTACTTACTTGCTAGAAATTACAACATGGGGCGAAAATTTTTCAGTTTTGAATTGAGAAGAATTTTATTTTAATAACAGAGCCGGTTAACCGGCTGTTTGATAAATTTATAACCGACAACCGGTTTCTAAAAAATTTCAATTTTTCGAATTATTTGGAAACCGGTTTTTGAAAGAAGTCGAATAATCGATCTCCCTACACAGCACCCACCCACTAATAAAAATGTTACTATTAAAATTTGCAAAAAAAATATTTGCACATAAATTTATTTTTTACTAAATTATTGAAATGTAACCAAAAATGTAAAAATATAATTTAGAAAATAGTTTTTAGCGTAGGAAATATATTGAAATGTCAAAAACTGATTGCGATTATGATAAATCTAGGGACTATATGAGATCTACGAGTATATAACCGTGTAATTATTAGGATTTTGATGAATCTATTTTGGCAAATTCATTGATCTCTTGTGTTGAATCAACTGTTGACAACTCAACTGTCGTTCAGAAGACCGTTACAATTTGAATAACCTCAGTGAGTGATTAAAAGTCTTCAAGTGTTAATATTTTCTAAGTATAAATAGTTAAGGAAAATACGTAGATTAACTTAAATATTGAAACAGTTTTGAAAAGATTAAGTAAAGTTATTAAAGTGGTCATTAGAAAATGTAGGGAAGATTACTATATGGATAGTTTGGATAAAGTCGAAAGTGACCCAAAGAAAAATTGGAAAATTATTAACAATATCCTTAGGCGATCGAGAGTTGGTGGTGCCAAATTCAGTGATTCGCAAGGTAGTATTATTGTAGATGAACAGGCCAAAATAGTTTATTTAAATAGTTATTTTGTTTCCATTGCTAAGAAACTCTAGCGAAAAATTGATATTTTACCTGGAGACTATTTTAACTCTTTAAAGACCCTAACAGCAGCACATAGACGTTTTGTATTTACTGTCATTAATGTAAATGATGTTTATAACGTTGTGTGTAATATGCAAGCGAAGAAATCTCCAGGCATCGATAACATATCAACAAAGTTTGTAAAGGAATGCTTTAGTGACATTTTAACTATTTTAGTTGAAATTTTCAACAAAATGATTATATCCTCACAGTATCCCGGTAATGAAAATTCATAAAATAGTGCCAATTACAATTGCTGTGCTGCCTACTTTAGATAAAATATTTGAGAAACTTTTCTATGATAAACTTTTGGTTTACCTAGAGGATAATAACCTTTTATACAAATATCAACTTGGATTTAAAAGAGGCATGAGTACGCAAGACGCTGTCTTGCATGTGGTAAGGTATGTGTTCAAGGGTCTAGACGAGAGTTATAGTGGAGGAGTGATCTTGCAAGATTTTTTTACAAGACATTTGTTTCAAAGTGCTTCTGCAATAGTTTTTTCTGCGTAGAAAACTATATAACCTTTCATTGAAAAAACTTAAGCTTTTAAACAAAAAATAACGTATCAACTTGATGAGAATTAAACCATTCAGTGTTATGCGAAAAACATTATTAATTGTCCTATATTCACAATATGACTAAAATTATTCAAAATTTAGACGGTTTTTATACAAAATGTTGAATTTCATATAGTTTATTATTTTATTATAATATTTTTTATTCTGAAAAATATTTCTATGCTTTTTATTTCCAAGCAATAAAAGATACAAAAATTATCTTGTCATAAAAAGTATCATTAATTTTAAATAACTTTTTTTCAACAATTTCTTCCTCAAGAATTACATATAAAAAATATTCAGTTATCTTTGTATTTTCTCTGATATATCCATTAGGCACCATGCAGGTTTATCTTTCTTTTTGTTTTTCGTTTTTCCAAGAATATGGCAAAATTGAACATAATCAGAATTTAATATAAAGAATCAGCAATACGAGTGTTACGTGATGCAATGTTGAAAATAAAAATTAAAAAAAAAAACACAAGAAAACTACAGTTCAGAGTAAATATTTCTGTGAAAGATTCTATGTAGACAGTAACAGAGGCGTATCTTTAATTAGTATTAATACTTTGCTATTTGATGCTGAGAAAAAAATACAAAAAAACTTACTCCGTCTCTAATGCTTTATTTTTATGAAACTCACAACTCACAAACTATTATTCCAAAAAAAAAATTTAAAATTATAGAGCCAATAATGACAATTTGTTGTTGTGGCATATCTACTATGTAGTGTATTGTTTATTGCAAAAAAAAATGTTAAAAATTTTTAATGCTAAACATAAAGTGCAGCAGTTGCATTACCGTAATGCAAGGTATTAAGCAGCAAAAAATAAAACAGAATTATTAGAAATATAAAACAATAAGTCTGTTTTCCCTACACAAAACAATTTGTATCGAATATGTTTCTACAATATTCTTTTTTTAACAATAACAGCCATTTCACCACCTTTTCCTTGTTCTAAACTATCTGCAACATAAAACAACATAACAACACAATATCTTCTTTACATTCACATTCATAACATGTATTCCCCTTTGGAGCTTTTGTCGATAAAAAACTAAACAATGTTGTCAATTTGTGTCATTGCATATATCCTTTTCGAAAAGTCATCTATAACTCAACATCACTATCCCCATTTTTTTTTTTTAATATTAAATTTGACTCAATTGAACCGGATGTAAGTGCATGCATTTTATAACGAAGACCACCTATACCAACCTCCCTTTTAATTTTTTTCGAATGCTGTAGTTTATTTTCATTTATTTTTGTTTTACTTTATGCTTAAACACGGCGTGCTTCGCTACCCGTATCTTAATTATTATCTTAACTATTAGATTGGTTATCATATTTTCCCATTTTATCCCCTTAAGTTTCGAAACCAAACTTTTAATTTTTATATAAAGTGAAGGCCATTTAAAAGTTTACATTTAAATATGCAATAAAACAAAAACGGTTTGAAGTTTTGCCAAATTTATTCTTTTGTTGTGAAGTACAATCGTTCTGGTTAGAAATAAAATATAATTTCATTCATATGGCTGCCGCGGCTGGCTTCATAGTATCCCATTCATTCGGACCAGCATTCTAGGACATTTTCTAGTATATGGGGTCCTACCTCGTCAAAGGCATCACGTATGTTCACCTTCAAATGCGCAATTGTCTCAGGTTTGTCGGTGTAACACTTGTCTTTAACGGCGCCCCACAGAAAATAGTTCAACGGTGTTAAATCGCAGCTTCTTGGCGGCCAACTGTAATCAATATTTCGGCTAATTAAACGGCCATCAAACGTTTGATGCAATAAATCAATTTTGGCATGAGACTAATAAACCTTGTTTTTAAAAACATTTATCACAAAAAAGTACAAAAAGCTAAACAAAGTACTTTAGCGTACTTTCGTAGGTGCTATGCAGAAAGCAATACATTGACTAAAAAAATTATGCATACAGCTGAAAGCAGTACTTCTGCCCCCACTAAACTTATCTTAACTAATTTTCAGATTTTTTTACCAGTTTCACAACTGCTGACCAAAAAAGTGTTTCACTACTACCCAGAAATGCTTTAAGTTTGTGAACTGTAACAACCACATTTTCGCCATTTTTGTTTTAAATTTTCAATTCGTTGCTTGAATTCTGTTTTTAGTAATGACGTAGTTTTTACTTGTCATCTGTAAAGCAGGGTCAGGTTGACTCATGACCAAACATCTTATTGGAACACCCTGTAATAATTTATATAAATATAATATTGTAATATATACAATGAAATTAAACAAGTCAAAAATATTAATCATTCTTGGATTGTTTTATTTTCATAATTAATATTTTAAATTAAATTATAATTTTATTTTCAATTAATTTTATTTTCAATTAAATTATAATTCTTCGGCAATTCAGACAAACACCCACATGCCACTTCTAAATTTTTATTTATTTTTTATTTTTTTTTTCTGATATCAAAATGACTGCATAATTATTTGTATTTAAATGTTAACGATATTGAATATCTGAATTGAAATTTTTTAATGTAAAAAAGTAAATCAAAATGTTTTAGTGGCAGCCACAAAATGTAGTGACAGCAGGGCAAAAAAGAGCAATTTCTGAAATTGAAATTGAACATTAACATGAAAATATGCATATACATACATGGCTCTGATCAATTATTTCAAAAACTCTCTAGGTTCTCATTCTCATTTACACGAGATTTTTTATTTCCTAAGTAAAATGCTTTCGAAATGTTAAAATTAAAATGAAATTAAATTTTAATGTCTGCTAACCTGGTTCATACAATTTTAAAAATCGATCAATATAGTATATATGTGTGTGTGTTATTGAAAAGTCAATTAAAGTTTTTAAATAAGAATATAAAAATTCATCGAGTCAACAAGCAGTTTTTCAAGTTAGCTAAACAATTGATATGCTATTTCAATTAATAAGTTTTTGATGTCTTATGCTTTAATTTGCACGCAACATATTTGAAATGGCCACTAGATATGGTGCAACAAGTAGTAAGTTTCTTCTACAATATTTGCTCCACTCATGAATTAATCGGTCAGAGTTATTGTTAATAAAAATATAAAATCCTTTATACTAAAACTGCTATATATCCAGAATTATTTTTTATTTAATCAGGTGTTGGCATATACTTGAACTGTTGAAAACATTGAGAAATGCATACACCCACTGTGGTTATCAATCTTGCTAAAATTTTAAAAAGTGATAAAATTATGTTGGAAAATTGTTGAAGCTTTTAGAAAAGGTTTTAATGATTCTAAGGAAATGTTATAGTGTAGTGTTTAAAGTGATTGCCTACAACACAAGGTTTAAATCTCACCGAGAGCAAGAACAATTGTCATCGCTACTTCAGATTTTGAATAATGAATGGCATTAGCTTCCTTCAGATGAACCATCCAAAAAGAACAACTCAACCTCTTCCTCCTTCGCTCTAGAGGGAAAAGAAATAAAACAACGCCAGCTCTTGGAGAAAAAGGTGTATGATGAAGAGCAGCAGCAAGGCTTCGTACCATTACTACGCCAAATATACATTGAGTGTTGTTTTTAGGCAAAGCCAGAAAACAGCACCGACATCTACTATAGACACTTGCCATAGTAGTCCGATCGCCTGCTTAGCTAGAAGACAAAATTTATTATAAATAAACTGACAAAAATTATTATAAAACAACTGCCTTGTGGAACCCATAAGCACCGAAGAGGAGTTACGGAAAACAGAACTCACTTTGTTCGTTCTAAGTATTTTTTCATACGTTTTGTCATTAAGCATGTTTTCATCAGAGCTTGTTTCAGTTTTTGTTAAAAGTTTTAATGGAAATTGCATTCCAAAACAAACGAACGATGTTAATTGTAAACAAAACAAAAGGTTTTCAGAGAATAATCTTAATATTTTTTATTATGATGGAAGGATCTGTGACAATTTATGTGAAATAAAATATAGGCCAAATGCTCGCCACGGCTTCGGTAGCATACGTCTATCCGTCGGTCCATATTTTCGATGAATCTGAGACTTAATTGATATTCAATGTCGTTAATATATCCCCAACGAAAGAAGTTCAACGGTGTCAAATCACACGATCGTGGCGGACAATTAACATTGCCACGACATCAGTTAACACTGCTATTTAATTTCTCGACAAACGAGCTATTGTTTCATTAGCTGTTTGACAAGCGGCACTATCTTGTTGGAACCACATACCGCCCATGTCCATTATCTTAATCTGGCCACAAAAAATCAGTTTTCATCTAGCGATAGCGAACACCATTCGAGGTTGACAATGTTTTCCTCAAAAAGAATTGAACCAGCAGGCACATGTGTCTCCACATTGCATACAGACCTGGTTTGCTGAAATTTTTTCTACAATTCTCCCGATTGTGGACACAGTTGGTCGATTATGCTGACCAAAAACATCACGAAGTGCACGAAATGCATTTTTAATTGAAGGCCCATTTTCTTAAAAGGCTTTAACAATCTTAGCGCGCAGCTCAATTGTGTACCTTTCCATGATTGAATATGGCAAACACTGGAGCAAAGAAATGCAGTTGGGCAAAAAACTCATAATTAAGATCACGATTGGATCACCCTTTACGATACAAGCTATACGGTGGGTACATCAAAACCAATTTTCTGTTCGCACTTTATTGATTGCTTCATCTAAACGGTCGAGTTGTGAGTAGTAGAATTCAAAATTGATCGATTTACCGGGTTTTAGCAGCTCACAAGTCTCTTTGAATATCAACAAATATCAAATATCATTAATTGCCATCAATCCGGGTCTTGAAGTCGATTTAATTATGATGGTTATTCGATCAATCAAATTTCTTTGCTTTAACTTATATAGTAATATTCTAGAATGTCATGTGCTTAAAGTGTAATGCCTCCGCTATCACCTAAACTAACTCACTAAAGTAAGACGGATGATCGCCGTCGAATATTTCGAGTTTTTGCAAATCATTTCTTGATCTAAGATTACTCACAGTGCTCTTTACACAACATATTTATCGACGTATTTTTTATAGATGATAAATATATTTATTTTGAAATCATTATAATCATTGAAACCAGAAGTATACATTTGCATGTTTTTCTCATACAATCAATCAAGCCGGAAGTAAGATATTTATCCGTTTCATGAATTTTTATGAATTTTGGCAGCGATTTGTTTTTGCATATTTTCGAATATTTTATCCATAATAGCATTTTTGTGTATATTTCTGTTTTGAGAGCATATTTTCGACATTTTTTCGTATTTGAGGAGTATTTCAAACCTTTATAGGGTATATTTGGTTTTTTTTCTAAAGTATTTTTATAGCGACAGCAACATTTTTGTCTCAAATATTGACCAAATCATGGCTTTTTTGAATTATCTGTTAATTTAAATTTATTTTGTCATCTAGATCTCAATTAAGTTTATTACCGCTTACCAGGACTTTAAAAAAATGTTGGAAGAAAATACGAACTATAAAGTGCGATCGGAAAGCTTTTGATGTTCAAAATATGTTTGTATGTCAAAAATATTTATTAGAACGCTTAGATGACATACACAAATGCATAAAATGCCAATCTTTATAGATTTCAGTAGATAAAACAACTAATGTTATTGAAAAAAAATGTCGGAAATATTATAGCCGGTGTTCTGTTGGTAAAAGCTATCAAAGCCATAAATGTGTTTTACCCTACACTAACGCATGTTATATGGATTGCTCATGGACGGCATCGTTTATGCCAACGTAACTTAAAGAAAGTCAGTGCAAATGTAAAGTGTTCTTGAAAGCTCCAAATAAGGTTGAGATTTGAAAAGGAAAGTAAACGTACCTTCCATTGCCGCCCAAACCAGTTATAACTCATTGGGGCTTGCGTGCATCAATTACTACGTTTACAATTATGAAAAGATCTTAGAAGTTCTTACTGTATTAAATCCCGGTGGCGAAAGTCACAGTGAATCATCGTGACAAACGCTGAAATTAGGAAAACATCGATGACTGACGATGAATTTACTTCGGTGTCACACATGACTTTTTAAAGTAATTGTCCAAAATGTAATAGATGACAAAAGTTGATTTTTTCCTGTAGACGTCTGCTTATTGGTGAGTCCTAATAGACAATATCACCCGGAATCATTCGTTAACGGAGAGGTGTAGCAGACAAAATCTTACATCATTTAGCATAAAGTCGACTCATAATAGACAATGTCACTAAATTTCAGAATGTAGTCTACACATAACAGACAATGTCGCTTAATTTCAGCTTTTTTTAGTATAATGACATACAATGACGTTGTCATATATAACTCCTTTTGATTGTGTCATTGTCGCGTGGACTCATCAACGAGATTTTTCATTTATGAAAATTTTATACAAATTTCGACTTCAAACTGATATTATGACGATGATACATCGATGAAAAAAATTATAGTGACAATGTCGCTGAAATACGCCACCAGGATACTGCTTGAGACACTATTGTTGAGTCTCTACTATATAGTAAAAGTAAACAGATTTTTATTGTTTGTTCGGTTTAATTGAAAATGTAATTAAAAAAATTGCAAACCAAAGGCCTAACATTAGTTAAAAATTATGCTCAGATATTATAGACAACGCTCTACATTTGAAAATTTAACTTATTGTTGTCACATTATTGTTATCACATTGCAACTAAAATTACAAAAAATAAAAAATTCTATCTCATTTAAAAAAAAAAATAAGTTATGTTTTCAAAACTTCTTATAAATTGGAGTGTAGCTTTTTTTATTCTGTTATATCGTCTTTTTATCTCAAATTTTTTATATCTTTAAATATAATCAAAAGTAAACATTTATTCTATTATCAAAGAAGATATTTTTATTTTTAGAACATATTTTTAAATTTTTAGATTTTTTCTTTCGTTACTCCTCTCCTATGCCCTATGCTTTCACAGAGCATTTCCACCTTACACGATTTGCTGCTGTTATCTTTGCCTCTTTCCATGTAAATTTTTTTTTGCCTTAGTTCTTGAATAATTGTGAGTCGTCAGGGGTTTCTTTATCGACAGCGTTTCCTTGATCCTTGAGGACTCAAGTGCCATTTTTGTAATACTACTGGGCCTTTTCCTTAAGGTATGGCCGATTCGTCACCACTTTCTTTACCTTATGTGCTTCAATATGGGCTCTTCATATATCAAATTCAAATTTTTAGATAATATTTTAAATTTTTGGGCCTATTTTAAGCACATAAACATTTTTTAAGAGCATATATCTGGTATAGGTATTTAAAATTTAAATATTCACGCAAGCTTTTGATGTAGCTTATGTATGTTTACTTTTACAACATTTATGAAAATTTACAAAAAAGCATACAACCCTTTAAATTACGTTTTAAATTTTCGACCTTATTTCGGATTTATTGGAATATGCATGCGGCTAAAAATAGACATTTGATGATTTAACAATTAAAGATTTGATTAAAACTCACTTTTCTTTTTAGTCCAAAACACTGATTTCAAAAATATTACTTTAATTGGCAATATTTGTGTTTTAATTTTAAATATTTTATCGCCTTTGTTTTCTTTCCTTTATCATTTAAAAAATACTTCATTATTTAACAAGAGTATTTAATATTGTTTTATTATACATTTTATTTGAATGTACTTTTCCTTTTGTATTAATTACTTATTGTTAAAATGTTACCATATTAACGGCCATACGTACATATACTCACTTTTATTCAGACTATCCAATCGATCATTTTTATTACAATACATCGTATATACGGGTAATAAAATTAAAACACACTCTTTGCTGCATATGAGGCATTTTGAGTTAATTGTAACATACTGCACGGGATTCCTTAACAACGTTTATGCCTTTTCATTTAAACGCGAAATAATTCTCATAATTTTTTATTCATGGGAAGGATGTTTTACACAATAAAATATTGTACATTTTTCCTTTTGTTAACACGTTTTTCGCAATATTTGTTTCCATTGCAAGCGAATAAAATTCGAGTTTAAAACTACGCGTGAATTCCTCTTCAATGTTCAATGATTGTTCAGATGTTCTGATATCCTGTTCTGTTTGTATGAGGGCTGTGTGTATAAAAATATGTGTATGCGGTGAATATTAACGTTTAAATTTATATCCTTTTTTAATTTAATTCTCCTTTTCTTTTCATTTAAATCAATTGAAGAGTAAATTTTATGGGACAAAAGCAAAAAACAAAAAAACGTTACGTTATATGCCACAGGTAATAATGCAGTACTTTTGGGTAAATCTTAAATTGCTATTAAATTGAGATTATTTCGTTATACAATAATAATTTCGATTGGTTTAAATAATAATAAGGCAAAACTGGAAAACATCCTATTATTTTAGTAACCAGTGTACCACGCACAAACGTATAATCGTTTAACCATCTTAATCTTTTTAATTAAACCAAGTCAAGTAAGACTCTGTTAATTGCACTCTTATAATTAAGATGAATTTAAATTTTATTCGAATATCTTTACCCAAAAGCAAAAACGTTTTTTATTTTTTAGTACGATCCCACAGCTATTTTTTCATGTATTTTTTATATTGGAAAAGTTCCATAAAAAACATGTTTCAATGATCGAAGAGTAAGCTTGTTCCATAACCAATAGGCCTTCTGTCGGGAAAGGTTAAAGAAAGTTTATTACATTTGAAAGTATATTAGAAAACTAATCAGTTTTAAAAAATACATACATACGTACATCTTATTGCCATAAGAAGGATTACTTAGAGAATTTCAGATCCCTTACGTAATATGAAAGACATGCGCTTACCGAATCTTATACTAAATCGAACGGTTATTATTTGAACAGTTTTGACCGGTTTTTGGATTTTGTAGAATACGGTTTTTTTTAAATGTCCATTTTTCGAATACCGAATAAACCGGTTTTTTACACGAATAACCGGTTATTTTATTGCATAATTTTATTGCAAACATGCTCATAATTAAGATATTTTTCCAAGCTTAATATATAACGTTTTATTTTTATATAGGTATACGAAAACCTCTAACGAATCACAAAAAACCTTAAAACCATGATAGAATGAATAAGATATGTACACTTAAGCAACAATAAATTTTACGCACTTACACTCCTAACGAATTACAGGTTCATAATAATAACTCAGAAAACAAGGCTCAAACGTATTATGTTCAATTAAATAATACAGGCGCGAAAGTGGTGCACTTAACCCAGAGACCAAAAGAGGTTCATTTTGAATAGCTTTAGTAGAAAGATAGAGAGAGAAAGAAATGTGATCAATGATCACGAAAACAAGAAATGGAATAAAAGAACTAAGAAAAATAAGACAAGAAGTATGGAAGGAAGGGCAAGGTAAATGTCAAGGCTCTCTTTACAGCAGGAGTCCCCTCACCAGTTAGCTAATGTCTAGCAAAAATCCCCCCAGATTGAAAAATCTGGTAGACGCAACCTAACTAAGGCCACCGAAAAAGTTGCGTTAATGTATAATGAACAAAAAGACTAGTATAATTCTGAGAGACTCCGTCCTAGATTCAGAACCTATTTCGTTTTTGAACAGACCATACTACGGCTCTTCGATAATGGGGCTTATTAACCTCCTTAGATATGTCCATAAGATTGACGTAATTGTGTAGCAAGGAAAACTTGTTTCTATACCAAGTAGTTCCAAGACGCTGGCTTAGTGTGTTACACTTGCATATATCAATCACTAGGTAAAATGTAGTACGTTGTGTTGTCGAGGAAGGAATATTTTTTAAGGCCTTAAAAAAGCGGAATGCTGTTCTAACATATACTTACTAGCTAATTGATTAATTGTTAACTGTTAATCGATTGTTTAAAAATTATCACTTTTCTAATTATTTGGAAACCGGTTTTCAAAAAAAGTCGAATAATCGATCTCTCTACTATATAGTTTTCCTAAAATAAAAAGTTATCAAGTACTTTATCATATAAATTAAAGTTATAACAGAATTCACTATTAAGCAATCCCATGGACTTGGCCATTCGCCCAATCATACAGTGCCCAGTGAAATAAGCAGTTTCCTAACATAATTGCCAAATATTATGGCGTTTTCTTATCTGAAAAAAGCTGCTTCTCTTTCTTTTTGTGCATTAATTTTAAACAAAGTTTAGTGCATAGAAATCTCTTATCTCTTAACATGTTGTTTTTTAAATTTTGATGCTCTTGATTTTTGACAACATTTTATGGTAAACAACAAAAGAAGTGCAACAATTTTTGTCAGAAAAGAAAACGCCATTAGCCAAGCTTAAGTTCTCATGCTATCGCTTACAGGTAGTAACGGAAACCTGAAGTTGTTTCCTCTCCTAATGGGCTCATCTCTAATATCTTCTAATCAGACTTCTTCAAGACATCCAAGATTGCTTTCATCAGCCATCTCATATCCAGCTTAAGAATATCAAGTCTTCTGCAGTGCTCGACTTGTGATCTCAGTAGCTTCACCTGACTTTAATTAACATTGAATGCCTTCATTGCTCTCAGCCTATGGACAAAATTATATGCTTCCATGGTTTGCACGGTAAAGATAAAAGGCTTAGAATTTGAATTCCTTGAACATATCCTCTACTAGTAATGGACATTCGAAAAAAAACATCGATTTTTTTTTTTTTTTTTGATATCATGCATCTCAAAGTTACGTCGATGATGTATCGATTTCTCACAAAATATATCGATGTTTTCTTTGAATCGATTGTAGGTATAACAAGTTTAATTACATTAAAAAAATACAGGAATATGGTTCCGAAAACTTTAACTACATTTTAAATATAAAATAATCAATACAATCCTATCGCAAAAAAAATAATCGCAATTGTTCGAAATTGAGCTTTCTGTGATTTGAATACATTGCACACAAATACATCACCTTCTTCTATGAATTAAAAATTATTTAAGTTAACGCCTTTCTAAATGAGATTACAGATTTAATCGAATAAAAAGTTTGGCTAATCTTTTGCCAACTACTATAGTCTTTTTGAAGGAACAGATCTTGGCAACATCGTTAGTTATTCAAAGGCGATTTTACATATGATTATTAATTGGGGTAACTGAGTATTGTAATCATTAAAAATTTTCAACAGATTTTCATTCAGTTTTCCAACAGAAGCCCTCAAATAAACTGGAAGCTCATGAGACAATATTTCTTCTGATTTATTACTTTTCTAAGTCCGACGTACCACTTTGTAATGGTTAGTCCAGAACGAAAGGATATTTTTACTTTTAATAGATTCAGATTCAATGTAATCAATTCCATAATATTTGCAATAACTAGAGTACTCTGCAGCCGACACAATTGTCCGCATCCTAGAAATGTATGTGTAAATCTTTTAATGAGAGTCCACCACAGAAATAAAAAAAATTAAATTAAAAAATATTAAGTATATAGTGCCTTGACCTTAAGCCGAAAATAAGTATTTTGTTTATTGCTGTTATTCATAATTTTGTAGTCGTATTACTCCTAAAGTGCTGACTCGATTTAAATAAAATTGACATAGTGCACACTTATAAGCTGATTTGGCAGCCCACTGGGTAAACCAATTAAACCCAACTGGGTTTTAATTAAGCCCAACCGGGTTATACTGGGTGGGTTTTTTTATTTAAAGTTTTTTGTTGTTTATGTACAACAACAAAATTAAAAATTTACGTATTGGGAGTACAAATTAATTTGTTCCCTTTTTTAGTTCAGAAATGATAATGAATTAATAATTATATCAAAATAAAAAATTATCAAATCACTGGCTTACATCTTTCCCTCAGCTCTAAGCTAATGTCCAAAACCCGTCTTAGAAAAACTTCTCCTTTTTTGAGGCGATCCACTTTGAAGCCGATTTTATATTTCTCCAAAAGAAGTGACTCGGTGACATACTAATAGATATTGCACCCATCGAAACAGCGAATAGTCAGAAGGAGGATTGTTTGAAAACTTTGCCACGAGAGACGGAGCGTTGTCATGTAAAAGGAAAACTTTATGTGTCTGTCTTTATATTCTGCCTGTTTTTCTTATAATGCACGGTTCAACCAAATTAATTGCAATCTGCTTCGAATACCGGGTTTTGGTAGTTCATAGTACACAATGCCGCCTTGATCTTACTAAGAATGCAAAATTGTATTATAAATATTAAATCAACGTAATTATACTAACAAACAAAAAATATTGTCGAACCAAGCGAAATTTGGGAGCAGTTATAAAACCCAAAAAAGAGCCAATAAAAGCCGGTGGGCTGGTTTTTTTTTAAACCCGGGTTTTTGCCAACCCTGTTTATAAGGGACATTCTTTAAAACCATATACAATGTAGACATATATCTTTTCAAAATCGATACAGTAGCACAGGCGTAAAACGGTGTTTGTTTATTAATTATATAGATGAACCAAACATGTAAAAAAAAACTCACAGATAACAATTTTTTTCTTTCGAAATTCTTTCCTAGAAAGAAAATCATTAAAATATATAGAGTTATACGTCTGGTCATACATTAACGACAAAAATTATAGATGAATAAATTATTTGTTGCTTTGATCTCAAATTGTTGTTTGTTGTTGCGGTATAAAAAATGACATTTAACTTAGGCTATAAAGTATTTGTATTAAGTTTTTATTTCGATGCAACAAATAAAATACATCAATATCTCATCAATGTTGATCAGAAAAAAAACACATCGAATTGTTTCGATGTATCAATGGACTACATCGAGTATTTTTAAAACATCGATTTATATCGTCCACCACCATTCTCTACCTTTTCATACCATGCACTTTATGGACAAAAAATAACCGAATTTTTATTATATTTAGCAGTCATATGGAAATGTATGCTATTTCCTGAACAACATACTTTATCGGTGATTAATTCAGTGCTTTTTTCAAAAACTTTTGACTGAATACATTTTACTTTTATGAAATTGATGACACTTTCCTCATTTTATAATACATGGGCTGAAAAGTCACGGACCTAACACATATATGGCGCTCGTTTTATTGAATTCACCTCTTTTTCAGTTAGTTCTAATCTTGAAAACAGCTGTTAAAATTTTACGATATTCTATTAATTAGTTTTTGAGTTATTGTGCTAAGAATGACGCTACTTTTGATTTTTTTTTTTTTCAGAACAATCGATCAAAAACAATTTCATGTTTTAATTCTACTTCTTGGTGGGAAAAAATACCGTTCAATCGAAGCAATAGCTTGAAAAGTATTATGTGGACTCCGCTTCATCAGAAATGCCAACGAAACGTTGGCTTCAAACGTGGTTGTAGAGACACCGGTGATGCAAAATGCAGTGGACGTCCAAATAAGGCGGTAACACTAGACATAAAACATCAAAAAGAGTTGCGTGACATAGCTGACATCGTAATGTTATTAATAGAACCTGTTGGTTTTATATTGCATGAGTATTTGACTATGATAAAGCTGTGTTTAAGGCGGGTACTGCCTTTACTCACTATTGATGTGTCACAAGTCCATTAAAACAATGGATACTCTACATAAATTGAATTTTGAATTGCTCCCACATCCACAGTATTCGCCAGATTTGTCTCTCAGTGACTACCGGCCGTTCACAGATCTCAAAAAATTTTCGCGGGTAAGAAATTTCGCACGAATGAAGATGTTATCGCTGAAACTGAGGCCTATTTTAAAACAAAAGATAAATAGTTCTCATAACGCTTTTGATTAGTCATAATACAATATAAGCAATGTTTCTCACACCAGACGTGGATAAATTGCAATTTAATTTGCAATTAAGGTTACTTTCAGGAGTTCAACACAATCTTAAACTCCGCTACAGAATTTGTTGCAAATCAACTGTATATCTAGTCGATATCCTTTCTTTCTTTACTTCCCGATGTGGAGCACCCAACCACTGGGTTGAAACCACGGTTGGAAAAAACTCGGGCTTTTTTTAGGTTTTTGTTGGGTTTTATTGGGTTTTATAACTATTTCCGAAATTCGTTCAAGTCGGCAGTATATTTTGTTTTTAGTACTATTACCTCAAGGCATCATTGTGTGCTTTAAGCTACTAAAACTCGGTGATCGGAGCAGACTGTAATTACTTCGTTTTAACCGTGCATTTTAAGAAAACAGCCATAATATAAAGACAGACAGGTAAAGTTTTCCTTTTGCATGATAACATTCGATCTCTCTTCGCCAAGTTTGTCTAAAAAGTGTTATATACAACCAAATGCCACATTATGGTGAGTGTGGCAAATATTGATCCTTCTGAATATTATCTGTTTCAATGGATACAATATCTTTTGGCATGTCACCGAATCACTTCTTTTGAAGAAATATAAGATCAGCTTCAAAAGACGAGTAGTTTTCTGAAATTGGCTCAAAGGTGAGGAAAGTAAGTAAGCAGTGATTTGATAAATTTTACTTTGTTAACTTTGAATTATACGCCCAAAACGTAATATTTAATTATTTTTGTTGTAATTATAATACGAAAACCTTTAAATAAAAAGCACACCCGGGTACGAGTACATTTCTTTCAAGACTTCTGACATTAACCGTTTAGTCGTTGGAAATCTTTATTCTCTTAAAAAAATAGTTGCTGGAAGCAAAATCTTCTGAATATGACACCTAAGACTCGATTGTGAAGTTTGAGCAAATGTATTTATTATCCCATAATTATAAGCGTTTTTATTATTTTTTACGTTTTTACCTTTTTAATAACGTGTATTTATGAGTTCGTAGATTGTGGTTAAAATAATTTTTGATTTTAATTAAGAATCCTTTATTCAACAGATTTATGTGCACCACTGCTTGTAATATTTTTACAGGCAATAATAATTTTTATTCTTAATTATTCTGTCTGTTTAAAACTTTGCAAACAACAGCAATAACACCACAGATCTTTCTTCCTAAAGATCTTCCAACCCGATTGTAGTTATAACTTAGGTTTGATCACAACCTTTTCAACCAGAGGTTATCCACACTTAACTCTCTTTACTGAGTTAGCTCCAACTAAACTGGTTTTTGCTTCACTACTAGCTTCACGAGCTTACTCCTTATAAACTCTCTTCACACCAATAACACATTCGCTGAGTTAACTTTACTTAAACTGACTGCAGTTCGCATCAATGTGCTTTTTATATGGCTGAGTAAACAACACATCGAAAGCTCTCGAACCTATCGATATTTCAGGTAGATTCCATTTCTTTCTTTTAATTTCTTTTAAGTTCTTTTGTAGCCATGCCTATGTGAAAATCTACCTCTTTCAACTCTTAGTATTTGTTGCTGCTTGTTTATTGTCTGTTACTTGTTTTCTTTGCTGCTTAATTATTGTTGTTGCCGTGTTATTTTTTTTATTTACTTAATCTTTGCTAATGGTTGTTGTTATAGATTTGGTTATTTGTAAACAGCACGTATAGTTGTTCTTGCAGCTTTGGTTTATTTATTTTAGCGATGTAATAAACGCTGTGGTGCCCAACCTTATTTTCGTAAGAACATTGTTTTAAGTAAATGGCATTTTACCTTATCACACGGAAGTCGAAAAAAACAGTGAACCAAACTGTTGTATTTGATCCAACTTGGAATGGTTTTTTTACTTAATAGTGACCTTCTTAGACAATTTTAGAGCAACTTTAAATCATGTTTCTCTGTATGTCACTGTTTTCAGTGATGTAAAACATTTTATTTAAATTTTTATACCATGTAGGGTATTCATTTAGTCCTCATTATCGTTCATTACATTGCATTTTATTTTGTTTTTTATTTCATTTTTAATGGTCATGTTTAAATGAAAAAAAGCAAAAAAGAAAAAAGAAAAATATCTCGCACAAAAGTCGTCCGATTAAATATGTGGATAAACGGATTATTGATTGCATTTTTCATTACGCACATTAATACAGATATTCACTTACAACCACACATATTCACACACACGCACACACATATACAATTATTTATAACTGTGTGTGTGTGTCGTCGAGTACTTGTTGTTGAATATTGAATTTCAATTTTTTTTCTGTTCTCATTTTTTTTCCAACATTTTTCATTTGCCTCGTCGCCAATGGGCACTTAATTTGCAACAATTTTTTGTTCTTTTCAACTGCGTTTTTTATTTTCTCTTTTTCTGATTGTGTTCATTCATAGTGGGGATTTTTACAACTTTTTTTTACTAACGAATAAACGTGTTGGAATGACTGCATAAATGAATGAATGAATGAATGAATGACGAATTGACTGACTGACTGCATGAATGATCGAATAATGTTTGAATGAATGAATGAATGGTATGAAAATGAATAAACGTTTGGTTGTTTGGTTTTTTGAACGGCTTAATATAATTAAATTAAAAATTGTTTAATATGTGCAATAAAAAAAAAGAACGAAAAAATTAATATCGAAAAAAACATTTGGGTCAATTTAAACAGCAAAATCTGCAACAACACAATGACAAACAGAAATGGGCAGTGAAGATTTTTTACAATTTTACAGATTAATAAAATTATATTCTCATTAATACTTTTCTGAAGCGTTTAATTTTATTTGCTTTTTTTCATTTTGTAAATCAGCCAGATAATTTTAATCAACCTTAAATTGTTTTATAAATGAAATTATTCAGATAATTATCAATCGTTATTTTAAGTGTGTGAAACGAAATTCTAAAAATAGTAAAATAAAAGTATTTTTGCATAAAGCCATGGAGTTAAAGCAAAATTTAATTCTGAACATATAAATTAGAGTAAGATTTCTGCCACTCTATGAGAAAAAACGTGATAGAGCTAAATTGAAAAAATAAAAAAATAACAAAGAAACAAAAATATTGGCATTAACATTTGAAAATGATTTCGAAGATATGACTACCGTGCCTGTCGTAAGGCATTCTAGACTACCAAATTTGAGCTGCTTTTTCGAGCATTGTTAGCCGTACTCGTATGTCATAAATAACACGTACAATGTAGCCTCCAAGAAGTCAATTGTTGCTGGTTTATCAGCATAAACCAGTAAGTTCATGTGCCCCCTTAGGAAATAATCCGGTGGCCAATTTACAGACAACCGGCATAAATATAAAACATATTGTTAGGAAAACAAAAATGCCTAAAAAGTATATACATCACATAAGTTCCTTTGGGACTGTATTGAGGGATTTTGGTCTATTGGGTTGTGTCAAGGTTGTTAATGTGTCACCCTAGCAATGCAGCATCTATTTGTATATTTGGCAGCATTGCCAATTCGACCATCTTTGTGTGTTACATTTGAAATTAACGAAAATAATTCGAATGTTGTAGGATGAACAAGAAGATTCGGAAGTAATTTAAATTTTATATAGAAGGCTGCGCCTTATGCATTAGTTAGGATAGTTATCGTTTTGCAGTCATAAAGTAAAGTCGTAATTGGGCGTAAATAAAAAAAAAATATTATTAAATGAAAGAAAAATAAGTTGCTGTATTAAGTTAAGCTGTATAAAGATAAAGTGAGAGAATAAAAACTGTAAAACAACAATAACGTGGTGTTTATTTTATTTTGACGCAATTAAAAAAAAAACGCAAACTTCTTAAAAAGGTTAAGACATAACAATATAAAGAAAAGTTACACACAAAATACTGATCTTACAAATATCATAACGAGTGATTTTTTAATCGTTTGGGTTTTGAGCATTTAAAAAATAACAAAAAATTCTGCAAAAGTGAATGAAATATATATAGTAAATGTTGCCCGCGGCTACGGCGAAGGTGGACCATCCGTAAGCCCCAACTTCGGCATACATTTTGGCCGGTAGCTCAATAATGATGGTTGTAAAGGTTTCTTCCAAGGCTAGATTTGTGGCTGGCTTTTTCCCTGTATAAGAGAGACTTCACGTATCACCACAAACAAAAGCCTAGTATTGTAGTGCCGTGTGGCATGTGGCACCGTCCTGTTGGAACCTTCATTGAAATTGGCCGATATAGCAACAATGTTCCGCTTGGTACGCAATCTTCGCATATGGGTTGGTGAATTAATATCCAATAAAGTGAAGTTGGCACGGAATCTGATCACTACGGCTTGAATAGCCTGTTCGTTGGGTCGATTATGACGACTATTCGATTAAGACGTTAATTTTGTAATTGAAGTAATTAACGAAATATGTACATTTTAACACAGCGCGAATTTTGATTTTGATACAAACTGTTTTAAGCACAATCAGCAAACTTTGCTCTTTGGCATGTTAAATAGTTAAAAGAAAGTACAAAATTCTCAATATAACGGTACCAATTAAGTTGCAATCTATAAAGTGGTTAGGCAGTAGTTCTTTACAGAACTTTTACGCAAAATGGGAAAAAAATTGCTTGTGAAAATTTAGTGAAAATTAAAATTTAAAAAAAAATAATTTCTTTTCTCCGTTGGATTGAATTTAAAATTTTATTTTTTTTTTTTTTGTATTAAGTTGAAGTGTTTATTTTCATAATATGTTTATAGGTATAAAGGTAAATCAAGCAACCGTTTGCTTTGAATGGAGATTTTTTTGGGAATTGGAGCTGAAATTCGTAATTTTCAGCAGAACAAAAATTATTGCCATGATTTAATACGTATTTCAATTTCAGGTATTTAGTGATAAAATTCAATACATGCATTGTTAGTTTCATAGTGAACCTTACTGAGCATTTTTACATTGCCAAATGTCGTGAACTTTTTTTACACTGAAAAAACGAATAGAAGAAATCATCCGTTATATACAGACAGCGTCAAAAAAAGTGTACACTCTCATTCTCTAGAATTAAGTTTTTGTTTTAGTTTTTAAGCTTGCGATGAATTTAAACAAGTATTTTTTAAGACTGTATTTACGGCTTTACAAAATGCATAAAAAACAACAACAAAATTCTTACAACAACTTAAATTATAAAACAAAAACTTACGGTATTCTATTTTTTACGCGTCAATAAAAGTGTACAAGACAAAAACCTATGCCAAAAAAAAAAAAAAATTAAGTTAAAATACCTGGGAAGTAACAACATTTTTTAAAGATGTTTTCAAGTACAACAAGAATCTGCTTTTAAAATTTTAAAAATACTTCCGAACTCCTGAGTTATAGTCCAAAAACCTGTTTTTCGTGCTTTCAAACACTTCTAACTAATAACTTAGCCAAATATTAACCGTATTGGTATATACTATACTTAAGTTAACTTGTGGAATCTGTGTACATTGTATAAACAAACGCATTTTTCATCCAATTTATTCCAAATTGTTCAAGTTTAGAGATTTTTTAAACGCTATCTTATATAGGGACCGTATTATATATGAATTCATTATAGAAGTACGTTTAGTTACGAATACAAAGATACTTGGTTTTTTAACATCCGATGAATATTTAGTAAGTTAACACATCAACTTCGTAAAGCAACAAATGTGAATGAAATCTTTCAAATAGCTTTTTATGTAAATTTAAAACTGGAAAAATATTAAAATTTGCTAATAATAGTATGATTTTCTTAAGAGATCCTTTATTTTTTTTTTAATGCGTAAAACAATAATTTTTTTTTTTGCATACCTTTAGTTGTTGTAACAATTTTTTGTTTATATGGGCTAAAAATCGATTGATTTTTTCATGAGTTGCTTTACGACGTAGGTGCTTTAACTCATTCAATTTCCAATGTATCGTAAAAGCCCAAGTATCTGGAGTAACTATTCTACTTCATTCCATATCTTCTAAACATATTCAAATCGATTAATAATCAGCTAAGTTATTAGCTTATAAGTGTTTAAAGGTATGAAAAACCGGTTTTTTGATCGTAACTCATTTACTTCATTCTTTTTTTTTGCATACACTTTTTTTTGACACGTAAAAAATGGAGTACCTTTCGGTTTTGTTGTATAACTTAAGTTGTTGTAAGAATTTTGTTGTTTCTATGGATTTTGTAAGGCCACAAATATAGCCTTAAAAAAATATAATATGTTTAAATTGCTCGCACGTTTGAAGATTAAAACAAAAACTTAATTTTAGAGAATGAAAGAGTTCACCGTTTTCTGGCGGTGCCTGTACATTTATAGCAATTAATGAAAATGGTAGAAAAAAGTAAAATTACACATGGAGCTAATTACAAACGGGTTACACACATAATCGAAAATTACACCAAAAATTTAATTACACGCAAGGTAACAACACTGGATACAACTGTATTTTATCGTAAAAAAGAGTAGAGAAAATGATCAAAGGTTTTTACAGTTGATTGATATGGTAACTGTACTCGTATCTCTTTTTACAGCAAAAACTGAAAATTGAAAAATTTTGAGTTGATTTACATTAGAGAGACCAGTGCGGTATGTATTTTAAGTACTTTCCACACTTGCCTTTGCTTATTAAAATTTTACATGATTTTTTAATCCTGTAGCAGATGTCATTCCCCTCGAGTTTCAATTGGTGCGGTGTTAGTTATAGATTCATTTTAAGGAAGGCCCCAAATGACATTTGCTCTAATAATATATGAAATATTTTATTTTTTGTGTAGAGAGGGAAACCATTCATCAAACGGCCTTTCTTTGTTCGTTTGTACAATAAATAACTTTCTGAGGATCCCCTCATGAATTTATTTTACACCACCTGTAAGTATACCGTCGTTATTATTCACATATCATATATAAATATTTTATTCCGCCAGCTATAAAAAAGCTCTGAAACAACATTATCGACAGCGAATGGTTGTTGAATTGACTAACAAAAATAAACTTTGGGAAAAGATATAACCAGTTTCAAATAAAAAAAAATAAGAAACATAAGTAATAAGTATACACGTAAGAGTAATGATAAATAAAAAAAATAATAAAGTTATCCTTCATAACTAAATATGTATCAAACAAAAAACAATAGTAGCTTTTATCTTAGGCAATATTAAGGCCCTTTACACCGAAAAAGAATGCCATTTTTCATAATTGAAAAAATATATACATATAATACATATAATTTTAGGGAATTAAATTTTTAATTTTTTTAATTTTCTCGGGGTAACTCTGCAGGCTGTTATGTTGAGACTTACATTTTAATTGAGTCAATTAATTTGCAAATTCAGTTCGAATTTGATGTTTACACATAACGCAATCAAGTTTACTCATTAAGCATTAGAAAACTGCAAACTTTCGAATACATTTTGTTCGCAAAAACTTTAATTTGGGAGCTTGGAAAAATGGATAAGGCTTCGGCGTTAAAAGATAGTAAAATTAAATCAAATTCCATATGCATGCATACATATTTCCGTTTATTTCTTCTTTTTTTACATACTTCCATTGTCATATAAGTACTTCACACAGAGTTGGCACACTTCATTGAACAAATCTCATTTAATTCATTTATTCTGCAATTAAGCGCTAATTGTGCAATTTACAAACTGAGCTTTTGTGTATGAAATTGAGCCCAATAGGGTGTTTTAATTTTACCAAAGATGTATTTTTATATTACTATGATTACAGTAGATAAAATTTTTATATACCAAATTTTAAAAAGATTGAATTACATTTAAAGGTTGCACATATTGTCCAGGTTTGAAGAAAAAATTTAAAAAGTACGATTTTTTAGATTTTTCTAGTTTTATTACGAAAACTGCTATAGAAATAATTATTTCTAAATAAAAACTCCTAAAAAGGTGACAAACTGTGGGATACTACAGTATATAATACAGAGGTGTTCCAATGGGCATGTGCTAGAAATGAAACGGACGGTAAGACAATTGCTGTAGTTGGCTTTTTGTCTTGTAAACTACATTCAGGGTGGCCTAAAAGAGCGAAATCATTCAGGAGAAGACTATGGAGTTATTGCAACTATCTCTCCTCTACTTAGGAGGTTGGTCCACAAAAGCCTTTAGAGTCCGGATCGCAGGATATCTGTATTATGCAAGGCGGATGGCAAAAGCAATATACATCTGCTATTAAGTTGGACTCTTCGGTAAACGTTTAATAATCCTCAAGAAGAAGCAAAAAGATTAAAATGTGTTTCACATTCTGTCAGCATTATATACGTTTGTTTTTGGCACATGTTTCTGCCCTGTTTCTACAGTTTTCGATTAAAGTATTCAAAACCAAATATAAAAGGCGTTCAAACGTGTTTAGCAATAAAAAATTAAATAAACGTTCATCAGGTGACTCTATACGATAAAATAGAGTCACTTGTTGTACGTTCGTCCAATTTTTTAAACCTCTTTTCATAACAAGTATGGCACTGTGGTATCGTAGGTAAGACACCCGTCTATCAACCAGAACGTCCTCGGTTCAACACCAGGCCAGACCATCTGTAAGAAGAAAAAAGTTTTTACCATTGGTATAACCTCATAACATTAGCTAGTAACTGGTTATGAGTATTACTACTATTGAAAACTTCTCTAAATACACTTGTAGGTCACTTTCAATGAGTCTAAAAGTAGAATCGGGTGCAGTTCATTGACTGAGAGAAGTCCCGGTGTTCTTTCATAGAATGTTATGGGAATTATATATATATATATGTATATATATATACATATATATACACATATATATATATATATATATATATATATATATATACATATATATATATATATACATATATATATATATATATACATACATACATATACATACATATATATATATATATATATATATATATATATATATATATATATATATATATATATATATATAAAACAAACCCAAACTTTTTTCAAAAAAGACCCAAAGTCCAAGAATAAGTCAACAAAAAGAATAATTTCTTATAAGAATAATTTCTTATTTTTGAAGAATAAGAATAATTTCTTATTTTGACAGTTAAATATATTTTTTTCGCTGTTAGCGTTGTAATTGGTGGGCCTAATTTCAAAGTTATGACGTCTAGAAGTTCCTAAGAGGTGCAGTAACGGGATGTGTACAAAAAAATAAATATATTAAGAATTTGTTGTTGGAATTCTCAAATGATTTTAATTTTTTTTTTATAAACTGTATGTATAAAAACCTAAATGTATTCTGATGCGAGGAGTTATTAACATTGCCAGAAATGCAATTTAACATTTGTTTGAAAAACTAATAAGAATTTTATTTAAAAAATAAGCAATATATATGTATATATGTTCATATTCTGTTTTGTGTATTTTATTTTTGTGTAAAAAAAAACAAGTGTCAAAGAGAAGTTGTTTATACCATACTTCAAGTCATATGCTTTAATATGGCAACATCAAATATAAATCTACCTTTAAGGGTTAAGGGTAGGATGATCTTCCCTTTAGCATAGCGTTCACTTTTAGACTAAAGTGTACTTATAATAATGAAAAAAATTATCTGCCCGATAACATCTTATCTTTAGCTAACGGCAAGATGTAATATTGGTCCTAAATCTATTGATATAAAATATTTGCTTTGCAAATCTCTTAGTTACTTGCGTTAAATTGATGTAAGTCATCAAATTACAACTCGTTGTTTTAGAGGCTTTATAAAACTCCTATCCGACGTGGAAAAATAATCCTCTAACGGTCAGGAGCATTAATATTATTCACGAAACTTGGGCTTTTTTTGAGCAATAATCCGTATAAGAATAATTAATTTTATGCTTTTTTGTCTAGAACTGTGGTGTTTGATAAAATAGACTAATAAAAAACGGAGGCCTTAGGGCATCCTTGAGCGTTTAGGGTAAAAAAAACATCAATATATTTTTATTTTGTAGATTTTATTGTATCTGAAAAAAGGTACTTCATGGTAAAATTAGAAAAAGACAAACAAAAAACTATCTATGCCAGAGGTAAAACAAATGGCATAATCACAGGGGACCTGTACCGAACCCAATTGATTCATTTGAAGAGAGCAATTAACGAAGAACGACCAGACACGAGGCCATAATCTTCCATCATGACAACACTCGGCCACATGTTACAAGACCGGTCAAAAGCTATATGGAAAATAGTGGATGGGTAGTTTTGGCTCACCCGCCTTATAGCCCAGACTTTGTCCCTTCCAACTACCATTTGTTTTGGTCGATGCAGAACTTCCTTACTGGAATACACTACACTTTAGAACAGGGTATCAGAAATTGGCTTTATATATTGTTTACCTCAAAACCGGAGCAGTTCTTTTGGCGCGGAATCCATGTGCTAGCAGAAAGATGAGAAATAGTAGTGGCTAACAATAGACAATACTTTGAATAATGTATTAATTAATTTTCTTATTAAGCAAACAAATCTACTTTATCAAATTGTACATCCAATACATAATGAAAAATGTGCATATACCATATGAAAATTTTTTAGCCTAAACGGTCAAGCGTGCATTGAGGGCTTCATAAAGTTTTTAGTTAAAGATCGTATAAAATTATGTTTTCTTGGACAATTTTACCTTAAAATTACACTGTTGCAAATAAAATTAAAAAGAATTGTTTAAATATTGTTCGGTTACTGTTTTCTTGTACAATAATGTTTCCAGAATGAATAAAGATCAACGTATTCGATTAAGACAAATTTGTAACGGTAAACAAAATTGTTGGTAACAAAATGGAATTAACAAAATTTATGGTTATTTAACTGTGAAGGAATAACTGATATTTGCCCTAAGATAGGCAAAACCGTTAAAGGGTTAACTTTAACAAATTTTTTTCCATTCCATTTTAAGCTTTTATTTGTGCTCGGACGGACAAAGTTTTCTTTCGAAATTGTTTGAAAGTTCTTTAGTTTGTGTCTAATATCTCACCAGTTGGCTTATAAAACGAATAAAACTCTATTAAAACTAATTTTCTCGAACAGGAAGGTTCACACTCACTCCTATTTTCTTAAAAGAAGAAACAAATAACGAATTAAAATAAGTTTTTTTTGTAAATAAATAAATTTGACTGCAATTATGATATCTAAGACAATTGCCCACAACGATTAGCTGGTATACAGTGCATTTTTTCATCACTTTTTCAAAAACTTCTAAAGATATTTAATTAAAGAAGTTAACATTATAACATTTATCATCAAATTGGCGTTTCAATAATTCGATTGCTTTGTGAGATATATGGCACGTAGAACATCAAGTGGAAAATACAAGTTGTTGTTTGACTTGAAACAAATTTGTTAAAAAATTTTGTTAAAAGCTGTTATACGGTTGCATGTTTTGCATTCGATACTTCTCCTGATGATATTAAGAACTATTTGAAATCCAAATTAAATTTTACTCCGAATGTATATATACTTTCGTTCGTGAGTACATTATTAAGGAAAATCAAACTACAAATAATATCGTACGTCTTTCATCGTGGGATAACACTGTTCCAAAAAACTAAATTTGTTTATTGTTAACCCGATAAATATCGCGTATCAAAATGTACGTGGTCTTAATACTAAATTGACCACGCTTTACGCCGGCAGTTTTGATTTTTCTTATCACGTCATTGCTTTTTCTGAGACCTGGTTAAATGAAAGAAAGAACATTTACAATTTCGAAATATTATGCTCAATACACCAAACTTTTAGATTTTATCGACAACATAAATCTGGAGATGGTGTTCTCATTGCAGTTCTTGACTGCTTTTCTTCTGAAGTAATTAATTTTCAATCCAGGAATGATACTGAATTTATTGCTGTAAAAATAAAACTTTATGCTGTCCATCTATATATTACTTGTTCTTATATAACTCCTAATTCACCTGTCGAAGTATACAACAATCACATTACTGCTATTAAAAACATTATTGATTTATCTAACCCTTCGGATTACTTTATTGCTCTCGGTGACATTAATATTCCTAATATACTGTGGGATAAAACAGCTTAACATAACTACCTAGTTCCTTTAAGATCTAATGAATTTATTCAGTCTATGCTTACGTTGGGGCTTTTTCAAATTAACCACGTCGCTAATGCATCTGGTAACCTACTTGACCTTGCATTTGTTAATATGCCATCAGATATAAACCTTCAGAGCTTACACCCTATTACCTATCCTAAAGATCCTCACCATCCCACATTACAGTTGGATGTTTTTCATTATACTAATATCTCTCCATTGGAATCACATGTTAATTTAACAACAAGGTTTTTGCTGGTTTTTTGCTTTTCTCGTGCAAATTACACAAAATTCAATCAATTATTATCAAATGTTATCTGGAAACAATCTTGATTCTATGGTTTCCAACTTATATGCTATCTTACATCATTGCATTTCCGAGTCGGTTCCCAAAATAAGGGTACGCAAGAATAATGGTCCTCCATGGTCCATATTATTTATCTAACATAAAGAATAGAAAGAATAAACTTTTCAAGAAATGTAAGTTATCCGGTTCTTTATTGGATTTCAAAAATTACTGTTTAATAAGATCTAATTACATTGCTGCAAACAAATTAGCATATAATTGTTATTTATCGAGAATGAAAATTAAATTGAAGACTAATCCGAAAGCTTTTTATAATTTTATTAATTCTAAACGTCGAGCAAGTGTTTATCCTACTAATTTGAAATTCGGCTCATGTTATGCTGATGATGATACATCTATAAGCAACTTATTCGCGGATTTTTTTGCTACAACATATTCGAATAAATATTTGATAATCGAACCTCATATTCTTATAATATATATCTCATTCAGCGGGAACAAGTTTTTCGTTTATTTCTGCAGAAACCGTATTATCAAACTTAAAGTCCCTTAAGAATTCATCTGTTCCGGGTCCTGATGGCATACCAAATTGTATTCTTAAAAATTGCTCTGGTCATCTTTATGAACCAATCACTATTATTTTCAACAAATCTATTGGATTGGGTTATTTGCCATCCATTTGGAAACAATCATTCATTGTACCATTGTTTAAATCCGGAAGTAAACTCGATGTGTCGAACTGTAGAGGAAACTGAATAGAAGAAACTGAACTAAACTGAATGCAATCCCTAAACTTTTTGAAAAGATTTTAACTGACAATTTATGTCATCAAATCTCATCACTTTTATCTCCATTCCAACATGGTTTCCGGAAATTACGTTCAACGGCTACTAACATTTTGGAACTAACAACTATACACTACAACTATATATAATCTATACTGATTTTAGTAAAGCATTTGATAAAGTCAATCATGATATTCTACTTTACAAGTTATCACGCATGGGATTTAGTGATAGTGCATTTCGCTTGCTTAAATCGTACCTTTCATGCAGAACCCAATGTTCCATCTGGATTGCGTCAAGGCAGTCATCATGGTCTGGTATTACTTACATTATTTATAAACGATCTTCCAAGCGTTATTCTTCATTCTAATATCCTGATGTATGCTGATGATGTTAAAATATTTAATTCCTTTAATGATTTTACTGCTCAATCATCTTTACAAGCTGATATTAATTATTTCACTGAATGGTGTAATTTTAATTTACTGGATTTAAATATTAAAAAATGCAAACATATGTCATTTTTCCGTTCTTCGAAACTTGATACCAACTATTATTTTAATTAAAATGTTCTGAATAAAGTAGTTAACATTATGGATCTTGGAATTTTGTTGGATCATAAATTAACATTTTATGATCATATTTCAATGATGGTGAATAAATCTAATGGTGTACTCGGATTTATGAAGCGATGGTCGAAAGAATTTTCCGATCCTTATGTAACGAAACTTCTATTTACATCTTCAGTTCGCCCAATCCTTGAATACGGATCTATTATATGGGACCCCTACTTCAATACTTACAGTAACAAAATTGAATCGGTGAAAAAGAGTTTCTTCTATTTTGCTTGAGAGGACTTGAATGGAACTCACATGTACTTCCTGCATATGAAAGCAGGCTCGCATTTATTAAATTATCTACTTTGAAAAGCCGACGAACTATATTTCCTTTCTGTGGAGTTTAATTCAAGGTAACATTGATTCGGAGTTCCTATTAAGTCGTATAATGCTCAATGTTCCTACTAGACCAACCCGCAACTTTCAACTATTAATTTTGAAGCATTATCGATCAGTCTATGCGAACAACGACTCCTTTCGTCAGATATGCTTGAAATTTAATAATTTTTATCACCTAATTGATTTCTGTGATCCTATTGACGTTGTAAAGAGAAAAAATATTTTATATATGAATTAATGTATTTGAATTTTCCATACTTGCTTTTTTTACTTTAGTCTGTAAGGAAATGTAATCCATAGACCTCATATAAATAAATAAAAAAATAAAAATAAAAATGACTCTTTAAAAATATTAGCCCGGATTTCTTAAAAAAAAACAATAGGGGTTCAACCCGTTTTATAAACTTCGTCTTAAAATATTTATTTTTCTTCTTTTTGTTAAGGAGTATTAGATATATATGACCGTATGGACAGCTCTATTCGATACAGTAAATGATTATTTAAATAAGACTGGACTGATGTCCAAAATATTTTTTGAAATATTTTTTTTTAAATTCAAAATGCAAAATTTGTCTTTAATTTTGCTTAAATGCAGCTTTTTTAGTTATTTGCTTTCATTTTCATATACATAAATGACAACATTATTTTTGTAAAAAATAATACGGCAAAAAAATTCTATTAAAACAACATTATCTTATGAAACTTAATCCTTAATAATTAGAAATATTTTCCACTTTTTTTTCAAGTACCCCACAAAGAAATTCACTTAGAATAATTCTTTTAAGATAAAGCCAAATAAATCGGAAGTAAATTAATTAAATTATTTCAATAAATATATTGCAGACAAAAGAATACTTAAAATGACACTTAAGCAAACAGCTTCCGTTTCATAGAATATTTGCAAAAAAAATCTAAAAAAACCAAATCTCAAGATGAAGTTTTACTATAAAAGCCCATGTGTGGCCAAACAATAGACAACAGTTTCGAACAAACAGTCTTAAAACAAACTTCGAAGACACTCATACAGTCAATCAAAAATATCAAGTAAGTTTTTTTTCAAATTTAATTAAAATTATTTTTAATACTTAAAAAAATATATATAAAAATTTAAAGAAGTACAAAAATATAATTCAAGTCAAATAAACACGTTGAACTTTAATAATTAGCGAATTTGTAAAGTAATTGAAACAAAAAAAAAAAAAACTGCTACGAAATAGTAGCAAATACACCCACACACAATGGCAAAAAATGAAAAGATTATTGACTTTTTGATTTGTTATTAGAGCGCTTAAAACATAACTGAAAAAATAGTTATACGACTTATAATTAGAAGTTAAACATTTTTATTTCAATAAATCCATGTTGATTTTAGGAACAGAGTTGTAAGAGAATGACATGTTAGTTGAAATGGTCATGTATTGTTGATTATATTCACTCTTAGCGCAAATAAAAGGCGAATAAAATGTTCACGTTAATTTTTTGCTATGAACAAATAAAGGGTGAAAAACTGTATAATAAAATTAAATACAATCCGACAGATTTCACGTGAAATTTTGTTCATGTTCTTACATGAATTGTTTAATTCCTATATAAAACTTTTTAGAAAATTATTTAGTTTGAACAGCATTTGCCTTTGTACTATCGTTTAGCCATGTCATGAGTGTTCAGAAGAGTTCTTAATTTTTGGCTCATTATTGAAGATATCACCAAATCTGGTCGCTCTTACTTCATTACTTTGTTTAATAGTTTGGCATGGAAATTTTAGGAACGAAAAAGATAACAACTCATGAGTTGGGAATACACTTATGGTAGTCGCACCGTACATCTTACAGTGTTTGTTATGTTTTTGAACCTTTTTTTCTCTTTTTAAAGAAAAAAGGATCCATAAGGAACGTCTTTAGGTATTAATATCCACCAAAATATAGCCTCTTGAAACGTTTTCGATTAGCGCAACCGATATATGTACGATTTGTACATATAACTGTATACGAATATGAGTAAGACTTTTCAATTTAAAATTGCCTGATTTACCGATTCGGATAAATACATATTTTTATTTTTAAGTTGGCACCACATTATTGACATCCGTATAAAATTTTACGTCAATTGGTTCATTTGTGCAGTAGTTACGCTTGTGTTGGCGAACAAAGAAAAGTTATTTCTTCGTTCTTTATAATGTCCGAAATTATTCAACAAAGAAGTAGAATTAAATTTTGTGCGCGATATGAAATATCGGCCGTCGTAACTCTCAGAATATTAAATAAGGCCTAGGATGTGAAGTCAATGTCAAGAGCAAGTGTTTTTAATTGGCACAAATTGTTCAAAGAAGGTCGAGAATGCGTTGAAAGCGAACAACAAAATCAAAGAATTGGTGCTGCAAAGTCGTCGATTAATTACTAGAGAGCTTGCCCTTATTGTTGGAATTTCAAATGGATCAGTCAACACCATTCTAAGAGACTTTTAGTGCCTGAAAAAAAGTCAAACCTCGATTGGTGCTAAAAACACTTAATTTATTCGAAACCATTTCCAATTCAACCAATATTGCTCCACAACCACTGTATTCCACAGATTTAACACCGTGTGACCTCTGCCTGTTTAGAAAACTCAGAGTACCACTTCGGTACCGAATCGGAAAAGTAACTTATGGCCATTCCTGAAGACGAATATAAAAATGTTTTGAAAATTGGAATAAGCGTTGGCATAGTTGCATTGCATCCATGGGAATTGAGGTGACTAAATAAAGAGTTCGAAAGTTATAGATAAAGTCTTACTCATATTTGTACATAGCAGTACATATGTGCATCAGCACTAACTGGTGACAAAAGAAAAACGGGAGATACATTTAATATGTTGCTGCTATAATAACATTAAGTAAGCAATATTCGAATTACAATTTTAGGATACACTGTCCGGATGCTACACCAATAACTGCGCTGTTTGCAGTGCAAGTCTACATCGAGTCTAGCAAACTTTTGCTTTAATTGAAGTTTAAACCACAAATAAATGGCAAGTTCCATCTAGAGCTCAGGGGTATCAGAATCTCAAGTCAAACCTGATAGGTACTTCTCTTCCTCGGGGGCACCATATATTCCAAGTATAGATAGTCTCGTTCTTTTCTTCGGTAACTCGAAGCCAAGGTGTGATTGGTGACCAAGACTGTATCTGAGCCACGAGACTATTCTCGACTATATAATCGAGTCTGGTTTTTATTATACTTAAGTTCTGAGATATACTTTTCCAGCACGGCCACTTTACACATTACAGATTTATTACCCTCTTTCGGAGCATTAATATAATTTTCCAGCAGAGCAGGAACAGTGCTCGAATTGAATTCGTTCGTAAAGAATGATTCTCCTTGAAAACCGATTTTTAAGAGAACTTAAAATACGAATCAAAAACAAAAGAATTTAAAAATAAAATTCCGAACGCAAACCGAGTCGAAAAGCATCAAAACGAGTTGAAAATTATTTTTAGTTAATGTTGTTTGTGTAATATAAAACAGGTATGTGTGTGATACTTATTAGACGCTGCACACAAAGTCTAAACACATACACATATACGAATGCATGTTATTACGCATTTAATCTTACACAAACAACATGCTTTGAAATAAATTGCTAGTTTTTGATTCTTTTTTATCAATTTTTAATTCCTTCGCATTATAAAAACTGTAAAAATTAATATAAAATTTAAAAAATTTTTTCTAATTTTCAAAGTTAAAATAATTAATGAATTAATTTAAAATTTTTAAAATTTGTGCTTACGAGTCGAGCAAAAGCTATGATCCGTGCTCATGAATTAAAAAATAAAACTCACGAACACGAGTCAAAAACGAGCGAACCAAAGGAAATTCTGCTTACAAGCCAAGTTTTTACGTTCTATGTTTTTCAGCATATGTTTAGTGATGAAGTCTGTTAATCCGCATCATTGCAGTGACAATTTAAATTTTTTTTATAACTCAGAACGGAAATTTTTTTTCATGTCATAAAAAGCTTCACTTTTGTTGTGTTTTCTTATTACTTTACTTCAAAACTTTCCTTTAATTACACACCTAAACAGAACAAATCATAACAATTGCGCAAAAAAAATCCCCCTTGTAAAACGAGAAATTGGAAACAAAGCCCGAGTCAAAAAGAAAAACAATAAAAAACCTATTCAGGAAATATTGTCAAAGATCAAGACGCCAACAAACACGAACGAATTTATTAAAAGTAAACAATAAATGACGCAAGAAAACCACTGGCTTTGTTTAACAGATATCACGTGTATAAAAGAAAGAAAGAATACTGCTTATTTATCAAATAATAATAAACGTTTAATAAAAATACCAACGAAACGGATCTGATTTTGACCACAGCCCCAGACAGACTAGACACCGGTTCTACAAACAATTCCATTACAACTTCTTTACGTTGAAATAAATTTACTTTTAATTTAAACAATTCAAGCAGTTGGTGGCTTCCTGAAGATATTGTATTTCTTATGCATTTTTTTCTTTTGCCACGCGCTTCAATAAATTTTATTTTAAATAGGGGCTATTAACTTAAGAATTTTTAGAGTATTTTTTTGGTGAATACGAAACAAAAAAAATATTTACTTTATTAAAATTAACACAATTTATTTTTATCTAAAAATTATCAAGATTTATTTAACGAAATATCAGTTAATTTACTTTGTAAACGTGAGAAAATTGTGAAAACCTGTAGTAAAATATTAAACACAAGCATAAACATAAACAATTTTTTTAAACAATAATGATTATTAATAAATAAGTACATAATTTAAAAGCTTTAGAGAGCCATTAATCTACGTAATAAATCTTGTTTATGCCTTAACTAACAAATTATTGGCGCCTTTAAAAGCAAATTTTATTTGTAATCAACGAAAACTACTTTTATTATTTTATTTAATTATTGTTTTTGTTTTCTACAGATTAGTAAAACTAATAATATGTAACTTTAGGATTTAGACAGTTTTTCCGCTTATAAAATAAGACTGGATTTTTTATTTCTTATAAAAAAGCATTCTAAAGACATATTACCAAGACTTAGACTCGCTTAAGCACCACAAGCGCTGTACCAATTATTTTACTTTCACTATAGCCTTTTTGGCCCCATGGACTTTTATGATTTGCAGGTGACTATATATCAGTCAGCTGTTTACTGTTACCTTACTTCCTATCATTATATCAGTGTCTATGCTTCCTTTAATAATTCAATCAACACATGTTCAGAATGATGACAATAGGGACATAAAATTGGACTAATTGCAAACGATGTAGGAACTGTTTTAAGGCAAATGATTACTTAGGTCAAGGATAAGTGTGTTGATTTATCTTCCGAGTTTATTGCATTTTAAAAGCTTTCCAGTTCCGCATACTCTATATTTTAAAATAATTCGGCAATTCATTTCGTCTGTCTAATACACTTCTCTCATAATAAAAATTATTTATTAAAATGCATTATTACCTTAACTTAATATAAGTTGATTATTTAAATCACCCCGATATTACTTGTTACTTTTGAGTTCCTTTCAGACATGAAACGTTAACATTTATACAATTTTTTCTATTTTGTTTTAAAATTTCTTTAATGCTCAGACAGAGAAAGTTTTCTTTTACAAATTGTTTAAAAATTTTATTTTATGCTGATATTAGCAAAAAATCTTAACTGCCCGATTTCGATTTGTAATTTTTATTTCAAAGTGAACGTAGACAGAAGACACCGATTTAATTGGTACAACTTAGGGTAGCTATCAGACTTGTGTCCAAAACTGACTTCATCACACATGATGGAGTAGGCTATAATAAGCTAAAAGCAAAAGGTGGACCATACGCGTAAACCTATTTTAAACTTTCAGTCATCGTAAGTACATGCAGTGGGGTGTAAAGTTAAGTGCACGATGTTGAACTGAAAAGTTCCAAAAAAATTTAAAGACACAATCCAATAAAACAAAGCCTATTATATATCGAGTTAAAAAACCATTACGGAGAACTTGTTTCGGCAGCCGAGAGAAAATAATGAAAAAATCGCAGGAAGTACTGATGGACATACCGAAAACCGAAAAAAAAACGCTTCGAGGATTGGACCAAGCGCGTGTGTTGCAGTCGATGGTGATTACTTTGAAGGGGACAATAAAGATTTGATGAATAAATTT